>CM035111.1:12058935-13258935 GCA_020205505.1 Panax japonicus
ATGTGTGTGTGTTATATATAATATTCAACAAAATAAATACTACAAGAGAAAAACAAAAAACATACAACAAATAATATAACTTTAATGTTAATATAAAATGGAAGTGATAAAATAACAAAACAAGCATATATAATTTAGATCACATAAGGTATAAAGGATTTGAGAATCCCTAAATAGTCCCCTAGAATTGTAGTATACAGGGCGGAGATGCAACAATTTAGCAGAGTAACGAAGAATCCGTGCTTCTTACTTAGGACCACAAGGAGATAGCTATTTGTTATTTTATTTTTATTTCGGTTAAGTAATAAAATTAGTTTATATTGTATTGACAATCTAAATAAAGAATTTGCTTGAAATACTAATTCAAATTTTACTCTGGAATTCAAGTTTTTATGAAATTTAGTTTAGTTATAAAACTTATTTAACAAGTAATCCACTTATTATTACTCCACTAAATTAATGGCTTAGGTTACTAATTTAATAAGGAATCTTAAATTATATATATCCTATTTGGTGCAACTTTCTTAAAAGAACTTATTTGGCAATAATTTGCTATATTTGGAAAATAAGCTAAAGAAATATTTAGGGAATAATGCTATGGATCTCAATTTTTTTGTGTCCAATGTGTTTAAAATAATGTGACATTGAATAAGAGAAATGATACTTTGTGGCACAACCAATCACAACATATCATTTGAGATACTTGTTGAGATACAAAAAAATAAAATAAAAATTGAGACTCCTATCATTTTCCTTGAAATATCTAATAAGCTATAAGCTGGAAAAACACATACCAAGTTTTTTTTGTTTTGTTTTTCTATTTTAAATTTTATTTTATTTTTATTGGGAGCCTTGAAGGTGTAGGGAGGATCTTTTTGGAAAGAAAGAAGCTCCTTTGAAATCTCTTCATTTGCAAATAATTATCGATGTAAATGTTAGGTTTGTAAGATTCATGAACGCAATCAAATTGCACAAAGTAAACAGAAACATGGAAAATCAGAGTTTTAAAATTTTACAAACCATATACCCGGATCATCTTTTATGCACAATTATTAATTAAACGAAAAGATAAAGAACAATAATTATACCCTTGAAGATTCGAGCTTTCTCAGGTACAAGTTCACCTCCAATCCTTTTCGCGTTCAACTTGAATTCACCGGGTTTGGTTCCTTCCTCTGATCAATGTTAGCCACCCAAGTGTTTGGCCTTTAGAGGTGATCCACCAAAGAAGAAGAAGGATTCAAGAAAGACGAGTGTTTGACAAAACCCTAGTTTTTTCTCTAATAGAAAAAGGTGTACTCTCCAACAATTGGAATCACGTCTACTTGATATCTGATATAGCTTCTCTTATAAAGATATCAGTTAACCCTTTTTATCTAATTAGAAAATAGGGTATTATTTAATTAATTAAATTTTTTTAATTAATTAAGCTCCCTAATCTTATTAGGGATAATTAATTAAACTCTTTTAACTTGTTTGGCAAAATTTCTTTAATTAATTAATTAAAAGAGTTTAATTAATTTAACCTCCTAATCTTATTAGGAATATATGAGAGTACTTTTATTAATTAATTTCCAAACTCCTTTAGGAATTAAATAATAATAATAGTAATAATAATAATAAAACTTGTTAATTTATATTTAATATTTCCAAAATATCAATAATAAATATTAAACTATTTAATTTATTCTATCACCACAGATTAAATTAAATATACTTAACTTATTATTACGATTATGCCATTAACTACTTAAATAATTATTCTTCTTTTTATAGTGTGACCCTTTAGATTCTCCATATTAAACCGATTGTGAATAAATCAATTAGAACAATTCTAATCTTATTTAAATAAATAAATTAAACTATTAATTTATTTAAATAAATAATATTTATTCTACAATAGGGACAAGCCTCCCTAGCGATTAACGACTTTCCTGATAATATAGATTTCAACATTAATCATAAAAGAACCTTTGAGTAAATAATTACCGTACAATTCAATCCTTCCACCATACAATGTCCCAATTAAATATAAGACGTGGAATTATTGTTAAGTCTTATTTAATTTAATTATATGTATTTCAATTCTTAAATGCACAACTCCAAATAATGCAAATTAGAAACTCTTTTCTAAATTCATTCTGCCTTAGCCAAGGACTACTGAGTTGTCATTTATCAAATCACATAGGACTTTTCTCTTCTTTTACTAGAAGCGGTAGATTCTTTATTGATCATACATTATCTCCATGTACAACTTATTATACCCAAGCATACCCTTTGATATACCCTAAGGGTCTTAAGGAATAAATTAAAGTATAATTCATCATACACAAGATAGTATGATGATCTCAAGTCCAAAGATTACTTGTACTACTATTACTACATGAATTCTTATTGACAGGCAAGTAAAATTCCATTAGGTATTTCCTTAACGAGTCACGTTCAGTGTACTTATTCTCCAATAAGCACTTACATACTTGCTTTAGTGTTTCCACACAAATGATCATGAGATCAATCATCCTCATCCAATGAGCAAGCAACGTATGTACAATCTATCCGGATTCACTAATCCCCAATTTAGTAATCCAACGATTGGGAACGATTTTAGTTTTTAAGCTTTCTAAGAATTTAGATCTCATTAGAATGATCATCATAATTATTCTAAAAACATTGCTTAAAACTATGAGTTTATCACATATTATAAAGCAGCATCATGTAGATAATTAAAAGCTTTTAATAAATTAATACTTTTTATTAATAAATGAATAAGATTATTACAAAGTATATGCTTTATCATCAAACATGATTCGCTTGTGTGCATACTACTTTCAGTAAAAACAAAGATGAGATGGGGCTGATCTTTGAATAGGAAAAAGAGTGGAGTAACTAAGCTTATAACTCGATTTAAATAATTTGAAAGAAACTGTCACGATCATGTTTTTTTTAATTTAAATACTATTTTTGTATTTTTATTTAATATGTAGTTCCTAATTTTATGGTAGAAGTAGTAGTGGGTTTAGAGTTATGTGAATAAGTTAGTTAGTTGTAGAAGTGGGTTAATTACGTGTATTAGTGGGGAATTTAGTTGTAGGACATTTGATGTATAAATAAATATCATCAGTTAAAATGATAGTATGGAAGAATATTTACAAAAAACTAAAGTTCATCTCTAATGGAGGTCCCGATTTTCCTCAAATTAAACCACCAAAAGACGAGTTCACGTCAGTATGAAACTGCCATACGAATACGTATCGGAAACCGCTTCTCCAAATAGTCGTCCTAGTCGTCCAACTCGTTGTTTGGGCGCTCGCCTTTGACCTCTCCCACCAAGTCGTTCAGACGACTTGCTACTTCGTACCGACTTGACGACTATTCGACGACTTACCCGGTCACAACATTGGAGATGACCCTAGATTCATGTAGCTGACCCTAGATTCATGTAGCTGACCCCAACTAGTTTGGGAATAAGGCTTAGTTGAGTTAACTTGAGAATAGGTAGCTTGAACTGAGTTTTGTTGAGGATTCAGTTAAGCAAGCATGGATGATTATCTAGTAAGGTGTTGATAATTTTAATGACGAAAGGTTTAGCTTCATCTTTAATGTACTCCACAATAGTTAAAACATTGTCTTCTAATATTAATCAAATTCTTCCAACTGGATGTCTTTCAATTTGTACATCTTTGTCCATGAATATTCATGAGATTTTATCTGAAGTGATATGCATACAATCATTTACAATATGGTTTACTTTTCTAATGGAGGTTGAACCAATCTTCATATTATTATTCTGTGGTGCATATTTCAATTCCCAGTTTCTCATCGGCGTAGTATTTTTGATGCAGTGATGACAGTGAAGACAGTGAAAATGACTTATCAAATGGCTGATACATCGTTGGTGCCATGGTTAATATCTTTTTTTTTTATTTTTTTACATCAACAGCTAAAGGTTTTCAAGCTATTTTGGTATTTATAGAAAATGATATACACAGTGAAGTGATTGATAGTTTGATACCCAATTTTTCCATACATGGGTCCTTTTGAATGTAATTGTTTACAAATATGATTTTGACGAGCAATTTTGAACACCGAGGAAGCAAAGGCAGAAGGTCCTATAGCCTTTTTTTATGATATGGTTCTCTCAATCTATGATGGCCATTTAAGCTAGTAGAAGAAAGCTGATAATATTTCAACTACCTTTTGCACTGATGCCTTATTTCTCATGTGTTTGAGATTTAAGGTTGATCACGGAGTTTGATCTACCGATTTGGTGGAATCCAAAACTGTTATTACGTGATTGAGTACTGACTGTAGTTCTGCAAATAGGGGAGTATGAGCGCACACTTGTTTTTTGAAATGGATACTTGCAAATGCAAAGTTTGAAACGAAGGTGCCATTTGATTATTGAAAATTTTGTAGTCCCTACAAGTATGTGTCTTTTTTTTATGTTTTGATTTTAGGACTGAAGTGTTTTCTTTTCAGCAAGTTATACCGAGTTCAGTATGAACAGACTTCTTGAATCTTGAAGTAACATTCTCTGATGGAATAGAGCGGTTGTTGCCAACATATCAAACACAAGACTCAACCGCTTCAAACGTCAGTGTAGAAAAAAGTAACATAAGAAGGCTTTACGTGGAGAAACGTTTTGAAGAGGTTTATTTTTCCTTTTTTTGCTGGGAGGTTTGCGGTGGTTATTCTTACCCAATTCTCATTTTCTTTAAACTAATATTTGTGTCGTTGAGTGTAATTAATGTAAAGATGCAATAAGAATTTATCATATTTAAATATTTAAATGAAAAAATGAATAATAAAAAATTAAGTACGAAACTGTAATATAATCAAACATGCAGGGACAAAAGAGGAAGGGAATTTGTAATATAGTCTCAAGAAAAACAGTTATTTTTCCTTCTCCTTTAATAAAACTAGTCAACTACACACGCTACGGGTCTGATTTAATGTAAAAGAATAAGAGAGAATAAATAAGAATAGGTAGATAAGGAAATCTCACAAATATGAGTAATGTGAAGAAAACATTTAAAAATCCATTCAAACCTTTTCTTCGTCGCTCTTTTTAAAACAAACATAGTATTAAGTTATTTGACTTCGTTAACCAAATATTTAATGCAAAGGTGATAAAATATATATTATTTACAGGCTTAAATAAAGTTTAAACCTATAAAATTTTCTTTTTTACAGTTTAAACTTGATGTTTCAACTTTAAGACACTAAACAATCTCTCTAAATGCTTATAGATTAGACCTTTTGGCCACAGTTTGACATTTCTTACCACAATAAGTCACGTGACTTGAATTGAAAGGGGAATAAACTCTTTTAAGGTTATATATCGTTCATATTGGCTCCAATATTTTTTTTTCCATCACACTAATCACGTTTGCGCTTTAAGGTTTTTTTTAATTTTTATTTTTAATCTAAGAAAAAATTACTTTTAAGATCATAAACATCCAAAATTTGCATGTATTTCTATAAATCAATAAAAATTTGAAACTGGTGGCTAAATTACAAAATCACATATTTAGGACCTCAGTGGAAGATTGGAAGTACTTAGAATGACCAAAATATGAAAAATTAGATCAAACCAATCATTAGATGCCCTAAGGATCTGCACGACCAAGCCTCCACTATAAGATTGGTGGGGACCAAGTGTAAACACTCGAAAATTTTGCATTCCTGTTACTAACCTTTCAGGAGGGCAAAAACTTCTTCCAGAGATAAACTTGGAAGTCAAATCAGCATAGTCCCGGAGACAACCCCGAGAATTTCAGTTTCAACCTCGGAGACAACCCCGAGGAGTGCAATTCCAGTTCCGGAGAAAACATCGGAGAACTCAGTTCCATCTTGGAGAAAACCCCGAGATATTCAGTTCAAACCCCAGGAGTTTCAGTTCCAACCTCGGAGACAACCCCGAGGGATGCAGTTGTAATTCCGGAGATAACCCCGGAAGAGCTCGTTTCAGTCCCCAGCAATCAGCTTCAACCTCGGTGATAGCCCGAGGCATTCAGTCCCAAATCCGAAGATAACCCCAGGAGGACAGGCACACCTCAAAGACAACCCTGAGGACATTTAGCACTTGCAGCAGCCCAATCTCAGAGATAACCCTGAACAACTACTGCTAGATCAGCCCAGAACCAGAGAAAACCCCGGTGAGGGGCAAAATCATTATTTTGCCACCTCGATCCTACATTCACGCCGTTTTAACAATATTTCAACCTACATGCTACACAAAAAGTGTCCTACAAGAACCATAGTTTCAATCCCGAGTGACTACTACGCAAGACAACACACCGGATAGAATTTGAAGACTTGAAGACCTAGGCATGGACCCATCTTCCTGATTTCTTACAACCTCTTATCCCATGTCATTGTGTAGCTCTCGACAACAGTATTCCAAAAAGGAATTATACGCCTCCATCAGATGCCCGGATTAAAAGTTATAAAGGTTCGAGCGGACAACACGTTGCACAAGTACACGTACGACGGGCCCACGGATCCCGGGGCACCACAGGCAGCCGCAGGCCCCCCCTCTATAAATAGAGGGCTTGTGGTGACCATTTGTAAGAGAAAAAAGCGAGGAAGCCCTGTCCATTTTGTTGTGTACACACTATAAATTGAGTGCTTTCTCATTTCAAACACTTGTGAGCTTATATTTTGCTACATTTTACTGGTGGGAACCGAGTGTTCATCCATTTAAAGCAATTTGAAGTCTTCTTTGGCAACCAGTAAGCCTTCTCAAATTTCTTAAAGCATTTCTCCACTTTTGTGCACACACAATTATTCACGTTTAGAGTCGTGTTGTTTGCGTATGCCCGGACCGTCTGTCCTTGTCTTTTATTGCTTATATATATATATATATATATGTGTGTGTGTGTGTATATATATATAATCGAGTTACCTCGATTGAGCCTGAATATAATATTCAGACCGTTTACTGCTTATATATATATATATATATATATATATATATATATATATATATATAAATACTTATATATCTCCTGTCATCAAACTCTGTTTGATTGAGCCTGGATTTACATTCGGAGCGTTTACTGCTTATATATATATATATATATATATATATATATATATATATATATATATATATATATATTCGTGACGGTTGATCGTCTTTATATATATATTTACATTTAGTTTACTTCGTGGCGGTTGATCGTTCATATATATATAAATGGGTCTCCATCCACAGCAACCGGTTGTTGGGGAGCAACCCCTTTTTGGCCAGCCGGTACAGCTTGTTACGGCTTATAAAAAAAAAAAAAATTCTAAGGCCGGTACAAGCTGTTACGGCTGGCCAAAAATGGGTTGCTCCCAACAACCGGTTGCTGTGGATGGAACCCCTATATAAATATATATATATATATATACAACTTTTGTATATATAACTGTTTACATCTTTCATACAAACTGCAACATCATGTGAGTCTAGGGATCATGTGATCACAGATTCAGTCTCCTGAATCTAGATTCGGTTCCCGTGATGGACAGTTTCTGCTGTGACCAGCTTGTAAATTATTCACGGTGTTTGAATTTTCTTAGATGACTCTCATGCCCGCAAGGAGTTCGGCACTGTTTTTTATCTTATTTTCTCGAAGATGCTTCATATCTCGAAAATAAAAGCAATTCAGCCGAACACACATAATAAAATGGAATTATCAAAGACCTCAATTACTATTGAGCATAAGGGTTTGAAAAACTTCTTTTACAAAATATCACTGCTATATCTCGTTAAAACTGAACTTTTATACAAAATTCAAACCCTTTGTATATAGGTGCAAACGAGACATAACACTACTTCCAGATAATTGCACATTGATCCACACACGCACACATATTCAGATAAAGGTTTTAATTGAAAAGTGGCGGTCACTGTGTCACCACGGATGTCGGGGGGGGGGGGGGTACCTAACACCTTCCCTCCGCATAATCAAGCCCAAGACCCTAACGAATCTCGGTTTCACAGACCAGTTAAATAGTGTCACATCACTAGGTCAATGTGCAAACCTTTTCTCGGTTGAGTTGGTGCAACCATTTAAAAATACTAACTAGCGACTCTTACAGTCCCAATCGTCGACATATACATGTCGGACCTTTTCACAACTTATTTTTTCAAACAAATCTCACCTAACATGAGAACACCAAAAGACAAGAACAGAAAAGGGATAAATAAAAATCCCAACGTCGACAGGTGGCGACTCTGTTGGGGAAGTCTAGTAAGAGGGCTTAAGCCGTTATTACAAACTGTTCAAAACCATTATCTGCTTATGTGTAGATGTTGCATTTACATTTGAATAAATGTGTACGAATGCATTTACTTATTGCACTTAGTACTTCGCACCATATCTGCTTATGATATTAGTGCTTCGCACATGTCATCATTTACATATGGTGAGACACGTTGTATGTGAATGTATGTTGTGTGGTTCGTCCACAAGGAGGCTATCCTGTCGGTGTTTGATTACTGGACTCGTTGGAAGACTAATTCCAACGAGGCTTAGGAAAGGCACCACCCAGATTCACTCCAGTTGAAAGACTGGATTAACTTCCCGTCGAATAAATTGCGATGATCTGGGAACCTTCATGCCAAAAAGCCGCGAGAGTAGCCTAAGATAGGCCAGTCTCTGATAAACCAAACGCGGAGGAAAGTCTCTTCATACTTTCCCATTACTTGTAATTACAATTACTTGTAATTTCATTTCCATGTCAATCTCAATGTAATGGAAAATATGATGGAATATGTGTACATGCATTCCCTTTTATATCAAAACCTGTCATGCTATCTTGTCAACTGACATCCGTTTCGCAGGATAATACTCCTAAAACGGACACATCACATAGCATGTAACATTTTTACATTCCCTTAGACTAAACTACATAAGTCTTTTTGTAAGGAAACAATTGGTCCTGTTACCCATTTAAAATCCAAAAAGGCAATAAGCCTACAACCAAGCATGACTACATCTAGCCAGTCTAACCCTACTCCTGTCTCTCGCGAGGAGTTCGAATGATTAAGTAACCAAATTATAGAGTTGGCTGTTCTACTTAAAGAACTACACAAGTCCACTCAGGGTCCATAAATACTCATACATATAGAATCCTTTGTACATGGAGGAACTCAGGGACCGGATAAAGAAATTCCTGTACCTGAATCTCAGTTGGACAAAATCAACAAAACCCCTAAAACCACACATCTCAAAGAAGATCTAGACACCTGTGATATCAGAAAGAAAGTCCTACAAATGGAAGAGACCATTCAGTCTATCAAAGGGATTAGAGCACATGAGAGTGTTTCATATGCCGACCTTTGTATCTTCCCTTGGGTTCGTTATCAAGAGAAATTTAAGACTCCCGATTTTGAAAAGTATGATTGATTGGGAGATCCTTACATACATTTGAAAGTCTTATTTGGAGAGCTCGGATCTTATGTCGAGGATGAAAAGGTCAGAATGCAACTGTTTCGGAGAAGTCTGACTGGAGAAGCCAGATCATGGTACACCAGATTAGACAACTCCAAGATTCATAGCTGGGAGGAGCTAGCTCATGCTTTCTTCAGTCAGTACAGTTTCCAAACTCAGATGGCTCCTGACCAGTACCAAATTACCAAAGTCAAGAAACAAGCTAATGAGTCTTTCAGAGAGTATACCCAAAGATGGAGGCGTCTGGTTGCTCAAGTTATTCCATCTATGACTGAGTCTGAAATGGTGATGACCTTCATAGACATTCAAGAAGCTCCCTTCTATGAGAGAGTTTTAGTTGGCATATGCAAACCATGTTGGGAATTTTAGATAAAAAAAATGCACATCGAAATGTATAAAATTGAAAAAAACAATCTCTGAAACCCAAAACAGGATCCATGCGAAACATAAATTATTTCAGTGTTAAGAAATTATACCGATTATGAAATAGCTTCGAATCTCCAATGCAATCTGAATGAACTATGTCTCTACGGTATCCACACGAACGCACACGAATCGTCGCATGATTCGACAATAAAAGGGAGCTGCGGTACTAGCCACCAAAAAGATCAGGAATTTTCAAACCTTTTTCTCTCTAGTCTCTTTCTAAGAGCGGCTAGGGTTTTCTTAGGTTATGATATCTTTCCTAAATGACTGCTATATATCATATATATATATAGTAGTTAAAAAGGATTAATCAAAACCTAATCCTATTAAAATGTAAAATCCAAATATATATATATATATATACATACATACATACATACATACATACAAATTATCCTATTAATTTAAATTCATAATTTAAATACTATCAATCGTATTGATATATTTAAATCCTTTCAATTTAAATTAATTATCTTTTAATTACGTTCTATGTGTGTGACCCTATAGGTTATTATTACGTTGGCAATAATTTTAAAATTATATTATAAAATTATAAACAATGAACGACATCTAGTAATGCATCACTGCTACCCAAGTAATAATAAGATTGATGATTCGATGCAACCTTTTCGTGACTAATGTTTCAATGTAATTTAATCCTTTTAACCTTGATATCCTAGATTAAACTCGAGTCATGGAATGCGTCATACTCTTCATAATTTAATCTGAGTTTTCTTGATCAATGAGTAGACTATATGAAACAAATCATTATTTGAGCATGGCCATGCATTTCATAGTCCTACTCAATTAAGAAGACTATGGATATCACCCCTAATATATAGGAGGGTTAAATTCCATCTAGATCACTCATATTGCTCACACGATTCATGATGTACCCAATAATCACCTTTATTGTCCACCCTATAAAAGGTGACCTTTGATGATATCAAAGTACATAAATTTTCGTGTAATAATATAGTGATTTCATGTTGGAGGATCATTACATCATTGTCACTATGAGAATTGTTAATGACACTTCGCATAATGCTCCACATAAAATTCTCATGGTGGGTCTGTCCAGTACATCGTTCTCTAACACATACATATGCATTGACTTAATATCTCATATATTTATGACCAATGAGATTTGGTCATCAGTCAATCCACATACTAATCTCAATGTATCATTGTTGTCCCATCAACAATGATACTCGACTAGGGATATTTAAGATCAATGATACTAATTGTAATTATATAATCTCATGTTCAAGTCACATACTTGAAACTATATAATTTGTATCACTATTCTAAGGAATTTTATTATGTTAACATTTATATAACGCCGTAAATAAAACTATAATAAAATCATTCATTTATTCAATCAAATATAATATCAAAATGTTAATCAATTATATCAAATAATTGGCCTATAGGGCAAAAACTCTAACAGTCTCCCACTTGCACTAGAGCCAATCACTCATGTATCTAATACCCATGGAACTAGTGTGAACTTCAAGCTTCTGTTGCGACAAAGCTTTGGTCAGTGGATCTGCAACATTATCATCTGTTGGCGCTGTTCCTATATGTACATCTCCTCTATCAATGATTTCACGGATGAGATGGTACCGCCTAAGTATATGCTTGGATCGTTGGTGAGATCTAGGCTCCTTAGCCTGTGTAATGGCTCCATTATTATCACAGCGTAGCTCAACCGAATCAACAGTGGTTGGAATAACACCAAGTTTAGTGACGAACTTTTTAATCCATACAGCCTCCTTGGTCGTACTAGAAGCAGCAATATACTTAGCCTCTATTGTAGAATCGGCTACTATCTCTTGCTTCAAACTTTCCCAGCTAACAACACCACCATTAAGGCAAAACACAAAACCTGACTGAGACTTATAGTCATCATTGTCAGTCTGGAAACTAGCATCTGTGTAACCCTTTACTGCCAGTTCGTCTTCACCTCCACATACCAAGAATGAATCCTTAATCCTTTTCAGGTACTTGAGGATATTCTTGACTGCTGTCCAGTGACCTTCACTTGGATTAGACTGGTATCTGCTCGTCATGCTCAAAGCATACGAGACATCTGGACGAGTACATATCATTGCATACATGATAGATTCAATTGCCGAATCATAAGAGATCTTTCTTATACACTCCTCATCATCTTGTGATTTAGGACATTGGGCCTTAGAGATCTTTACACCATGAGTCATGGGTAAGCGTCCTCTTTTTACCTCTTGCATGCCGAACCATTTCAGTACTTTATCAATATATGTACTTTGACTTAGGCTGATCATTTTTCTCGATCTATCTTGATAGATCCTAATACCTAAAATGTAGGTTGCATCGCCCAAATCTTTCATGGAGAAATATTTTCCTAACCATGTTTTTACAGCTTATAATGAAGGAATGTCATTCCCAATAATTAATATGTCGTCAACATATAATACTAGGAATACAATGTGACTCCCACTAACCTTCTTATACACACAAGGTTCATCTTCATTTTTTATAAAGCCAAACTCATTGACTGCTTCATCAAATCGAAGATTCCAACTCCGAGAGGCTTACTTCAACCCATAAATGGATCGCTGCAGCTTACATACCTTTCCAACATTCTTTTGGAGCGACAAAACCCTCAGGTTGTGTCATGTACACATCCTCAAGGAGATTTTCGTTAAGGAAATCAGTTTTGACATCCATCTACCAGATTTCGTAATCATAAAAAGCTGCAATAGCAAGTAAGATCCTGATGGATTTAACCATTGCCACTGGAGAGAAGGTTTCATCATAGTCAACACCTTGAATTTGTTGGAAACCTTTTTCTACCAGTCGACCTTTATAGGTTTGTACATTACCATCTATGTCAATTTTCTACTTGAAAATCCACTTGCACCCGATTGGTTTTACCCCTTTAGGTGGATCAACCAGAGTCCATACTTGGTTAGTATACATGGAGTCCATCTCATATTTTATGGCTTCAAGCCATTTCTCAGAATTTGGTCCATTCACATCTTCTTGGTAGGAAGCAGGCTCATTCTGATCTATGAGCATCACATCGCTATTTTGAGTCACAAGATATCCATAATATCTCTCGGGCTCATGACGTGTCCTACCAAATTTATGAATGCCTCGTGTAGTTTGAGCAGGTTCACTTTCCACAATATCTTGTGATTCCTGCTCACGTTCCAACTCAGGTTCAATGATATTTTGTGGTTCTCGAATTTCTTCGAGTTCTACTTTCCTCTCACTGTTTCCTTTAGAGACAAATTCTCTTTCTAGAAAAATAGTAGTTTGAGCAACAAAAACTTTGTTCTCAGAAGGTTTGTAGAAATAATACCCTTTTATTTCCATTGGGTATCCCACAAAATTACATTTGTCAGATTTGGGTCTGAGCTTGTCAGAATCTAGACGTTTTACAAACGCCTCACAACCCCAAATCTTCATGAATGACATACTAGGACGTTTCCCAGTCCACATCTCATATGGTGTCTTCTGAACCGTCTTTGTAGGATGTGACTTCCCCAAATTCAGGTACTTGAAACCCGAACTTGGTGTTTCACGATACCATTTTTATGAGCGGAATAATACTAATAATAATAACAATAAAATAAATACAAAACTTAATTTACATATATCAGAGTCTAATCCCAGGTACGCGATCTTTAAACATTCATTACGTGATAATTATTATATATCATTGTCTTCATAATGTCTAACTATTACAAAAGATACCATTAAACTTATACTGCTTGCTTTCATTTTCCCTTGTTCTTGCCTGAACCTTCAGGTTGATCATGCTTAGCTGAAAATATTTAAATTTAAAGCAAGGATATGAGCATTTGATTGCCCAACAAGTAATAACAACAATAAATATTAGCTGAAAGGATTAAATGTTTTCTTTGAATGACACTTCTACAACGAATCAACAGTTGTGAAGTAAGCTGAACCAATAATAACAACATATCAATTCTATATCAAATTGTTGAAACTACGTACTGACTATAAATGGAGAGCAGTCGACAAACTATGAACTTTATTTTCAATTTTTGCTAAGGTTTAGCAGAACTTCATCCGCAAACCGTCATAACTTATGGGCGCGAGGGTGATCATCCCAATGTGCCCTGTATTGATCAATACTACATCCAAGAATGATATTATCATTTATCTTATCCGCCTTAGGCGCACAAAAGTTTTCCCATGTCCGGGATGTTCATACTTAGTCGGGAATCCGAACCAAAAAAATTTGACTGGATACAATAAAGTTCTATCGTGTTCAACGATATTTCTAAATCTTTGTCTAGCTGAGTCAAATAGCTTAGATGACTTTTAATTAATGTATACATACCAGAAATCAATAGGTATGTATCTACATGTGATTAAATACAATAATTATCCAAGTGAGGTCACTTGCATAACCATGTTTAGAAATTAACAAACAAAATATATATCTTGATCTATAATAACAGAATTAAAGAACTTGTACAACATATTATAATCTAATAACTTACTTATACAGAATCAATGCATAAGTACATACAAAGGTTAAGATATTTGAATAATGAAAAAGAGTAGTTCCGATATTCGCTTACGCATGTCCATTGCATAAAGTAAATGCAAAGATATGATACTTGCCTGTCCTGTTGCTTACAGTTACGTAACTTAGTTTTATCTTTTATATCGAGACCTATCATTAATAAAATCATTCTATCGATTAGAAATACAAATCATAACACATAGTACTGCTATTTGCAGTTTGCACATAACCTAATCACATTGTCATATAGGGTTAACATTCATTGGATCACAAACAAACACTTAGACAATCAATCTATCTAAGTCCAGATCAATTTCTGAAACATTTCGGTGTACCGATGGCTTTATCGGGTAATTGTTGACTCTATCGTGTAGTTCAATATTCATTTAGATAATTTAAATATCAATTATATTATTTTTCATAGCCTTATAATAATTTTTAAACAATTATTATAATTAATCATGATTTTTCAAACACTGGAATCATTATTAAATGATTTAAATATTAAATATTTCTATTATCATTATTATTTAAATAATATTAATCTATTTATGAAACCATTGCCAAAATATTAAAGATATTTATAATAACTCAGAATATTTTTGAAACATTAATATTACCCTTAAATGATTTTTAAAATATTTAAAATCATTTTTAAATAATTACTATTAATATTTAAATATTAATTTATTATTTATCAAAATATTAAAAGTCATTAATTATAACTTAAAATATTTTTAATTCATGTATATCCTTTTTAAATGATTTGTAAATTAATAAAACCATTTTAAACTATATATTTAATATAATTATTAAATAATTTTAATATAATTATTTGTAAATTATTAATGAAATTTATTTTTAAATATTAAAATTTATATTTTATAACTTCAAATATTTTTAAACTCTTTATCGTCATTTAAAATAATTTTTATAATATTAAAATTATTTTAAAACTAATTTCTTTAATATAATTATTAAATAAATCTAATATCATTAATATTAAATAATTAATGAAATTAGTTTTAAAATATTAAAAGTTATATTTTATAACTTCAAATATTATTAAATACCTTATTATAATTTAAAATGATTTTTAATATAATAAAATGATTTTTAATTAATTTATTGAATACATTTATTAAATAAATTAAATATTAATAATATTAAAATAAATACTAATATTTATGAAAAATATGCCAAATTATTAAAAGTTAATTTTTATAAGTTAAAATAATTTTTATAATAATTTTTGTAATATTCAGAAATTAATTTCTATTTTTTAAATAATTTTTAGAAAATAAATAAAATAAATTTAAAAAGTCTGTCGCTATAGCTTTTAGCTAAAGAAAGCGTCACCTTAGGTGTTCTTGAGAAATCCAGATCCTCATAAGCCAGTTTCAAGTGGGTAAGTTTGACCAAGCACAATGATCAGGTCAATGTGTTTCTGGGCATGTTTTTGGTCAGAACGTGTAGTAATAATGTAACACTACACGATCAAACAACAATCGTGGTCAAACAACATAACACACCAGAGAGATCTAAGCTCGCAAAGTAGCTGTCAGAGCTGTTCTTCATTTCTGGGTTACCCATAAATGAAGAACAGTTCGACTGCCCTACCTTGGGCTTCCACAACTTGTTGTACTTGTATTTTTTTGTGATCTAATGGGTCCAGTGTGTAGCCATCATGTAAGTGAAGAGATCTATCACATAAAATACATATAACAACAATAGAATCGCTAGATCCATGTCGATCAAACCATGTCAGAAGATAAGTTCATACGTTTTCTTGGTTACCTAAAAAATGTATTTTATGATCGTCTGGCTTGGTTTGACCGTCCACAATGATCAACCTGTTTGATGTTTAGGCGATCTAAAAGCTTGAATCAACAGATCATGTAACATACTACCACATGGATATAAGAACAGAATCAAAACAACTAACACACGAAAGATCTAAAGTCACAAACTAACTGTCAGAGTGTTATGGGTAACTTCTGGGTTACCCAGATTTTGTTTGGTCATGGTCGGTCAACCAACTTTGACCATGAATAACTTTTAATCCAAGCATGATTTGGTCTTGATTTAAGCTTCAGAACACAGATCTCATGACATACTACAACTTTAAACCTTTAAACAAACAAAAACTTAAGCAAACACGGATCTAAGAGGTCTGACATTCATTGTCAGACAACATAAAAAAAATTCCAGATGTTTGAAAACTTCACTTTCGAGCACTTAGATGTTATGGATCTACAAGATACCAACCCAGATCATTGATTAACACTCCATAGAACATATTTTAACACAAAATCACAACTTTTATCATAGCATTGAAGATCAGATTTAGGTTAGGGCTTTATACCTCACTTTGATAAATTTTGATGATTGGCTTCTGATTTTGTTATGGGTGTTAGTGGGGCTAGTTTTGTGACTGATTTATCAATGGAATTTAGTGGGATAGAGAGAGATAGACTTGGTAAGGAGTTTGTGCACAAATGAGGTTAACAAATGAAATTTTCTCTCTCCCAATTCTATTTATAATTGATAGATGCAATGTATTGGCTGATATAAGGGCTGGTTGCTGGAGTATTTGGTCACAAAGCTAGACTAGCTAGGGTTGGTCACCAACTAAGTTTGACAAGTTAGCCAACAATAATGCAAGAAGGGTATTATGGTCAATTGGTTTAGAATTTTAAAGGCATTTTTGGTAATCTTGGCAAACCCTTAGGGTTTCATAATTATTTGAACTTGCATACTAAGTTAAGATCTATTAATTACAATTAGCTTTCCAATTTAGTGATTAAGGTACCTAATTTGACAATTAAGGTTTCTAATTACTTAGAATTTAAAAATTAAGTTTAAGAATTTACTAATTAGCATTAGGGCTTAGCAATTAGGGTTACCCATTTAGAAATTAGGGTTTCTAAAAATTAATTAGGGTTTTCCTAATTAGCACTCATTTTTATAAAAATTGCTATTAATCACATAACACAATTACTAGATAGATTTTAAAGTCTCATTTGACTTCAAAACTAGGGTTTATCAGTAATATTAGGGTTTCATCATGTTACATTAAAACTGTTCCACACATTAACCTTACACACATAACATACATATTTATAGCACTGATAAACAATAATATTAAATTATTATTCTCATTTCTTGTTCCAAATCCAGAATTAGGGTCTAGTTTCCATATCTGATTTATCTTGTATATATAGCATTATTAATTAAGTTAAAATAATTAACTTAAATAATCTGAACTAAAATTCATATAATAAAATAGTAATTATAATAATTCCAATAATTATTTCCTATATTATTTAAATAATATAGAATCATATTTTGATGCAAAATAAATACTAAATATATCTTTACTACTAAATTAATTTATTATAAAATTATAATTTATAATTTATAAAATCAATAATTCTAAAAAATAATTATTTAAAATTATTCATGTAATAAATATATTTTAATTATCACACACATATATATATACACTTTACCTTGCACATATTCCCACCTTTAAAATAAAATAAAATAAAAATTATATACAAAATTTCTTATTTATTTATATAGAAAATATCGGGTTATTACATTCACACTCCCTTATAAAGATTCCGTCCCCAGAATCACCATTTCAAAACTTATACATATAAGGGTATATATCATACACAGTCATTTCAAATATATCTCGATCAGATTCGATCGAACCGATCTTTAACTAATCAGCCTAAAGCTTGTATATCTAATTAAATAGAAATTTTATTTCTAATAGAACTCAAATTCCTTCTTCAAAATTTCTTTTATAAATAATTTGCTATATATAGGAAAATCATATATAAGAAAATAAAAGTTATTCGAATAATACTTAGAGTTCCATTCCCAGCTGCCACGATATACTGGACCGTCATGTTGAAGTCTCTTGCGGTTGATTCTGTTGGTTTGTTTGTTGAAGTTGGTCTTGTTGTCACCAATGTCCCGCTGCTTTTCCCCGTGGTCATACTCCCTGCATCCATTCTCTTTTTCGGACAGTCCTTCACCTTATGCTCCGTTGATCCACACCTGAAATACCCTCTGTTCATCCTTGGATTGGGACAGTTGAGAGAGATATGTCCCTCATGCCCACACTTGTAACACATAAACTTACCCTAAAGACACTCTCCTGAGTGATTCTTTCCGCAATTCCCACACTGCACAACCTATTTCTTTCCACCTCCAGGCATATTTTTGGTATTCCCAAAATTATCTCATTTCCTTTTACTAGTCCTACCATCACTACTCCCTTCTCCGGCTCTAACTTGATTTGTCTTCAACCAAAAATTCGCCTCCCCTTTTATCGTACAGGTAACAAAAGCTGTCTTTTGCCCCTCCGTTACCCTAGCTATCACAAACGCTTCTACAGGGTCAGTTGAGTCATGGGTAAGTGTCCTCTTTTTACCTCTTGCATGCCGAACCGTTTCATCACTTTATCAATATATCTCCTTTAGCTTAGGCCGAGAATTTTTCTCGATATATCTCGATAGATCCTGATACCTAAAATGTAGGTTGCATCGCACAAATCTTTCATAGAGAAACATTTTCCTAACCATGTTTTTACAGCCTGTAATGAAGGAATGTCATTCCCAATAATTAATATATCGTCAACATATAATACTAGGAATACAATGTGACTGTCACTAACCTTCTTATATACACAAGGTTCATCTTCATTTTTTATAAAGCCAAACTCTTTGACTGCTTCATCAAATCGAAGATTCCAACTCCGAGAGGCTTGCTTCAATCCATAAATGGATCGCTGCAGCTTACATACCTTTCCAATATTCTTTTTGAGCGACAAAACCCTTAGGTTGTGTCATGTACACATCTTTAAAGAGATTTCTATTAAAGAAAGCAGTTTTGACATCCATCTGCCAGATTTCGTAATCACAAAAAGCTGCAATAGCAAGTAAAATCCTGATGAATTTAACCATTGCCACTGGAGAGAAGGTTTGATCATAGTCAACACCTTGAATTTATTTGAAACCTTTTGCTACCAGTCGACCTTTATAGGTTTGTATATTACCATCCATGTCGGTTTTCTTCTTGAAAATCCAATTGCACCCGATTAGTTTTACCCCTTTGGGTGGATCAACTAGAGTCCATACTTGGTTAGTATACATAGAGTCCATCTCAGATTTCATGACTTCAAGCCATTTCTCAGAATCTAGTCCATTCATAGCTTCTTGGAAGGAAGCAGGCTCATCCTGATCTATGAGCGTCACATCGCTGTTTTGACTCATAAGATATCCATAATATCTCTCGGGCTCATGGCGTGTCCTTCCAGATCTATGAATGCCTCGTGTAATTTGAACATGTTCACTTTCCACAATATCTTGTGATTCCTTCTCACGTTCCAACTCAGGTTCAATGATATTTTGTGGTTCTCAAATTTCTTCGAGTTCTACTTTCCTCCCACTGTTTCCTTTAGAGACATTCTCTTTCTAGAAAAATACCAGTTCGAGCAACAAACACTTTTTTCTCAGAAGGTTTGTAGAAATAATACCCTTTTGTTTCCTTTGGGTATCCCATAAAATTATATTTATCAGATTTGGGTCCGAGCTTGTCAGAATCCAGACGTTTTACAAATGCCTCGCAACCCCAAATCTTTATGAATGACATACTAGGACGTTTCCCCGTCCACATCTCATATGGTGTCTTCTGAACCGTCTTTGTAGGAACACTGTAAGACCCCGAATTTTTTGAAATCAAAGTATTAAATTTTCTTATAATTATTATTTTATTTAGTAAATGGTTAAATTGATAAAGGTTAAAGTTAAGGGTGACATTTGAAAATTTTGCAAAGTAAGCAAGTTGATATAAAATATTCATTGTTTCGAGGAATATTCGATTGGTCGGGGAATATTCATTTTAACAGGGAATATTCGTACGACGGCACAATCATTGGTGGACCCCACAACAGAGGTACTGTCATAGTTAAAAAATGACTGAAATATTTTTAAAAATAACGGCGAAAGTTTTACCGTTAAACTGTTGAACTACCCGATAGTAAAAGTACAGTAATACGCGTGGTTGCATAGTAGCACACGATATTGATTATTGATGCTTACGTGAGAAGTCACTCAGTTATACTCAATTATTACTACAATAATTGATGCATAATATCTATCATTTTATTCAATTATTATCACAGTATCATTTGCATAATATTTTATATTATTAAATCAATAATTGAGACGACATAGTTATTCATATTATTATTTGCATTATTGACAATGTCTAGAAAGTTCTATCGAGGAAAGGGGTTAAATAATCTAATTACGCGCTAATAGGGAGAAATCCTTATCGGAATGCCCCCTCTTTCCTGGGAATGATCTGGTTGTTAAATATTGTGAGTTATAATATTAAAGATGAATAAGTTCGTGTTGATTAAATATTTAATTGATATTTCCATTATGTTGAGATTACTAGTGTTAGTAGAATTCGACATCTATTCCGATAATAATTGATGTCTGGAGGTTATATTGACCAATCGGGTAATTAATCGGATAAATGAGCAATTAATTGCTATTAATTCACATGCTTATAACTATTGAGTCACATGATTGTACTATTGATTCACATGATGTACTATTAGGGGAGGTGGTGCAAGTTTGATAATACTTGCAGGACTAAATTAAAAATGAAGGAAAAGGTGAAGGTATTATACTGTAATATTTCGAGTCCCAAAACGTGCAATTATCGAAACTATATTTTCTTATAAATAGAAGCTCATTCTTCTTTCATTCTCACCAATTCACTTAGACTCACAAGAGCAATTATAGAGAGAAGCTATAGAGAGAAAGAAGAAGAGAAGTCTGCTACTTCACTATTCTAGTATCCAGTCTTCTTCTGAGGTAAAGGGTATTATTTATTTCATATTTAGAAGTGATATTATTTTTTGTATTCGTATGGGTATTATCTTCGTTCAATATTCGTATGAAATAATATTTTCTTTCATAATCTGTAGTATGTAAGTAATATTATTTCGTTTTGTGTTTCTACTTCTACACTCATTTTGTTGAAGTATTGCTTCTATACTCCGTGAAATCAGTAGAATATCATTGAAATTTACGCTTCATCCAATATCTTTTCATGAAAATATAATTATTGATACTATTCACGAGTTACTTTTCATGAATTACTATTTACGGGTTACTAATCACCCAGTTACGATTCACTCGAATATTATTCATTTGGGCATTTGGGGTACTTTTCATGCCAGAGTACTATTCATGAGATACTATTTCCAAAGTACTATTCATAGGATACTATTCACAAGTTACTATTCACCTGAAAAAATATATTTCTTTTATGTCCAAATTATTTTTGAGACATGAATATTATTATTGAATTTTACTCCACAAAGCAGTATCATGTTGATAATTTGGATATTTTTAAACTCTGGATAAATTTAAAGTCTTTAATATTTATCCTTGATTTCGTTTGATTAATGCTTATATCATTGTCATCATCCTCATGCTTATATTGTGATGAAAGTAATCTGTGGCTTACGTGCATAGATGGAATATTGATTAATATGATTATGACTAGGGATTATTCGGTATAATCATGACCTTAATGTTATAAATGATGTGGTAAAAGTCCTCATTGGCCTGTAGTGCATTGATGGACAATTGTTGGTATGATTATGACCATGGATTATTCAGTATAATCATGATCATTGATGATTACATGAATATCCTTGGCCCGTAGTGCAGGGTGATTCGATGATGTGGTTTATTTATTAAGCTGAGTCTCAGCGATAAAGTTGATGAAAGACTTTTTAAATCATAGAAGATAGTAGATATAATGATCTACTTGACTCTTCTAATGGATTGCTTGTTCCGCTGAAGTTAAAGTTGATGTTTATTGTATTTCTTACTGGGCTAGTTGAGCTCACCCTTTTGCTTTCATTGTTCTCTTCAGGAAATGAGAATGTAATCGGGACTAGTCAGGGAACAGTGTGACGGTCCGAGATGGTGGCTATAGTAGTCCTCACTATTTTATGAAATAGTGTGATAATAAATGTAATGAGGACTTCATTTGAGTTTAAATACTGTCTATGAGACAATATTTATGTAAAAACTCTAAGCTACGATGTTGTCGTATTGTATAAAAAAAGTTTGTATTTAATTTATGTACCATGTATTTGGCGACCCAAGATGGGTGATGTATACCTATTTTGGGGGCGTCACAAACATGGTTAAGTGTAAATGCAACTATCTCTAGGGCATGACCCCAAAAGCTTATTGTAAGATCTGCGTGACTTATCATTGATCGTACCTGTCCAATAAGGTGCGATTCCTCCTCTCAGATACACCATTCCATTATGGCATTCCAGGTGGAATGAGTTGTGATATAATACCACACTCCTTTAGAAGGTCATCAAAGTCTTTGCTTAAGTATTCACCTCCTTGATCGGATCAAAGAGCTTTTATGCTTTTGCCAAATTGGTTTTGAACTTCATTCTTGAATTCCTTGAACTTTTCAAAGGATTAAGATTTGTATCTCATAAGATATACATATCCATATCTACTAAAGTCATCAATAAATGTAATGAAGTAATAAAACCTACCTCTTTCTGACGAACTCATGGGTCCACATACATCACTCTGTATAAGTCCCAATACATCGCTAGCCCGTTCACTGTGTCCAGTGAAAGGGGCTTTAGTCATCTTGCCTAATAAACAAGACTCGCATTCCTCATATGATTAAAAATCAACTGAATCCAAAACCCCATCTTTATGGAGTTTGGATATGCGTTTCTTATTTATATGATCTAAATGACAGTGCTAGAGATATATCAGATTCGAATCATTTGATTTAAATCATTTTGTATTTATGTTATAGATAGGCATTTCTAAATCAAGAATATAAAGACCATTAAACAATTGTACAACACCATATCATATTTTATTTAAGTAAAACGAACAACGGTTGTTCTTTATTATAATTGAAAAACCTTTCTTGTCTAAACAAGAAACAAAAATAATGTTTTTGCTTATAACATGCACATAATGACAATCATCTAATTCTAATACTAGCCCAGTGGGCAAAGATAAATGATAAGTTCCTACGGCTAGTGCATCAACTTTTTCTCTATTCCTAACTCGTAGGTCAACCTCTCCTTTCGCCAAAGTCCTACTCCTTCGAAGTTCCTGCACATTAACATAAATGTGAGAACCACATCCAGTATCCAATACCCATGATGTAGAAGTAGACAAGTCGACTTCTATAACATATATACCTGAATCAGAAGTCACACTTCCTTTTTTTTCTTCACTTCTTCCAAATAAGCATGACAATTCCTCTTCCAGTGTCCAGGTTTTCCACAGAAGTGACAATCACCTTCTTTAGCCATCCCACCTTTAGGTTTTAAAGCCTGTTTGGTTTTGGAATTGGGTTTGACACCAGATTTAGATCCAATCTTCTTCTTGCCTTTCCAATTTCCCTTAGCATTCCCCTTTTACACCATCATTATGGGAG
Organism: Panax japonicus; assembly: GCA_020205505.1. Taxonomy (NCBI): domain Eukaryota; kingdom Viridiplantae; phylum Streptophyta; class Magnoliopsida; order Apiales; family Araliaceae; genus Panax; species Panax japonicus. The sequence goes on from CM035111.1 coordinate 12,082,888, forward strand.
CGGGCCGGGTCCTGCCTTTTTCATGTTGTTCTCGGCAGTTCTTAACATGCTTAATAACTCAGTAAATGGTTTCTCAATTTCATTCATTAGATAATTCATAACAAATTGTGAGTAGTTGCTGTTCAAAGATTGTAAAACAAGATCAGTTTGGGCTTCCAGAATAATCGATAACCCAACCTATCAAGGTACTCAATATACCCAATAATTTTCAGCACATGTGGACCAACTGGATCATTTTCACCCATTTTGCAGTGATACAATGCTTTGCTTGTATCATACCTCTCCTGTCGAGCATGCCCTTCGAATAATTTCTTGAGATGCTAGATCATCTCATAAGCATCCATCAACTCATGTTGCTTCTGAAGCTCAGTATTCATAGTTGCTAGCATGAGACAACTCACGTCCAGAGCATCATCATGATGCTTCTTGTAAGCATTATGCTCTGCACGTGGTGCAGTGTTAGCTGGTGCTGCAGGAATGGGCCCATCAAGGACATATAGATTGCATTCTTGTTTGAGGACAATCCTCGAGTTCCTATGCCAGTCTAGAAAATTAATTCCACTTAGCTTTTCCTTCTCAAGGACAGATCGTAGTGAGACTATTAGTGTTGTTGTTGTTTGCCATTGATATCTACAATTTATAAGTGCAAAAATAATAAGTCAAATTGTAGAGTATTTAATATTATGTAATTGATAATTGTACATTCAAAATATACCTCCCATTATTTTATTCAAATTAATAGCCCTCACCATTAATTCGGAAAGTATTTTCTATTAAATCTTTCTAGTGAGCCAAGATCCATATTTTATTATGCCTTAAGTTAGCTTTGGCTAATCTCTTAAAACACAATTATTTAGGTAGACAACCCTTTGTCAATTATATCATATATAACTCTTGGATAGTTTGGTAAACAACATTTGTTTCTAGTCCATCTAATGGTACCTACCAAACTCCATTCCTCCAAGTCCACAATCATATTAAGATAACTTAGTTAAGTCGGCCCAATGATTTTAACAGTTTGGATATCACAATTATCCTATCGCATCTTACCAAGATAAACTTTGCTTTGGTAAACTTACATCCATCGATTAAGGTCTTGATGAGTGTTATTCATTGGAAGGCATCTGATTTAGACTTAATAATTTAATGAGGGATTTTATTAATTAATTTAGATCTCACCAAATTTAATCTTATTAAGTATGCACATTATTTATCATATCATATCATATACAAGCATAAATAAAGTACAAAATTAAACGTGGTATAGTTATGGCCCAATGCACTGTCAATCTTTTCAGGCTAATGAAAGATTGAAGGTCAATCTAAGGTGGTAAATGATCTTCAAAATAGTAGCTTCCTTGAAACTTCCTCATGCATATGCCTCATTTCCATCATCATTTTACCATCGTGTTCTTCATCTTGTCATCTTCAAGATTATAGATTATTACATGATATAAAGAAACCTCAAGTTACATTCGAGGGGATTTAGATGAGAAGAGAATATTACATTGGAATTTATAGAAAGGCACGACATGCAAGCCGTATTTCAAAACCAAAAAACCATTAACCTATGGGTCAAAAGGCCATAATTGTTCACCATGTATATCACAATAAGCACATAATAGTGTATATATAATTAAAGAAAACTATATACAAAATATAAGGGTCATGACCATCGTACACTACAACGGGGTGGGGCGGTGGGGTTCAAGGGGGGGGGTCTCCCCCTGGCGGTGGTCCGACGCGGGGGTCGGGGGCAGTGCCCCTGGAATTATTTTTCCAAACTACAACATGTATTGTAGAATTTTTTTATACAAATCTCTGAAATAATTCTAGAATAATCAAATCCACCACAATACTCATAATAACAATACACCCATAACATATCATATATGTCCAGTTTCGATTAGTCATATTAAACTGAATCTTCATGCTTCTACTCCAATTAGAACAGAAGTTGTATATTGTTATTACACCATTTAAGATACAATTAACATAACATCATATGCACATCTATTACTAATATTCATAATACCAGAATATGCTTACATACAAAATATTATATATTCAATTTCATATCGTTAAAATTATATCATCATATATCATATATATTGAAAATAATATAATCAATTTCATATCGGTAAAATTATATCATCATATATCATATATATTAAAAATAATAAAACACGTAATCTGAATTAATCGTTTCGCAAGTAGCTCTGATACCACTGTTGGGAATTTTGGATCAAAAAAATGCACAGCAGAATATATAAAATTTAACAAAACAATCTCTGAAACCCAAAACAGGATCCATGCGAAACAAAAATTAATTCAGTGTTAAGAGATTATACAGATTATGAAAAAGCTTTGAATCTTCAATGCAATCCGAATGAATTACATCTCTACGGTATCCACACGAACGTACGCAAATCGTCGCACGATTCTGCAATAAAAGGGAGCTGCGGTACTAGCCACCAAAAGGATAAGGATTTTTCGAATCTTTTTCTTTCTAGTCTCTCTCTAAGAGAGGCTAGGGTTTTCTTAGGTTATGACATCTTTCCTAAATGGCTGCTATATATCATATATATAGTAGTTAAAAAGGATTAATCAAAACCTAATCCCATTAAAATGTAAAATCCAAATATATATATATATATATTAATTAAGTCTTACTTTAATAAGTATATATATATATACACACACACACAAATTATTCTATTAATTTAAATTCGTAATTTAAATACTATCAATCGTATTGATATATTTAAATCCTTTCAATTTAAATTAATTCTCTTTTAATTACGTTCTATGTGTGTGACCCTATATGTTATTATTACGTTGACAATAATTTCAAAATCATATTATAAAATTATAAACAGTGAGCGACATCTAGTAATGTATCACTGTTACCCAAGTAATAATAAGATAGATGATTCGATGCAACCTTTTCGTGACCAATGTTTCAATTTAATTTAATCCTTTTAATGTTGATATCCTAGATTAAACTCAAGTCATGGAATGTGTCATACTCTTCATAATTTAATATGAATTTTCTTGATCAATGAGTAAACTATATGAAACAAATCACTATTTAAGCATGACCATGCATTTCATAGTCATACTCAATCAAGAGGCCTATGGATATCACCCCTAATATATAGGAGGGTTAAATTCCATCTAGATCACTCATATTGCTCACACGATTCATGATGTACCCGATAATCACCTTTATAGTCCACCCTACTAAAGGTGACCTTTGATGATATCAAAGTACATAAATTCCCGTGTAGTAATATAGTGATTTTAGGTCGGAGGATCATTACATCATTGTCAATATGAGAATTGCTAATGACGCTTCGCATAATGCTCCACATAGAATTCTCATGGTGGGTCTGTCTAGTACATCGTTCTCTAACACGTACATATTCATTGACTTAATATCTCATATATTTATGACCAATGAGATTTGGTCATCAGTCAATCCACATACTATAACAATCCAGAATTTTAAATTATAATTCCAAATATTTATTGAATTATATATATATATATATATATATATATATATATATATTAATTGATGTGTTTATTATGGAGTAAATATTTTATTAATTTTTTGATTATTTATTTGTTAAATAAATAATAAATGAGTTAAGGAAATTAATTATTATGGGATAATATTCTAATTTAATTTAATAATTAAGTTAGAGAGTTGATAGGGATTAAATGAATTATTATAATATTTTTAATTTAATTTGGTAATAAAAGTGTTCCAATAAACTATACTATAAATGAGTTATTAAATAAATTAAAGGAGTTTAATTTAGTTTTGTCAAACAAGGCTTAAAGACATTAAGTCTTTATTTTTAAAAGTCTTTTGCCAAACATAGCCTTATGGCTTTTGAATTTTGAATTTGAATTATAATAAATAATATAAATAAAATAAATCAAATTAATAAATAAATATATTTTATAACTTATAACTTATTACTATACTTATTAAAACGTCGATTTTAGACGTTTAGTTTATTTGTGCGTTGGTCTTAATTTGTGTTACGTAAAAGGGTCTGGTATTAGCTTTAAGTGTAAAAGAAGAAGAATACAGTTAAATTGAGAGAGCTTGAGAGAGAGTTGAGAGAGGATTCCTACGATTTCCAAAGAAATTCTCTATGGTTAGCAAGGATTATCCAAGCAATTGAAGGTATATTTTCATAAGCTTAATATTATATATATGTATGTTTTGTGTTCATGAATTTCAAAGTCTCTGTGAATTCAAAATTGATGAACTGTTGTTATATAAAGTGTTAATTGTGCTTATGTGTAGTTGTGATGCTATAACTAACAACTAGACAAGGATTTAGTTTACTAATTATTTAAACCCCAACTTTTTGAATAAAGATGAATTTTCTATAAATATTATTTTTAAATATTATGGAGTGAAATTGATATAATGTTATAGTTGTGGGTAATATTTATAAATTTTGCAGAGTACGCAAGTTGTTATATAATATTCGATTGGTCGGGGAATATTCGTTTTAATAGGGAATATTCATACAACGACACAATCATTGGTGGAACCCACAACGGAATTATTGTCGGATTGAGAAAACGACAAAAATACTTTATGAAAATAATGGCGAAAGTTTTACCGTTAATACTGTTGAACTACTCGGTAGTAAAAGTACAGTAATACGCGTGGTTGCATAGTAGCACACGGTATTAATTATTGATGCTTACATGATAAGTTACTCAGTTTTGTTGGTATTATTAATGTAATAATACAAAAAATCTTTTTATATAAAACAGAATACTTTTGTAAAGTTATTCTATAAATAGAATATATTATATTCTATTATGCATAGTGTTGTATAGTGTCTGCATAGTGTTTTGCATGGTAAAATCTTTTTATATAAAACAGAATACTTTTATAAAGTTATCTGTTTTATTAGACAATAATTAGAATATATTATATTTTATTATGCACAGTGTTTGCATAGTGTCTGCATAGTGTTTGCATAGTAAATTTTTTTATAAAGTTATTCGTTTTATTAGAATATAAATAGAATATATTATATTTTAATTAAAAAATTTTGCTTTAAATATGGACCGTCAGATTAAAGTAAATCAATCTGAACCGTTCATGAGTTAGTTACTATGCAGTCCATTTTTCTATAAATAGAAGCTCATTCCTTCATTATTTTCTTACGAATTCACTGAAACTCTAGAGAGATAAACTATAGAGAGAAAGAAGAAAGTATTCTGCTACTTCACTACTTATATATCTAGTACTCTTCTTCTTATGGTAGGGAATATTATTTGTTGTACTCGTTAGGGGTATTATTTCTTTTGTATTCATGAAGAGAACTTATGTTATTCCATTCTTTATTATTCTGATGGAATAACCTGTATACGCAGGCTACCTTATACTTGGTTACATTCTTCTATTATTCCGTCTTTACTATTTTGTTGGAATATCTTGTCTGTGTGTTTTACGCCGGACCTGATTCCGTCTTTATTATTTTGTTGGAATATCCTGTCTGTGCGTTTTACGCCGGACCTGGTTTCGTCATTATTATTATTATGTTGGAATATCCTGTCTGTGCGTTTTACGCCGGACATGATTCCGTCCTTATTAGTATTTTGTTTGAATAACCTGTCTATGCGAAGTACCACATGCATAGTGATTTCTGTTGCTATTCCATTCTTTATTATTTTGTTGGAACATCCTGTTGGTGCGAATTTCGCCTGACCTGGTTTCGTTATTTAGTATTCTATTGGAATAACCTGTCTATGAGAAGTACCGCATGCATGGTGATTTCTTTTATTCTTCCATTCTTTATTATACTCAGTTAGTTAAAGTTTTGACTTCTATACTCCATAAAATTAGTGGAATATCCTTGATAATTGCGCTTCATCCAGTATCTTTTCATGGAAATATTTTTCTAAGCATTCTTGAATTTTACTCTACAAAGCAGTATCATGTTGACAATTTGGATATTATTAGTTCCTGGATAAATTAATTCTTGAACTTGTTTTATTGAATTCTTATATCATTGTCATCATCCTCATGTTTATATTTTTTTTGAAAGTCATCTGTGGCCTGTAGTGCATAGATGGACTTGGTATGATTATGACCAGGGATTATTCGGTGTAATCATGATCGTAATGTTACAAATGATGTGGTAAAAGTCCTCATTGGCCCGTAGTGCATTGATGGAAAGTTGTTGGCATGATCATGACCATTAATGAATACACAAATATTCTTGGCCCATAGTGCATGGATAATTGTGGTCGTGATACTAAAGAATATCGTTGGCCGTAGTGCAGGGGTGATTCGTTGATGTGGATTATTTATTAAGCTGAGTCCCAGCGATAAAAGTGATGAAAAACTTTTAAAATCATAAAAGATAGTAGATTTTATTCTCTACTTGAATCTTTTAATGGATTGCTTGTTCCGCTGCAGTTAGACTTGATGTTTGTTATATTGTATCAGTTTAACACTATTTAAGGCTAATGATAATTTATTCTGCATTATCTTAGTCATAATATTTCTTATTGGGCTAGTTGAGCTCACCCTTTCTTTCACTGTTCTTTTCAGGAAATAAGAATATAGCTGGGACGAGTCGGGGAACGGAGTGATGGTCCTAGATGGTGCATTAGTAGTCCTCACTATTCTGTGAAATAGTGTGATAATAATTGTAATGAGGACTCCTTTTGAGTTTGTATACTCTCTAGTAGACAATATTTGTATTCAAACTCACAATTTATGTTTTGTCGTATTGTACATGACAGTTGTATTATTAAGTTGTATTTAAATTCTGTACCATATATCTGGCGACTCAAGATGGGTGATGTATACCTAATTTTGGGGGCGTCACAAATTACGTTAAAAAAAAGAAATAAGAAGAAAAATTGTTTATAGTGCATGTGTATATGAATATGGCTTGCTAGAGTTCAAAATTGATACTTGGTTTGTAAACTAGTTTGTAAATTGAGTCTTGAATGTATTAATTCAGTAAGTAACAAAGAGAACATAGCTTGAATGAGTTAATTTGGTGTACAACGGTGATCACAATGTAAATTTTGTAAAGTATGTTAAAGATGGAGTTTTTGGCAAAAATATGGAATTCAAAATACTTAATTTGATTGTAGTTGTTGTTAATTGTTCTAAATCAGTATATATGTGATGGGTAATGTTTATATAAATCTATGTAAGTATTATGGGTTAAATTGGTTACTAGAAACTAAGTGTAGGACAAATTTGGTTTTGCTTGTGCTCGCGTTGCCCGAAACTGAACTTCGGCGCCGCAACGCCAACTCTCGTGCTGCAGCTCCAGCGCTAGGCCTGTGCCTCGCGCCGCATCGCCGTTCCCAGTGTAAACTGGGGCGTCACAGCGCCGGTTAGCAGTGTGGCAAGGAAGTTTGTTTTATTATACTAAAGTCTGTAATTGTTGATAAGGTGCAATGTTGGGACTGTTAAAATGTGATGGTGTTATAGGACCAAAAGTAAGAATATTATTAACAATTAATGAGTTACGTTAATAGTATAACTTGACTATATGATTAAAACCAAGCCATACATGATATTGAGAATCGAGTTATTACGATTTAGCTTACATGCAAGTCAAGTTTTTCTGATCTTTAACTTGTTTCTTTGTATGTAAGTTTTCTTTACCCTACTTTGTTTACTATTGAGTACGTTATTCCTAATCCTATTTATATAATTTAATTATATTCATGTAAAGCTATTTAACATAACTCTTACTTTGAGAATGTTTCCTAGTTTAACTTATTTCTTAGTATGCAAGCTTCTAAATTCTGATACACTTATGTTGAATAAGTTTTATCGTTCAAATTGCTATTTATTATGCATGCTCAATAATTCAATTCTAAACAACATTCTAACCTTAGCTTAATATTGTCCAAGCAAGGTATGTTACATTATTCAATGTTTATACTTTTAGTTCATTTATAAAGCATGACCCTAACATACAATGTTGATTCATCTATGACTTATTCCATAGCATATTGTTATTATATTTTTTTTATTCAATTAATCTTTAGTTGATGTTCGTTAAACTTTAAATTGCCTTGAAACATATCCAAACAAACTTACTTTGGTGCAAACTTGTATTCTAAATGCTGAGATGAACAACCCTATTATAGGGGATAATTTACGAAAAGTGTTTAGACGTTTGTGCACAATACATTGTACGAAGGGCTGACCCCCCTAAGTACAAGAAGTCCCTATAGTCTTATGACTATTTAGGTTTAAGTTAAAAGAATACTTATAACATTGGACATAGTTCGTGGTCTTATGACCCTCAGATATATATATATATATATTTCAAATTCTATTCCTGATTATAATTGATAGAGAATATTATTCAGTTCTATTGACCCTATTTATTTGGTAGTTATTATGATATATTATTCATTGTCACTTCAAGTGAGCATTGTTTGCTCACTCTTGCTTATATAACTATTACAGTTAAAGTTCAGAAGGTCGATGAACCTACTACCAGTAAAGGGAAAGGAAAGATGAACAAGTATTGAAGACTTGTAAACCTGTTGACTTTTATATTGGCAGACTCTAATTTAAATATTGTGATGTAATTATTTAATTTTCCGCACTTGATATTTGTATTTAAAGGTTAGATAACCTGGGAGATTTTATTGAACTTATTAATGTAATCCTTTAATGGGAAGGTTTATTGTTAAAGCATATTACATTTGGGTAGTTAGAAATGAATGTTTTTATCAAGTGAACAACAAATCTTATGGGAATGAAGTACCCGAATTTGGGGGTGTCACAAGTTGGTATCAAAGCTTTTGGTTATGAACCTTAGGTGGGGAAAAGCTTTAGGAAATAACCTTTGAAAAGATAGTGGTGATAAACTCTTATCGAGTTTTAAGGAAAAAGTAATAAAACACTTACGTACTTATGTGATTTCAACCTATGTGCTCGTGAGTGTTGAATAGTAATAATTCGTAATTAAAATTAAAATTTTGTTGTCAGGATGGCTAATGTAGGAGAATCCAGCCAGCCTAGGGAGGAAGGACCCTTGATGCCTAGAGAGGAGGAGCCTCGAGACATTCAGGTGGTTTGGGAACAACTACTGCCATGGGAGTCATCTCCGTTGGTTACAATGGTAGAGCAGGAGAGTTTACCTGAGGAGAATGATGAGGTAGAGACGGATGAGGAGGATCACATTGAGCTGCCACAGTCGGATGAGGATGAGGATGATGAGGAAGAAGAGTTTCCACCAAACTCGATTTCAGCCCGTATGTACGACGAGGTATACGATCACAATGTGGAATTTCAGGATAGAGTCGAGGAGTTGGAAGAGATAGTAGCTGAACAGCTGACCTCGATGGCACAGAAGGACGACAAGATTCGAGACCTAGATGAACATCTAAGTAATGTCGAATGGAAGCTGATTCACACTAAAGGAGAGAACGAGAAAATGACAAAGGAGATCGCGGAGCTGAAGAACAAACTAAAAGAAGAATCCGACAAGAGAGCAAGAGTTAAAGACGTGTTTGATAAAGCTTCTTAGCGTGTAGGAGTAGCAGAGGGGGAAGCACAAGCCAATAAGATCAAGATGGAGGAGATGAATAATGTATTAAACACCGTGATTAATCGAGCTCAAGATCGAGTTATGTATTATCCAATTTAGTTTGAGACGTTGCCACTGTACATGTTAGATCGCAAAACAATGTTCTGTATTATGGAAAAAGAGCGTCGTAAGGCTGCACAACATCTTAGTAGGACATTTTAGGGAAAGTATCTTATATGCGATTAATAATATAATAAATAAGATGTAAATCCCAAGTGTTATGTAACCAATGGGATATGATGATGATGATGTTATCCTGAAACTTTAGTAGTTCACGAAAGTAATGTAAATAGCAATAATGCTATTGTTCTTATGTTTTCTAAAAGATTATGAATGAATAAAAGTTATTATTTTATTCAAGATGTTATATGTTATGTGATGATCTTTTATGGTGTGCAAGTTAAGTAGAAAATACTTAAAAGAAATTGAGTAATAATCTAATAAGTGTGTTCTAATCAGAAAATGCCACTAAGACGTCAACCATGACAAAGAACCCCTGAGGGATCTACCAATAACTACAATGTTGAGGCTAACCCAGTTCAACAGTTAGTGACGTTACTGACGGGAGCATTGTAGAATCAGCCACAGAATCAAACGGTGGCATTTAAGGACTTCAAGGCTGTTGGACCACCAAAATTCCGTGGAACCATGAATCCGGTTGACGCACAGACCTAGATCATGGAAATAGAGAAGGTATTTAATGTTGCTAGGGTTGGTGAGAACCAAAAGACTGCTTTTGTAATATTCATGTTGAAAGCAAAGGCCTGTTATTGGTGGCAAACCAATAAATCTAGAGGAGGTCAAGGAGTGATAACTTGGGAAAGGTTCAAGGAAATATTCTTTGACACATATTTCCCAGAGAGTTCAAAGAATCAGATGGAAGTGCAGTTTTTAGAACTGAAGCAGGGCACAATAATGGTATCGGAATATGCCACGAAATTTAATGAGTTCGCGAGGTTTGCGCCATATCAAGTGAACACAGATGAGTGCAAGGCGAGTTGGTTTGAACAGGGACTGAAGCCCTGATGGCGTAGCAGAGTCTCTCTGTTCCAGTGGAAGATGTGTGCAGTGGTTCTTGAGAAGGTAACTCTTGCTAAGGGTGGAGGCGAAGCTATAACAAAATACAATCAAGAACAAAGAAAGAAGAAGAACGAGGGTGAAGGTAAGAATGGTGGTAGTAGTGGTGGAAATGGTAGTAATAACTTGAAGATGAAGTGGATTGTGAGTGTTTGTACTGGAAGCCAACAAGGTAGCTAGTAACAAAAGAAATTTGAAACATGTACTACATGCGGAAAGAATCACACTGGCATGTGCTTAAGGGGTAAGTGAGTATACTTCAACTGTGGCCAGGAGGGTCACATTTCCCCAAATGCCATCAACCAAAGAAGAATGGTAATTACACATACAGGTCAAAGGATCATTTTACTTACGAGTGCCCTAAGAAGAAAGCTAGAGAGACAATGGGAAGTAAGGGAGGTAGCAGTGGAGATACATTGACCATTGCTGGACCAACATCATCAAACAGGCCCATAGCCAGAACCTTCAACATGATTGTGCACGATGATATTCAATCAAAAGATGTTGTGTCAGGTATTATCCCAATCAATGATATAGATGCTTATGTATTATTTGATTCGGGTGCTACTTGGTTTATATCTGATGAATTTGCTAAGAAGTTAGGATTGCCTAACGAAGAATTGAATTTCCCTTCAAACATAGAAATTGCGAATATGGAGGTGATTCCTGTTTGGTTCGTATACAAGAATTGTAGGGTGAATATTAAGGGGGATGTCATGATAGTAGATTTAATCTCGATTAAACATGGAGAATTTGATGTTATATTGGGAATGGATTGGATGTTCAATTACGGAGTGATAATTGATTGCCAAAAGAAATGTGTAAACCTTATGACTCTGTCAAAGGTAGTTTTCTATAGTAGCAGATTGCCTAGACATGCGAGATGTTTGACGATTATGCAGGCTAAGAAGTTATTGAGTCAAGGCTGTATGGGGTATTTAGCTTACATAGTCGATACTCAGAGGAAGGGGGTGAAACTGGAAGAGATACCAGTGGTTAGGGAATTTGTAGATGTGTTTCAGGAGGATTTGCCAAGACTTCCGCCTAACTGAGAGATCGAGTTCGTCATCAATTTGGCACCAGGAACTTCTCCGATATCGAAGGCCCCGTACAAATGGCTCTAATAGAGATGAAGGAACTGATGGAACAGTTGCAAGAGCTGTTGGACAAGAAATACATTCAGCTGAGTGTGTCACCATGGGGAGCACCGGTGTTATTCGTGAAGAAGAATGATGGGTGAATGCAGCTTGCATTGATTATAGGGAATTAAACAAAGTCACTATTAAGAATAAATATTCGTTGCCAAGAATAGATGATTTGTTTGACCAATTGAAGGGTGCTAGATACTTCTCGAAAATAGATTTGAGAAGTGGGTATCATCAATTAAAGGTAAGGAAGGAGGATATACCTAGAACGACATTCAGAACTCAGGTATAGACATTACGACTTTCTGGTGATGTCTTTTGGTTTGACCAACGCCCCTGCTTCATTTATGGATTTGAGGAACAAGGTATTTAAACCATTTTAAGACAAGTTTGTGGTTGTATTTATCGATGACATTTTGGTGTACTCCAAATCTCAAGAAGAACACGTGGAACATTTATGTTTGACATTGGAGACACTAAGAAAGAAAAAGTTGTACGCAAAATTCTCTAAGTGTGAATTATGGCTAGAACGTGATATATCAAGATTTACGACGGCATTTTTGGTGGCCAAACATGAAAAAAGATGTTACAGAATGTGTCGGAAAATACTTGACATGTTAAAGAGTCAAAGCTGAGCATCAGACACCAAGCGGATTACTACAACCGTTTGAAATACCAGAATGTAAGTGGGAACATATCACAATGGATTTTGTGGTAGGTCTCCCAACTACTCAGAGAGGTTACGATGCGATTTGGGTAATAGTGGACAGGCTGACGAAATCAGCAAACTTTTTTCCAATAAAGATTAGATTCAATCTTGATCAGTTGGCAAAGTTGTACGTTAAAGATATCATTTCGAGACACTGGAGTTCCAATGTCAATTGTGTTAGATAGAGATCCACGATTCACAGTCAAAATTTTGGAAGAGACTACAAGAATGCATGGGAACACAGTTGGATATGAGTACGGCGTACCATCTGTAAATAGACGGCCAAAGCGAATGAACAATCCAGGTGTTAGGAAGATATGCTTAGGGCATGCATCATGGATTTTAAAGGAACTGGGATGAACATTTACCATTGACAGAATTCGCCTACAACAAAAGTTACCACACAAGCATCGGCATGCTGCCTTACAAAGCATTGTACGACAGAAAGTGTAGAACTCCACTGTGCTGGGATGAAGTCGGTGAACGTCAACTATTAGGACTAAAACCGGTACAACAAACTTCTAAGGTTGTTAAACTCATCAGGATGTAGCTGCTCAAGACAGACATAAGTAGTATACTGATCAACATAGAAAAGATCGCGAGTTCAATATAGTAAATTTTGCATTCTTAAAAGTTTCTCCTTGGAAGGGGAAAATTTGTTTTGGTAAAAAGGGAAAGCTAAGCCCAAGGTTTATTGGACCCTTTGAGGTGCTGTGAAGAGTATGAGAGGTGGCTTATGAGGTAGCTCTACCTCCAGAGTTAGAACACGTTCACAATGTTTTTCATTTTTCGGTGTTACGACCGTATAAACTCGATTACAAGCATGTGATCGAGTAGGAACCATTACAGTTTGATAAGAACTTGTCTTATGAGGAATTTCTTATCCAGATAGTTGACATGAAAGAACAAGTGCTCAGGAGTAAAGTAATGCCTTCCGTGAAGGTGATATGGAGGAACCACAATGTTGAAGAAGCTACATGGGAACTCAAAGATAAAATGATGAAAGATTACCTTGAGTTATTTGTTTAATCCGTGTTTTCGATTCTGGGGACAGAATCCTTGTAAGTAGGGAATAATGTGACAAATGATTTGTTTGAGTTGTGATTCTGGGGACAGAATCCTTGTAAGCAGGGAAGGATGTAACAATCCACAATTTTAAATTATAATTCCAAATATTTATTAAATTATATAAATATTTTAATTGATGTGTTTATTGTGGAGTAAATATTTGTTTAATTTGATTTGATTATTTATTTGTTAAATAAATAATAAATGAGTTAAGGAAATTAATTATTATGAGATAATATTCTAATTTAATTTAATAATTAAGTTAGAGAGTTGATAAGGATTAAATAAATTATTATAATATTTTTAATTTAATTTGGTAATAAAAGTATGACAATAAACTATACTATAAATGAGTTATTAAATAAATTAAAGGAGTTTAATTTAGTTTTGCCAAACAAGGCTTAAAGACATTAAGTCTTTATTTTTAAAAGTGTTTTGCCAAACATAGCCTTATGACTTTTGAATTTGAATTATAATAAATAATATAAATAAAATAAATCAAAATAATAAATAAAATATATTTTATAACTGATAATGTATTACTATACTTATTAAAACGTCGGTTTTAGACGTTTAGTTTATTTGTGCTTTGGCCTTAATTTGTGTTACATAAAGGGTCTGGTATTGGCTTAAGAGAGTTGAGAGAGGATTCCTGAGATTTCTAAAGAAATTCTCTGTGGTTAGCAAGGATTATCCAAGCAATTGAAGGCATATTTTTATAAGCTCAATATTATATATATGTATGTTCCGTGCTCATGAATTTCAAAATCTTTGTGAATTCAAAATTGATGAACTGTTGTTATATAAAGTGTTAATTGTGCTTATGTGTAGTTGTGATGCTATAATTAACATCTAGACAAGGATTTAGTATACTAATTACGTTAAAAAAGAACAAGAAAAAAACTATTTATAGTGCATGTGTGTATGAATATGGCTTGTTGGAGTTCAAAATTGATACTTGGTGTGACGAACGAGATTTTGTAATCTAGTTTGAATATTTATTGAATTAAATAAATATTTTTTGATGATTTAATTATTAGATTAAATAATTAATTGATGAATTTGTGGTAGATTAATTTAATTATATGTGTTATATTGATTAAATTAATGTGGGGAATTTTATTATTCAAAGTATGTATTTAATTGAGCTTATTGGATTAAATGAAATATTTAATAAGCATAATGTTATTCTAATTAATTTAATAATCAATTAGAGATTTAATATTTTGACATAATTAATAAATGATAAATTTAATTATGTGACTATGTGAATTAATGAGAAATTATTATATTTTATTTAAATCAAATTAAATAAGATATTTGAGTTATTGTTTAAATGGGTGTGACATGATTAAGCTATATAATAAAAGACTAATTAAATTAAATAGAAATAGTTTTTTAATAGTTAGCCAAACAAGGTCCTAATGGAAGTTGGGTAGTTAACCCACGAATGGGATTAACTGACCACAACGTTGCCAGTTATTATGCGCGTTAGTCTGTTTCTTTTTACGTATTTCAATTAAGAGTTTTAACTTGAGAGTTTAGAGAGAATTCAAAGAAATTTTGAGGGAAATTGTGTGATTGAAGAAGAATCTGAAAGGGATTTCATCTCCTAATAATCTACAATGCTAGGTAATCTCTTTAATCAAACCTTAATTATGTTTCTTATATTTTGTGAAAAACTATATTTAACTTTTTTGTAAAACAAAATTTGTGTGATCAATGCATGAATTGATGATATAGGTGTATAAACATGATAATATATAATCATAACATGTTTTTATTACCATATAAGTATGTTTTCATAACATCAATTGCATACAAATATGTTGTAAATAGACTTTTGAAGTTACAGAGTATAAATGTTTCATATATATGCCTTTATGGGAAATGGTAGGCTACGAATTGTTATTTAACTTGAAATTTAAAAGTAGATTGTGATAGCACATGTTAAAACGAAGAAAAAAATTTTTTGGACGGACATATTCGGAGTTATAGCGAACTGTAATGTAAATTTTCATGTTTTATCTTCAAAACTTTCAAAATCACCAAGAACAGTGAAATTACATGAATTGATTCAAGTAATTGTATGTTTTAACTTGTTAAAATCATGCTAGAAAAGTTGGGTAATGATTATGTGTGTATTATAATGTCTGGGTATGTTTAAATTCATGTGAGAATAAATTAATTGGATGATTTCGCATTATTCAGTATTTTTCGCGAACTGTAAATTTCCGGAACTGGATTGTCGCACCGCAACGCCTGCACCAGGCCTAAAGCCCGTGCCACAGCGCCAGCCGCGTTGCAGCGCCATTAGCCAAGCCGTATCGCCAGGGTTAGCCTGTTGGGTGGCGCCGCAGCGCCACTATGCAGTTTGTCCAAGAATGAGAATTTTAATTATTCTATTTCAGGGAATGTAATAGTAACCTAATCTAAAGAACATAAAAATGTGTTAGACATATAATGAAATGTTAAAATATATTCTTAACATGTCAATGAGGTACTTACATGCTTAGTTAAATTATTGAACGCATAGTTAGCTAGTCGTTCGTGAAATCTAATATTATGAGAAAAACACGTGTTGTGATATGATTAGTATAATTATAATCAGAGTCTAGGCAAAAGAGAATGAACTTGTGATGCTAGTTACACTATAATTGACTGGTATTGTGAATGTAAATGGTATGTATGATTAAATTGAGGAACATGTAGTTAACGTGTAACCTACGCACGAGGCAAGTTTTCTAACCCTACTAGTTATCGTTATGAAAGTTTCTAAACCTTACCTCTTTACATTGAGCAAGTTCTAGACTTATATTCTATATCGATCAAGTTCTTGTTATTTATTGATCAAGTTCAATATGTCATATTAAAGGTTACTAATCTTTTCAAAGCATGATTCATATTATACAATATTTATTCCATTGTATACCTCTTATTCAAATTGAATATCAATTATTGTTGAACCTTGTAAGATTAACGAACCCTTATTGATTCGACTAGTCCATAGTTGATGAACGTTCTAAATTTTAGAACCCTTGTTAAGTTTATCCAAACCAAACTTCCTTTGGTGCAGACTCTAATGTCAAACTGAGATGAACAACCTTATTATAGGGGATTACTTATGCTTTGTCGTTAAGATATTGTGCACAATATGATACTAAGGGCTGATCCCTGATAAGTGGGTTTTACACTTACTTATTGGATATTAATTCACGCGAACTAGGCCCATCTCAAGTATATTTTAATGTGTTTTTAGTTGCATTTCATGTTATTTTGCATTACATTTACTTAAAACTCCTTTGGTGTAAAAGTGTAGGATATGGCATGATTTGGTGATGTAAATGGCATTAGGCTGTTGGATACATGGCATGAGAATCAATTGGAGCAGGAGGCTAAGCATGGATGGACAAAAGAATGAACAGTATAATAGATCAGTTGCAGCAACAGAACCAGACTTCAAAGTTGTAAAAGCCGCGCGGCAGAATAAGCTTGAGGACGCGCATCCGCGCAAGCACCCGACTGGACAGACATTGCACACTGCAAGTTGCGCACCCTGCGCGAGGATTGCAAAGGAGGGGTGCGGGGCCGCGTGCGATGCCTGATGCTGCTGAGCTATTTATTTTAATTTCTAATTTTAAGGGTTGTAATTAATAAAAAAATGATTTTCTGACTAGGTGTCAGACATATTTTTCATTACTTTTACGTATTTTTATATTGGCAACTAGGGTTTACACTCTGAGAGAGATTCCAACAGTAGAACTGAAGCTTAAACTCCAACTTTTCTAATTCTTCTTGGGATTTTCTATCATTATGGATAATTATTACTCCATCCTGTCCCTAGGATAAAAGTCCTGGTGGACTTTTCACGCATATTAAGAAGAGGAATAAAATGACAAAATTGCACATAATAATGTCATTACATATGGAGAGAGAATTAGAATAAGAAAAGTATGAGATATTTAATACTACGGGCATAATAGGAAAAAATGTGTAAAAGTTTGGTTATTAAAAGAAAGAGGACATTTAACATGGGACAACCCAAAATAGTAATAAAGACTTTTATCCAAGGACAGAGGGAGTAGTATTTTGCTGGATTTATATGAGGATTTGAACGTTACTAGTGGATTATAATCAGCAATTGGATTTGATCGTTTCTATCATTCATCTTTCAATTGTTCGTTTATTAGCCATGTTTAGCGTTGATCCCATAATGGCTTTTGGTTCAGTCATGAACTAAACTCTATTATGGGATTCTAACGGATTTTAATATGTAGTTTAGTTGCATGCTTGAATGCTGACTGTTTTACATATCATATTGGATTTCTATCATGGTTATTTTGCATGTATGAATGCTTGATTACCATTCGTTTTCAGTACTTGTATGGAATTGACAATGAATATGCAAGTATGGATTGTAATCATGATAGCATACATATATTAGACTGTTTTGTATGGCTTGTGTATTTCATGAACCAGTTAGACATATACTGTTTCACCGTATGAGTTAGAATAAGGGCTTGTGCTTAAATTTAATATGGTTGCAATTTCACATAGACATATAGTTATTTTGGTTATACTGATGATTACATGGAGTCTATCGCTTGTGGATGCTGTGTAAGTAGGTCATAGTACATTGAAAAATGGCTATGACTCTATTAGTGCTCTTGGCTACTTTCCTGTGATATGTGAACAATTCTTGCATGATAGTGGTGATTAGATGAAGTATTAAATGAAGTTAGGATCCCATTACTTTCTGTAAGACCCAAACTTTTATGAATAAAAATGAATTTTCTATAAATATCATTTTGAATATTATGGAGTAAATTTGATATAATGTTATAGTTGTGGGTAATATTTATAAATTTTGCAAAGTACACAAGTTGTTATATAATATTCGATTGGTCAGGGAATATTCGTTTTAACAGGGAATATTCATACAACAGCACAATCATTGGTGGACCCCACAACGAAATTATTATCGGATTGAGAAAACGACAAAAATACTTTATGAAAATAACGGCGGAAGTTTTACCGTTAACTGCTGAAACACCCGGTGTTAAAAGTACAGTAATACGCGTAGTTGTACAGTAGCACACGGTATTGATTATTGATGCTTACGTGAGAAGTCACTCAGTTTTATTCAATTATTGTTACAGTAATTGATGCATAGTATCTCACGTTATTTGATTCAATTATTGTCAATATTTTATAATCAATAATTAAGATGACAAAGTTATTAATATTATTATTTACAATATTAACGATGTCTAGAAGTTCTGTCAAGGAGAGGTTTGGTCACCTAATTGCGCCCCAATGGGGAGAAATCCTTATTGAAAAGCCCCCTCTTTCTTGGGAATGACCTGATCGATTAATACTGTGAATTATAATAATGATGATGAGTTTTATTTTATTAGTATTATTAATATAATAAAACAGAAAAGCTTTTTATATAAAACAGAATACTCTTATAAAGTTATTCGTTTTATTAGACTAATAGTAAAATCTTTTTATATAAAACTGAATACTTTTATAAAGTTATCTGTTTTATTAGACAATAATTAGAATATATTATATTTTATTATGCATTGTGTTTGCATAGTGCCTGCATAGTGTTTACATAGTAAAAATCTTTTTATAAAGTTATTCGTTTTATTAGATTATAAATAGAATATATTATATTTTATTGTAAACCAATCTGGACCGTCCGTTTAAAGTAAATCAATCTGGACCGTTCATGAATTAGTTACTATGCAGTCCATTCTTCTATAAATAGAAGCTCATTCCTTCATTATTTCTTACGAATTCACTGAAACTCTAGAGAGAGAAACTATAGAGAGCGTTCTTCTTCTATAATCTTGAGCGTATTTCTTTAGAGTTTAAGAAAGCTTTGAGCGTAGTGCAAGTTTTCTTTGAGTATATCCTCGCCCTACCAGTCTGTAACATTCCAGAATTTTAAAGTGTAATATTAAATATTTATTGATTTATATAAATACTTAATAGATATGTTTATTATTGAATAAATAATTGTTCAATTTGAGTTAATGTGATTTAGTTAATTATTTGTTGAATAAATAATTAAATATTAAATATTTATTTGCAATATTAAATATTTATTGAATTATATGGCAATTTGAGTTGATGTGGTTTAGTTAATTATTTATTGAATAAATAATTAAGGAGCTAAGTAAATTAATTGTTATGAGATTATATACCAATGTAATTTAATAAGTAAGCTAGAAAGCTAATAGTCATTTAAATAAATTAATATATTTTAAATGAGAAATTATAATTTAAAATATTAGTTGGTTAAATAAAATTATAATTATAAAGAAATTATAGTTTTGTGATAATGATTTATGTATTAAAGTAATTTAATAGATTAATATTTGAATTGATTAAATTGATTATTTAATTAAATAGAAGTGTGACAAATAATCTTGCTATAAAGGAGTTATTAAAATAAATTAAGGGAGTTTAATTTAGTTTTGCTAAACATGTGTTATTGCATAATAATAAGTCATTAATCTAACAATGTTTTATCATACAAGGTATAAGGATTAATCCATTTGTTTTAATTTAGTTTACCAAACAAGGTGTAAAGATTAAATGGTTATTTTATTAGCTTAGCCAAACAAGCCTTATGTCTTTTGATTTTCAAACAAAATATAACTGATATAATTATATCTATATTTATATTATATCATTAATAGATATTATATCATATACGTTATATTTTTATTACGTAGTTAGAGTTAGGAAGAGAAGAAGGCTTAGTTGAAGAAAAAGAAGAAGAAGAAAAATACAAAGAGAAAAGTTGAGAGAAACTTAGAGAAAATTGAAAAAAGAATTGGGGAAAAGAAGATTGTAATCATAACCATTTTCTTCTAAACTCTAGAGTATCATCTTCTTAATCAAAGGTAGGATATTAATCCTTGTATTTTATTTTTAAAGTTTAGTTTTCTTCTCCAAAGAGTTCTCTGTAAATAATTATGGATGATGAATTCTTGTGTATATAGCTTTAGATGACGATTGTTGTTGTAAAACTGGTTTGTTGAGATTATGTATGATTATAATCAATTACTTTATGTATGTATGTAAATTGTGAAGAAATATATCACAATGAGTTCATATAAAAATATATATATGAATATGGCTTAGTTTAAAGTAGAAATTAAGGTTTTATTTGTAGTTAAATTGATAAATTGATTGTTAGAATTGATAGAGTATGTAAAATCATAATCATGATGTTTTGAATTTACTGTTTTGGTTGAAAAACAAAATCATAGTGTTGATTTTCATTAAAAGTATAAAAAATGGAGTTTTGCCAAGAACATTGAAATTGGGTGTTGTATATTTGATGTTTATATTATTTTATGAGTATAAACATGTTAGAAGTCTTCACAATATGTTTATAAGAAGTCTATATGTAAATTACAAGATAATCAGTCTATTAGATTCGAGCTTTTAGGCCGATTTGGCTTTTTCTGGTACTGTTGCCGAAGCTGTCAGTCGAAACTGCAGTTTTGCGCCGCGGCGCGGCCCAGCAGTACGTTCGTGGCGCTGCAGCGCCATCACCATGCCGTAGCACGACTTCATAGTATAATCACCGCGCTGCAGCGCCATCACCACGCCGCCGCAGCGCGACCCACAATGTAAACTGTGGCTCTGCGACGCGAGTTAGCAGAATGGTCTGACAGTGTACTTTTTGTACAAGAAATTTTAAGAAAACATTTTTGTGATGATAGTAGGACTATAAAATATAGATTTTAGTATTTCTATACTATGAATAATTATGTTATTAAGGATTAACTTGTGTTATAAGTTGATTATGTGATTAAATAATCAAACCTATGTGATGAATGTATTAGTTATGTGATAATGACTAACTATGTCACGATGACATATGTATATAGGATATTGTGATTCAAATTGATTTGGTTTAGTCTACGAGCAAGGCAAGTTTTCTAACTCAAAACTTCATTGTGCGAGTTTAAATTCATTTGGTACATTATTGTTTTCAAATTCAATTACAATTGTTGTAAGTTGCTACTTCTACACTTTCATAGAGCTAGATTTCCTATGATTGAGTAATTCATTGTATCTAGTTACTCATGACGATGCAAGTTTTCTAATCTTTTATCTTATTGAGCTAATTATTGTTTTCAATTCGATTATCTTATAATGATGTAAGTGGTCTAAACTTTGGTTTGATGTTGAACAAGTTATTCTTGTATTTCAATTATCGATTAACATGCATAACTGAATTGCCATGCATGTTTAGTATTTAATTCTAATTAACCTTGGCATAGTATTGTTCAAGCAAGGTATGCTATATTTATTCAAATTGTATGCTATTAGATTATTCCTAATGCATGACTTTAGTTACTATGATTGATTCAATCACTATTATTATGTAGTATAGTGTTATTGGTCTTATTCAACTACTCCTTAGTTGATGTTCGTTAAATTCCAAATTTCCTTGAAAGATTATCCAAACCAAACTTACTTTGGTGCGGACTTGTATTCTAAATACTGAGATGAACAACTCTTTTAATAGAGGTTTACGCTTAGCGTTGAAATGGGTGTGCATAATACATTGTACGAAGGGTTGATCCCCCTAAGTACGTGGAGTCCTTATAGTCTTATGACTGTTAAAGTTAAAGTTGAAAGATTACTTATAACTGTGGACATGATTCATGGTCATTAGACCCTCAGTGAATGTTATAATTTTCAGAAAGTTAATAGAATATATTGTTTAGTTCTATTGAGCCTAGTATTGGCAATTGATGTAAAATTTTAAAGATTTATTTATTGTTATTTCAAGTGGGCCTTGTTTGCTCACTCTTGCCTATAAAATTTCTTACAGCTAAAGTTGAAATTGATGACGTACCTAGCACCAGTAAAGGAAAAGGAAAGATGAACAAGTACTGAAGACTGGTAATAGATTTGATAGTATTTTTATTAGACTTTGGTTTAAAGATTGTAATAAAGTTTATTTAATTTCTGCATTTGAATGATTGTTGTTAAAGGTTAGATAACCTGAGGAGATTTTTATTTGAGTTTAATCCTGTATGGGCAGGTTTATATTATTTAATTTTATTATAATTGGGTAGTTATAAATGAATGTTTTGATTAAGTGAACACTGAATCCTGTGGAAATGAAGTACCAGGATTTGGGGGTGTCACAGGTTGGTATCAAAGCTTTAGGTTATGAACCTTAGGTGGGGGGAAAAGCCTTAGGAAGTAACCTTTGAAAAGATAGTGGAGATAACTCTTGTCGAGTTTTAAGAAAGAAGAAATAAAACACTTATGTGTTTATGTGTTTATAGTTTATGTACTCGTGAGTGTCGAGTAGTAATGATTAATAATTAAAACTTTAAAAATTTGTTGTCAGGATGACTAATGTCGGAGAATCCAGTCAGGCTAGGGAGGAGGGACCTCAAATGCCTATAGAGGAGGAGCCTCGCAACATTCAGGTAGTTTGGGAATAACTACTGCCACAGGAGTTAGCCCCGTTGGACACAGTAGTTGAAGATGAGGATGATGATGTGGAGACAGACGAGGAGGATCTCGTTGAGTTACCACATGAGGATAAAGATGACGAGGACGAGGAGGAAAGGATTCCACTTAACTCGATAGCTGGCCGTATATACGATGAGGTGCATGACCGTAACGTAGAACTTCAGGATACAGTTGAGGAGTTGCAGGAGATAGTAGCTGAACAACAGACTGCAATGACACAAAAAGATAGCGAGATCCAGGATCGTGAGGAACGACTGACAAACGCCGAGGAGAAACTAATACAGACTGAAGGAGAGAAAGAAAAATTGATCGAGATGATTGCTGAACTGAAGAGCAAGCTGAGAGAAGAAGCTGCTAAGAGGGCAAGAGCTGAAGATGCATACGAGGAAGCTTATCAACGAACTGGAAGAGTAGTAAGGAACTCACAGACGAAAAGGATGAAGATGGAAGAGATGGATAAAGTATTTGACACCGCAATTAATCGAGCTCAAGATTGGGTCATGGGATATCCGATTCAGTTTGAGACGCTGCCATCATTCGTGTTAGATCGCAGAACAATGTTTCGAGTCATGGAGGAAGAACGTGATAGGGCTAAGAAATATCTTAATAGATCATCGTAGAAAATGTGCCTGTAAAGCACGTAATAAGTATTAAATAATGTGTAAATCCCTAGTGTTAAGTAACCATGGGATATGATAATAATGATGTTGTCCTGTAACTTTTGTAGTTCAGGAAAGGAATGTAAATAGTAGTGATGCTATTGTTTATATGTTTTTCGAAGTAATGATGAATAAATAAAAGTTATTATTTTATTCAAAGTGTTATGTGGTTATTTCTTTTATGGAGGCAAGTTAATTAGAAAATACTTAAAGAAGCTGAATTAGTCTAATAGATGTTTTGTTTTAACAGAAAATGCCTCCCAGACGTGAACCACCCTGACAGAGAAAAAAATGAGAGAACTACCAATAATGACAATGTTGACGGTAACCCCGTTCAACGACTAGTGACACTACTGACAGGAGCGTTGCAGAATCAACCACAAAACCATGGTACAACGTTTAAGGATTTCAAGACGGTTGGACCACCTGAATTTTGTGGGTCCATAAATCCAGTCGAAGCACAAACCTGGATTATGGAGATAGAAAAAGTGTTCTATATCTCTAGGGTAGGGGATGACCAGAAGACTGCTTTCGTAACATTCATGTTGAAAGAAGAAACTAGTTATTGGTGGCAGGCCAATAAAACTCGGGAAGGGCCAGGAGTGATGACCTGGGATAGGTTTAAGGAGTTGTTCTTCGAGACCTATTTTCCGGAGAGTTCGAAGAGTCAGCTAGAAGTGCAGTTTCTAGAACTAAGGCAAGGAACGATGACGGTATCTGAATATGCCGTAAAGTTCAATGAATTGGAGAGGTTTGTGCCATATCAGGTCAGCACAGACGAGCGTAAGGCGAAGAGATTTGAACAGGGACTGAAGCCCTGACTGTACAGTAGGGTTTCCCTATTCCAGTTGAAGACATTTACAGTGGTGATGGAGAAAGTAGTACTCGCAGAAGGTGGAGGCGAGGCAGTGACAAAGTTCAACCAGGAACAAAAGAAGAAGAGGAATGAGAATGAGACTAAGAATGGAGGTGGTAGCAGTGGAAACAACAATAACAACAACAACAACAACAGCTTGAAGAGGAAGTGGAATGGGAGCATGGGTTCTGGACACCAGCAGGGTAACCAACAAAACAAAAAGTTTGAAGCATGTGCGACATGCGGGAAATTCCATAAGGGTGTGTGCTTGATAGGGAAGCGATTATGCTACAATTGAGGCCAGGAGGGTCACATCGCCCCAAATTGTACTCAACCAAAGAAGAATGTATGGTTCACATGTAGATCCAAGGATCACTTTGCTTGTGAATGCCCTAAGAAGAGGGAAGGAGTGACAAATAGAAGCAATGGAGGTAACAATGGAAGTACATGGGCCATTGTAGGACCTGCAACATCAAACAAACCCACAGTCAGAACCTTCAACATGACTGTGCAAGATGCTGTACAATCAAAAGATGTAGTGTCAGGTATTATCCCAATTAATGATATAAATGCTTATGTATTATTCAATTCTGGTGCTACTTATTCGTTTATATCTGATGAATTTGCTAAGAGGTTAGAATTGCCTAGAGAAGAACTAAATTTTCCTTTGAACATAGAAATTATGAATAAGGAAGTAATCCTTGTTAGATTCGTATATAAGAACTGTAGGGTGAACATTAAGGAAAATATTTTATTGGTAGATTTTATTCCGATTAGACTCGGGGAATTTAATGTAATTTTGGGGATGGATTGGCTGTTCAAATATGGAGCAGTAATCGATTGTCACAAGAAGTGTGTAAACCTTATGACTCTGTCAAAGGTTGTATTTTATGGTAGCAAAGTCGCCTAGACAAATGAAATGTCTGACGACTATACAGGCAGAGAAATTGTTGAGTCAAGGTTGTGTGGGCTATTTAGCTTACATAGTCGATACTTAGAAGAAGGGTCTGAAACTAGAAGAAATACTGGTAGTGAGAGAATTCGAAAACGTGTTTCCAGAAGATTTGCCAAGACTTTCGCCTGACAGAGAAATTGAGTTCGTGATCGACTTAGCGCCATGAACAAGCACCGATATCGAAGGCCTCGTATAGAATGGCTCCAGTAAAAATGAAGGAACTGGTGGTATAGTTGCAAGAGTTACTGGATAAGAAATATATTCAACCAAGCGTATCACCGTGGGGAGCGCCAGTTTTATTCGTTAAGAAGAAGGACAGGATCAATGCGTCTTTGCATTGATTATAGGGAAGTTAAACAAGGTCACTATTAAGAATAGGCATCCGTTACCTAGAATAGATGACTTGTTTGATCAGCTGAAGGGTGCTAAATATTTCTTCGAAAATAGATTTGAGAAGTAGGGTATCACCAATTGAAGGTAAGAAAGGAGGATATACCTAGAACGGCATTCAGAACTCGGTACGAACATTACAAGTTTCTGGTGATGTCTTTTGGTTTAACAAATGCCCCTGCTGCATTCATGGATTTGATGAACATGGTGTTTAAACCATTCTTAGACAAGTTTGTGGTGGTATTTATTGATGACATTCTGGTGTATTCCAAAACTCAAGAAGAACACGTAGGAACATTTACGTTTGACATTGGAAACACTAAGGAAGGAAAAGCTGTACGCAAAATTCTCTAAGTGCGAATTTTGGCTCGATCGTGTACAAAGATGGGATTTCAGTGCATCCATCAAAAGTGGAAGCTGTAATCAATTGGGAACAACTAAGAACACCGTCAGAAGTGAGGACTTTCTTGGGACTGGCTGGTTATTATAGAAGATTTATTCAAGATTTTTCTAAGATAGCCACTCCGCTAACAAATTTGACAAGAAAAGCTGTAAAATTCGTTTAGACGGAGAAATGTGAAGAGAGTTTCCAAGATTTAAAGAAGAAGTTAAGTATAGCACCTGTGTTGACATTACTAGATAATACAGGAAATTTTGTGGTGTATAGTGATGCTTCACATAAAGGGTTGGATTGTGTTATTATGCAGAACGCCAAAGTTATTGCGTTTGCATCAAGATAACTAAAGGATTATGAGAAAGGGTATCTGACTCATGATTTGGAATTGGCTACAGTTGTATTTGCTCTGAAGATATGGAGACACTATCTTTATGGAGAGAAATGTGAGATCTACACAGACCACAAAAGTCTAAAGTCTATTTTCACTCAGAAGGATTTGAATATGCGTCAAAGAAGGTGGATGGAACTAATAAAAGATTACGATTGTGAAATCTTTTATCATCTGGGAAAAGCGAATGTGGTTGCATATGCTTTAAGTAGGAAAGGTCGAGAGAAGCTGATGCTGATTACAACTCAGGAGGAGCTCATTTCAGCAATGACAAAACTGGAGTTGGAAATCAAATTTCCAAAAGAATCTGACGAACAACTATTCCAGATAGAAGCTGGTCCAACTTTAGTGGACAAAGTGAAGAATGCTCAACTACAAGATGAAGAGTGCGGGAAAATAAAAGAGAATCTGATTGAAGGCGGTGATGTAAAATACAAGGTCGATACAGAAGGATTACTACGGTTCGAGGGAAGAATTTGGGTTCCAGCAATGCTAGAACTGAAAGAAGAAATTTTGACCGAATCTCACAGCTCAAAATATTCAATTCATCCAGAAAGCACGAAAATGTATCAAGATTTTCACCGACATTTTTGGTGGCCAAACATAAAAAGGGATGTTGCTTAATGCGTAGCAAAATGCTTGACATGTCATAGAGTAAAAGCCAAACATCAAAGACCCACCAGATTACTCCAACCGTTGGAAATACAGGAATGGAAGTGGGAACACATCACGATGGATTTTGTGGTGGGTCTTCCAACTACTCAGAGAGGATGCGATGCGACTTGGGTGATAGTGGACAGACTGACGAAATTAGCACACTTTCTACCAATAAAAATTATATTCAATCTTGATCAGTTGGCAAGATTGTACATTAAAGAGATCGTTTCGAGGCATGAAGTGCCAGTATCAATTGTGTCCGATAGAGATCCGCGATTCACGTCAAATTTCTGGAAGAGACTACAAGAATGCATAGGGACACAGTTGCGAATGAGTACGGCTTATCATCCACAAATAGATGGCCAAAGCGAACGAACAATTCAAACATTGGAAGATATGCTGAGAGCATGTGTTATAGACTTTAAAGGAAGCTAGGAAGAACAATTACCGTTGGTGGAATTTGCCTACAACAACAGTTATCACAAAAGCATCGGCATGCCACCTTACGAGGCATTGTACGGCAGAAAGTACAGAACTCCACTGTGTTGGGATGAAGTCGGTGAATACCAACTGTTAGGACCAGAACTGGTACAACAAACTGCTGACGTTGTTAAACTCATCCGGACAAGATTAGTAGCAGCCCAAGATAGACAGAAAAAATATGCTGATCAACACAGACAAGATCATGCATTCGACGTAGGAACTTTTGTATTCCTAAAAGTTTCTCCTTGGAAGGGGAAAATTCATTTCGGTAAAAAGGGAAAGCTAAGCCCGAGGTTTATTGGACCCTTTGAAGTGCTGCGAAGAGTGGGAGAGTGGCTTACGAGGTACCTCTACCTCCAGAGTTGGAAAACATTCATAATGTTTTTCACATTTCGGTGTTACGACCATATAAACCCGACTACAAACATGTGATCGAGTATGAACCGTTGCAGTTCGAGAAAGATTTGTCTTATGAAGAGGTTCCTATCCAGATAGTCGACAGGAAAGAACAAGTGCTCAGGAATAAAGTGATACCTTCTGTGAAGGTGATATGGAGGAACCACAATGCTGAAGAAGCTATGTGGGAACTCGAAGAGAAAATATTGAAAGAGTACCCTAAGTTATTTATTTAATTTGTGTCTTCGATTCTGGGGACAGAATCTTTGTAAGTAGGGAAGAATGTAACGAATGATTTGTTTGAGTTGTGATTCTGAGGACAGAATCCTTGTAAGGAGGGAATGATGTAACATTCCAGAATTTTAAAGTGTAATATTAAATATTTATTGATTTATATAAATATTTAATGGATATATTTATTATTGAATAAATAATTGTTCAATTTGAGTTGTTGTGATTTAGTTAATTATTTGTTGAATAAATAATTAAATATTAAATATTAAATATTTATTTGTAATATTAAATATTTATTGAATTATATGGCAATTTGAGTTGATGTGGTTTAGTTAATTATTTGTTGAATAAATAATTAAGGAGCTAAGTAAATTAATTGTTATGAGATTATATACCAATGTAATTTAATAAGTAAGCTAGAAAGCTTATAGTGATTTAAATAAATTATAATATTTTAAATAAGAAATTGTAATTTAAAATATTAGTTGGTTAAATAAAATTATAATTATAAAGAAATTATAGTTTTGTGATAATGATTTATGTATTAAAGTAATTTAATAGATTAATATTTGAATTGATTAAATTGATTATTTAATTAAATAGAAGTGTGGCAAATAATCTTGCTATAAAGGAGTTATTAAAATAAATTAAGGGAGTTTAATTTAGTTTTGCCAAACATGTGTTATTGCATAATAAGTTTTTAATCTAATAGTGTTTTATCATACAAGGTTTAAGGATTAATCCATTTATTTTAATTCAGTTTACCAAACAAGGTGTAAATATTAAAGAGTTATTTTATTAGCTTAGCCAAACAAGCCTTATGTCTTTTGACTTTCAAACAAAATATAACTGATATAATTATATCTATATTTATATTATATCATTAATAGATATTATATCATATACGTTATATTTTTATTACGTAGTTAGAGTTAGGAAGAGAAGAAGGCTCAGTTGAAGAAAAAGAAGAAGAAGAAAAATACAGAGAGAAAAGTTGAGAGAAACTTAGAGAAAATTGAGAAAAGAATTGGGGAAAAGAAGATTGTAATCATAACCATTTTCTTCTAAATTCTAGAGTATCATCTTCTTAATCAAAGGTAGGATATTAATCCTTGTATTTTATTTTTAAAGTTTAGTTTTCTTCTCCAAAGAGTTCTCTGTAAATAATTATGGATGATGAATTCTTGTGTATATAACTTTAGATGATAATTGTTGTTGTAAAACTGTTTTGTTGAGATTATGTATGATTATAATCAATTACTTTATGTATGTATGTATGTAAATTGTGAAGAAATATATCACAGTGAGTTCATATAAAATTATATATATGAATATGGCTTAGTTTAAAGTAGAAATTAAGGTTTTATTTGTTGTTGAATTGATAGAGTATGTAAAATCATAATCATGATGTTTTGAATTTACTGTTTTGGTTGAAAAACAAAATCATAGTGTTGATTTTCATTGAAAGTATAAAAAATGGAGTTTTTCCAAGAACATTAAAATTGGGTGTTGTATATTTGATGTTTGTATTATTTTATGAGTATAAACATGTTAGAAGTCTTCACAATATGTTTATATGAAGTCTATATGTAAATAACATGATAATCAGTCTATTAGATTCGAGCTTTTAGGCCAATTTGGCTTTTTCTGGTACTGTTGCCGAAGCTGTCAGTCGAAACTGCAGTTTCGCAGCCGCGGCGTGGCCCATCATGTACATTCGTGGCACCGCATCACCATCACCACGCCGCAGCGCGACTTCGCAGTATAATCACCGCGCCGCAGCGCCATCACCACGCCGCAGCGCGAGTTAGCAGAATGGTCTGACAGTGTACTTTTTGTACACGAAATTTTAAGAAAACATTTTTGTGATGATAGTATGACTGTAAAATATAGATTTTAGTATTTATATGCTATGAATAATTATGTTATTAAGGATTAACTTGTGTTATAAGTTGATTATGTGATTAAATAATCAAACCTATGTGATGAATGTATTAGTTATATGATAATGACTAACTATGTCACGATGACATATGTATATAGGGTATTGTGATTCAAATTGATTCGATTTAGTCTACGAGCAAGGCAAGTTTTCTAACTCAAAACTTCATTGTGCGAGTTTTATTTCATTTGGTACATTATTGTTTTCAAATTCAATTACAATTGTTGTAAGTTGCTACTTCTACACTTTCGTAGAGCTAGATTTCCTATGATTAGTAAGTCATTGTATCTAGCTACTCATGACGATGCATGTTTTCTAATCCTTTGTCTTATTGAGCTAATTATTGTTTTCAATTCGATATCTTATAATGATGTAAGTGGTCTAAACTTTGGTTTGATGTTGAACAAGTTATTCATGTATTTCAATTATTGATTAACATGCATAACTGAATTGCCATGCATGTTTAGTATTCAATCCTAATTAACCTTGGCTTAGTATTGTTCAAGCAAGGTATGCTATATTTATTCAAATTGTATGCTATTAGATTATTCCTAATGCATGACTTTAGTTACTATGATTGATTCAATCACTATTATTATGTAGTATAGTGTTATTGGTCTTATTCAACTACTCCTTAGTTGATGTTCGTTAAATTCCAAATTTCCTTGAAAGCTTATCCAAACCAAACTTACTTTGGTGCGGACTTGTATTCTAAATACTGAGATGAACAACTCTTTTAATAGAGGTTTACGCTTAGCGTTGAAATGGTTGTGCATAATACATTGTACGAAGGGTTGATCCCCCTAAGTACGTGGATTCCTTATAGTCTTATGACTGTTAAAGTTAAAGTTGAAAGATTACTTATAACTGTGGACATGATTAGTGGTCATTAGACCCTCAGTGAATGTTATAATTTTCAGAAAGTTAATAGAATATATTGTTCAGTTCTATTGAGCCTAGTATTGGCAATTGATGTAAAAGTTTAAAGATTTATTTATTGTTATTTCAAGTGGGCCTTGTTTGCTCACTCTTGCCTGTAAAATTTCTTACTGCTAAAGTTAAAACTGGTGACGTACCTAGCATGTAACACCTCAGTCCCACATCGAAAGATAGGGGGAAAATCATATAAGGAATTAAGTAACTACCAATAGTACCTTCAAGTCATGACCTTTTGGGAGCCTGTGGTGGGCTAGATGACCCAAGAAGATACTATTGGGCCAGTGGTTTGAGGCCTTATTTGGATGGATTTGATTCGATTCGGACTTGGGATTTGACCCAAGATTTGTTCCGGACTCGGGATTTGACCCGGGTTGTTTCATATGGTATCAGAGCCGACTCTCGAAAGCTCGGGTCGGGTCATCCGATCGGGTTGCCGGAGGTGGGGACACGAAGGCTGGTGGTATTATCCCACAATGGAGAGATGAAGGTCCGGAGGTGGGGACACGAAGCCAGCCGGTATTATCCCACAATGGCTAGAGAGGCAAAGATCTTTGGGCCGTGTGTGTGATCGGATTCTGACGGGGACGTCAGAAATTAAAGTGGGGGAGTTTGTAACACCCCAGTCCCACATCGAAAGATAGGGGGAAAATCATATAAGGAATTAAGTAACTACCAATAGTACCTTCAAGTCATGACCTTTTGGGAGCCTGTGGTGGGCTAGATGACCCAAGAAGATACTATTGGGCCAGTGGTTTGAGGCCTTATTTGGATGGATTTGATTCGATTCGGACTTGGGATTTGACCCAAGATTTGTTCCGGACTCGGGATTTGACCCGGGTTGTTTCATAGCACCAGTAAAGGAAAATGAAAGATGAACAAGTATTGAAGGCTTGTAATAGATTTGATAGTATTATTATTAGACTTTGGTTTAAAGATTGTAATGAAGTTTATTTAATTTCCGCATTTGAATGATTGTTGTTAAAGGTTAGACAACCTGGGGAGATTTTTATTTGAGTTTAATCCTGTATGGGCAGGTTTTTATTATTCAATTTTATTATAATTGGGTAGTTATAAATGAATGTTTTGATTAAGTGAACACTGAATCCTGTGGAAATGAAGTACTAGGATTTGGGGGTGTCACAAGTCAAAATACTCTTCTTTTACGGTAAGGGATATTATTTGTTGTACTTGTTAGGGGTATTCCTTCTTTTCTTATTGGTGAAATTCTTTTGTTATTCCATTTTTTATTATTATATTGGAATAACCTGTCTATGCAAAGTACCGCATATATGGTGAAATTCTTCTGTTATTCCATTCTTTATTATTCTGTTGGAATATCCTGTCGGTGCGTTTACGCATGACCTGGTTCCATTATTTATTATTTTGTTGGAATATCCTGTCGGTGCGTTTACGCATGACCTGATTCCGTTGTTTATTATTCTGTTGGAACATCATGTCTGTACGTTTATGCATGACCTGGTTCCATTTTTTATTATTCTGTTGGAATATTCAGTCGGTGCGTTTACGCATGACCTGGTTCCATTATTTATTATTCTGTTGGAATATCCTGTCGGTGCGTTACGCATGACATGGTTCTATTATTTATTATTCTGTTAGAATAATCTGTCTGTGCGGTTTATCGCATGCCTGGTGATTTCTTTTGTTATTCCATTCTTTATTATACTCAGTTTATTAAAGTTTTGACTTCTATACTCCATAAAATTAGTGGAATATCCTTGATATTTGCGCTTCATCCAGTATCTTTTTATGGAAATATTCTTCTGAGCATTCTTGAGTGTTACTCTACAAATAAGTATCATGTTGACAATTTGGACATTATTAGTTCCTGGATAAATTAATTCTTGAACTTTTTTTATTGAATTCTTATATCATTGTCATCATCCTCATATTTATATTATGTTGAAAGTCATATGTGGCCTGTAGTGCATAGATGAACTTAGTATGATTATGACCAGGGATTATTCGGTGTAATCATGACCGTAATATTACAAATGATGTGGAAAAAGTCCTCATTGACCCATAATGCATTGATGGACAGTTGTTGGCATGATCATGACCATTGATGAATACACAAATATCCTTGGCTGTGGTGCATGGATAATTTGTGGTTGTGATACTAATGAATATCCTTGGCCGTAGTGCAGGGATGATGTGGATTATTTATTAAGCTGAGTCTCAGCGATAAAAGTCATGGAAAACCTTTTAAATCATAGAAGATAGTAGATTTTATTCTCTACTTGACTCTTCTAATGGATTGCTTGTTCCACTGCAGTTAAATTTGATGGTTGTTATATTTTATCAGTTTAACACTGTTGAAGGCTAATGATAATTTATTCTGCATTATCTTAGTCATAATATTTCTTACTGGGCTAGTTGTGCTCACCCTTTTGCTTTCATTGTTCTCTTCAGGAAATGAGAACGTAGAAGGGACTAGTCGGGGAACATAGTGATGGTCCAGATAATAGCATTAGTAGTCCTCAATATTCTATGAAATAGTGTGATAATAAATGTAATGAGAACCCCATTGAGTTTGTATATTGTCTAGATGACAATATTTGTATTAAAACTCATAGCATATGTTTAGTCGTATTTTACACGACTGTTGTATAATTAAGTTGTATTTGAATTTTGTACCATGTATTTGGCGACTCAGAATAGTTGATGTATACCAATTTTGGGGGCATCACACTTTCAAATTTGATTTATTACATTGTTATTCTTGTTTTAGTCATTATTTGCAATTAGAGTAATTCACCAATTATATTCATTAGTTTGAGCATATAAATATAGTGATTTAATTGATGTATAGTGATTTGAATTAGACAACTTTCTCTGTGGGATCGATACTTTACTTACTATGTATTACTTGTTGACATATGTATGCTTGCATGAGTTAGAGCTCTTTTGTTAGAACTGAAAAAGAGGCAACAAGTTTTTGGCGCCGTTGCCGGGGAAAGGCGTTTAAATTTAAATTATCATCATCAGTTTTAAGCTATATTGTATGACTTAGACAATTCTGATCGTTTATCATTTCTATATTTGTTTTGTTTTTGGTTTCAGGTACTTGTAGATTTTTATGCACACACGATCATCCAACTCAGAATTGACACTAGCACATGATAACATTAACGGAAGAGGTTGGAAAACAGGTGTGCGGAGAAAGTTGCAAGCTCATATAGAAAGTATTACATCTAGTATGGCCGAAGAATAGAGAGTTGAGCAAAGAGAAGAGCACCGGGCTCTAAGGGACTATTCCATGCCAAATATTAATGGACTTCAGTCTAGCATAGTCAGACCAGCGATAGTAGCAAATACTTTCGAGATTAAACCGGACACTATTCAGATGGTACATAATTTGGTACAGTTTGGGGGTGCTGCTACAGATGATCCGAATGAACACCTGTTGAGTTTCATCGAGATTTGTGATACATTCAGATACAACGGTGTGACGGAGGATGCTATCAGACTTAGGCTATTCCCATTCTCATTAAGGGATAAAACGAGAAGTTGGCTTCATTCTTTTCCAGCAGGATCTATAGCTACATGGGAGGACTTAGCACAGAAGTTCTTAGCCAAGTTCTTCCCAATGGCTTAGATTTCAAAGATGAGGACATCTATCTCTCAGTTTGAGCAACAACAGGGCGAGTCCTTATATGAAACATGGGAGAGATATAAAGAGATGTTGAGAAAGTGTCCACATCACGGTATGCCAGATTGGATGGTGATCAACACATTTTATAATGGATTGGGATGGCGGTCTAGACCGATTTTAGATGCAGCTGCAGGAGGGGCTTTATGGGCAAAAAGCTATGAGGAAGCCTATAACTTTATCGAGACAATGGCATCAAACAATTTTCAGAATCCTATATCTCGAATGCCACAACCCAAGGTTGTAGGTGTGTTGGAGGTAGATGCTATTACGCAGTTATCGGCACAGATGGCAGTTATGGCAAAGAAAATAGATACATTGGCAGAAAGCAAGACAAAAATAGTTGCCTTCATCATTGAGATTTGTGCGGGGTCACACTCCACGGATCAATGTGCTATCAGCTCAGAATCAGTACAGTATGTGAGCAATTACAGAAAAGACCAAGGATAGTTTTAGAACACATACCACCCCAACAACCAAAATCATCCAAACTTCAGTTGGTCAAATAACCAAGGGAATCAGCAGAATCAGTTTCAAACGAATCAACAGTTTCAGCCACAGCCATCTCAGCCACAGATTATCCAAAACCATCGTTTCCACTGGGATTTTCTCAACAACAACAACATCACACTCCAGCTGCACCTCCACAAGAAAAGAAATCAGAAATGGAGGAGATGATGTTATAGTACATGGAAAACACTGAGGTTATGATCAAAAGCCAAGCAGTGGATATTAAGAATTTGGAGACTCAGATGGGGCAAATGGCCAGTATGCTTAACAACAGGCCCCAAGGTTCTTTGCCAAGTAATACAGAGACAAATCCTAGAAGAGACTGGAAAGAACAGTGTCAAGCAATCACATTAAGATCTCGGAAGAATATTGCAGACATTGCAAGTCGCGCGCCCGTGCCTGTTTTACAAGAGGATTTCGCGCGGCCGCACGAGGCAGAGCAGGTGACTGTTGAAAGAAAATCTGGAAAATTCTGAGGTCCAGCAGGAAGAGAAAGTTAAAGCAGGGTCAGTTGAGAAACCTGTGAGTTCATTACCACCAGTTCACCCTCGAGTTCTGTATCCGCAAAGATTAAATAAGCATAGGGAAGATAAGTAATTCAGAAAGTTTCTGGAGGTATTTAAAAAGCTACAAATCAATATACCTTTCGCCGAGTCATTGGAACAAATGCCAAGCTATGCAAAGTTCATGAAGGGTATACTGTCAACGAAGAGGAGATTAGACGAATTTGAGACAGTAGCCTTGATAGAAGAATGCAGTGCAGTGCTTCAGCAGAAATTACCTCCAAAACTGAAGGATCCGGCCAACTTCACAATTCTATGAACAATCGGGAAATTGAGCTTCAGTAATTGTTTATGTGATCATGGAGCAAGCATAAATTTGAAGCCCTTGTCAGTATTCAATCAGTTGGGATTGGTGGCTCCAAGGCCGACAAACATTTTTTGCAGCTAGCTGACAGATCCATCACGTATCCACGGGGAATTGTTGAAGATGTCTTGGTGAAGGTGGACAAATTTATATTTCCGGCTGACTTCATCATTTTGGATTTCAAGGAGAATAAAAATATACCAATCATACTAGGGAGACCATTCTTAGCCACAGGAAAGACTTTGATAGATGTGCAGAAAGGGGAACTCACTATGCGCGTTCATGATCAAGAGGTCACCTTCAATGTCTTCAAAGCCATGAAGTTCCCAACAGATGAAGAAGAATGTTTCCTAGTTGATTTGGTGGATCGGTCTCTAAATGATGAAGTATAGAGTCTAGTTGATTATGAACCTTTGAGGAATGTTACGGATGAGAATTCAGATTTGGAGGACGAGGAATTCGACGAACTTGTGTAGTATCTGGACACTACTCCACAGACATCAAGTTTAACTGCAGCAGAACAAGCAATTCATTAGAAGAGTTAAATAGAACATAATATCTACTATCTCTTCTAGATTAAAAGTCCATCGTTGATATTTTATTCATGTACTACTCATCAACAGTTCTTTGTTATACTAAAGACAAATAGAACTTTCATCACTTGTCCTCACCTGAACCACCAAAGATGTTAGTAAAATTCATAATTCATATTTATAATAATGTGAATTAACAGTTCCTTCTTGCCACAAAGGCTTAATAAAACGTTTACTCAATATCCTTACCCCAAAGGCTGAAGATATTCAAATGTAATAACAATGATCATACCAATCTGTTGTCTATCTTTGTACTACGGGCCAAAGATATTCAACTATAAAACCAATGGTCATGATCATACCTATCAATTGCCTGTCAGTGCACTACGGACAAAGACTTTCAACTGTTAACTAATGGTTATGATCCTGCCAATCACATCATTGAATTATCCATGCACTACGGCCAAGGATATTCGTTAGTATCACTAGTGGTCATGATCATGTCATACACCTGTCCATCTTCGCACTACGGGTTAAAGATATCAAACAACAGATCATCTTTGCACTACAGGCCAAAGATATACACCTGTAAAACCAATAACCAATAGTATAATAAAGAATGGAATAATAAAAGAATTTCACCATGTATGCAGTACTTCGCATAGACAGGTTATTCCAACATACTAATAAAGAATGGAATAATAAAAGAATTTCACCTATGTATGCAGTACTTCACATAGACAGGTTATTCCAACATAATATAAAGAATGGAATAACAGAAGAATTTCACCATGCGCGCGTAATCCGCACAGACAGGTTATTCAAACAGAATAATAAATAATAGAACCAGGTCATGCATAATCGCATAGACATGATATTCCAACAGAATAAATAAGAATGGAATAACAACAGAATTCACCATGCATGCAATAGATCGCACAGACAGGTTATTCCAACTAAATAATGTAATATTCTCAACTTTTGTGTTAATCAAAGTTGTAAATCCCGACTCTTGTGGTCACAAAGGGATAGTATTATGGGCTATGTTATGTAAATTGGCTTTGAATTAATGGAAATGAACTCATGTTTGTGTAATGAAACAAGTTTAATATATATTAAACTTATATGATAAGGTTTAGAATGTAAGTTAAATTATGTTTTATTTAACCAGATAATGCCGCCACGACGACAAACCCATAATCAAAGGGCAGAAGAATTTGTCAACAACGTTGATGGACAACCACAACCAGATCCAATGCAGCAATTCGCAAATATGATAGCTTAAGCCATGCAACATGGAAAGGCAACCGCTGGGAACCAACAGGATAATCGCTTAGCAAACTTCAAGGACTTCAAAGCTGTAGGACCTCCCGAATTTAGAGGTACAACTGACCCTGTAGAAGCCCAAACTTGGGTTAAAGAAATAGAAAAGGCGTTTGTAATAGCTAGGGTAGCTGAGGAGCAGAAGACGACTTTTGCTGCCTATATGATGAAGGGTGAGGCAAATTTTTGGTGGGATGCTAATCAGGCAAGGGCTGGGGAAGATGTAGTTGCTTGGGAAAGGTTTAAAACCCTATTTTTCAAAAACTATTTTTCATCTAGTATGCAGGCTAGAATGGAAGTAAAATTTCTTGAATTAAAACAAGAGAATATGTCTGTTGCGGAATATGCCGCAAAATTTAATGAATTGGCTAGGTTCGCCCCGCATCAAGTTGATACGGAGGCTAGAAAGGCGCGAAGGTTTGAGCTGGGATTAAAACCTTGGCTCTACAACAAGGTGGCAGTGTTGCAAATTCCTACATTTACAGAAGTCATGGAGAAAGCAATTATTGCGGAGGAAGGAAGTGAGGGCATGAGCCTTTACAACAAAGAAAGAAGGAACGAGGGAAAAGTTGAGGGAACTGGGAAGGTGGAAGCAAATACTGGGAATAGGAGGGATAAGAGGAAGATGAACAACTTTGGTGGGGTGCAGGTAAAACAAGAAGGTGTAAAGAAAAGGCCGATGGTGCAATGTGGTAATTGTGGGAAAAACCATTTGGGAGAATGTCTGAAGGGAAAATTCGCAT
Organism: Panax japonicus; assembly: GCA_020205505.1. Taxonomy (NCBI): domain Eukaryota; kingdom Viridiplantae; phylum Streptophyta; class Magnoliopsida; order Apiales; family Araliaceae; genus Panax; species Panax japonicus. The sequence goes on from CM035111.1 coordinate 12,121,974, forward strand.
GTTTCAAGTGCGGGCAGGAGGGCCATATCTCTCCCAACTGCCCCAATTCTAAGACAATTGGTGGGTGTTTTCTGTGTGGATCAAAGGACCATAAGGTGAAAGACTGTCCGAAAAGGAAAGCGGAGGCAGTAAGTGTGAACATGGGGAAAAGCGGCGAAACTTTGGCAATCACGGGACCAACTTCATCCAGCAAGCCGACGAAATCTACCGCACGAGTCTTCAACATGACAGTCCAAAACACAGTGGCAACTGCTAGTGGAACTCCAGGTACTTTCTTATAACTTTTATTTTCTTATATATGATTTTCCTATTTATAGTAAATTATTTTATAAGGAAATTTTGAAGGAGGAATTTGAGTTTCTTTATAAATCAAATTTTCGTATAATCAGAAAGGAAAGCTTTAAGTAAATAGTTAAAGATCAGTCTGATCAAAGTTGATCGACATCTACCTGCAATGATTGTGAATGTCATGTACCCTGGTAGGTATAGGTTTTAAAGTGGTGATTCCGGGGACGGAATCTTTATAAGGGGGGGGTGAATGTGACAACTCGATATTTTCTATATAAATAAATCATAAATTTTGCGTATAAATTTTTTTTTATTTGTTAAGATAAATATGAATGATATGTGCCAAGGTAATGTGTAATTATAATTATATGTGTGATAAATAAAATTTATTTATTACATCAATAGTTATAAATAAAAATTATTTTAAAAAAATGTTGATTATTATAAATTATATTTTTACAATAATTAAGGTTATATTAGAAATGTTTTATTAATTATTTTCCATGAAATTATATGTGCATATTATTTAAATAATATATGATATGATTTTTTTTGAATAATTATAATAATTATTTTATTATATAAATTTTATTCAGGTTATTAAGTTAATTATTTTAACTTAATTATAAGGTTAATAATGGAAGATAAAAATCAGATATGAAATCCAAACCCTAATTTTGGGTTTTGATCAAGGAATGATAATAATATTATAATATTATAATATTTTGATTTTTCAGTGCAATAAATATGTACTGTAAAAATTGTACTGTTGATAATTGGTCAATTATGGTATATTGACCAAACCCTAGCATTAATTGATTTAATCCTATTTATCAATTTAAATGGGAAATTTAAGATTATTAAATATTTGTGTTATTTGATATATGTTGTGTGTTATTTCATGGTATGCTAATTAGGAAACCCTAATTTGAAAATTAAAACCCTAATTCGAAAATTTAAACCGAAGGTTTGATCTGTCAAGAATTGTGTTACAGTGATTAATGACAGGTATAATATGTTTTATATCACTTATTAAATAAACCTAATTAGTGATTTAAGACCGTAATGAATTAAAACCCTAATTGCGAAATCAAAACCCTAACTGATATTTAGGAACCCTAATTGATAATTGTAAACCCTAATTACTTAGGTGGCAAGGTTAATTATATTATTTAAACCCTAATGATCATTATTAATGTAATTAGAAACCCTAATTACAAGTTGTTAACCCTAATTATTAAATTGTTAATCCCAATTAGTAAATTGTTAACCCTAATTATCTAATTGGTGCCTTAATTATTAATTAGTGATCTTAATTATAATTAGTAAAACCTTAAACCCAATTTTGAAGTATATGTGATTAAGAAATCTAAACTAATTTAGAAATCCTAATTTGTGAATTTTAGAAACTAAAATTGTAGTTTATAATTTTATTTTATTTTACAAACCCTAGTTGCTAAATTTTATTTTGTTATATGCTAAACTTTATGGTTAAACCCTAAGGGTTAAACCCTAAGGGTTAAACCCTAAGAGTTTGACAAGTTACAAAAATGACATTAAAATGATTTATCAAAAGACCATTTTGCCCCTAGTGCATTATTTTGACTAATATGTAGGTTTTGACATTTAGGGGGAGTTGGTTGCCAACCTAACAACTCCACATGCTGTAAATTGACAGCATTCAACTCATTTAATAGCAATACATGCATCTAACATGGATATATATAGATTAGAGAGAGAAATAATTCATTTGTTCACTAAAATTTTTCCAACTCTCATCCTTGAGCCTCTCTCTCTAAAGCCTACGAATTTCTTAAGTGTTTCAGTCCCCTATCCAAGCCCCACCATCAACCATACCAAATCAGAAACACAAAATCAAAAATTTGGACATCAAAGGTATAAACCCTAAACCTAAAATTTTTCCAATGATCTCTTGTTAGATCTTGTAATTTGTTGTTAAAACATGTTGTTTATAAGTTATTATGATGATCTGGGTTGGTATTTATCAAATCCATAACATCAAAGTACTCGAATTTGCATTTTTTTCAAAATCTGGAAATTTCATTTTCTGGTGATTTTTCAGTGAATGTCAAGCCTTATAACTCTGTGATCTTTAATGTGTTTTGTGTTATAAAAGTTTTATATGTAGCTTGTTATGTGGTATTTAATCTCAAAAAAGAATCAGGTCTATATCTATTCTGGATCAAAAATTATTTAAGGTCAAAGTGGGTTGACCAGCATTGACCGGCTGTTCTTCAAGCCCAGAATTTTTTCCAGATTATTTCTTTGTAAATGTCAGGCCTTATATCTAGGTTATCTTTAATGTATTTTGTGTTATGAAAGTTGTTATGTGTAGATTGTTATGTTGTATTGAATCTCCAAAACGAATCAAGTCCATATCTATTGTGGATCAAATGTTATTTAAGGTCAAAGTGGGTTGACCGGCATTGACCGGACAATTTCTGGGCAGCCCAGAATTTTCTAAGTGTTGATTTTTCTGACAAGGTTTGACCATACCTTAGCTACTTGATTTCTTGTTTTTATGATGATGTTACGTGTTAGGGTTGTAGTCCTACATGTTATTTACACACTGTAATTTATAGATCACACAAACAAAACACGGATTGCAAGTTATAAGGATCCAAAGTAGGCACCTTGACTGTTCTTCAGTTGAAGAACAACCTTGTCAGACTTTTTGATGGATAATAACTCTTAGATCTGATGTTTTTTTAGCCATGATGTTTGTTGGTAATTATAGTCTTACATGAGTACTACAATATGTATGTGTTAGATTTCCCAGAAACATCACGATCCGATCTAAAATCGTGGTCAAACTAGTGCTCTCGAAACTGCCTTGTCAATGTTCTTGAGGCTCAAGAACACCTATGGCGACAGATAACCGTCGCTAAAGCCTTTAGCGACGTGTTTTAATTATTTTTATTTTCAGTAATTTCCGAAAATGATTTAAAAAATTAGAAAAATTAGTTTTTAATTATTAAAAATACATAATAAATTATTAAAAATTATTTTAAAGTTCGAAAATTATATCTTAATTATTTTAAATATATTTCATAAATATTTAATATTTTTAGAATATTAAAAGTATTTAATTTATTTAAATATAATATTAAATAAATTATTTAAAAATGATTTTAATTCATGAAAAATCATTAAAAATTATATTATGATATATGAAAATATTTTAAGTTATTTAAAATGACTTTTAATATTTTGTGAAAATTTTCATTAATAAATTAATATTAATGATAATTAAGTTATTTAATAAATAAATTAAATAAATGAATTAAAAATCATTTTATTATTTTAAAAATCATTTTATTATTTTAAAAATCATTTTAAATAATAATAAGATATTTAAGAATATTTAAGTTATAAAAGATAACTTTTAATATTTAAAGGTAAAATTTATTAATTAATTATTAATTAATGATATTTAATATTTATTAATAAATTAGTTTATAAATGATTTTTATTATTTTAAAAATCATTTTAAATAAAAATAAAGTGTTTAAAGATATTTTAAGTTATAAAATATAACTTTTAATATTTAAAAGAATAATTTCATTAATAATTTAATATTAATGATATTTATTTAATGATTAATGATATTAAATTTATTTAATAATTATATTAAATAAATAGTTTTGAAATGGTTTTATTAATTTAAAAATCATTTAAAAGGGATAAAAATGAATTAAAAATATTTGAAGTTATAATTAATGACTTTTAATATTTAGATAAATAGTTCATTAATATTTAAATAATAATGGTAATTATTTAATAATGATTTTAAATGTTTTAAAAAATCATTTAAAGGTAATATAAATGTTTTAAAAATAGTTTAAGTTATTTTAAATAACTTAATATTTTGGCAATGGTTTTATTAATAGTTTATTATTTATTAAATATTAATGATAATAGAATTATTTAATATTTAATATTGATTCTGATATTTCAAAAATTATGATAAATGATAATAATTATTTAAAAATTATTATAAGGTCATGAAAAATGTTATAACTGGTGTTTAAGATATCTAAGTGGATATTGTATAACTGTATAGAGTCATAGACTCGATAATTACCCGATAAAGTTGTCGGTAGACCGACATATTTCAGAAATTGATCTGGACTTAGATAGATTGACTGGATAACTGTTTATTTGTGATTCAATAGTGTTAAAGTTATGTGACAATGTGATTAGGAATGTGCTGACTGCAATAAGCAGTATTATATGATATAATATATTATTCTAATCAGACAATGATCTATTTAATGATTGGACTTGATAGAAAAGATATATCTAAGTTGTGTAAGCAGCAGACAAGGCAAGTATCTAACCCTTTTGTATTTACTTTATGCTAAGGACATGCGTAAGATAATATCTGAATTGTTCATATCAATTGTTCAAATATTTCAACCTTTGTATATATTTATGCAATGATTCTATATAAGTAAGCTATTAAGCAATAATTGTTGTTCAATTTCCTTTATCCTGTTAATATTGATCAAGTTATTTATTCTGTTCGTTAATTTCTATAACATGGTTATACAAGTGTCCCCACTTGGATAATCATTATATTTTATCACATATTGATACATACTTATAGTTGCCTGGTATGTATACGTTGAAATAAAATTTGTCTAAGCTATTTGATCCAGCTAGACATAAAATTTAAAGTTGTTGTTGAACAACATAAAAACTTTACTTATCCAACCGAATTATTTTGGTTTGGATTCAAGACTGTTATGAACATTCCAATTATGGGAAATTTTTATGCGCTAAGGCGGAAAAATGATGAACGATAATATCATTCTAGCAATGTAGTATTGATCAATACAGGGCATAACGGGCTGATCACCCCCGTGCCCGTAAGCAATGACGGTTTACAGATGAATTTCTGTTTAAACCTTTTCGAAAATAGAAAACAATGTTCATAGTCTGTCAACTGATCGTTATTTTTAGATAATACGTAGTTTTAAAAATTTAAAATAGAAATGACATGTTGTTGATTATTGGTTCAGCTTACTTCACAACTATTGATCCGTTGTAGAAGAATCTTTCAAAGAAAATATTTAATCCTTTCAGTTAACTATTATTGTTGCTATTACTTGTTGGGCACTCGAATGCTCATTCTTGCTTAATTTTAAATATTTTTAGCTAAGTGTGAACAACCCGAAGGATCTGCCAAGAACAAGGGGAAGGGAAAAGTTGCTAACTGAATGTTTAAGCTATTCTAAGTAATAGTCTGACTTTATGATAAGGATGATAAATAATATTATTATTATCATGTAACGAATGTTTAAAGGTTTCGTACTTGGGAACTAAACTCTAATAATATATAAATTAAGTTTGAAAATCTATATTATTGTTATTATTATTAGTATTATTCCGCTCATAGAAATGGTATCGTGAAGCACCGAGTTCGGGTTTTAAGTATCCGAATTCAGGGGGCGTCACATCATCCATGCACCACAGCCAAGGATATTCATGTAATCATCAATGATCATGATTATACCGAGTAATCCCTGGTCATAATTATACCAACAACTGTCCATCAATGAACTAAAGGCCAATGAGGACTTTCACCACATCATTCGTTACATTACGGTCATGATTATATCGAATAATCCCTGGTCATAATCATACCAAGTCTATCTATGAACGTAAGCCAAAGATGACTTTCATCACAATATAAGGACGAGGATGATGACAATGACATAATAATTCAATAAAACAAGTTCAAGGATAAATTTTAAAGATTTATAATTTAATTTATCCAGAAATCAATAACGTCCAAATTATCAACATGATGCTGCTTTGCAGAGTAAAATTCAATAATAATATTCATGTACCAAAAATAATTTGGACATAAAAGAAATATATTTTTCGGGTGAATAGTACCCTGTGAATAGTACTTTGGGAATAGTACCCCATGAGTATTATCTTGACACGAAAAGTGTCCCGAATACCCGAGTGAATGATACTAGAGTGAATAGTAACCTATGAATAGTAACTCATAAATAGTACTCCGGCACGAAAAGTACCCTAATACCCGAGTGAATAATACTAGAGTGAATAGTAATCGGGTGAATAGTAACTCGTGAATAGTAACTCATGAATAGAACTCTGGCATGAAAAGTATCCCGAATACCCGAGTGAATAATACTAAAGTGAATAGTAACCGGGTGAATAGTAACCCATGTATAGTAACTCAGTAAAAGAAAAATACCAAAGAAAATGATATTCCATGATGAGTACAAAAGAAATGATATCTCATACGAGTATACTAGAATATACTAAACTGCAAATGTATTTTCACCCACCATGTGGTAATGCACGTAGACAGATCATTTCCACAATTTAATAAAGAATGAATACGAAGGATCATTCACCATGGATACGGTAATCTACATAGACAGATTATTCCAACAGAATAATAAAGAATGGAATAACAGAAGAATTCACCAGGTCATGCGTAATCCGTACAGACAGGATATTCCAACAGAATAATAAAGAATGGAACCAGGTCATGCGTAATCTGCACAGACAGGATATTCCAATAGAATAATAAAGAATGAAATAACAACAGAATTCACCAAGCATGCGATAGACCGCACAGACAGGTTATTCTAACAGAATAATAAGGAATGGAATAACAGAAGAATTTTACCATGTATATGGTACTTCGCATAGACAGATTATTCCAACATAATAATAAGGAATGGAATAGCAATAGCTCTCTTCATGAATAAGAAAGAAATAATACCCCTTACCTTAAAAGAAGATTGGATAATGGAATAGTGAGATAGCAGACTTCTCTTCTTCTTTCTCTCTATAATTTCTCTCTATAATAATTGCTTTATAGCTTTAGTGAATTTGTGAGAAATGAAGGAAGAACGAGCTTCTACTTATAGGAAAATATAGTTTCGATAATTGCACGTTTCGGGACTAAAAATATTACAGTATAATACCTTCCTCTTTTTCTTTATTTTTAATTTAGTCCTGCAAGTATTATCAAACTTGCACCACCTACCCTAATAGTAAATAATGTGAATCAATAGTTCAATCATGTGAATCAATAGTTATAATCATGTGAAAATACGAATTACAGTATAGTACCTTCAACTATACCTCCATTTTTAACTTAGTCATGCAAGTATTATAAATTTTTTACCACCTCCCCTAATATTACAATAATGTGAATCAATAGTACACACATGTGAACAAATAGTTATAATCATGTGAATTAATAGAAATTAATTGCTCATTTATTTGGTTAATTCTCCGATTGGTCAACATAACCTCCAGACATCAATTATTATCGAAATAAATGTCGATTTCCAATAACACTAATAATTCCAACACAATGGAACTATCCATTTCGTCTTTAATCAACACAAAATTATTCATCATTGATATTATAACTCACAATATTTAACAACCAGGTCGTTCACAAGAAAAAGGGGGCTTTTCGATAAGGATTTCTCCTTATTGGCGCGCAATTAGGTGACCAAACATCTCCTTGACAGAACTTCTAGACATTGTCAATATTGTAAATAATAATATGAATAACTTTGTCATCTTAATTATTGATTTAATAATATAACATATTATGTAGATGATACTGTGACAATAATTGAATCAATAATATGAGAGATATGATGCAGCAATTACTGTAGCAATAATTGAGTATAACTAAGTGACTTCTCACGTAAGCATCAATAATCAATACCTTGTACTACTATGCAACCACACGTATTAATGTACTTTTACTACCGGGTAGTTCAACAGTTTTAACGGTAAAACTTTTGTCGTTATTTTTATAAAAAGATAATTCTGTCGTTTTCTAACTACAACAATACTTCCTTTGTGGGGTCCACCAATGATTGTGCCGTCGTACAAATATTCCCTGTTAAAATGAATATTCCCCGACCAATCGAATATTATATAACCACTTGCTTACTTTACAAAATTTGTAAATATTACCCATAACTATAACATTATATCAAATCCACACCATAATATTCAAAAATATAATTCGAGAAAATTTAAATCTCTATTCATAAAATTTGGGGTCTCACAATCTCCCCGCCTTATGAAATTTCTCCCTCAAAATTTACGTACGTACCTGGTATGCCGAAGAGATGAGGATACCTTGACTTCATTTCAAATTCTAACTCTCGAGATATAACCTTTGAGTGTTGAATACGATCCTTCTTATCCAAGATTTTAACACATATCTCCTCATACGTTAAATCTTCTACTATCTCGTCTAGTTCTAATTCAATAATGTGGTTCGGGTCATCCACATATTTACGTAACATTGATACATGAAAAACGTTATGAACACGCGATATACTTAGCGGTAAAGCGAGTCTATAGGCCACAGATCCTACTCGATCGAGGATTTCAAATGGGCCAACTAAATTGAGGGTTGAGATTGACTCTTGCTTCTAGAATAACGCCCTCTTAAACCTTCTTCCTTGTATTCATCAGCTCCGGGTGTGTAGCTTGAGCGGATTTAACTTTATCGAGTAAAGTCGATTCTACTCGTATATTCGCTATCTTTATGTGGGTCCCTAGAGTCTTTAAGTCTATCTTCATCATTTGTAAGTTATACGAAATGGGTTTTTGTGTTAACAACATCGCACTCGTAAATGCATATGATCTTCTACTCAACGCGTTAGCTATAACGTTCACTCTTCCACGATGATATTGAATGGTATAGTCGTAATCTACAACAGCTCGAGCCAACAACTTTGGCGTATGTTACGTTCATTTTATTTGAAGAAATATTTGAGGGTTTTAGAAATGGATTTTGTACTGGGGTCAATATAAAATTTGATTTCACGCTCTAGGGGTAGGCGAAGAAGTCTTCAAGAATACGTCAGGAAATTTATTAACAATAGAAATATCATTCAAAACTGTGACTCTCATCCAAGACTTGGATAACACATGTAATGAAGGTTTCTCCTAACAGAGTTTCAACCGATAAGTCAAAGTCTAATTTTTCCGGAGTCAAATTTAAACGTTGAGCGCAAGCAAGAGAGATAATAGAATGTGTAGAACTGGTATCTAATAAGGTATAGACTTCGCAAGAATTTATAATTAATTAACCCGTGATAAATTCGTTCGGGTTCCTCGTCACGAAAAATGCTCTTCCTGAAACCACCGACTTTGTTTTATCTGTATCAGCCTTTGGTGCCATCGTCTCAACTGGACTTAACTTCTCTATGGAGTACATTCCACCCTCAATTGCTTCGTCACATTCCTGATCTATGATTCGAATCATTACTCTCCGATCCATATCGAATTGGGGTTGACTGCTCTGTACAGGGTAATTCTGAATTCGATGTTGGATTCTTCTAATTGTTGTCCAAAAAGAAAAATGCATTTCATCTATTTTTGCATTATTGGATCGAACATCTTTTTCTACAATATCTACGCGTCGTGCGACTTTTACCCATGCATCATCTATTCTTCTTTGTACAGTTGTTTCTTCTTTCATCAGAACTTTGATCATAGCATTCTCAGATTCTAGCTCTAATATCTTATACTCTACCAAAGAGTGCTTCTGTTCAAGCATCGCATATCGGGTAACACAATTTTGAATTGTTACATCTCTTTGCTCCACGATCGCCTGCCGTTCTTCAACTTGTTCTTCTAACTCATGAATACGATTTTGCAATTCTACATTTTGATCATAAAGTTCTTCTAATATATTCTCCTCAGGTTCTTGTTCTTACCCACTCTCAGTTGCTACCTCTGCGACTAGCTCAAGTGTAACTATTAATTCTTCACTCATCACATGGATATCTCTAATTCCTTCTTCGCCTGACATCACATTATCCTTGTTGGTGATTTGAGGTGTCTCCACGGTCTCATTCACTCCATTGTTAACATTTTCAGCTGCCATTTTCAAACACTGCCACAAAACAAGGGTTAATTGACATGTCACATATTATCCCTATACTTTGACCGACCAATTAAATACTAAATAAACTTAGGTATGTCATACTAACGAATGAATTCCCCGTCTCTCCCCTCCTAGTTATTGTCTCACATCTTAGCCAGGGATCATATCCCTAAGCTTTGATACCAACTGTGATGCCCCCAAAATAGGAATACACCACCCATCTTGAGTCGCCAAATACATGGTACATAAATCAAATACAAACTTAATTATACAACTGTCGTGCAAAATACGAGAAAACATAGCTAAGAGTTTAAACAAGAATAATGACTTCTAGACAATATCCACTCTCAAATAGAGTCCTCATTACATTTATTGTCACACTATTTTATAAAATAGTGAGGGCTGCTAAAACAACCATCTGGACCGTCAATCTGTTCCCCGACTCGTCCCAGCTATATTCTCATTTCCTGAAGAGAACAGTGAAAGAAAGGATGAGCTCAACTAGCCTAGTAAGAAATATTATGACTAAGATAATGCAGAATAAATTATCCTTAGCCTTCAACAGTATAACAACTAATAGAATATAATAGACAACAAGTTTTAGATCAACAACTGCAGCGAAAATAAGCAATCCATTAGAAGAGTCAAGTAGAGCATAAAATCTACTATCTTCTATGATTTAAAAAGTTTTTTCATCAACTTTATCGTTGAGACTCAGCTTAATAAATAAAATCGAATCATCCCTGCACCACGGCCAAGGATATTCATGTAATCATCAATGGTCATGATTATACTGAATAATCCCTGGTCATAATCATACCAACAACTGTCCATCAATGAACTACAGGCCAATGAGGACTTTCACCATATCATTCGTTACATTACGGTCATGATTATACCGAATAATCTATGGTCATAATAATACCAAGTCCATCTATGTACGTAAGCCAAAGATGACTTTCATCACAATATAAGCATGAGGATGATGACAATGACATAATAATTCAATAAAATAAGTTCAAGGATAAATTTTAAAGATTTATAATTTAATTTATCCAAAAATTAATAACGTCCAAATTGTCAACATGATACTGTTTTGTGGAGTAAAATTCAAGAATAATATTCATGTACCAAAAATAATTTGGACATAAAAGAAATATATTTTTTGGGTGAATAGTATCCCGTGAATAGTAATTCGGGAATAGTACCCCATGAATATTATCCCGACACAAAAAGTGTCTCGAATACCCGAATGAATGATACTAGAGTGAATAGTAATTGGGTGAATAGTAACCCGTGAATAGTAATTCGTTAATTGTACTCTAGTACAAAAAGTACCCCGAATACCCGAGTGAATAATACTAGAGTAAATAGTAATCGGGTGAATAGTAACTCGTGAATAGTACTCCAGCACGAAAAGTACCCCGAATACCCGAGTGAATAATACTAAAGTGAATAGTAATTGGGTGAGTAGTAACTCATGAATAGTAACTCGTAAAAGAAAAATACCAAAGAAAATGATATTCTATGACGAGTACATAAGAAATAATATCTCATACGAGTATAATAGAATATACGAAACTGCAAATGTATTTTCACCCGTCATGCGGTAATGCATGAAGACAGACCATTTTCAAAATTTAATAAAGAATGAATATGAAGGATCATTCACCATGTATGCGGTAATCCACATAGACAGGTCATTCCAACAGAATAATAAAGAATGGAATAACAGAAGAATTCACCAAGCATGAGATAGACCGCACAGACAGGTTATTCCTGTAATAACCCCGAATCCGGGCCCCAAATCACCTCGGATCCGGTATACTATTTCTATCACTATTTGCGGAAGATATAAACATAAGTTGTTTATACAATACATTACACACTATTACCCAAAATCGAGTAACCTTAACTTATTACACATTTCCTAAAATATCTATTACACGACAATATTGATCAAATACACAATTACAAACTAACTGCACGCTATATCCCAAGCTGTACTTAGCTTTAATCTTTTCCTGTATACAAACGCATTTGCTTTACCTGCAATGTTTTATCATGATATAGCAAGGGTGAGCATAAAAGTTGCCCAGCAAGTTTATATACAATAACATAACAATATGATTGAAGAGTATGAATAATTGGTTGGCTATAATTCAACAATATGATTGTGAACTAGCAGGAACAAAATTTTGACTGAACAAGTATTTTACATGAACAAACATTTCTGAACCAACTGGTAATGAAGGTGATCAGCCTTTCATACCTGACTTATACATGCAAGATGTACAGATTACAATTTTCGTGGCAATCAGCAATGATTAACCATAAGCTTGAATAAACTACTTTTATTAGAGTTAAGTATAAGAAAACTTGCCTGAACCGTTGATTATCGCACGCAATTAATAACGCTTTACACCGAAGACCTAATATTAATAATATAGATCTCCAATAATTAGAATAATATCATCACAGTATAATACTGCTATATTTAAAACCACAGAATATCCTAAACACATTACCACATAACCCTATCAGTCTTTACCGCACATAAGACTAGGTATCAAGTCAAACTATTGAAGTCTGAGTTGAAACCGACACAATTCTATCATCCCGACGGTCTAGTCGAACTTTTATCGAGTTTACGTTCAATTAAACTCTGACTTAATACTTAACAATATCACAGATAATTTTCTTATCAGTCAAAACATTTTTCCTAGGCTCGTAATAATTTTCGAATAATTATTACCATTTATCAACATTTTTCAATCCTTAAAACCGTATTTAAATAAATTAAATACCACAAAATTCCTTAATCATTAATATTTATTTAATATAAAATATTAATGAAAATCATCATATAATATTATAATATAATTATAATATCACAAAGTATTTTTAATACTTTAAAAATCATTTATATAATTTTCCAACACTTTAATCCATTATCCGATAATTGCTATTAATATTAAAATATTAATATTTTTACGCCAAAATATCAAAAGTTATAATTTATAACTTAAAATATTTGTATAACACTTAAATCATTTTTATATGATTTATAAAACATTAATTCTAATTTTCCATAATTTATTTAATATATCTATTAAATAAATTAATTATAATTAATATAGATTAATTAATGAATTTCATCACAAAATATCCAAAGTTATCAAAAATAACTTAAAATATTTTCTTATACCATAATATGATTTTTCATGAATTAAAAACTATTTTTAAATAATTTATTTAATATTATAATTAAATAAATAAATACCATTTATATTCAAAAAATAATAAATATTTTCGAAATATATTCAAAATAGTTAAAAACTATTTTTCAGACTTTAAAATAATTTTTTTATAATTTATTTTGTATTTTTAATAATTAAAACCCATTTTTTTCTAATTTTAAATTATTTTTCTGTAATTTCCGAAAATAAGTGTCGCTAAAGGGCCCTATAGCGACAGAACCGTCGCTATAGGTGTTCTTCAGCTGTTCTTGAATGTTCTTGACAGACAACGAGTATGCTAGTTTGACCACGATTTAAAAGGTGTTCTGATTGATTTCTGGGCCTTTGATTGATTTCATGTTGTAGTATTTATGTAATACTACAATCACCAATTTGTTTCATGGCCAAACTACATCATATGAGCGAGATCTATGCCTGCAAACTTTCTGACAACGTGTTCTTCATTTTCTGGGTTTTCCAGAAAATGAAGAACAGACGAGGTTAATAGCTTTCGATCCTTATATCTTGGGTTCTGAGTTTAGTTTGGGTGATCTATAAGTTCTAGCGTGTAGTCTGTATGTCAAGGTACAATTATATCATATAAAATCAACTTAACAACATTACATACACCAGATCTGGGTCGGTCAAAGTAGAGGCCAAGCACTGTTCTTCACGATTTATGGGTTTTCCAGATTTCGTCAAGAACAGTCGGTCAACGGTGGTTTGACCTCGATTTCCTGCCGTTTCAGTTATGATCTAAGTGATCTAAAGACTTTAATGTGTAATCTACATACCAGACTACAACTAATCAACAACAACTTGGCTAAAACACATGTCAGACGCAAGATCAGACGCATGAACAATCTTGTCAGAAGTGACTAAAATTCTGGGAATTTTCTGGGCTACCCAGAAAGCAGCCTTCGTGATCGGTCAACTAGGTTTGACCGTTCATATCTTTTGATCTAGACAAGATCTGGACTTTATTCAAGTGTCAGATTCAAGAGCTAACAACAAAGAACAGATCTATAACATTAATCACAACTAAACATTAACAGACAAAGATCTAGAGGCCCTGACATATGACTGTCAGGCCATATTTTTCCCATTTTCCAGTTTTCAAAAATCATCAAATCCGAGCACTTTGATATTTTGGGTTTGTATTTTAACAACCCAGAACATTAAAAGACACCCTATAACACCACTTTGAACCATCAATTGCAACATTTAACATAAAAATCATAGATTTCGAAATTTGAAGGTTTTATACTTTTTATGCTTGATTTTGATTTCTGATCCCTTGATCTGTTTCTGAATTGATAAAATTTGATCATGGTTTTGTTTCTTACTCTATCTCACTCTTACTCCCGAAATTCTAGAGAGAGAGGGACTTGGGAGCAAATGAGAATTAAAGTGGTATTTTTCTTTCTTTTTAATCTATTTAATATACCAATTCAATACATGTGGCTGATTTTTGCTGGATTTCTGGATTTTTTTGTCAAAGGCTAATGCTAGGTTATAGCTAGGGTTGGTAAACAACCCAATATTTTGCAAGATTTGCACTCCACCAATATAAAGAATGTGAAAAAGGGTACTTTGGACATTTCCCATTTTTTCTAGGATTTTTCATGTATTGCAAACCCTTAGGGTTAGGATTTGGATATTTTAGGGTTTAGGTTTTAACCCTTAACTTTGAAAAAAATTTAATTTCTAGCATTTCCAAATTTCGGATATAAAATAGGAAATTAACAATTTTAACTTATAATTAGTATTTACTAATTATATTAAAATTCCTTACTCATACTAAAACTTACTAATTAGGATTAGTATTTCCTAATTAAAATTGTTAATTACGCAATTAGGGTCAAAAAGGTCATTAGGGTTTATAAATCGCTAATTAGGGTTTCTAATAGAAAAATTAATTTTCTAATTTAGAAATTTAATCTCGTAATTAGATTAGGGTTTCTAATTACTCATAATATTAAAATAATTAGGATTAGGGTTTCCTAATTAGTATTGCTAATTTTAGCAATTAAATCCACAATTGAACATTAGGGTTTTCTGACGGAACAATTAGGGTTTCATAAATTGAAAATTAGGGCTTGCTAATAAATTAACCTTTACCCTAATTAGTACTTAATTAATACCACATAAGCATTATAATTCTCCGTTATAATGCCAGATTAGGGCTTCAATTTATCAGAATCTGAAATTAGGGTTTTCAGATCTGGTATTAGGGTTTTAAATTTGGAATTAGGGTTTTGTAAGCAATTGTTAATATTAACCCTAATTTATCTTTTAATTATTTACACTTATGCCATTAAGTTCCCAATTTAGGGTTTCATGCACCGAATTAGGGTTTCGGATTCCCAGAACTGAAACTAGGATTTCCAGAACCGATTTCTAGGGTTTCTTATTAGACATTAGGGTTTTCTATCTGAACGTTGTCGTTCTTAATATATTCTTAGGGTTTGTTACAGATATAATTTATCTGGTCAACCCATGACCCTTAACCACATTCTGTACACAGAACATAACCATATTCACAGAACTTAATCATATAAACAATTAATCCTGAATAATTCACCTATTTCCTTTACAGAATTTTGAAACCCTCAAAATTCAATCCCAATAACATTAAACGCATACTCTTATTTTCTGTCTAGGTCTAATATTTGACCTTAAATCAATCATTTAAGATTTTAATAAATTGCCCAAATTTTCGGGTTGTCACAATTCCAACAGAATAATAAATAATGGAACCAGGTCATGCGTAATCCGCAAAGACAGGATATTCCAACAGAATAATAAAGAATGGAACCAGGTCATGCGTAATCCGCACCGACAGGATATTCCAATAGAATAATAAAGAATGGAATAACAATATAATTCACCAGGCATGCGATAGACCGCACAGACATGTTATTCGAACAGAATAATAAGGAATGGAATAATAGAAGAATTTCACCATGTATGCGGTACTTCGCATAGACAGGTTATTCCAACATAATAATAAGGAATGGAATAATAATAGCTCTCTTCATGAATACGAAAGAAATAATACCCCTTACCTTAGAAGAAGATTGGATAATGGATTAGTGAGGTAGCAAACTTCTCTTCTTCTTTCTCTTTATAATTTTCCTCTATAATAATTTCTCTATAACTTTAGTGAATTGGTGAGAAATGAAGGAAGAATGAGCTTCTATTTATAGGAAAATGTAGTTTCGATAATTGCACATTTTGGGACTCAAAATATTACAGTATAATACCTTCCTCTTTTTCTTCATTTTTAATTTAGTCTTGCAAGTATTATCAAACTTGCACCACCTCCCCTAATAGTAAATAATGTGAATCAATAGTTCAATCATGTGAATCAATAGTTATAACCATGTGAAAATACGAATTACAGTATAGTACCTTCAACTATACCTTTATTTTTAACATAGTCATGCAAGTATTATAAATCTTACACCACCTTCCCTAATAGTACAAGAATGTGAATCAATAGTACACACATATGAATAAATAGTTATAATCATGTGAATTAATAGCAATTAATTGCTCATTTATCCGGTTAATTACTCGATTGGTCAACATAACCTCCAGACATCAATTATTATCGAAATAAATGTCGATTTTCACTAACACTAATAATTCCAAAACAATGGAACTACCCATTTCATCTTTAATCAACACGAACTTATTCATCATTAATATTATAACTCACAATATTTAACAATCAGGTCATTCCCAAGAAAGTGGGGGCTTTCCGAAAAGGATTTCTCCTTATTGGCGCGCAATTAGGTGACCAAACCTCTCCATGATAGAACTTCTAGACATTATCAATATTGAAAATAATAATATGAATAACTTTGTCGTCTCAATTATTGATTTAATAATATAACATATTATGCAGATGATACTGTGACAATAATTGAATCAATAATATGAGAGATATGATGCAGCAACTACTGTAGCAATAATTGAGTATAACTAAGTGACTTCTCACGTAAGCATCAATAATCAATACCGTGTGCTACTATGCAACCACGCGTATTACTGTACTTTTATTACCGGATAGTTCAACAGTTTTAACAGTAAAACTTTCGCCGTTATTTTTATAAAAAGATAATTCTGTTTTTTTCTAACTACGACAATACTTACATTTTGACCAATGATTATGTTGTCATACGAATATTCCCTGTTAAAAGAATATTTTCTGACCAATCGAATATTATATAACCATTTGCTTACTTTAAATTTTTTTTAAATATTACCCACAACTATAATATTATACCAAATCTATACCATAATATTCAAAAATATAATTCGAGAAAATTTAAATCTCTATTCATAAAATTTGGGGTCTCACAATTGCTTCTATACTCCGTGAAATTAGTAGAATATCCTTGAAATTTGCGCTTCATCTAGTATCATTTCATATGGATATATTCTGTATATTCTTGTTAAATTTTAAGCTTTTCATGTCGGAGTACTGTCCATGAGTAATATTTATTTTTATGGTACTATTCACAAAGTACTATTCACAGGATACTATTCACAAAGTACTATTCAGGGGTACTATTCATAAAGTATTATTCACGAGTACTATTTATAAAGTACTGTTCACGAGGTACTATTCTAGAAGTACTATTCACGGGGTACTATTTACTCGGGTACTATTCACCTGGGAAATTATTCATGATAAAAATTGATTTCTTTGCTGTCCAAATCATTTTTGATACAATATTATTCTTGAATTTTACTCCATAAAGAAGTATCATGTTGACAATTTGGACATTATTGAATTCTGGATAAATTAAGTTATAATCTTTTAAAATTTATCCTTTGTTTTCTTTTAATTGAATTCTTATATCATTGTCATCATCCTCATGCTTATATTGTGATAAAAGTCATTTGTAGCTTACGTGCATAGATGTACTATTGATTGGTATGATTATGACCAGGGATTATTCGGTATAATCATGATCATAATGTTACAAATGATGTGGTAAAAATCCTCATTAGCATGTAATGTATTGATGGACAGTTGTTGGTATGATTATGACCAGAGATTATTCGGTATAATCATGACCATTGATGATTACATGAATATCCTTGGCCCGTAGTGCAGGGATGATTCGATGATGTGGTTTATTTATTAAGCTGAGTCTCAGCGAAAAAATTGATGATAAACTTTTTAAATCATAGAAGATAGTAGATATCATGCTCTACTTGAACCTTCTAATGGATTGCTTGTTCCGCTGCAGTTAAACTTGATATTTATTATATTTTATCAGTTTAACACTGTTGAAGGCTAACGATAATTTATTCTCCATTATCTTAGTCATAATATTTCTTATTGGGATAGTTGAGCTCACCCTTTTACTTTCATTGTTCTCTTCAGGAAATGAAAACGTAGTTGTGACTAGTCGGGGAACGGAGTGACGGTCCAGATGTTTGCATTATTAGTCCTCACTATTCAGTGAAATATTGTGATAATAATTGTATTGAGGACTTTATTTGAGTTTGGATACTCTTTACGAGATATTATCTGTTTTGAAACTCTCAGCTACGTTTTGTCGTACTATATAAAAGAAGTTTGTATTTAACTTTTGTACCATGTATTTGACGGCTCAAGATGGGTGATGTATACCTATTTTGGGGGAAATTCTTTCGCTGGTATGACCTACCTAAGTTTATTTTGTATTTAATTGGTCGGTCAGAGTATAGGGATAATATGTGACATGTCAATTAACCCTTGTTTTGTAGCAGTATTTGAAATGGCATCCGAAAATATTGAGATAAGCAATGAAGCACATGAGACTGTTGAGTCACCAACAATCAATACTCAGGATAATGTGCATCAGGATGGCAATAATCCTCAAGAAAACAACAACGCTGACCAAATGATGGATGTTCAGAGGCTTTATGCAATTCATGCAACATCAGGTGAGAGCGGCTCCTGTTTAAAATGCAGGTGGAAACACTGGCAACTCTCGGACAATCACCGCTAAACAGTTCAAGGAGCTGGGACCACCGGAGTTTATTGGAGAGCCAAAACCACTTAAGGCGGAGACGTGGATAAAGTAGATCACCAAGATTTTTGATGTTTTGGGATGCTCAGAGGGGCAAAAGGTTCCCTTTTCCACCTTTATGTTGCGAGGAGAGGCAGATTACTGGTGGGAATCGGTAAAGCGTACTCAACTTGCCGCACTAAAGATGTTTTGGGAGAAGTTCCAAGAACTGTTCAATGACAAGTACTTTCCCGAAAGTATTCATCACATGAAGGAGGTAAAGTTCATCAAGCTGGAGCAGAACAATATGATCGTGTCACAGTACGAAGCTAAGTTTGCCGAGTTATCCCGGTTTGCATCCCACTTGGTTGATAATGAGGAGAGAATGACGCGGATGTTTCTAAGAGGTTTGAAACCCGAGATACGTCAATACTTAATTTCTCACAAACTGTGTTTGTATTCAGATGTTGTAAATAGGGCTCAATTATTGGAGTGCGATAATGAGTCCACCCAACCAAGAGAGAGCATCCGACAAAATGATAATACCAGTGGTAGCAGTCATCGAAGCAGTGACAACAAACGTGTAGGGAATCAACATGCCAGAAATGGTAACCACTTCGGTGGAAATCATGGCCAAGATAATAGAAGTGGAAATTTCAAGAAGAGGAGATTCAACAATGATGGAAAGATGTCATCACCAGCACCGGTTGTTAAGGAAGGGGAACAACAGCCAATCATATATTACAAATACAAAGGGGCGGGACATATCAGTCTGAACTGTACGCAATAATCTAAAGCGTGTTATTTTGTCGTGCATCGAAGTCAAGTCCACCTAGGATGGAGGCATCAAAGGCCGTCCCAAACAAGACAAAATAGGTAGTTCAAGGAAGAGCGTTTGTCGTAACCTCCCAAAAAGTGAGGAATCCGAACGAGGTGATCATGGGTAAGCTAATCATAAACTCTAGCGAAGTCTATACCTTATTTGATACCGGTTCTACCCATTCTTTTATTTCTCCTACTTGCGCTCAACGTTTAAATTTGACTCCAGAGAAATTAGACTTTGACTTATCTGTTGAAACTCCGTTGGAAGAAACCTTCATTACATCCACTTTTATAAGTCTTGTTTGATTAAAATTGGTAACCGCGCATTACCTGTCGATCTTATCTCCTTAAAAATACTTGCATTTGACGTGATTCTAGGGATTGATTGGTTAACTACTCGTATGCTAAAATTGATTATTTTCGTAAGGTTGTTAGCTTTCATATTCCTAATCAACCTATTATACAAATTCAAGCGACCAAACCATTAAAACCAATCACGGTCATCTCAAGCCATAAAGCTATTCATTTATTAAAAAATGGATATCAAGCTTTCTTAGTTCATGTCATAGATTTAAACAAAAATACGTCAGATTTGAATGATATTTCTATTGTTAATAAATTTCCTGACGTATTCCCCGAAGAACTTCCTGGCCTACCCCCGGAGCGTGAAATTGAGTTTGGTATCGACCTTGAACCCGGTACAAAACCCATTTCCAAATCACCATATCGAATGGCTCCTATTGAACTTTAGGAGTTAAAAACCCAACTGCATAAATTGTTAGACATCGATTTCATTGGACCTAGTACGTCTCTTTGGGGTGCTCATGTTCTATTTGTGAAGAAGAAAGATGGAAGTATGCGACTTTGTATTGATTATCGGGAGTTGAACCATGTCACCATCAAAAATAAGTACCCGTTGCCTCGCATTGATGACCTGTTTGACCAGTTGCAAGGCGCCAGATTCTTTTCAAAGATCGATCTTCATTCTGGATATCATCAGTTGAAGATTAAAACTGATGACATTCCAAAGACTGCTTTCAGAACTCGGTACGGGCATTACAAATTCCTAGTCATATCTTTTGGATTGACTAATGCTCCTGTTGCCTTCATGGATATGATGAACCGAGTATTTAAGAAATATTTGGATCAATTTGTGGTCATCTTTATTGATGACATCCTCATTTACTCCAAAAGACGTGAAGATCATGAGCAACACTTGAGGCAGATACTCCAAAAGCTTCGTGAAAACAAGTTATATGCCAAGTTGAAGAAATGTGAGTTCTAGCTTGAGGAAGTAGCATTCCTTGGGTACGTAATATCAAATCATGAAATATATGTTGACCCAGCAAAGATTGAAGCAATTCAAAGCAGGGAGCAACCTAAGTCAGTGACCGAAGTACGTAGCTTTCTCGGCTTAGATGGTTATTATTGGAGATTCGTAGAAGGGTTTTCTCGAATAACTACTCCATTAACTCAGCTGACTCAGAAAGATATAAAATTTGGTTTGAGCGAGAAATGTTAGAAGAGTTTTCAAGAACTCAAGAGGAGGCTCATATTTCAGCACCTGTTCTGACAATACCATCTGGCTCGGAGGGATTTGTCATCTATAGTGATGCTTCAGCCAAAGGGTTAGGATGTGTTCTCACGCAACATGGGAAAGTCATAGCCTATGCCTCACGACAACTCAAGGAATATTAGAGGAATTATCCTACTCATGATCTAGAGTTGGCAGCTGTCGTTTTTGCGCTTAAGATTTGGAGACATTACCTATATGGAGAGAAGGTGGAGATCTATACGGATCATAAAAGCCTCAAATATTTCTTCACTCAAAAGGAACTCAACATGCGGCAACGACGTTGGCTTGAGTTGTTGAAAGATTACGATCATACCTTTCAATACCATTTTGGGAAAGCGAACGTAGTAACTGACGCATTGAATAGAAGATCATATACGGGTACGAGTGCGATATTGTCAACGCTAAGGCCCATTTTGTATTACTTACAAAGGATGGAGATAGAGTTAAAAACTTCAGGGACCCATGTGATGATGGCGTATATAAGAGTAGAACCGACTTTAATCGATAAAGTTAAAGTTGCTCAAGCTACATACCTGGAGCTGATGCGTATGAGGAAGAAAGTGCAAGAAGGTGCTATTCCGTAAGCAAGAATTGATGAATAAGGAATACTTCGAGTCAACTCCAGACTTTGTGTTCCTAACGATTCTGACTTGAAGTATAAAATCATGATGGAGGCGCACAACACACCATTTGCAATCCATCCTAGGAGTACTAAAATGTATCGTGATCTTCGACATACATTTTGGTGGAGCAATATGAAGAGAGAGATAGCGGGGTTTATCTCAAGGTGTCAAACTTGTCAACGAGTCAAGGCGAAGCATCAAGTGCCAAAAGGTGCATTGCAACCACTTGAAATTTAATAATGGAAGTGGAAGCACATTACCATGGATTTTGTTACTGGTCTTCCCAAGGTTTATCAAGGCATAGATGTGATTTGGGTAATTGTTGATAGATTAACCAAGTCTGCTCATTTCTTACCGATGTGAGAAACTTATACACTTGAACGTCTTGCTCGTATGTACATAAACGAGATTGTAAGATTGCATAATATGCCAGTATCCATAGTTTCTGATCGAGACCCAAGATTCACTTCACAATTTTGGGTTAGTTTGTAAAAATCTATGGGCACGGATTTACGATTTAGTTCGGCATATCATCCTCAAACGGACGGACAGTCAGAGAGGACTATTCAAACTCTTGAAGATTTATTAAGACTCTATGTCCTTGACTTCAAAGGAAGTTGGGACAAGTTCTTACCATTGGTGGAGTTTTCCTACAACAACAGTTATCAAGAAAGTATTGGTATGGCTCTATTTGAGGTATTGTATAGAAGAAAGTGTCGTTCTCCAGTATGCTGGGATGAGGTGGGTGAAGCAACGTTGTTGGGACTGGAGTTGGTACGTATGACTATGGAAAAGATTCAAAAGATCCGACAACGTATTAAAATCTCACAAGATCGACAAAAGAGTTATGTTGATCTTTATCGAAAGGACGTGGAATTCAATATTGGAGATCATGTGTTGTTACGTGTTGCTCCATGGAAAGAATTTACAAGATTTGGAAAGAGAAGAAAGCTCAATCCTTGATTCATTGGTCCATTTTTAATCCTCGATCGAGTATGAACTGTGGCCTATAGACTCGCCTTACCGCCAAATATGTCTCGTGTTCATAACGTTTTTCACATATCTATGTTACGTAAATATGTGAACGACCTGAACCACATTATTGAATTAGAACCGGACGAGATAGCGAAAGATTTAACATATGAAGAGGTACCTGTTAAAATCGTGTATAAGAAGGATCATATTCTACGCTCCAATGTTATACCTCAAGTCAAAGTTTTGTGGAGAAACCACGATGTTGAAGAAATGACCCGAGAGTTAGAATCTGAAATGAAGTCAAGGTATCCTCACCTCTTCGACATACCAGGTATGCACCCTAATTTCGAGGACGAAATTTCATAAGAAGGGGAGGTTGTAATACCCCAACTTTTATGAATAAAGATTAATTTTTCTCTAAATATATTTTTGAATATTATGGCGTGGATTTGATATAATATTATAGTTGTGGGTATTATTTACAAATTTTGCAAAGTAAGCAAGTGATTATATAATATTCGATTGGTCGGAGAATATTTGTTTTAACAGGGAATATTCGTACGACGACACAATTATTGGTGGACCCCACAACTGAAGTATTGTCGTAGTTAGAAAATGACATAATTATCTTTTTATAAAAATAACGGCGAAAGTTTTACCGTTAAACTGTTGAACTACCCGGTGGTAAAAGTACAGTAATACGCGTGGTTGCATAGTAGCACATAGTATTGATTATTGATGCTTACGTGAGAAGTCACTCAGTTATACTCAATTATTGCTACAGTAGTTGCTGCATAGTATCTCTCATGTTATTGATTCAATTATTGTCACAGTATCATCTGCATAATATCTTATATTATTAAATCAATAATTGAGATGGCAAAGTTATTCATATTATTATTTGCAATATTGACAATGTCTAGAAAGTTCTGTCAAGGATAGGTTTGGTCACCCAATTGCGCGCCAATAGGGAGAAATCCTTATCGAAAAGCCCCCTCTTTCCTGGGAATGATCTGGTTGTTAAATATTGTGAGTTATAATATTAATGATGAATAAGTTCGTGTTGATTAAAGATGAAATTGATATTTTCATTGTGTTGGGATTATTAGTGTTAGTGAAAATCGACATCTATTTCGATAATAATAGATGTCTTGAGGTTATATTGACCAATAGGGTAATTAATCGAATAAATACGCAATTAATTGTTATTAATTCACATGATTATAACTATTTGTTCACATGTGTGTACTATTGATTTACATGCATGTACTATTAGGGGAGGTGATGCAAGATTGATAATACTTGCATGACTAAATTAAATTTGGAGGTATAGATTAAGGTACTATACTGCAATTATTTTTTTCACATGATTTTACTATTGATTCACATGATGGTACTATTGATTCACAAGATGTACTATTAGGGGATGTGGTGCAAGTTTGATAATACTTGCAGGACTAAATTAAAAATGAAGGAAAAGATGAAGGTATTATACTGTAATATTTCGAGCCTCAAAACGTGCAATTATCGAAACTATATTTTCCTATAAATAGAAGCTCATTTTTTTTCATTCTCACCAATTCACTAAGACTCCCAAGAGTAATTATAGAAAGAAAAGCTATAGAGAGAGAAGCTTTAGAGAGAAAGTAGAAGAGAAGTCTGTTGCCTCACTATTCTAGTATCAGTCTTTTTCTGAGGTAATGGATATTATTTTTTCAGCATTCATAGAAATAATATTGTCTTCCATACTCTGTAGTATGTGAGTAATATTATTTCTTCTCGTATTCCTGATTATACCCTCATTTTGTTAAAGTATTATTTCTATACTCCGTGAAATTAGTAGAATATCCTTGAAATTTGCGATTCATCTAGTATCATTTCAAATGGATATTTTGTGCACATTCTTGTTAAATTTTAAGCTTTTCATGTCAGAGTACTGTTCATGAGTAGTATTTATTTTTATGGTACTATTCACAAAGTACTATTCACGGGATACTATTCACAAAGTACTATTCACAGGTACTATTCACAAAGTACTATTCATAAAGTACTATTCACGGGGTACTATTCACCCGGGAAATTATTCATGACAAAAATTAATTTTTTTGCTGTCCAAATCATTTTTGATACAATATTATTCTTGAATTTTACTCCACAAAGTAGTGTCATGTTGACAATTTGGACATTATTGAATTCTGGATAAATTAAGTTATAATCTTTAAAAATTTATCCTTTGCTTTCTTTTAATTGAATTCTTATATCATTGTCATCATCATCATGCTTAAATTGTGATAAAAGTCATATGTGGCTTACGTGCATAGATGTACTATTGATTGGTATGATTATGACCAGTGATTATTCGGTATAATCATGACCATAATTTTATAAATGATATGGTAAAAATTCTCATTGGCCTATAATGCATTGATGGACAGTTGTTGGTATGATTATGACCAGGAATTATTCGGTATAATCATGACCATTGATGATTACATTAATATTCTTGGCCCGTAGTGCAGGGATGATTCGATGATGTGGTTTATTTATTAAGCTGAGTCTCAGCGATAAAATTGATGATAAACTTTTTAAATCATAGAAGATAGTAGATATCATGCTCTACTTGACTCTTCTAATTGATTGCTTGTTCCGTTGCAGTTAAACTTGATGTTTATTATATTTTATCAGTTTAACACTGTTGAAGACTAACGATAATTTATTTTACATTATCTTAGTCTTTAATATTTCTTACTGGGCTAGTTGAGCTCACCCTTTTACTTTCATTTTTCTCTTCAGAAAAGGAGAACGTAGCTGGGACTAGTCGAAAAACGGAATGACGGTCCAGATGTTTACATTAGTAGTCCTCACTATTCAGTGAAATAGTATGACAATAATTGTATTGAGGACTTTATTTGAGTTTGGATACTCTCTACGAGACATTATCTATTTTGAAACTCTCAGCTACGTTTTGTCGTACTGTATAAAAAAGTTTGTATTTAAATTTTGTACCATGTATTTGGTGACTCAAGATAGGTGATGTATACCTATTTTGGGAGCGTCACACTTGTAACACCAGTATATTCTTGTTCGAAAACATCTCATGCTTTAAGAATATTATCTACTAAATTCTTATTTTAACATTTTTTAAAAATTCGGATTCTTACATTATCAATATGAATTGTATTATTTTATTCATTAAAACTTTACCCGATTGTTAGTACTGTAATCATGTATATAGCCTGTCATAACTAGTCATGAATAAATTAAATCAATCACCCAAAAAACAATAAAATAAAAGACAAATCTGATGTGAATTCTCTCATAAGTACAATTACAACAATTTTGTCTCAATTTATAGTAATAAGCGTCTGTTTGGCACTTCTTTCTTTTTTTCAGTTTGTATAATGAAATTAAGATTAGGTCTTAATTTCACATATAAATTATTATTATTCGCATATAAATTAAATTTAATTATTTTAAGGCCCAATTAATTTAATAATCCAAATTAATGTAATCTTTTACTTATTTTAGTTCAAATAAATTAAACGACTAATTTAATTCAAACATAAAAAAAACCAATTAAATATTTTAAAATTTATTTACATATTTTATTTTACCGAATATTACTATGGGTGCTCATCGGTAAAAATCGTACCGGTACCGAAAAAATTAAACCGTTATCGAACCGAAAAATCCAAAAAATAAAGAACCGGTAACAGTACCGATACTGAATAACCAGTTTGGATACTGGTTCGGTACAAACCGGTATCCAGTTTGTATAATGAAATTAAGATTAGGTCTTAATTTCACATATAAATTATTATTATTCACATATAACTTAAATCTAATTATTTTAAGGCCCAATTAATTTAATAATCCAAATTAATGTAATCTTTTACTTATTTTAGTTCAAATAAATTAAACGACTAATTTGATCCAAACATAAAAAAACCAATTAAATATTTTAAATTTTATTTACATATTTTATTTTACCGAATATTACTAAGGGTGCTCATCGGTAAAAATCGTACCGGTACCGAAAAAACTGAACCGGTACCGAACTGAAAACCCAGAAAATCAAGAACCGGTACCAGTACCGGTATTGAATAACCAGTTTGGATACCGGTTCGGTACAAAGTCGGTATTGATTTTTTTGGTTCAATTTTCAGTTATACTGCAATAATTAAATATTTTTTTCTTAATTATATAGTAGTAAATAAAAATAAAACTGAATTTATTCTTGTAAATACAGATGCTGACGGACCTGAGCTCTAGCATTCCAGTGTTGTATTTCAACAGCCAACACAATGGTGATATTAGTTGTAATTATTATTGTCAAGTTGAAGTGAATTTATTGGTTGTGTATAGTTGACATATAACAAACTCGTATTGAATTGCTTACAAAAAAAGTATAATGAAATTCAAAAATTATAAGAAAAGAAAAAAAGAAGATGTTTTTTAAATCCTTTTAATTTAATTTCATAGATAAAAAAATCATTTTCGTTACAATATAAAAAAGTTATACGTCGACAAGTATTTTATGAAGTTGAATTGCGACCATCGTAGAAATATATGGGGATAAATAACGTTTTGGTCACTGTATCGGGGTCCGATTTTCATTATGGTAACCGAAACTTTTTTTATAACAATCGAATTACTGTACTCTCCCATATTACAAAATGGTCATTAATTTTACTTTCCGTCCAAAAAGAAGACGGAAATGCTTAGTAGGCTAACAGATTCCAAGTGACACTGAGGTGGCTAGTAGGGCCCACTCCCACATGTAACTGTAGTCAAATGTCTAGACAATTTCTATTTCTCCATCTCTATATTTCGAATAACACTTGAGAGCAAAAACAGTCGAGGCCAAGGGGTATGCGATTTCTTCTGATCCTTGTGAAATTTATCAGAGATTAGCGAGATCGGTTGAAGAAAAATGTTAAGTATACTATAGGTAAGTAATATCGAGTCTCAATTTCTTCTCATCTCAGTTCTAGGGTTAAAGTAAAAGAGGGGTTTTTGATTTTTTGGAATTTAATGGAAGTAATTGGGTCAAATTCCCTCCATTCCATGTTTTTTACTCAATTTGTGGTCCCGATGGTCCTATTTTGTTGTTTTCTTGTAAAAAAAATTAGATGGTTGTTTATATTGATAGTGGCCCTAGGTGTGTCTGCTGATGGTGGTGGACCTTGTTTGTTTTGTTTACTGATGGTGGCCCTAGGCAGCTCTTACATGCGTATTAGTGAGTAGAAAAAGATGTCTGTCGTGGCCCCTGTGGAGCCTCCCATTATATCTAGGTCTTGCATATTCTAGGTCTTGTCCCCCATTATTTGTGATCTCTGACATGCATATTAGTTTAAAGTTTAAATATTTATTTGTCTCCCATTATCTGCCTCTGATATAAAGTTTACAGTTTATATTTGTCATATGTTAGCAGTGTAGTCTCTTTCAAGTTTTCAGTTTAATTTTTTTTTGACACTTTATGAATTTCACTATCACAGGATGTCTTTGTTGATGTTAAAAGTACATTATGGTGGGAAGTTTGAGTCTGTGCCAGTATATGAGTATGAAGGTGGTTTTACAAAAACAACAAAATTGGATCTTGATTATCTTTGTCCCCAAATGATAGCTTCTATGTCTGAACATTTTACTTATCATAAGAACTCTGTAGTTTACTATAAAGAAAATGGGGTTCTAATGGCACATGGACTTAGAAAATTGCATGATGATGACCGTATTAGGGCATTTGCAGGCAACATGCATAGGTTATGATTCTGTTGATTTATATGTTGATCATGGGGATAATATTCCAGAGTATAATGCAGAGGGTAATGTTGATGGGGAGAATAATGAAGGGGCTGATGATGAAGGGTATTTGTCATCTAATGACAGTGATTACCATGAATCTGATGGGTTAAGTACTGATGATGAGTATATAGAGGCTATAAAGAAGTCAAGGGAATATAGAAGAGAGGTGAAAAAGAATGGGGAGGGTAATACATTAAAAGATGCAATTGATTTAAATGAGAGTGAAAATGAGAGTGAACATGAAGCTGAAACAACTGGAAATGTAAACCAAACTTCAATTCAACAAGAACAAGTAGATGAAAATGAACACTTTCCTCCACTAGAACTAAAAGATGTAATTGTTCAAAACAGCTAAGATGATCATTATACTAGGGATGATGACAGTGAAAGCACTGATGGGCTGTGGGACAATGATGCTGAGGATAGTGACAAGCACTATTCCCCAAATGAGGATAGCAGTGAGGAGGAGCAGGAGGAAATGGAAGAGATAGTGAGGGATAAGAAGAGAAATAAGAATGTAAAACCTAAGTTTGCAATTATACCTTATGACCCTAAAACAAAAAGAAAACATATTAAGTTTAGTGTTGGTCTGCAATTCAGTTCTAAAGAGAAGATGAAAGAAGCTGTTAGGAATTATGGGATTGGGAAGGGAAGGTCAGTTAGATTCAAAATTAATGCTGGGAAGAGGTTTCAGGTTGTGTGCCATCCTGGATGTCTATGGAATATGTGGGTTAGCACCATTGGAGATTCTAAAACTTTGCAAATAAAAAAAATTAACAATGATCATACTTGCACAAGGGCACTACAAAACAAGTGTCTCAAAACTCAATGGCTTGCAAACTTTTATGGGGACAGGATTAGAAAGAAACCAACTTGGAAGTTAATTGAAATGCAAGATGAAATAGCCAGAAAATTAAAGGTGAATGTGTCTTTGACCAAGTGTTACAGGGTAAGGGAAATGGCTTTGAAAAATGTTGGGGAATTATTAAAGAAACACTATGAGAAAGTCTGGGATTATGGGGCTCCCTTAATAAAGAGAAACAAAAGAAACACAGTGGACATTAAGGTTAGAAGAGACAATCTAGAAAATAAGCCTCACTTTCAGAGATTTTATGTATGCTTTGAAGAACTAAAGAGGGGGTGGATTGAAGGGTGTAGGCCTATCATAGGCTTAGATGGTTGTTTTTTGAAGACTGTGGTTGGGGGACAATTGTTGTCTACTGTTGGGAGAGATGGTAATAATCAAATGTACCCAATAGCATGGGCCATAGTAGAGAGTGAAAACAGGGATAGTTGGGGATGGTTTCTGGAGCTGTTATTCGGAGACTTGGAAGGCAATGATGGAGTTGGTTGGACCATTATAAGTGACCAATAAAAGGTAATTAATTGTCTTCTTATTATTCTGTTGTACATATATTTTATGTCTTATTTTATTATCAAACATATGTAATAGACTGCTTTATTTCCTTATTTGTGGTTGCAGGGTTTGGTTCCAGCAGTTAAGGATATACTTCCTTATGTTGAGCATAGGAATTGTGCCAGGCATATTTATGCAAACTGGAGGAAGATATTCCCTACTCAAGCCTTGCAGTTTGCATTCTGGGAAGCATCTATGGCCACACATATTGTGCCATTTAAAGAAGCTATGAATGAGATCAAAAGGTTATCAAAGGAAGCCCATGACAAGTTGCTTGAGCAAGACCCCTCTTTGTGGAGCAAAGCACATTTTCAAACACACTCAAAGGCAGACAATGTAGAGAACAACATGAGTGAGACCTTCAATGCATGGATCATAAAATCCAGATGGATGGCTTCATTAGACATGCTAGAGGACATAAGGATTAAAGTGATGGTTAGACTCAACAAATAAAGGGATGAAATGCTTAAGTGTGAAACAACTATATGTCCTAGGATTAGGAAGAAACTTGATTTACAAATTGAGAATGCATCTGCATGTGAACCATTATGGGCCAAGGATAGAAAGTTTCAGGTAAGCAGTTATTCCTTGATAATACACTTGTCACAATATGATGAATTTATGTATCATACTAAATATTGAAACATTGCAGGTAATGTGTCATGAGGATGCATTTGTGGTTGATCTTGCAGATCAAACTTGCACTTGTAGGGTGTTTCAGCTAACTGGGATGCCCTGTAGTCATGCTATTAGTGTTATCAATTTCATGAGGGAGCCAGTTGAAAATTATGTTAGTCATTGGCTTAAGAGGGAAACATATATGAAGTGTTACAATCATCTCTTAGAGCCAGATAATAATTTCTGGGAGGAGACACCTTATGAAAAGATGTTGCCACCACCAATCACAAGGAAGCATAGAGGAAGGCCTCAAAGACTAAGGAGGAGAGAACAATGGGAAAGTGAAAATAACACAGGAAGAATTACAAGAAGGGGAAGAATAATGCATTGTACCAAATGTAGACAACCAGGTCACAATAAAAGTACATGTCCCAACACTAATTCACCAACAAATGAAGCTTCAAATGAGTTTCAACAAACTGAAGGCACTAGATCACAAAGGGTAAGCACTACAGTTTAATAAAAGTGACTCATAATGAATTACAAGATTGACTTAGATGATTGTTGTCTTTATTTGTCAGGGGCACAAGGATGTTGGGCAGGCAAAGAATACTGAAGGTGATAAAGGGAAGGGAAAAAGAAAGGCCAAAGGGAGTGAAAGTGAGATACAAAGAGTGAAGCTGCCAATAAGAAGAAAGAAAGGCCAACCTCCTGTTGGATTTGGGACTTTTGTGCTTCCAAATGGGAGCACAATGTTTCAGTCAGGCAACCTAGGCCTACATTCTTGTAAGTATGAAATAATAAAATCATTTGTTCAACAAGTTTTTATGTATTTAATAATTGATGTGGTCTTTTTTAAATGGACAATTCTCAAGATCCACCAACAACCAACAGACCTCCAACATTAAGTGTACCACTCCAGACAGTGCCTTCAATCTCAATGTTGACATCAACTGGCATCCAAACCATTATGAGCAGAAACAGAGCTTCAGTAGGTGTTAGTGCTCTAATTGAAGCTGCTGCAAAAAGAAGACCTGAGATAGGTAGCAGTCAACAATCAACTGCAACTAATGCTGTCATGAACCCAAGGAGGAAGGAGACTAAACAATAGGGGAATGTGTTTAATGGTGTTTCAGTTCATGTTTATTTTGTTTAATGTGGGTATGGAGAAATTGCAACTAATACTGTTTATTTTGTTTATGGGAATGGATATGGTATGAAAGGCTTAGTGTCACCATTTTGTATTTGGTTTAAACAGTTGGTATGAATATGATATATGGTATATTTTTGGAACACTGTATTGGGTTTTGTTGTGTAAGTTTGTGAATTCCAGGAAAATTAATGCAGAAGCCTTAAATGGCCATCTCTGTTTGATGCCCTGTTTTTGTATTGCTACAGTATTATGTCTCTATAATATGGCTCCACTAATCTAGCAATAACACAAAGCATCATTAAAACACAGTTGTCTTGATGCCCTTTCTTTGCAGTTAGGCCTCATTAAACCTTATTACAATTCATTAAACATAACAAAGCATCATTACAACACAGAGTTCCCAATTGGAGGTCCATTACATTCAGCTACCAAAAGGGATAGATCCATTACATAATAATTCCAAAATCAATCCATTACATTCTAATTATAAAATCAAACCATTACATAGCATTTAAAAGGGATCCATTACATAATAATTATGGTTTGTCACCATTACATTCAACTGCATACCAAAATCAATCCATTGTGGTTCATCTAAATCATCCCAATTCACTTCATATACATGATGAGAAAGCATAAAACCCAAGATATGACGAGCAACAAGATTAATTTTTTCTCTCTAGCTGCAACTTTGTTAAGTGAAGTCTTCAGTGTATTAACTTCCCTCTCCAATTCCTGGATTTCCACCTCATGCCCAACTGGAATGTTAAACCTTCTATCAATTTTGTGAAGTTCATTTCTTAATCGATCAATAGCCTCTTTTGATCTTGTGGTAAAAGGGGCATCATACCATTTAAAGAATCCACAATAAGCATTATTATCTGCAATTATATATATATATATATATATATATATATATATATATATATATATATATATATATATATATATATATATATCAGTAATTTAACAAGAAATTAACTCCACATTAGCATTAATATGATTATACATTGACCAAAGTACAAAATATATATACAAGTAATTTAAAAAAATTTAAATTAAATTCACATTAAGTAAATTATACAATTATGATCAAGATAAACTTATGATCATGATAAAAGACCAATTGTGATAGTTTAATGATAAATGTCTCATTTTTTTTTTAATCAATGTACTACATAAAAAAGGGTAAATTTCTCTTAGATTCCGTGTGGACCCTTTTCCAAGTTCACTCTTTAGGATTAAAACGTCTACTACCTAAAATCGAATTGTAATAGAATAAATTCTTAAAATTTAAAAAATTATCAAAGATATGAAAGTTTCATACGATCCAAATTCCCAAAAAGTCCATATCCACCACCAACCACCCTAAAAAGGGTAGAGGAAGCAAGAAAAGTGGGAAAGGAACAATACTCATATCATCATCCATCATCATCATGCCTTTTGATTTTTATTCATTCCCCCTAATATTCCACCCACTACTACACAGACCCACCCTCACAAACTTTTTCTAAGAATGCTCTGAAATTCCAAAATCCCACTGTAAGTCGATCTCTCCATTCTTATGTTCATGCTTTAATTTCAGTTCATATGTTGATCAATTTTATGTCTTATGCTTTGTCTTTCATATAATAGATTTATGATTATCTTTAAAACACACTAAAATTTCATAATTTTTGTTAATTTCAATTACCTTTTTAGGGGAAAATTGGAAGTCTCTCTACAAAAAGTTCATAATTTGTGAATACCCAGTAGCAAAAAACTCCAACAATTGAATTATATGGATGCCTTTGATCAGACAACAAGATTTATTGATAATCTCAGTGAAAATACCCAGGGGGATTCTGAATTTTCGGGGATTCTTGAAATATATATTCATCATGCTAAGAATATTCACAATATTTGTATCTATGACAACCAAGATGTGTATGCTAAATTCTCTTTAACATATAACCCTGATGAGACCCTAACAACTAGGATCATCAATGGTGGTGGGAAAAACCCGGAATTTAATGAGAATTTAGTTATGAAAGTAACCCAATTTGATGCCCTACTCAAATGTGAAATGTGGATGCTTAGTAGAGCTAAGAATTATATGGAAGATCAATTATTGGGTTTCGCTTTAGTCCCAATTTCTTTTGTTTTAGGCAAGGGAAAAGTGACCCGAGATTTTAGTTTATCTTCCACTGATTTGTTCCATTCCCCTGCTGGCACTGTTAAGTTGAGTCTCTCTTTGAACACAAATGTGTCAGCAGATTGTCCTACCATTAACCCCAATTCTTCTATAACTTCAGAAGTTTTGTTGTTGGATAGGAAGATATCTGAGGTTGTATTGGACCCAATTGAGTACTCGAGGATTGAGTTTCCCGATATCAATGTAGTTAGGGAGAATCAAGAGATGGTGATTGAGTATTTCAATCTAGCTGGGCATGGTTCTGTTTCTAGGCAAGGATTGTTGGTTGGTTCGGGGTCGTTTCTTCGTTTAGGTGCTTCCCATCAGCCTGCGGATGACTATGAAATGGCTGCAAATTCGTCCGAGGAAAATGGGGGTGGATCGCTTTCCCCCAATTCAGGTTTCTTTAGTTCTACAATTACTAGCTTGAGTGATGATCGAAACTCTGGTGATTCAATGGAGAAAAAGAATCATTTGGGAGGGGGAGATTTGTCAAATTCTCTAAACTCATCAATTGCTATAGAAGCTAATCAAAGCCCCAGTACTTGTCCAGATACTCCAACTTCTAGGAAGGGAAGTGTAGTCCAAGATGATAAGAAGGATCCGAATTTTTCAGGCAAGGATGAGGAGAACAACGAGACAAATATTGGTTCCGTAAAATTTGGTCAAGCATTTTCAGCTCCACTTGGAAATATGAACCTTGAGGCTGAACAATCGGTTATGCAGCAACAGATAGTTGACATGTACATGAGGAGCATGCAGCAATTTACCGAGTCTTTGGCAAAAATGAAACTCCCAATGGATCTTGATCATAAACCGGAATCTTTAGACCATGGTGATGTGATTCAAAACCATAATAGCCATGTAGAACTCGAGAAGAAGAAAGACTCTTCAAGGGTTTTTTATGGCAGCCGGGCGTTCTTCTGATAAATGTTTGATGCATATGAATTTTTATGTAAAATTGATAAGTGGTTGCATCGTGATTAATTATCATAGCATGGGTTTAACTCGGCTTCTCAAACATATTATCTATGACTTGGAGTTTGATTCGGTTAGCCTTTGCTTAACCTGTTTAATCTGTTAGTTTGTTCTATCAAATGTTGTTACTGATATTTATTGTCTGGTTTCTAAGTGCAAGGCGCAAAATGTGTGTAAACAGCATAATAATTTCTTCTCAGTTCTTATTTTCTTTAATAATATCTTTTTTCTCTTTAACATTATGAGATCTTTGTAACTGGGTGTATGCAATATATTATGAATCACTGATTGAAGCAGTTCTTGTGTCACCATTAACTCAAAATCTAGAAATGTTTGATTGCCTTGCTCGGGCAGTCGGGCCTAAATTTGTCAATGATGAATTAAGTTACTTGAATATGATGTCAAGTTTCAAATATTTCGTTATAGAAATAAAAGGCTATTGAGAACAAAGTGTATAAATTAGGATATCATACCAGTTAAGGTGTATTTGTATTCTTCTATTTTTTGATGGATTCGAATTGGCGTTACATGTTTTCCAACCTTGTCGGGTAGGTGCTAGGCGCTCGCCTAGCCATCTAAGGATTGTCAAGTAAAATGTCATTGTTGCCGCCATCCAACATCATTTCTACAACTTGTTTCCTCCTCTACTAAGTGTCCAGCAAAATGTCATTGTTGCTGCCATCCAACATCATTTCTACAACTTGTTTCCTCCTCTTTCTTATAGAATGTGTTGTTGCGATCTATTGGATAATATAATATTAGATATTATTCTTTTAATTTGTTAAAATTATGAAGTACCCTAAATTTGTATCACAATCAAATTTGGAAAATTGGCCCCATAATGTGACAATGTTTGAAGTTAATTTCTAAACTTTCAATTTTTATTAACGTAAACAAAATGATTTCAAACAATAATAATAGAAAATAAATAAATTAAAGAGTATGAATTTTGAATACATACTCCTTCATTCCAAATTATAAGATCACTAATGAATTTTGAAAGTCATATTGAGGCATATTAAAACTTAAAATTGATATCTTCCTTAAAAAATATGAAACAATAAATTTATAATTAGTAATATTTTTTTAAATAACATACAATATTAATTATTATATTGATTAAAATTAAATTAATTTTTGTCAAACTTTGTGTTTGACAATATCTTAGTAGACTTAAAAATATCAATACTAAGATTGTATTTTAAAATAGAGAGAAGAATAAATAATAATCTAAGATACACTTATTGCAAACATAATAATATTTCAAAGTTATTAAAATTGATAATATTGATTTTGAATACAAAAAATAATTGAACTTCAAGTAAAATAAATTATTATCAAAATCGTACAACTTAGCCTGTACTATATAGACTACAAAATGTATCAGGATTCAGGACATAGAAGCACCATTTTAATGACAGTTACCTCCCTGGACCAAAAGAAAGAACATAGTGGTCACTTAGGTAGCGTTTGGTTCGGGTTATAGATTTTTGAGGTTGCGTTGAGCCAAGTAATGTAATAGTTACATAATGTAATTAATATTTTATTCATTACATTTATTTTGTTTGATTTATTTTTGGGATTCGTACAAAGCTTGTAATTACATTACATTATTTTTTTATTTGATTTATTAAAAATATGAACATGTAACGCAATCAATATTACTCTAACACATGGTAGTTATTATAATATGATAAAAAACAATCTCTTTAAAGATTTAAAAAGTCGAATATAATTTAGATTCTTTCCTGAGAGTTGTGGTTGAATAAAGTTAGGAATAAGGTTTCCTCAATATTTATGCTCTGTTTTTAAGTTTTAAAATGGACAGAAAAAAAAAATAGACGGAAAATTTAAGTTTTCTTTTCAATTCTTATGTTTCTGAGTTTTTTAATAAACGGAAAAGAAAAGAAATGGATAGAAAACTTGGCCACTTTTCCTGTCAAAGTTTTCCGTCCAAAATTGGCATGATTTAGACGGAAAAGAAATTAGAATAAATAATATTTTTATAATTCCCATATTATCCTCAACTTTTAATATAATAAATTTTAAATTACAACCCATATCCTCAATTTTAAATTTTCTATCCTTTTCCATTAAAAATTCAGAAACAACACAAAGGAAAACTTTAAGTTTTCTATTCTTTTCTTTTCTGTTCTAATTTATATTTTCTATTCTTTTCTTTTCTAAGCATACATGTTTTTTTGGATAAAAAATTTGGACCTAATTGAGTCCCATTACTCCCTCCTTCCCGAAACAACATCGTTTTTAATTATTATTTTTAAACTATATGCTCTGATCTCAAAACACAATCAACTGAATCTCAAAAAAATCAAATCCATACCCAGGGGGTCATCAAAGAAAGTCGGGCAGGTGGAGTTCTAATTTTAAGGATACACCCAACAATCGTCGGATTTGGCCGGGCACTTTCTGAACTCTCGAGGAAGCCTCCGAAGTTTATCTTGCCAAGAAGAATGAATTGGATGCAATTAAAAGAGGG
The DNA here is from genome assembly GCA_020205505.1 of Panax japonicus. Classification (NCBI taxonomy): domain Eukaryota; kingdom Viridiplantae; phylum Streptophyta; class Magnoliopsida; order Apiales; family Araliaceae; genus Panax; species Panax japonicus. Next base: position 12,160,092 of record CM035111.1, read on the forward strand.
TATGGTTTCTTCTTCTCACCAAAAAAGAAACAAACTCATTGAATTTTTTGTTGAAGAAATTAAAGATCTTGTTTATAATGAAGAAATTGTGGGTGCTTATGAGAATTGGGTTAAAACTCCTTTAGGAGGAGGTATGGTTTCTTCCCAATGAAAAAGAAACAACCCCATTAACATTTTTGGTGAAGAAATTGAAACCTAATAAAAGAAAAATCATGTTTACAGTAAAGAAATTATGGGTGCTTATGAAAATTTATATATATGTATTTGTGAAACTTATATGTTTTTGTGAAATTTTAGTTTTCAGCTTTGGATATATTCATTTTATTACCTAGAGAATTTGGAGAGAAACAGACAGGCATGCACCTAATATAGGCTCTGTTCCTACTTTTTAAATAAAAAATGACAGTAATGTTTTTAGATTGTTGGTGACTTTTGGTTCTTTAATTTAAGATTAGAAGGTAATTACTTTTACTTTATTAATATTTCTATTGTTGCAACATATTTGTTGGTGAGAATGGAGAAAAGGAGGAAAGTTAGATTATCATTTAATTTTGATTCGATAAGGTATGAGGAAATAGGGGAATTGAGAAAATAGGGAAGATTGCATCTTTTAGGCTTTGTTTGGAGCTCGGAAAATGGGCAATGAAAGGAAAAAGGAAACTATCGAGTTAGTTTTTGCAGTCGAGTTTAGGGAGCTTACCATGAGTCCATCACTCCATGAGGACCATGACAGTCAATTAACTAATTAAAAGACATGACAGTCAAAAAAATTGATCTCACGTAGTTTGTGCATGATTCTACTAGATCTTGGGTGGCCAACACTAATTCTCTGTATCCTAACTCTTTAAGGTTTTTGAGAATGTTTAGAAGAGAGATGTAAGTTGCAAAAATTGCATTAGTCTATCCCACAATAAAACTCCTCTTATTAATAGACTAACCCTAATTTCTTAACCTTTAAGGAGTTAGGGTTTTAATTTAATTCTCAATCTTATTAGGAACTAAATAATAATAATAATAATAATAATAATAATAATAATAATCTTTTAATATTAGTATTTCTCCAAATACTTGATTATAAATCTTAAGCTATTTAATTTATTCCACTAATAAATTAAATACACTTAATTTATTATTATTAAGCTAATCAACTCTAAAATCATATTACTCCCATTTGTATTGTGATCCTCCAGGTTAAATATTAAGCCAACAATAGAATAAATAAATTAGAACAATTCCAATATTATTTATAATGAATTAAAATCTATTAATTCAATTATAAATAAATAATATTTATTCTACACCACGAGTGACACCTTATAAATAATGTATCATGACTATCCGGATAATATGAATTCAACGTAAATCACAAAGATTTATCACAAAGAATACAAAGAACCTATTCCTGGAATAGTTATCGTAGAATTCAATCCTTCTACCATACAATGTCCCGATTAAACATAAGACTTGGAATTACTGACAAATCTTATTTATTTAATCATATGCATTTCGTTTCTAAAATGCACAACTCTGATTAATGCACAGGATTTTTGAGTGGTCATTCATCGAATCGCATAGGACATTCTCTCCATTTTATTGGAAGTGGTAGATCATTTGTTGATCATTCACCTACCTCCATGTATACTTTATTATACCCAAACATACCCTACAACATACTTTTATGTATTAAGAAATATGACAAAGTATAATTTCGAATACAAAAAGTATTATAATGATCTGAAGTCCAATGATCACTTGTACAACTATCACTATAAGAACTCCTATTGTTAGGCAAGTAAAACTACATTAGGGTTCCTTTAAGCGAATCACGTTAAGTGAACTTATTCTCCAATAAGCACCTTGATGAGTGAGATTTATACGCGCGAATCAGATCCTCTAATGCTTAAGAAGTTGCTTGTTCGTCGTATTTTATATCACTTTTATAGTATTTTATTATTATTTTGATTAATATATATTTTACAGGGCTTATTAGGTCATTTCCAGCTTTTAGGGGCAAAAAGGTTAATTTCCTTGCACCGGTGCTGCAGTGCCTATGTCAGGCTTAAACCTGGAGCTGCAACGCCCCTTCCTTGCCATCTCGACAGTATGCAGCGCTGTAGCGCCCCAGTTCCTTCACAAACTGGAGCTGCAGCACCACTTATTGACTAGAGATATTGACCCATCGTTGCAGTGCCTGTTCTAGGCCAAAGCTCGGCACTGCAGTGCCACCTTCGGTTCTTAGGAAGACAAGAAGTGTAAATGACCTAGGATGAAGGGGTGTATATATATATATATTTGCAACCTCCTTTTATAAGGGGGATGATATAACTCTTATACGTAATTCTCTCTCTCTAAAACCCTTTTAGCTTAGTTTTCTCTCTAGTTTGATAATCTTTGTACATAAATTAGTTATACTAAGGTTATGATTGGGATTCCTTGGAGCTCAAAAGCATTGAAGCAACACGGATTGGATAGCGAAGAGAATGAATTTCTTGGAGATTGAAGAAGGCCCAGACAAATTTTATTCTTCTCTAGTTATTTCCTTTGATTCTGTACATATAAATGTTGTTATTATTGCTACTTATGTTTAGTTTACTAGCTATGAACTGAGTATTGGGTCTAAGATTATAATGGAACCCACTGTTAATGTGAATTAATTTATTTTTCTCTTTGGTTGGCACCTTATGGACTGGTCTAATATATTTGTGCTTAACTAATTATTTACTAATGAATTAATGATTAACTTGGTAATCTATAAGAAATTAGAAAATGGACTGTAGATTTATACCTTGAATATTTAGCATGCGTGTATGATTTTTCTACATGAATAGACTGCGTAATTTATGTGTAGGATAAGAATATACATGTGCACCATATGTGACCTACTTGAGAACCTGAACTAGAATTCCTTGTCTTTGGTTAATTCGCACAGGAATGTGTCGAATTGCCTACTTAGGATGTTCCTTTCCGTTCTATTCCCTTTTGGATAGATTAGAAAGGATGGGTTTGTATATACCTCGGAAGAAGAGTACGAACACTTACGAGTTCTTGGTCGATAGTCCGTCATGACCACTAAGACTAAAGGGAGAGTTAGGTTGTTCATTGAAGCATTGCACGCCAAGTGTTTAACGAAATTCTTGTGTGTGGTGGGGAAAATTATTGTCTTAGCTTGTAGCGCCTTAGATACCAGTCATTAACCACTTACTTGCTTCGTTAATTAGAGTTAATTAGTTTAATCAATCATCTTTTATCCCGTTGTTTAAATAAGACTAAACCGATATTAAGTTGGTACTTGGTAAATATTAGTAATAATTCCTCGTGGGTTCGACACTCAATTTATCATTATATTACTTATTGACCGCGTATACTTGTGAGAGTTTATCGGTTGCAAAATTGACCAACAAGTTTTTGGCGCCGTTACTAGGGAATTATTAGTCTAATATTGTCCAATATTGATTTCAATCAATTTAGTCTTAATTAGAATATATATTTATCTTTTATTTGTTGATCTTTCTCTTTTATTTTTAAGTATTTCCAGGCAATGGACAAAAATTGCTATCAATGGCCTTTTGAGATGATGGTGCAACTAAGATCGGAAGAAGGACTTGAGCGATTGCAAGATCAAATTACAAATCTCTTAAGGTTTTCTGATAATCTTGAGTGTCAGTCCACTAATAATGCCTACTGTCTAGAACGAGCTGACGATGAACCGACTTACTATCATCCAGACTGTTAAGGTTATCCAAACTCATGGGACTATAGTCAAGAACATTATTATTGTAAGACTCTGACTTTTATGAAATAAAAGTTTAGTTTAATTTATGATTATTATTCTAAAGTTGTAAAGTATTAAATTGATAAATGGTCAAACAAATGATTAATCGGATAAATGAGCAAATAAGAGAGGAGAAATGAGATTATTGGAAAGGGGTGGGGCCGCTTATGCGGCTTATAATTGCGAGGAAAGAATAAAAGAAAAGAAAGAAAAGAATAGAAAAAGGGGGGAAGAAAGAGAGGGAGAGAGAGAAAAGAGAAGAAAAAAAGGCCATCAGCCTTCTCCCTCCTTCCATCCTCCCGTGCCAAAAAGAATCAAAGAATGAAGAAAGAAGAAATGAAACCAAGAAAGGTAATCATTTAATTTTCAATTATAGATGTTAATTTCATGAATAGATGTTATGTTTATACTTATTTTAGATGATTTATACTTATAAATTCATCATGGCCCAACTAGAAGACGTAAACATAATAAGGCAACCATATTCAAGTACATATCAAAATTCAAGTACATAACAAATAATGATCAACTACCTAACATATTACCTTAATGAAGGCCTTTGGATTAGGGCAATTCTGCTTCTTTGATAATCTAAGTGCGCACTCTGCCAAGTTTCAGTTTCTTCCCCTGCTGTTAGCTGTTGATCAACATAGAGTAGTCCTTTACCCTGCAGAAGACCACGATAGTATAAAGTGCCAAAACCTCTACCAGGTCCCTCATAGTCCATCTTCAATCCTGTGGCTTGGATTGTGGAAGCTGCTGAGATATTCACAGGTGAAAATGAAGATGGCGAAGGTAAAAGTGACAGTGATGCTAACGGTGATGGTGATAGTGGTGTTAATGATGGTGATGATGATGAGGTGTGACTATTATTGCATCTTGACATCAGGAAGTTCATAAATTCGATATCCATGGTTGGGTCTAGTGATGAGTGGGATTTATACCAGCGAATCGGATATTTTATGACTTAAATAGTTGCCTGTTCTAATAGAGTTTATATGTTTTTACATTATTATAGTGTTGTTGTGATTAATTGACATATTGCAGGGTTTATTAGGTGTTTTCTAGCATTCAGGGGCAAAACGATAATATCCTATACACTGGCACCACAGTGCCAATGACCAGTGCTAGACTCTCACCGCAGGCGCCACCTCCTTGCCCCTGCTTACGTCAGCGCCGCGCCGCAGCGCCACTCTCCCTATATGAACTCGCGCTGCAGCGCAAGCTCTGGTTCCTTGTTACACATGTGGCGTCGCAGCACCACCCTTAAGTCTATTGGTCGCTCCATAGCGCGACCTCTGGTGCCTAGGCAGAGAAAGGCTTGTTTTAACATAGAAAAAAGAAGTAAGCGTATATAACAGATAGGCAGCCTCTGCATCATCAATGACACACAACACAAATCATAGAATAGCTTAGCTTAGGATTTTCTTCTGTAATTCTCTTAGATTATCCTTGTAAATATAGAATAGGGAGAAGTTTGTATTTTCTTTGGAGCACAAGAGCAACGAGCGACGTGGAGTGGAAAGTTTGATCAGAGCGGACTGCGTGGAGATCGAAGGGGCTTTGACAGAGTTTTTTCTATCCATCTATTTCCTCTATTATTGTAATCCATAAATGTTGTCTTTATTGCTACTTATATTTGGTTTAATAGCTATGAACTGAGTATTTGCTCTAAGGTTATAATGGATCCCTTTGTTATTTAAATTGATTGTCTTTTATCTCTTTGGTTGGCACCATATGATTTGGATTGATATATTTGTGCTTGATGATTCTTGCTAAGACATTAGTGATGATTTTGGTAATCTACATGATATCGACAGAAGAATTGTAGATTTACACCTAAATATATTGGCATGTGATTGTGGGTTTCGACTGCATAAGTTGTGCAAAGAATGGACATATCTTTGTGCGCCACGTGCGACCTTTGAGAGTGTAAGCTTAATTGCTTGTTATGATTAATTCGCATAGACATGTGTAGGATTGCATCTAGCTCGGACGTTCTTTTCTGTTCTATTCCCTTTTGGGTGGATCTGGTGAGAATATGTTTGTGCATACCTCGACAGAGGTGCATAGGCACCTATATGTTCTCGGTCGACAAATTGTCGTGACCATTAAGACCAAAGAGAGAAGGGTAGCTAGTTTGATGAAGCATAACACGCCAGGTGTTCGATAGAATGCCTGTGTGGGGGTGAAGTTGTGACCTTAGCTTGTATTTCCTTAGATTACCTTTCGCTGTCCATTTACTTGCTTTGTTAATTAGTTTTAACTAGATTAATCACACTTCCATTTACTGTTGTTCGAATAAGACTTTAGCGATAAACAATCGGTACTTGGTAAATATTAGTCATAGTTCCTCGTGGGTACGACACTCTACTTATCACTGTATTACTTGTTAGACCGCGTATACTTGCATGTGTTTCGTGATCGGTTTTCCGACCAACATCTAGCTCATCAGTCCCTCTAAAGTTGTTGAGCCGATTGAGAAAGAACTTGCACTGAATTGTTCCAGTGATGTAGGCTCCTAGTCAAATTAAAAAAGAAAAACTTGAATTATAGTCCATTTATAAGATTACTGCACTGGTAATCTTCTGAAAATCTAACCAAGTTAGATTGCAATTAAAAAAGAGGAGGAAGTTTAGAGGTAAAAAATACCAGCTCATACAAACACCCTGAAAATCTAACCAAGAAGGCTTCTGCAGTTTCTAAGTAAGAAACTAAAGCAACTCCATCTTGCATTCCTGAGGGTTCTGATGAAAATTGTTGACAAATCGGTTGTTTGCCCTGTTAGTTTGTCGCAGTTAAGCTTTCATCTATTTCTTTAGCAATATATTGATGCGACTTAGATTTATCTGGTAGTATATGGTTATAACAACTAGACTTTTTGATTTGTCTCATCCAGCATTTTATAAACTTCAACTTCTTTGATTTAGAGCAGTCTCTGGCAAAGTAAATCTTACCCAGTACAGCATCCCCATCTTCCATCGGTTCATCAATGTTGTCTGCAAAATATGTAGTTGCCCATGACATTAGGAAAGCATTAGTACAGCGTACAAGAACAAACAATAACACAACGAAATATGATTGCACAAGGAATAAAGTAAAACAAGCACATAAAGCAACTGAAACAGAGGAAACACCTAGGGTCTTCTACACTTAAAAAATCTAAAACAGAAAATTTCTAAGATAACCAAAAAATAAATAAAGAATTCAGAACAAGCAACCTTTGTGACGCCCCCAAAATTAGGTATACATCACCCATCTTGGGTTGCTAGATACATGGTACAGAATTCAAATACAACTTAATTATACAGCTGCCGTGTAGAATACGACTAAACATATGTTGTGAGTTTTAATACAAATATTGTCATCTAAACAATATACAAACTCAATGGAGTCCTCATTATATTTATTATTACACTATTTCACAGAATAGTGAGGACTACTAATGCACCATCTAGGACCATCACTCTGTTCCCCGACTAGTCTCAGCTACGTTCTCATTTCGTGAAGAGAACAATGAAAGAAAGGGTGAGCTCAACTAGCCCAGTAAAAAATATTATGACTAAGATAATGCAGAATAAATTATCGTTAGCCTTCAACAGTGTTAAACTGATACAATATAACAAACATCAAGTTTAACTGCAGCGGAACAAGCAATCCATTAGAAGAGTCAAGTAGAGAATAAAATCTACTATCTTCTATGATTTAAAAGGTTTTTTCATTACTTTTATCGCTGAGACTCAGCTTAATAAATAATCCACATCATTAAATCATCCCTGCACTACAGGCCAAGGATATTATTTAGTATCACGACCACGAATTATTCATGCACTCTGAGTCAAAGATAATTGTGTTTTCATCAACGGTCCTGATCATGCCATAAAACAATTCATCTTTTCATCATTGGCCGAAGAGAATCCATAGCCATAATCATACCAAAAACAATCCATCAATGCATTACGGGCCAATGAGGACTTTTTTCACATTATTTGTAACATTACGGTCATGATTATACCGAATAATCCCTGGTCATAATCATACCAAGTCCATCTATGCACTACAGGCCACATATGACTTTCAACATAATATAAACATGAGGATGCTGACAATGATATAGGAATTCAATAAAACAAGTTCAAGAATTAATTTATGCAGGAACTAATAACGTCCAAATTGTCAACATGATACTGCTTTATAGAGTAAAATTCAAGAATGCTCAGAAGAATATTTTCATGAAAAGATACTGGATGAAGCGCAAATATCAACAATATTCCACTAATTTCATGGAGTATAAAAGTCAAAATTTTAACCAACTGAGTATAATAAAGAATGAAATAACAAAAGAAATCACCATGCATGCGGTACTTCGCATAGACAGGTTATTCCAACACAATAATAATTAACGGAACCAGGTCATGCGTAAAGCACAGACAGGATGTTCCAACGGAATAATAAAGAATAGAATAATAACAAAAATCACCATGCATGCGGTACTTCGCATAGACAAGTTATTCCAACAGAATACCAATAAAGGCGGAACCAGATCCGGCGTAAAACTCAGAGACGGGATATTCTAACAGAAAAATAATAAAGACGGAACCAGGTCCGGCGTAAAACGCACAGACAGGATATTCCAACAGAATAATAAAGAATGAAATAACAGAATAATTTTACCAAGTATGGGGTATCACGCGTATACAGGTTATTCCAACAGAATAATAAAGAATGGAATAACATAAGTTCTCTTCATGAATAAGAAAGAAAGAATACCCCTTATGAGTACAACAAATAATATTCCATACCTTAAAAAGAAGAGTACTGGATATAGGAGTAGTGAAGTAGCAGAATACTTTTCTTCTTTCTCTCTATAATTTCTCTCTATAATAATTGCTCTAAAGCTTTTGTGAATTGGTGAGAAATGAAGGAAGAATGAGCTTCTATTTATAGAAAAATATAGTTTAGATAATTGCACGTTTTGGGGCGCAAAATATTACAGTATAATACATTCCTCTTTTTCTTCATTTTTTAATTTAGTCCTACAAGTATTATCAATCTTGCACCACCTCCCCTAATAGTAAATAATGTGAATCAATAGTAAATCATGTGACTCAATAGTTCTAATGATGTGATAAAAATAATTACAGTATAGTACCTCCATCTATACCTCCATTCTTAACTTAGTCATGCAAGTATTATCAATCTTGCACTACCACCCCTAATAGTATAAGAATGTGAATCAACAGTACCCCGTGAATAGTAACTTGTGAATAGTAACTCGTGAATAGTAACTCGTGAATAGTACTCCGACACGAAAAGTGCTCTGAATACCCGAGTGAACAATATAACCTCCAGACATCAATTATCATCGAAATAAATGTCAATTTCCACTAACACTAATAATCCCAATACAATGGAACAATCAATTTCATCTTTAATCAACACAATTTATTCATCATTAATATTATAACTCACAATATTTAACAACCAGGTCGTTCCCAGGAAAGAGGGGACTTTCCGATAAGGATTTCTCCTTATTGGCGCGCAATTAGGTGACTAAACCTCTCCTTGACAGAACTTCTAGACATTATCAATATTGCAAATAATAATATGAATAACTTTGTCGTCTTAATTATTGATTTAATAATAATAAATATTATGCAAATGATACTGTGAAAATAATTGAATCAATAATATGAGAGATATGATGCAGCAATTACTGTAGCAATAATTGAGTATAACTGAGTGACTTCTCACTTAAACATCAATAATCAATATCGTGTGTTACTATTTAACCACGCGTATTACTGTACTTTTAACACCGGGTGTTTCAACAGTTAACGGTAAAACTTCCGCCGTTATTTTCATAAAGTATTTTTGTCGTTTTCTCAATCGGACAATAATTCCGTTGTGGGGTCCACCAATGATTGTACCGTCGTACATATATTCCCCGACAAAAAGAATATTCCCCGACCAATCGAATATTATATAACAACTTGCGTACTTTGCCAAATTAATAAATATTACCCAAAACTATAACATTATATCAAATCCACATCCATAATATTTAAAAAAATTATTTCGAGAAAATTAAATCTTTATCCATAAAATCTAGGGTCTCACAATCTCCCCTCCTTATGAAATTTTGCCCTCAAAATTTACGTACGTACCTGGTATGCCGAACAGGTGAGGATACCTTGATCTCACTTCAAATTCTAACCCTTGAGTTATAGCCTTTGAGTGTCGAATATAATCCTTCTTATCCAAAATTTTAACACGTATCTCCTCATAAGTTAAATCATCCGCTATATCGTCCGGTTCTAAATTAATAATGTGGTTCGGGTCATCCCCATATTTACGTAACGTCGATACGTTAAAAACGTTATGAACACGCGACATACTTGGCGGTGAAACGAGTCTATAAGCCACAGTTCCTACTTTATCGAGGATTTCAAATGGGCCAATTAAATAGAGGGTTGAGATTTCTTCTCTTCGTCGATTCTTGCTTCTAAAATAACGCCATCTTGAACCTTCTTAATTCTTCACATTCATCAGCTCCAGGTGTATAGCTTGAGTGACTTTAACTTTATCGATTAAAATCGATTCTACTCTTATATTCGTTATCTTCACTTGGGTTCGTATATTCGCACTTGTAAACGTATACGATCTTCTACTCAACGCGTCAGCTACCACGTTCGCTTTTCCACAATGGTATTGAATGATATGATCGTAATCTTCAACCAGAGGCGGGACTAGGAGGGGGCGAGGGGGGGACAGCTGCCCCCGATAGGCGACGCCGGCAGGGGGAGTAGGCCAGCAGGGGCGGGGGGGGGGGGGGCAACCGGCGGCTCGGTAGGCAGCGGCGACCGGCGACTAGTTCTTCTCTTCTTCTACGACTCTTCTCCGGCAGGATTCGTCTAATGAGTAATGACTGTTTGTTCTACTAATTAAAGGTAATACCAAACTCTACTCTCTATTAATTTTTATTTACTAGAAAAATTTACTTATTTGTTGATAAAGGGTAGTTGTAATTTAGTTAATTTACTTCTGTTTTGTTGTTGTCGTTGTTATTTTCTTGAAATTAAACCAGTTTGTTCTTGATCTAAGTTCATTTTTTTATGGGTCTATTTTGGAAATATTTTAGAGCTCTTTTAGCTATTGAGCTCTTTTCTTGATGATGTTTAAAGAAAGCCTTGCTTAAAGCTATTAATATGCATACTATTAATGTTTTCTGTTAACTTGTATGCTTTTATGGTATAAATCAGTTAGCTTTTGACTGAATTAGTGACATGGAGTATAATTGTTAATGTGCGGAGTAATAAGGATGGCGAATTCGGGTTGGAACACAAAGAAATGGCTAAGAAATCTGATTGTTAAAGTGGCAAACATAACATGTTTGCTAAAAATCCTCTTAGGACTGTTTTTGCTAAAAACTAGGAATTAAGCAAAGCCAAGACCCAAACTATATACATATATGCTTTATATAGCTAATTAAAGAGATTGGGTAAATCGAATCATGAAAAGGCATTTTAAAATCAAAATAAAAAATTAGTGTGTCCGGTCATTTTTGGGACCTGTTATGACATGTCAAACGAATCTAAAAAATTAGTGTCCGGTTAAAAAATTTTTGCCCCCCTACAAAACCGCTCTAGTTCCGCCACTGTCTTCAACAGCTCGAGCTAACGTTTTTGACACATGTTACGTTCGTTTTAAGTGAAGAAAATAATTGAGGGTTTAAGAATTGGGTTTTGTACTGGGGTCAATACAAATTCGATTTCACGCTTTAGGGGTAGGCTAGGAAGTCTTCAAGAATACATCAGGAAATTTATTAACAATAGAAATATCATTCAAAGCTGTGACCCTCATCAAAGACTTGGATAGTACGTTACATTGATACCTATCAACTTGTCATCGTCATTCACGACGTCGCCTACAGAAAGTCTGGCTTCGGTGCATTCCACACAAGGAATCAACAACGAAAGGACTGGGGCTCTTTACTTATGGCTTGATATGACAATGATTGAATTTAGTGGTTTGGTTGCTTGAATTCGCATAACAGGTTGGTCAGAAATATGAAAGCTAACAACCTTACGAAAAGCATGATGAGTAGTTAACCAATCGATTTCTAAAAATCGCATCAAAGGCAAATATTTTTAAAGAGATAAGATTGGCACGTAACGTGAAAGTGTCAATTTGAATTAAACAAGATTTATAAATATTGGAGGTAACGAAGGTTTCTACTATCGAAGATTCAACCAATAAGTCAAAGTCTAATTTCTCCGAAGTCAATTTTTAAACGTTGAACGCAAGAAAGAGAGATAAAAGAATGGGTAGAACCGGTATCTAATAAGGTATAGACTTCGCAAGAATTTATAATTAATTAACTCGTGCTAACTTCGTTTGGGTCATTCACTTTTTGAGAAGTCACGAAAAATGCTCTTCTTGAAACCACCGACTTTGTTTTGTCAGTATCCGCCTTTGGTACCACCGTCCCAGCTGGACTTGACTTCACTATACAACAAAATCGATCTAAATGACCTTCTCTTCTTGAAATTTCCACTTCTATTATCTTGGCCATGATTACCACCGAAGTGGTTACCATTCTTGGCATGATAATTTCCCCCACGATGGTTATCATTGTTCCGATGGTCGTTACCACTGGTATGATTATTATCGTTTTGTTGGTCGTTACCTTTTGGTTGAGCTGACTCAATGGTCTCATGTGCTTCATTGCTTATCTCAGCATTTCCATATGCCATTTTCAAACACTGTCACAAAACAAGGGTTAATGAACATATCACATATTTTCCCTATATTATGACCAACCAATTAAATACCAAATAAACTTAGGTAGGTCAAACTAGCGAAGGAATTCCCCGTCTCTCCCCTCCTAGTTCTTGTCTCACATCTCAGCCAGGGATCATATCCCTAAGCTTTGATACCAACTCTGACGCCCCCAAAATTAGGTATACATCACCCATCTTGGGTCGCCAGATACATGGTACAGAATTCAAATACAACTTAATTATACAGCTGCTGTGACAACCCGAGAATTTAGACAATTTTACAAAATCTTAAATGATTAATTTAAGGTCAAATATTAGATCTAGATAGAAAATAAGTGTATGCGTTTGATGTTATTAGGATTGAATTTTGAGGATTTCAAAATTATGTGAAGGATTTAGGTGAATTATTCAGGATTAAGGATTTATGTGATTAAGTTCTGTGAAATTTGTTATGTATGTGTACAGAATGTTGTTAGGGGTCAAGGGTTGATCAGATAAAATTATATTTGTGTCAAACCCTAAGTATATATTAAGAACATCAATGTTCAGTTAGAAAACCCTAACGTCTGATAAGAGACTCTAAAAAATTGGTTCTGGAAACCCTAGTTTCAGTTCCGGGAGTCCGAAACCCTAATTCGGATATGAAAAACCCTAGATTGGGAATGCAATGCTATATATAAGGTTTAACGTTATTAATTATAAATTTATTAGGGAAAACCCTAATGAATTACTGGAAACCCTATTTGAGTATTAGAAAACCCTAATACCATATCTAAAAATCCTAATTTCAGATTTCGAATATTTGAAACCCTAATCTGGGAATATAACGGAGAATTATAATGCTCAAGTGATTTAAATTATAAGCTTAATAGGGTAAAGCTTAATTATTTAGCAAACCCTAATTTCCAAAATTTGAACCCTAATTATTATGTCTGAAACCCTAAATCAGGATATTAAAACCCTAAGTGGGAAGCTTGAAGTTAAGTATAGAGTTCTATGTTATTAATTATAAGTATAATTAGGGATAACCCTAATTGATTAATTAGAAAGCCCTAATTTCTAATGTTGAAAACCCTAATGTACAATTAGAGAAAATCTAATTATTAATTTATAAAGTTTAATGTTAATTAGGAAGCCTTAACCCTAATTAGCAAGCTTGAATGTGATTAGTAAACTTTATTATAATTAGGGAACACTAATTATAATCTTCTATTTTAAAACCTAAGGGTTGTGACCAATTACCAAGTTACCATTCATTTTACAAGTCAAATGACCAAAGTACCCTTCTTGAATATTTTAATGGGATGGAGTGTAGATCTAGCCCTAGTATGTGGTTGGTGAACCACCCTACTTCTAGCCCTAGCCTGGCATGTGACTAAAAATTCATACAAATCAACAACATACAATGAATCAATTAGATATAAGAGACTAAAAGAGAAAAACAAAATCATAAAGCTTGTCATTTTCTCTATAGCTTTCAACCTCTCTCTTCTCCACCACTCCATGTTCAGTTTTTAGAGAGGAACAAAAAGAAAGAGAGAAGGCATCCATGGGAGAGGAAGAAGGAAGAAAAAGAAATCAAGAGGATTAACACTAAAGGTATAAATTTTTCTAAACTCAAAACTCTAGCTAGTTTAATGTGTTTTGTTATGGTTGTTTTAGATCAAGTGTTGAACTTATGATTTTGAACCATATGAGGGTAGATCTACATAATATATGATATTTTATGGTTAGATCTTGCCATTTTTAGGGTTGATGAGCTTGAACAAAGAAGAAGAACCAAAACAGTTTTTAACTTGGAAAAAAAAATAAATTTGGTGACTGCTGCCCGTAAACAAAAAATTCGGGGTTAGCTAGAATACTCTAAAAATTCTGGGCTTTTGGTATGTTATAGTACACTCAATAAGCTTTCCATAGACTCCGGAACGGATTAATTCCGACTTTGGAGCAAAGAGTTATGACCGTTCAAAGTAGTCGCGTCAAAACTGTCAAACTAACTCGGGTCAGTCACTTACACGGAATTTCTGGAATTCTTTGTTTAGAATTTGAAGATGGTCCAAGAACAAAAGTTGTAGTCCCGGAAGTTAGCTTCGCGTGGGCTCAAGAATCGCTCAAAAACATTTTAAAACGAAAGAGTTATGGTTGTTTTAGTACAATAGGGTCAAGCTAGAAAACTAAAACTGACCAGCCACTTCTGGACTGTTTTCTGTGACCAAAACAGAACCAAATATGGTGTTTGATAAATCAAAAATGTATTTTAAGAAAATACGAATCCAACGCCTCCGACAGAACTTAATTCCGAGTTGTACATTTCATTTTACAAACGTTTCCGTAAAGGATGCCAAATCTGAAAATTTTGGGCGTGAGTGGCATTTTCGTAATTTAGTGAAATTGAATAATTATTAAAAATAATTCTTAAAACCATTAAATGGTTATAAAAATTTATTACATACAATATTAAATATAATTAGCTATTTAATTATTATTTAAGTAATATTAAATGATAATTAAGTAAGATTAGTGTTAATAAAATTATTATTTAATTATGATTAAATAATAACTAGAGATTAACAATTGATTAATTATTATTTTATTAATATTAAGTGATGATTAAAGAATGGTTAAGTAATGTTATGTAATAATAATGTAATTACCTAATTACATTAACGTAAAAGGTTATAATTATTTATTAATAAATAAAGACTAAGTAATAATTGATTGTTCTTAACTGTAATAAGAAAGAATAATTAAAGATTTATGAGATGAATTAAATTTTTGTTTAATTAATATTAAATAATAAATAAGAACTAAAATTAATTAATTATTCTTTAAATAATAATAAGGAATAATTAAAGACTAAGGAAGTAAATAAATTATTATTTACTATTCAAGGATAAGAAATTATTAACAATAATTAAAGACAAACAATAATTTGATTATTCATTATCTAATTACCATTAAATAATGATTAGTACTAATTGGCTATTATTTATTAATTAAATAATAACTAAAGGTAATTAATTAATTACTATTTAATTAATATTTAAATGAAGGTATAGATTAACATTGTGATAATAAATTTATTTAATAATTGTATTAAATAAATTATGTAAAAAAAATAGGTTTAATGCTTTAAAAATTATATAAAAATTATTTAAGTGTTATAAAAATATTTGAAGTTATAAAATATAACTTTTGATATTTTGGCATTAAAATATTAATATTTTAATATTTTTAACAATTATCGGATAATGGATTTAAGTATTTAAAAATCATATAAATATGATTTTAAGGTATTGAAAATACTTTGTGATGTTATAATTATATTACAATATTATGTTATGATTTTTATTAATATTTAACATTTAATAAATATTAATGATCAAGGAATAATGTGGTATTTTTATTAATATCAGTTATTGATTAATGTTTTTAATTACTTTAAGAATATTTAAAGGAAATAATAATGTATTGAAAATACTTTGAGATATTATAAATATGATATAATATTATGACATGTAATTCATTAATGTTTAGCAATAAGTAAATATTAATGATTAAAGAATTATGTGGTATTTAATTCATTTAAATACATTATAAGTGATTGAAAAATTATGATAAATGATATTAATTATTTGGAAATTATTACAAGTCTATGAAAATTGTTTTGACTGATAATATGATTATCTAAGATTATTGTTAATTGTTTAGGCAGAGTTTAATTGAACTTAACTCGATATTGTCCGACTAGACCGTCGGGATGATAGAATTGTGTCGGTTTCAAGTCAGACTGAAATAGTTTGACCTGATACAAAGTTTTATATGTGTAATAGACTGATAGGATTATGCGGTAATGTGTTTAGGTTATTTTATAATGTGATGACATTATTATAATATTTGGAGAGCGGTATTATCTGTATTAGGTCTTCGGATAAAGCTAAGTTATATTTCATATCGGTAATCAACGGAACAGGCAAGTTTATTTTTCTTAACTCTACTAAGAGTACTTGTTTTATTCAGATATGTTTATGGTTAATCATTACTGATTGTCATGTTGAATTGTACTCTGTACATTTTGTATGTATAAGTTAGGTATGAAAGGCTGATCACCTTCATTACCAGTTGGTCCAGATATATATTGTTCATATGTAATACTTGTTCAGTCAAAAATTTGTTCATGCTAATTCATAACTACATTGTGAATTATAGCTAGCTTATTATTCAGACTCTTTCAATCATGATATATCCTTAAATTGTATTTAAACTTGTTGGGCAACTTTCGTGCTCACCCTTGCTATATCATGATAAAACATTGCAGATTAAGGTGAATGCGTCGGATACAAGGAAAGTTAAAGATAATTCCAGCTTAAAGTTAATGTGCGCGATTAGTTTTGTAATAGTCTTGTATGATAATGATGTCATGTGTTAGATAAGTTATGAATTGTGTATAAGTTATGGTTACTCGACCTTGGGGATAGTGTTTAATGTTTAATGTATAAACAAATTATGTTTATATCTTCCGCAACAGTTATAGAAATAGCGAACCGGATTCGCGGTGATTCGGGACCCGGATTCGGGGGCTCTACAGCTGCCGTGTAGAATACGACTAAACAATGCTGTGAGTTTTAATACAAATATTGTCATCTAGACAATATACAAACTCAATGGAGTCCTCATTACATTTATTATTATACTATTTCACATATTAGTGAGGAGTACAAATGCACCATCTAGGACCATCACTCTGTTCCCCGACTAGTCCCAGCTACGTTCTCATTTCCTGAAGAGAACAATGAAAGAAAGGATGAACTCAACTAGCCAGTAAGAAATATTATGACTAAGATAATGCAGAATAAATTATCGTTAGCCTTCAACAGTGTTAAGCTGATACAATATAACAAACATCAAGTTTAACTGCAGCGGAACAAACAATCCATTAGAAGAGTCAAGTAGATAATAAAATCTACTATCTTCTATGATTTAAAAGGTTTTTTCATTACTTTTATCGCTGAGACTCGGCTTAATAAATAATCCACATCATTAAATCATCCCTGCACAACAGGCCAAGAATATTATTTAGTATCACGACCACGAATTATCCATGCACTATGAGTCAAAGATAATTGTGTTTTTATTAACGGTCCTGATCATGCCATAAAATAATTCATCTTTTCACCATTGGCCGAAGAGAATCCATAGCCATAATCATACCAAAAACTGTCCATCAATGCATTATGGGCCAATGAAGATTTTTTCCACATCATTTGTAACATTACGGTCATGATTATACCGAATAATCCCTGGTCATAATCATACCAATTCCATCTATGCACTACAGGCCACAGATGACTTTCAACATAATATAAACATGAGGATACTGACAATGATATAGGAATTCAATAAAACAAGTTCAAGAATTAATTTATGCAGGAACTAATAACGTCCAAATTGTCAATATGATACTGCTTTGTAGAGTAAAATTGAAGAATGCTCAGAAGAATATTTTCATGAAAAGATACTGGATGAAGCGCAAATATCAACAATATTCCACTAATTTCATGGAGTATAGAAGCCAAAATTTTAACCAACTGAGTATAATAAAGAATGGAATAACAAAAGAAATCACCATGCATGCGGTACTTCGCATAGACAGGTTATTCCAACACAATAATAATTAACGGAACCAGGTCATGCGTAAAGCACAGACAGGATGTTCCAACGGAATAATAAAGAACAGAATAATAACAAAAATCACCATGCATGCGGTACTTCGCATAGACAGGTTATTCCAACAGAATACCAATAAAGGCGGAACCAGATCCGGCGTAAAACTCAGAGACGGGATATTCCAACAGAAAAATAATAAAGACGGAACCAGGTCCAGCGTAAAACGCACAGATAGGATATTCCAACAGAATAATAAAGAATGAAATAACAGAAGAATTTTACCAAGTATGGGGTATCACGCGTATACAGGTTATTCCAACAGAATAATAAAGAATGGAATAACATAAGTTCTCTTCATGCATAAGAAAGAAAGAATACCCCTTATGAGTACAACAAATAATATTCTCTACCTTAAAAAGAAAAGTATTGGATATAAGAGTAGTGAAGTAGCAGAATACTTTTCTTCTTTCTCTCTATAATTTTTCTCTATAATAATTGCTCTAAAACTTTTGTGAATTGGTGAGAAATGAAGGAAGAATGAGCTTCTATTTATAGAAAAATATAGTTTAGATAATTGCACGTTTTGGGGCGCAAAATATTACAGTATAATACATTCCTCTTTTTCTTCATTTTTTAATTTAGTCCTACAAGTATTATCAATCTTGCACCACCTCCCCTAATAGTAAATAATGTGAATCAATAGTAAATCATGTGACTCAATAGTTCTAATGATGTGATAAAAATAATTACAGTATAGTACATCCATCTATACCTCCATTTTTAACTTAGTCATGCAAGTATTATCAATCTTGCATTACCACCCCTAATAGTATAAGAATGTAAATCAATAGTACCCCGTGAATAGTAACTTGTGAATAGTAACTAATGAATAGTAACTCGTAAATAGTAACTCGTGAATAATATTCCGGCACGAAAAGTGCTCTGAATACCCGAGTGAACAATATAACCTCCAGACATCAATTATCATCGAAATAAATGTCAATTTCCACTAACACTAATAATACCAATACAATGTAACAATCAATTTCATCTTTAATCAACACAACTTATTCATCATTAATATTATAACTCACAATATTTAACAACCAGGTTGTTCCTAGGAAAGAGGGGTCTTTCCTATAAGGATTTCTCCTTATTGGCGCGCAATTAGGTGACCAAATCTCTCCTTGACAGAACTTCTAGACATTGTTAATATTGAAAATAATAATATGAATAACTTTGTCGTCTCAATTACTGATTTAATAATAATAAATATTATACAGAAAATACTGTGACAATAATTGAATCAATAATATGAGAGATATGATGTAACAATTACTGTAGCAATAATTGAGTATAACTGAATGACTTCTCACGTAAGCATCAATAATCAATACCGTGTGCTACTATGCAACCACGCATATTACTGTACTTTTAACACCGGGTGTTTCAACAGTTAATGGTAAAACTTCCGCCGTTATTTTCATAAAGTATTTTTGTTATTTTCTCAATCCGACAATAATTCCGTTGTGGGGTCCACCAATGATTGTACCATCATACGGATATTCGCCGACCAATCGAATATTATATAACAACTTGCGTATTTTGCAAAATTTATAAATATTACCCACAACTATAACATTATATCAAATCCACACCATAATATTTAAAAAAAATATTTCGAGAAAATTAAATCTTTATTCATAAAATCTGGGGTCTCACAACCTTATATAAGTTATCCACATCCTAAGCAAGTTGCAAAATATATCTGTTCAAGTTGGCAGGTCAAGTATGAAGAGATTAATCTAGGGCATTGGTTATCCTTGACAACAACATTCAACACATGCAAAACCTACATCAACAAACAGAGTTCAAAGTTGCAAATAATCAAACTTGCTAAAAAGAATTGGTTGCTCTATATGTGACTATGATCCAACTGACTTAAATTAGTCATAGTTACTCCCTCTGAACCCAAAACTTACTTATTGGGATAGAACAAGTCCTGACTGAGGCAAAAAATGTCAGGCCAGGTAAGGGCTCATCCCAACTGCTGTAGTAGATTTCAGAATGTTACATCTGGCGCAATCAGCACCTAGCTTCCTACCAAAAATAGTTGCAGCAAATGGCAAGCAATTCCCAATAAAATGCCTACAGACATGAACAAAGACATACAGACAAACAAATATATAGAGACTTGCACAAATCTCAACACTCTTTTTCATGGGAACAAAAACTAAACAAATTAAGTATATTCTTTTTATTCATGTCCATTCAGCTAATTTAATTTCACCACCACATCAATCAGACTCCCTCCTATTTCATTTAAAGTCACCCTTTAACAAGATATATCATTTGAAACCTTTTATCCCAATGAGCAGTCTTTGGCAAAGTAAATCTCACCCAGCAGACTCAAAAAATATTCACCAAATTCACTACAACTAACTCACCCAGTACTTCCGCAACAGCAAGTCCGCAGCAGCCTCGCTTCTTTCTCGCACCGAATCACCACTCTGATTATCGACCCCCCCCCCCAAGCTCAGCAGCGTTGCTGTACAGATCTGCTCGCTATCCGGATCATCACGAGAGTCCCGACCCGATACGCTAAGCGCTAGTGCTAGCTGGACCTGGTACTCCTCTTCCAACGAGTAGTAATCCGGCTGATTCACCGTCGGAGCAGCCGATACGGTGGGGGAGGGAAGAGTGGAGGGACTGGACAGAGAATTGTTACCTCCATCGTAGAGAGACAAAATACAGAGATAGGAGAGAGAATAAATTAGATCTAAACCCTTGTTTTAATTTAAAATTTTAAGTTCTGTGTTTTTTTGGGATAAATAACGTTTTGGTCATTGTACTGGGGTCCGGTTTTCATTCTGGTAACCGAAACTTTTTTTATAACAATCGAATTACTGTACTCTCCCATATTACAAAATGGTCATTAATTTTACTTTCCGTCTAAAAAGAAGACGGAAATGCTTAGTAGGCAACTCACGTGATGATTTTTGCTGATGTGTACAATTAATTTGCCAGGTGTATATCATGTGCTTGGCACATGCTCAATAAAACACATAGTTACGACTTAATTAGAATTGGGAAATAAAATTAGGGCTCGATCGATTCTCTCACTAAAATCGATTCTCCTCCTCCTCACTTCATTCGATTGATTCTCCTCCTCCTCACTTATTGAGTCAAAATTGATTATGCTGCTCTTTGCTCTGTATGTGATTGATTATTCATCATGAATTCTTCATCTGGAGTTTTTGTTTATGGAGATGACACAGATGAGATATCTTCATCTCATCAAATACAATGGCAAAGGCCTCATCTTCCGGTGCAATGTTACTGTGGAATAAACGCACGGATGTGGGAAGCTTGGAAGGTTGGAACATCTCATCCAGGTAGGAGGTTTGTAGGGTGCAGTAGATACAAGGTATAAATTGTTAATAATTGTATAATTTGCTTAATGTGAATTTAATTTAAATTTTTTTAAATTACTTGTATATATATTTTGTACTTTGGTCAATGTATAATCATATTAATGCTAATGTGGAGTTACTTTCTTGTTAAATTACTGATATATATATATATATATATATATATATATTGCAGGATAATAATGCTTATTGTGGATTCTTTAAATGGTATGATGCCCCTTTTACCATAAGATCAAAAGAGGTTATTGATCGATTAAGAAATGAACTTCACAAAATTGATAGAAGGTTTAACATTCCAGTTGGGCATGAGGTGGAAATCAAGGAATTGGAGAAGGAAGTTAATACACTGAAGACTTCACTTAACAAAGTTGCAGCTAGAGAGAAAAAATTAATCTTGTTGCTCGTCATATCTTGGGTTTTATGCTTTCTCATCATGTATATGAAGTGAATTAGGATGATTTAGATGAACCACAATGGATTGATTTTGGTATGCAGTTGAATGTAATGGTGACAAACCATAATTATTATGTAATGGATCCCTTTTAAATGCTATGTAATGGTTTGATTTTATAATTAGAATGTAATGGATTGATTTTGGAATTATTATGTAATGGATCTATCCCTTTTGGTAGCTGAATGTAATGGTCCTCCAATTGGGAACTCTGTGTTGTAATGATGCTTTGTTATGTTTAATGAATTGTAATAAGGTTTAATGAGGCCTAACTGCAAAGAAAGGGCATCAAGACAACTGTGTTTTAATGATGCTGTGTGTTATTGCTAGATTAGTGGAGCCATATGACAGAGACATAATACTGTAGCAATACAAAAACAGGGCATCAAACAGAGATGGCCATTTAAGGCTTCTGCATTAATTTTCCTGGAATTCACAAACTTACACAACAAAACCCAATACAGTGTTCCAAAAATATACCATATATCATATTCATACCAACTGTTTAAACCAAATACAAAATGGTGACACTAAGCCTTTCATACCATATCCATTCCCATAAACAAAATAAACAGTATTAGTTGCAATTTCTCCATACCCACATTAAACAAAATAAACATGAACTGAAACACCATTAAACACATTCCCCTATTGTTTAGTCTCCTTCCTCCTTGGGTTCATGACAGCATTAGTTGCAGTTGATTGTTGACTGCTACCTATCTCAGCTCTTCTTTTTGCAGCAGCTTCAGTTAGAGCACTAACACTTACTGAAGCTCTGTTTCTGCTCATAATGGTTTGGATGCCAGTTGAAGTCAACATTGAGGATGAAGGCACTGTCTGGAGTGGTACACTTAATGTTGTAGGTCTGTTGGTTGTTGGTGGATCTTGAGAATTGTCCATCTAAAAAAACACCACATCAATTATTAAATACATAAAAACTTGTTGAACAAATGATTTTATTATTTCATACTTACAAGAATGTAGCCTAGGTTGCCTGACTGAAACATTGTGCTCCCATTTGGAAGCACAAAAGTCCCAAATCCAACAGGAGGTTGGCCTTTCTTTCTTCTTATTGGCTGCTTCACTCTTTGTATCTCACTTTTACTCCCTTTGGCCTTTCTTTTTCCCTTCCCTTTATCACCTTCAGTATTCTTTGCCTGCCCAACATCCTTGTGCCCCTGAAAAATAAAGACAACAATCATCTAAGTCAATCTTGTAATTCATTATGAGTCACCTTTATTAAACTGTAGTGCTTACCCTTTGTGATCTAGTGCCTTCAGTTTGTTGAAACTCATTTGAAGCTTCATTTGTTGGTGAATTAGTGTTGGGACACGTACTTTTATTGTGACCTGATTGTCTACATTTGGTAAAATTCATTATTCTTCCCCTTCTTGTAATTCTTCCTGGGTTATTTTCACTTTCCCATTGTTCTCTCCTCCTTAGTCTTTGAGGCCTTCCTCTATGCTTCCTTGTGATTGGTGGTGGCAACATCTTTTCATAAGGTGTCTCATCCCAGAAATTATTATCTGGCTCTAAGAGATGATTGTAACACTTTATATATGTTTCCCTCTTAAGCCAATGACTAACATAATTTTCAACTGGCTCCCTTATGAAATTGATAGCACTAATAGCATGACTACAGGGCATCCCAGTTAGCTGAAACACCCTACAAGTGCAAGTTTGATCTGAAAGATCAACCACAAATGCATCCCCATGACACCTTACCTTCAATGTTTCAATATTTAGTATGATACATAAATTAATCATATTGTGGCAAGTGTATTATCAAGGAATAGTTGCTTACCTGAAACTTTCTATCCTTGGCCCATAATGGTTCACATGCAGCTGCATTCTCAATTTGTAAATCAAGTTTTTTCCTAATCCTAGGACATATAGTTGTTTCACACTTAAGCATTTCATCCCTTTTTTTGTTGAGTCTAACCATCACTTTACTCCTTATGTCCTCTAGCATGTCTAATGAAGCAATCCATCTGGATTTTATGATCCATGCATTGAAGGTCTCATTCATGTTGTTCTCTACATTGTCTGCCTTTGAGTGTGTTTGAAAATGTGCTTTGCTCCACAAAGAGGGGTCTTGCTTAAGCAACTTGTCATGGGCTTCCTTTGATAACCTTTTGATCTCATTCATAGCTTCTTTAAATGGCACAATATGTGTGGCCATAGATGCTTCCCAGAATGCAAACTGCAAGGCTTGAGTAGGGAATCTATTCCTATAGTTTGCATAAATATGCCTGGCACAATTCCTATGCTCAGCATAAGGAAGTATATCCTTAACTACTGGAACCAAACCCTGCAACCACAAACAAGGAAATAAAGCAGTCTATTACACATGTTTGATAATAAAATAAGACATAAAATCTATGTACAACAGAATAATAAGAAGACAATTAATTACCTTTTGTTGGTCACTTATAATGGTCCAACCAACTCCATCATTGCCTTCCAAGTCTCCCAATAAAAGCTCCAGAAGCCATCCCCAACTATCCCTGTTTTCACTCTCTACTATGGCCCATGCTATTGGGTACATTTGATTATTACCAATTCTCCCAATAGCAAACAACAATTGTCCCCCAACCACAATCTTCAAAAAACAACCATCTAAGCCTATGATAGGCTTACACCCTTCAATCCACCCCCTCTTTAGTTCTTCAAAGCATACATAAAATCTCTGAAAGCGAGGCTTATTTTCTGGATTGTCTCTTCTAACCTTAATGTCCACTGTGTTTCTTTTGTTGCTCTTTATTAAGTGAGCCTCATAATCCCAGACTTTCTCATAGTGTTTCTTTAACAATTCCCCAACATTTTTCAAAGCCATTTCCCTTACCCTGTAACACTTGGTCAAAGACACATTCACCTTTAATTTTCTGGCTATTTCATCTTGCATTTCAATTAACTTCCAAGTTGGTTTCTTTCTAATCCTGTCCCCATAAAAGTTTGCAAGCCATTGAGTTTTGAGACACTTGTTTTGTAGTGCCCTTGTGCAAGTATGATCATTGTTAATTTTTTTTATTTACAAAGTTTCAGAGTCTCCAATGGTGCTAACCCACATATTCCATGGACATCCAGGCTGGCACACAACTTGAAACTTCTTCCCAGCATTAATTTTGAATCTAACTGACCTTCCCTTCCCAATCCCATAATTCCTAACAGCTTCTTTCATCTGCTCTTCAGAACTGAATTGCAGACCAACACTAAACTTAATATGTTTCCTTTTTGTTTTAGGGTCATAAGGTATAATTGCAAACTTAGGTTTTACATTCTTATTTCTCTTCTTATCCCTCAATATCTCTTCCATTTCCTCCTGCTCCTCCTCACTGCTATCCTCATTTGGGGAATAGTGCTTGTCACTAACCTCAGCATCATTGTCCCACAGCCCATCAGTGCTTTCAGTGTCATCATCCCCAGTATAATGATCATCTTCGCTGTTTTGAACAATTACATCTTTTAGTTCTAGTGGAGGAAAGTGTTCATTTTCATCTACTTGTTCTTGTTGAATTGAAGTTTGGTTTACATTTCCAGTTATTTCAGCTTCATGTTCACTCTCATTTAAATTAATTGCATCTTTTAATGTATTATCCTCCCCATTCTTTTTCACCTCTCTTCTATATTCCCTTGACTTCTTTATAGCCTCTATATACTCATCATCAGTACTTAACCCATCAGATTCATGGTAATCACTGTCATCAGATGACAAATACCCTTCATCATCAGCCCCTTCATTTTTCTCCCCATCAACATTACCCTCTGCATTATATTCTGGAATATTATCCCCATGATCAACATATAAATCAACAGAATCATAACCTATGCATGTTGCCTGTAATGCCCTAATACTATCATCATCATGCAATTTTCTAAGTCCATGTGCCATTGGAACCCCATTTTCTTTATAGTAAACTACAAAGTTCTTATGATAAGTAAAATGTTCAGACATAGAAGCTATCATTCGGGGACAAAGATAATCAAGATCCAATTTTGTTGTTTTTGTAAAACCACCTTCATACTCATATACTGGCACAGACTTAAACTTCCCACCATAATGTACTTTTAACATCAACAAAGACATCCTGTGATAGTGAAATTCATAAAGTGTCAAAAAAAAATTAAACTGAAAACTTGAAAGAGACTACACTACTAACATATGACAAATATAAACTGTAAACTTTATATCAGAGGCAGATAATGGGAGACAAATAAATATTTAAACTTTAAACTAATATGCATGTCAGAGATCACAAATAAAGGGGGACAAAACCTAGAATATGCAAGACCTAGATATAATGGGAGGCTCCACAGGGGCCATGACAGACATCTTTTTCTACTCACTAATACGCATGTAAGAGTTGCCTAGGGCCACCATCAGTAAACAAAACAAACAAGGTCCACCACCATCAGCAGACACACCTAGGGCCACCATCAATATAATCAACCATCTAATTTTTTTACAAGAAAACAACAAAATAGGACCATCGGGACCACAAATTGAGTAAAAAAACATGGAATGGAGGGAATTTGACCCAATTACTTCCATTAAATTTCAAAAAATCAAAAACCCCTCTTTTACTTTAACCCTAGAACTGAGATGAGAAGAAATTGAGACTCGATATTACTTACCTATAGTGTACTTAACGTTTTTCTTCAGCCGATCTCGCTAATCTCTGATAAATTTAACAGGGATCAGAAGAAATCGCATACCCCTTGGCCTCGACTGTTTTTGCTCTTAAGTGTTATTCGAAATATAGAGATGGAGAGATAAATGGAGAAATAGAAATTGTCTAGACATTTGACTACAGTTACACGTGGGAGTGGGCCCTACTAGCCACCTCAGTGCCACTTGGAATCTGTTAGTCTACTAAGCATTTCCGTCTTCTTTTTGGACGGAAAGTAAAATTAATGACCATTTTGTAATATGGGAGAGTACAGTAATTAAATTTTTATAAAAAAGTTTCGGTTACAAAAATGAAAACCGGACCCCAGTACAGTGACCAAAACGTTATTTATCCCGTGTTTTTTTTTTCGTGCTTTTTACATAGATAACATTTTTTTTTAAAAAAACGTAAT
This sequence comes from Panax japonicus, assembly GCA_020205505.1. Lineage (NCBI taxonomy): Eukaryota > Viridiplantae > Streptophyta > Magnoliopsida > Apiales > Araliaceae > Panax > Panax japonicus. The sequence goes on from CM035111.1 coordinate 12,187,278, forward strand.
CTATTTAAAATTAAAAATTACTCTAATAAATACATAACGTTTTTCATATGTATTTACAATGTTTTGTTAAAAAACGTTGTAAAAAAAATACCATAACGTTTTTTTATAAAAAACCTCATCTTTTAAGTGTTGTCTTTTTATGATTTTGTACTAGTGTTTATCGTCAAACGACATGCACGTGAGGTTGTCAAACCTTAAAAGTTCATACGTTTAAGAAAGTAGTGTTGTACAACATAGAGTACTATAGGCTGATCATCTAGATGTGCTCGTAAGATATGTCGGACTTACGGACTTGGTGTCGGGTTGTCCTTTTCAAAGAAAGAATAAAATGCTCAATGTCTTGGACCGATATTGATGATTAATGAATATTGTTCATTGTAAAACGTTTTAAAGAAAAGAGAAGTGCAATTTTGAATTATCGATAGTACTTCATAACTATTGTTCAGTTATTGAAAATATACAATTCCTATGTTTCAAGCATGGTATTTATTGGAATTGTCATACTTGTTGAGCTAGTTATGCTCATTCTTGCTTGAACCATATGAATGCAGCTAAGATCGAACAGACTGAAGGATGCAGAAAAGATAAAGGGGAGGCCAAGGACAACCAATAGGTTGCCTTTGTAATATATTAGTACAGATGTTGTAATTACTTATTATTATGACAAGTACTCATGTAATGGTTATTAAGAACCCGGGGAATGGTAATATTGTTTGGAATATATATATATAGGACATTTTCACTCTTTTGAAGTATTTCAATTGAATGATTGTGTGAGCTGTAGCACCGTGTAGCACTATATGTCGGGTTGGAAGATACCCGAATTTGGAAGCGTCACAAGTTTAGTTTTTGCACTTGCGGGAAACTTGGCGTCCAAAACGACTTTCAGTTTCCGACAAATTCCGTCAGATTTAAATGTTGGGCTTCAGCACAGAAACGCACAGCGGAAAATAAAATTTTAAAGCAATTTTTGAAACCCTAAAACAGGATCCATGCGAAAATCAATTAATTCAGAGGTTTAGAGATTATACCAGATATAAACAAAAATGAGAATCTGAAACCGACTGCGCCTCGAATCTCCAACGCAATACAAACCGATTGCGCCTCTACGGTATCCACACGAACGCCGCACGATCCGTCGAACGATTCTGCAATAAGAAGGACTTGCGGTACTAGCCACCAAAAGGAATGGATTTTGAAACTGTTTTCTCTCTAGTCTCTCTCTAAGAGCGGCTAGGGTTTTTCAATTATGATATCTTACCTTAAATAGCTGCTATATATCATATATATAGTAGTTAAAAGGAATTAATCAAAATCAAAACCTAATTTTATAAAATTCGAATATATATATATATATATATATATATATATATATATATATATATATATATATCTCTTAATTAAGTCTTACTTAATTAATATACATATATACAAATTCTCCTTTTAATTTAAATTCGTGATTTAAATACTATTAATCATATTAATATATTTAAATCCTTAAAATTTAAATTAATTCCCTTTTAAATAACGTTCTATGTGTGTGACCCTATAGGTTATTATTACGTTGGCAATAATTTTAAATTCATATTATAAAATTATAAACAGTGAGCGGCATCTAGTAATGCATCACTGCTACCCAAATAATAATAAGATCGATGATTCGATGCAACCTTTTGTGACCAATGTTTCAATGCAATTTAATCCTTTTAACCTTAATATCCTAGATTAAACTCGAGTCATGGAATGTGTCATACTCTTCATAATTTAATCTGAGTTTTCTTGATCAATGAGTAGACTATATGAAACAAATCACTATTTGAGCATGGTCATGCATTTCATAGTCCTACTCAATCAAGAGGCCTATGGATATCACCCATAATATATAGGATGGTTAAATTCCATCTAGATCACTCATATTTCTCACATGATTAATGATGAACCCAATAATCACCTTTATAGTCCACCCTATTAAAGGTGACATTTGATGATATCAAAGTACATAAATTCTCGTGTAGTAATATAGCGATTTTAGGTCGGAGGACCATTACATCATTGTCACTATGAGAATTGCTAATGACACTTCGCATAATGCTCCATATAGAATTCTCATGGTGGGTCTGTCCAGTACATCGTTCTCTAACATGTACCTATGCATTGACTTAATATCTCATATATTTATGACCAATGAGATTTGGTCATCAGTCAATCCACATACTAGTCTCAATGCATCATTGTTGTCCCATCAACAATGATACTCGACTAGGGACATTTAAGAACACTGATACTAATGGTAATATATAATCTCATGTTCAAGACACATACTTGAAATTATATAATTTGTATCACTATTCTAAGGAATTTTATTATGTTAACAATTATATTACGCAGTAAATAAAACCATAATAAAATCATATATTTATTCAATCAAATATAATATCAAAACATTAAGCAATTATATCAAATAATTGGCCTCTAGGGCATAAACTCTAACATTAAATTATGTCTGAGTGACCTAGTGTCGACGGAATATAACGTCGGAAAATACCTTTTCCACGACGGAATATAATCCGTCATAAATAATTCCGTCCACTAGCATTACCCAAAAAAAATATAACTTAAAAATTTACAAATAAGACTTTTTTTTTGTGAAATTAGCATATCTCATTTGTATTTATGAGTCATATTATTTGACTAGCTGGGTCCCGTGCCTCCGGCACTGTATGGACGATGAGATTTATTTCAAACTTTGAACGGCCCAGATGATTTATTGAATGAGCGAAAAATTCAAAATCATTTGTATTTTATTAGATAGATTCTTACCATTTTAAGAAAATAATTACTTTGTATATCCCAGATGTCTAAAATGCCAAAAAGAAAAAGAAAAAAAAGAAGAAGAATATATAATCGAAAATAGAATAACAAAGAATTGTAATAAAGACTATTCTTTAGTCAAAGTATTTACGTAGGGTTCTCTCTTTTTTTAAAATATGAATAAAATTATGTATTTATGAAGGACCCATTGTGACAAAATTAAAACTTATTATTTCTCTCTTTTACTTTAATTTTTTTAATTCCATAAAAGATGTATTTAAGAAAATTTATATCAGACAAATAAAATATTTTTTAAGATTCCATCCATAATTTATCTTTCTTCGAAAAAAGGTATTCTCCCGTCTGAGTTTATTTGTGCTAATTGATGTTTAAGGTTAAATTCATCAATTTTAAAATGGATAACAAAATAAATATATTAAAAAATTTAAAATCAAATAAGTTTACTTTCATAGTATATTCGATGTACTTTTTTATGACAATAATTTTGTACATATATCTAATAACTTAAGAATAATTTATTATTTTAAATATAATCAATTTGACCATAAAAAATTAATTAAGATAAATAAAGTTGGCCGAAGGGAGTATAATTTAGATGAAAGGATAGGTGACAAAGGATTGCGACATTTTGGGAGGAAGGAGGGACATTAAACTAAAAATGGAAAATAATTTATATGTCGATACATTTATTAGAGTTGGATTGCAGCTATCGTGTAATTATAAGCGATAAGATATACTCGCTCCATTCCTATATGTAGGTCGATTTAGATTTTTTTATATATTCTTAATTATTTGTCGTTTGTGGTTATCTAGAAGAATTGATTACTATTTTTCCCAAGTTACCCCTTATTACTCCACTTAATCTTTTGATCCATATTTATGAGATAAGTGAGGTGAAGAGTATTATAGACAATTGATACTATAGTTAATATTTTTCAACCATTTCCTTAATTCTTGTACACATGTCTAAAACAACATATATTAAGAAACGGAGAGAGTAATAAATTAAAATAAATTTTTCATTAATTCTCTTCTATCTCAAATATCTATATAAGTCAATATTTACTGTCAACATAAATTTATCATGTGACTCAATTAAAAATAAAGTGATATGGCATTAGGACATTTATGACACTCTTAACAGTAACGAGGGACATTAAATTAAGGATATGGGGAAGTATTTCACTATATAAAAAAAAATCAATCAAATGATAAATAAATCTTTGTTATTTTTCTCAATTATACAAATAAATATTGAATGAAGTGGTAAAAACTATTTATTTTGTTCCAAAGTTAGAGATATATTTTTCTTTTTATTTCGTTTTAAAATTAGATATGCATTTCTATTTTAGGATATTAAAGTGATATGATATTCTTAATTTATCATTATTATTTTTAATATTATTTTCAATATAAAACCATCACAAATGCAGCTATAATTTTCACTCGCACGGTATGTTTCCGTTTCCTACCATTATTTGTCAAGTTATGACCCACACAGTTTTCGCTCCTCTTCTAAATGTATCATGACTAATAACTTGGTAACATCGTTACATTAAATTTTGTTACATGGCAAAGATCGGTAAAAGTAAAAATGAAAAAGGAAGAATAATATTGTAGGCAGGTATACTAGTTTGAAGGACATGACTTCATGAATTTCAATGGTAGGTAACTAGTCAATAGTTCTCTAGTTTATTTGGAGAAAATTTTTGGTAACTCTATTTTCACATGAATTTTTAATATTTTTGCATGATTCTCTTTCGTATAAAGATGAGATTCACTTTCTTCTCATGTGAGAGAGAACTGTGAAAATATCAAAAACACATTTGGAAATATCAGTTTCCAAATTTTTTGAATGAAAGACAACACGATTTCCATAAAAAAATTTGATATTTTTATATGAAAAGTGTCGTTATAAATGTATAGGAACGGAAAAAATCGTCACTATATATAAGATAATTGCAACATTTTTCATCTAAAAATATTATTTTTTTATTATGAAAATATCAGTTCCAACTAATATTATTTTCATTTCATTAAGTAGGACAAATAATGGTGCTTGCTTTTGGGATGTCAAAATTGGCCCTTCACGTAACATTAGATGTTTTGTATCTCACATACAACTCCATATTTGAATAAAATCAGCTAATCATTTTACTTGTAAAATAACAAGTAAAAATAATTTAACCATCTTTGCATGAAATTTGTTCATAAATTACTTTTAAGATTCTTGATATATGTGCTAATTCAGCATACAACTGAATAGCCATAGATACGGAGTAAATACTTTAAATTATTTATTTATTTATTTTTAATTTTTTATAATGTGTCTAATTCATTGTATGTCGATTATAGAGTTCGTTATATGTCAACTCAACTGTACTTTGATTCGACATGTAAAACATTTTTTTCTTAGTAAACAAAAATATAGATATATCATAAACTCAAAGATATTCCACCAACCAACCATTAAATAATAATTTAAATCTTAAAGCGAAAAATGTGGAGGGAATTATAAGGCATAAATATAGTTTAATAGTAAAACTTAAAATTAAAATCGAGAAGTGATATTTTTCATATGATCATTCACATAAATAGTGATCGAGTTTTACATCCAAGGGACTCATTTAAAAATATTTTAATATGAAAATATCAATTTCTCCCTAAATAATTGTAAAATAACATAAAATTAAAACTTCGTCTCTAGAATGAAATGGAATCCCTCTATCATTGTTCTATGTTTTCTTCAATAAAGATCTGTCGAATGAGAACTCAAGGATTCATTGGTAGCACTAGCACCACTGCTTCCACCTTCACCAAACGGATTCAGTTGATCATCAGTCAGCTTTGAGTCACAAGGCTGCTTACAGATATCAGGGTTCTTGAATAAGGTTCCCAGCAACATCACTTGGCTTTTTGCTATCATTCTATGAGCTAATAATCCACCGAGTACATGCCCTTCAGACCCTGCAATTGAAACAATGAAACAACTAACAGATGGTAAAGAAGAAGAAGCACAATCAGCAAAAGTCCCCGTAAAAGAAACTAGTTGAAAAGTTCCACTGATTTTCACTGGCAGAGCATTAGTCCCTGGGTAACAGACATCAAGCTCCGACACATGTCCAAGACCACTAAGTATGGACACATAAAGCTCGCGGTTAAGCGCAAACTGGACAACGCTTTGTATGATATCTGTCCCAGGGGGGATCTCAAGAATGATTGGTTGAGTAGAGATGGTTTTGGGCTTATTTTTTGACCCATGTGGTCGGCCTCGAGGCTTTTTGTTTGGGTACTCATCGCGGTTGTCACCATTACCAGTAGCGCCACCAACAGCACCACTGGTAGTGAAATCGCCAACGGCGTGGTTGATCATTGGGATTTGTTGGGAAGGAAACGCTGAGTTTGGTGCGAAGAGTGGCTGTAAATTTCTAAGAGGGGTTTCCTCACTTTTCTCGTCAAATGTGTGAGACGACAATGCATGGAAATTTGAGAAAGGGATTGTTCTGCCAAAATTATCCATTCCAAATGAGGGAATGAAAATGCATTCAGGATAGGCTATTGTGTGGCATTTTATAATCGAGTTTGAGGTCCACATATGATGTGTTATATAAGGTATGTTGGTACGGTGTGAGAACGAAAAAGATGCAGTTCTTCTGTACTTGGATCAGTCTGTTCCCGAAATGACGGAAGGGTGTACCACACATTCCTATCGTTGTGTAGTACAATCCTTTAAAGTTCTTCCGACATTTCATATACGAAGTGCTCTAGGATACTGTAGTGCTCGAATGAGAAAAATATTGGTATCAGAACGCTCGCTCGTATATATATATATATATATATATATATATATATATATATATTCAGGGTTAACCCGCGTGTTTTGCCGACCCAGACCCTGAAACCCGCGTGTTTTTACCTTGGTCCGCTCTTTTAATCCGCTTTAGATCCTCCCCGTATATATATATATATATATATATATATATATATATATATATATATATATATATATATATATGGGTCTCCATCCAAAGCAACCGGTTGTTGGGGAGCAACCCATTTTGGCCAGCCGCTACAAGCTCTACCGGCTTATATAAAAAAAAAAATTGTCCAAGGCCGGTAGAGCTTGTAGCGGCAGGCCAAAATGGGTACCCTATTTTTTTTTTTGGTAGAACAACTAAAAAAAAAAATTATGGAACTAAATTTTTTTCATAAAACAGTATTTTGAGTGTGTTTTTAATACTTACACCAACCAATGTATGTACAGTCTGCCCAGACTGTACAGATATATTTTGTTATACGTATCCAAATCGCACCCAAAACACTGTATTATGTAAAAATTCAAGTTTTATAATTTTTTTTAGTTGTTTTAAAAAAAAAAAAAGTCCGAATTTTGTTAAAATCCGGGAGTCCGGACCTGATCCGGACTATATATATATATATATATATATATATATATATATATATATATATACAGAATGGATCCTGTCCGGGAGTCCGGACAGGACCCAAAATCCGGACCCAAAATTTTTTTTTTTTTTTTTTTTTGTAGAACAACTAAAAAAAAAAAAAAAAATTTATGGAACTGAAATTTTTCAATAATACAGTGTTTTGGGTGTGTTTTTAACACTCACACCAACCAATGTATGTACAGTCTGCCCAGACTGTACAGACATGTTTCGTTATAGGCATCCAAATCACACCCAAAACACTGTATAATGTAAAAATTCCAATTCCATAAATTTTTTTTTTAGTTGTTTCAAAAAAAAAAAGCAAAAAAAAAAAAAAAAAAGGTCCGGATTTTGTTAAAATCCGGACTCCCAGACCTGATCCGGTCCCTATATATATATATATATATATATATATATATATATATATATATATATATATATATATATATATATATATATAGCAAGGATCAAGTGCATACCCCTTATCTTACTTACCCCTGCTCACCCCCTTTAGGCGACGATTTCGGTCATACAACCGTCGCCTATACTTTTAGCGACAGACAACATATAGCGTCGCTAAAAGTATAGGCGGGGATTGTATAACCGAATCCGTCGCCTAAAGGGGATGAGCACGGGTGAGTAAGATAAGGAGTATGCACTTGATCCGGACCGTATATATATATATATATATATATCCTTTTCCCTTTTTTTTGTGATATATGAGGCTGGTCATCAGAAGGCAGATATTAAATTAAGATTCCCACAGGCAACAGAGTGGCAAAGTAATAGTGTTTGATTACACCAACAAGACTAGATTTGACTTTTGGTCTAGATCAGCATACATGAAAAGTTCCATTTAATAAGCTCAAAAGGAAGGGAAATTAATTTCGGTTTTTTATGTTTGTCAGTAATACTGTAAAATGAGAAAACAGTTTGGGATTGATTCGTACTCGCTCGACTAAAAGTTTGATTCGAGTTCGACTCGAAATATAAATGAGTCAAATATGAGCATATTTTAAAGTTCGATAAATTACTCGAACCTTCTCTAATCATATTCGCTGGAAAAGTTTAAACAGTTTGGAAATGATTCGGAATTGTGCTCAACTCGGTAGCTAAATGAACCTCAATCAAACCTTATTTTATACTCGATAAATTTTGTGAACCAAATCTGAGCAACTCAATACTCAGATCGACTCAATTTGTTTACACCCAAATTTGTCAGAAAGAAAGAGAAGAAGAGTATGTTTGCTTTAATCCAAATAAAACAAAATTTCTCCTCATCTTAGGCTGGTAGTTCACTAACACCTTATAAAATTATCAGATTTAATTTTTGTTATACTCTTCCTTTGGTGCGATATTATTATTATTTTTTTAACGCACTACTTCTTCTTTTCGAGAGAATACAATATAATTTCATAGTATTAAAAACCAATCAAATTTTACTAAACTAGGACAAAATAAACTCCGAAACAAACCTCACATAAGGAGAAAACAAATTTTTCGTAATAGAAGAAATAAACTCACTTAAATAAGAATCAAACCTTAGACTTAAATGTCACAATACCTTAATTTAAACCACTAAACTAAGATCTCATCAGCATTTGCTGCAAAACTTTATTTCTCTTTATTAAAATATTTGTACACTTTATTTTGAGAGATTGTGAGATTGTTGAGATAATAAATTTAATTTTTCATACTTGTTGTGACGCCCTCAAAATATGTCCACACAACCCATTCTGAGTCCCCAAATATATGGTACATAATTCAAATACAACTTCATTTATACAACAATTAATTGTCGTGTAAAATATGAAAAAATATACGCTGTGAGTTTTAATACAAATATTATCTCGTAGACAATATCCAAACTCAAATAAAATTTTCATTCTATTTTACAAAATAGTGAGGATTGCTAAAATGATCATCTTGGACCATTACTCCACTCTCCGACTAGTCTCAGCTACATTCTCACTTCCTGAGAAGAACAATGAGACCAAAAGGAAAATGGTGAGCTCAACTAGTTCACAAAAGAATATTATGACTAAGATAATGTAGAACAAATTATCCTTAGTCCTCAATAGGGAAAAATCTGATAGAATACAATAGACAATAAGTTTTAGATCACATCTGCAACGAAAATAACAATCCATTAGAAGAGTCAAGTAGAGCATTATATCTACTATCTTTTATGATTTAAGAGTCCATCATCAATATTTTATCCATGTAACACTAATTAATAAATATTTTAAATCAACGAATTATCCATACACTACGGGCAAAAAATATTCGTTAGTATCACCAGTGGTCATGATCATGTCAAACAGATGTCCATTTTGCACTACGGGCCATAGAGGACTTTCACCACAAACCTTATCTGTAACATTAAAGGTTATGATTATAACAATACACAGTTCCAAGTCATAATCATACCAATTAACGGTCCATCTTTGCACTACGGGCCAAAGATGACTTTCAACATAATATAAGCATGAAGATGACGATAATGATATAAAGATTCAATCAAGTGAGATAAAGGATAAATATTAGATATTTATAATTCAATTTATCCATAGTTGAAAAATATCCAAATTATCAACATGATAACTATTTGTGGAGTAAAATTCAAGAATGATCTTCATATATCAAAAATAATTTGAACATAAAAGAAAATTAAATTCTACTATGAATAGTACTCATGAATAGTACCGTATGAATAGTGCACATGAATAGTACCGTATGAATAGTACTCAGACATGAAAAGATTAAAATTTAATAAGAACGTCCAAACTAATATTGCAGTGAAATGATATTAGATAAAGGCAAAACTTAAGGAATTTCTAATCATTTCAAGAATTATAGAAGTAATACTTGTCATAGTAAGTTTAAATTTAGGAATATGAAATGAAATAATTTCAATTACATAATATGGAGTATGAAAGAAAATTATATTTCTTACGAGTATTGAAATAAAATAATATCATTTACCTTAGTAGAAACTAGATTTGACTTGGAATATCAGATATTATCCTGAAAAAATCTTGCACAAAAAGCCACACTCAAAGTATTCTTATACTAAAAAAATACTCACAATATTATAGAATAAGAATTTTTGATATTGATGGTGTGTTTAGGAAGGAGGTTGCCCCTCCTTTTATAGTGAAACGGAGGGAGAAAAATTAAATACATGTGCCTAACTTTGACCAAATTTCCTCTACGCCTAACTTTCATTCTCTGCCTAACCTCACATTTCCTTATAGTTAGGGCCCATAATTTGGAAACAACATGCTTTGCAGGCAAAATTTCGCACCAACCAACTTAGGAAAAACAATAGACAAACTATAATGCTTTTGAACAATGCATTCGAATACAATTTGCTCACTCCTTTTTAATCAAGTGTTTATATATATATATATATTATAATATTATTATTTATAAAAATATAATATATTATAATAATATATTTGAATGAATATTTTATTGGAGAAGATAATTGTGATTCCATAAAAATATGCCAAACTTTCAACAATTATTTCATGCTAAATTCCTTCATTTATATCCAAACAGAACCAATATCCACCCCATAATAATTATTCACAATTAATATTATAAGCTCACAATATTAATGTAAGACCCCAACTTATTATAAATAAAATCAAATTTCCTTTAATTATTATTGTGAATAATAAGGTGTTGATTTGATATAATACTTTGGTTATAGGTGAAATGTGCAAATTTTGCAAAATAAACAAGTGGTTATAAAATATTCATTATTGTTGTGACACCCCCAAATTCGGGTTACCTGACCTCCGAGTTTGGTATTCACGATCCACAATACAATACAATGCAATCTAACTACTCATTCATATAGAAATAGTAATACATATCACATTAACATATTCTATTAATACATTAGTCACATGTCCACTAACATTAACATTACAAACATACCCCTTAGATATACAAAAAGTGTAAGACCCCAACTTATTATTAATGAAATTTAATTTTCTCTATTTATTATTTTGAAATAGTAAGGGTTGATTTGATTAATGTGGATAGTTATGGGTAAAATACGCAAATATTTTAAAATAAGCAAGTGGTTATAAAATATTCATTGTTGTCGGGGAATATTCGTTTGGTCGTGGAATATTCGTACTGTCGGGGAATATTCGTACGACGGCGCAGCCATGTGTGGGCCCCATAACGTAAAGTGATTGGATGAAGAAAATGACAAATATAAGTTATTTAAAAATAACGGCGCAGTTGTTACCGTTAATACTGTTAAAATACTCGGTGGTTAAAACACAGTAGCACACGGTATTGCACCAATTATTGATTCTTACGTAAGAAGGCACTACTCAATAATGGTTATAGTAATTACTATTCAGTATTTTTTTTTATTGATTCAATAATTGCTGCATTGATATTTTATATTACTGTTGTTTCAATAAATTGTCATTACACAGTATTTTCCATTATCGAAGCAATAATTCATATTATCTGAATAATATTATTAGATAACATTATTGGCAATGTCTAGAAAGTTCTGTCTAAGGAGAGGTTTGGTCACCTAATTGCGCGCCAGTAAGGAGAAATTCTTATTGGAAAGCTTCCTCTTTCCTGGGAACTGTCTAGTTGTCAATATTGTGATTCTGTAATATTATTTGTGAATAATTAATTATTGATTTATATGATGAGAAAAATATTAATTTTATGTGGATATAGATGGAGAAAATTTTTAATGTGACAATTGTTGAAAATTAAAATTTTATAATTTTCTGATAAAATAATTCATTTAAATATATTATTATATTTTAATAATATAATAATGATGATATTTTTACGATAAATGTGGGATATATGAGTATATGTGGAGGAGTATTTTTGTTACCAAAAATATTTAAAGCATATTTTATGTGTCGGTGGACCCTATTTCTTGACTGAAATTTGATTATAGCCTGTAAAATCGTCCGTTTGTGAATTTCAGTCAATTTCTGTTGAATTTGGAAAAACTTCCTTCTGTAAAGTTGTAGATAATGAAATTTCCTATGGAAAGTCGTGAGTTTCGAATTTTTCTGACAAAAGGACTATTTATTATGAATTATTGAATTATTGAAGTTTTGAAGCTCCGAAATAATTAATTTTTGAAGTTTTAAATATTTTTAATAAGAAAAAACGTTTTTATTACTTTTTGGGAGGTGGGCTACATGTGTGGCTGATCTTGGATTAATAAACACGTGCGTAGGAAGTTTTAGAAAATAATAATAAATATTTTAATAAATTTTCTGCTTTGGTGTTCTAAGCATTTTTCTATAAATAGGGTGCTTAGGTTATAATTGAAAATCACACCAGAAACTGAAGTTTTCTCTCTCTATATTATCGAGCGTATTCTTGTGAGTATTTTGAGTATACTTTGAGTACTTTTGCTATACGGTGCAAGTTCAAGTCATAGCTTATATACGGTGTTTCAACTAGAAGTACTGTCTTTTAAGGTAAGGGATATTATTTTTTTTCGTAATGAAATTATTTTTTCAATATCATTATGCTGAAATATTGATCTGAAGTTTTTATCAAATTTGGAATTTTTGGTTTCGGAGTTACTATTCACGTATACGGCACTATTCACGTATACGACATTATTCAAGAATACGACACTATTCATAGAAAAATAAAATTTTTTTCTTTTCGTCTAAAATATCTATTGTGGATACTAGCTTTGATTATATCCATGTTTTGATCATTCTTGAATTTTACACCACTATGATTATTTTTGAAGTATTTTTGGACATGGATAAAACAAAGTACGAATCCTTAATCCTTAATCCTTGTCATTTTGTTTCACTGGATTCGTTTCTTTAAAAAAAATCATCATCCTCAGTCTTAAATGATGATATTATTGAATATCTTTGGCCTGTAGTGCAAAGATGAATGATTTCTGATGAATATCTTTGGCCCGTAGTGCAAAGATGAACAGGTGTTTAGATGAACATGACCAACTGATGAATATCTTTGGCCTGTAGTGCAAAGATGAATATTTGATTCCAGATATATATTGATTGATGCTACAGGGATAAAAGATAGACGATGAACTTTTAAATTCATACATAGAAGATAGTAGTTTGCATTCTCTACTTAACTCTTCTAATGAATTATTATTTTCGCTGCAAATATTGATTTAAAACTTATTGTCTATTGTATTCTATTATATTTTTTTTCCTGTTGAAGACTAATGATAATTTGTTGTATATTATATTAGTCATAATATTCTTTACTGGGCTAGTTGAGCTCACCCTTTTCCTTTTTGTTCCATTTTTCTTCTCAGGAGACGAGAATATAGCGAGTACGAGTCGGGGTATAAAATGAATGTTCTAGAGAGAGTTGTTTAGTAGTCCTCACCATTTTTGTAAAATAATGTATCAATAAATGTGATGAGGATTTATTTGAGTATAGATATTGTCTAGAAGATAATGTTTGTATTCAAACTCATTGTTTTACTGTTGTAATAATAAAGTTATAGTTATTTCTGTACCATGTATTGACAACTCAGAATGGGTGATGTATACCTATTTTGGGGTCGTCACAGTTGGTATCAAAGCTTAGGGATATGATCTCTGGCGGAGATCGGGGAATAGAACTAGGAGGGGAGAGATGAGTAAATCCTTCGCTAGTGTGTCCTACCTAAACTTATTTGTTAGTTGGTCAGTATATAGGGATATTATGTGATATATTGATTTCCCTAATTAACCCTTGTTTCATGACAGTATTTGAGAATGTCGACTGAGAATATTAACAGTGGAAATGAGACCGTGGAGCCGCCTGTACTCACCAACGAGGAGAACATGCAACAGGCTGGCAATGTTCCTCCTGTAAAAAATACCACTGAGCAGATGATGAACGAGGGGATGTTTAGAAGCTTTTTGCAGTTCATGCAAAATCAGACGAGGGAGACTCATGTTCAAAATACAGGAGGAAATGATAGCAATTCACAGGTTGTCACAGCCAAGCAGTTCAAAGAGTTGGGACCACCAGAATTTAAGGGAAAGCCAGATCCGATCATGGCAGAAATATGGGTCAAACAAATTATCAAGATATTCGATGTCTTGGGATGCACGAAGGAACAGAAGGTTCCATTCGCCACCTTTATGTTCCGTGGCGAGGCAGACTACTGGTGGGAGTCTGTGAAGCATACCCATCCAGCCGCACTCAGCATGTCTTGGGAGACATTTCAGAAACTATTTAATGACAAATACTTTCCTGAAAGTGTTCTTCATATGAAGGAAGTGGAGTTTATTAGACTGGAGCAGAATAACATGACGGTATCCCAGTACGAGGCAAAGTTTGCAGAGTTATCCAGGTTTGCACCTCATTTGGTGGAAAATGAGGAACGTATGACGCGGATGTTTCTGAGAGGTTTGAAACCCGGCATACGTCAGTATCTCATCTCTCATAAATTTTCTCTCTATTCAGATGTTGTTAACAGGGCTCAATTGTTAGAGCGAGATAACGAGTACGTTCAACCGAGGGACCATAACCAGAATCATACCGAAGATAGCAGTCAACAGAATAACGATAACCAACGGAGAAAGAAAAAGATGGATAAAAATGGTAACCACTCTGGTGGTAATCATGGCCATGAAAATAGAAGAAGCGAGTCAGAAGGAGATTTTAAAAAGAGGAGATTTAACAACGACCATGTGAAGACGACAGTGCCGGTAGCAACTGGTTCTAAGGGAGGAGAACGACCACCGGTCATATGCTATAAATGCTGGAAAGAGGGACATATCGCTCGAGATTGTACGGTAGCGAAACCTAGTTCAGCAGGGACGATGACTCAAAAGACTGTCCCAGAAAAGTCAAAGTCAACGGTTCCTGGAAGAGCGTTTGTTGTGACTGGTCAAAATGCGAGGAACCCAAACGAGGTGATCGCGGGTAAGCTATTTATAAATTCTTGCTGAAGTTTATACATTACTTGATACCGGTGCTACCCATTCATTTATCTCTCCTGCTTGTGCTCAACGTTTAAACTTGACTTCCAGAGAAATTAGACTTTAACCTATCTGTTGAAACTCCGTTAGGAGAAACTTTCATCACATCCACTGTTTATAAATCTTGTCTAATCCAAGTTGGCACCATCACATTACCTGTTGACCTTATCTCTTTAAAGATACTTGCTTTTGATGTGATTTTAGGGATTGATTGGTTAACTACTCATCATGCCAAAATTGATTGTTTTCGTAAGGTTGTTAGTTTTCATATTCCTAACCAACCTGTTGTACGAATTCAAGCAACTAAACCATTAAAATCAATCACTGTCATATCTAATCATAAAGCTATTCGTTTATTGAAAAATGAATGTCAAGCTTTCTTAGCCCATGTTATGGATTTGAATAAAGACACGTCAAATTTGAATAATATTCCTATTGTTATTGACTTTCCTGACATATTTCCTGAAGAACTTCCCGGTCTACCCCTAGAACGTGAAGTTGAATTCTTTATTGATCTTGAACCTGGTACAAAGCCCATTTCTAAAACCCCATATCGAATGGCTCCTATTGAACTTCAGGAGTTAAAGGTCCAACTACAGGAATTGTTTGACATCGATTTCATTCGTCCTAGTACATCTCCTTGGGGTGCTACTGTTTTATTCGTAAAGAAGAAAGACGGGAGTATGCGACTTTGTATTGACTATCGGGAATTGAACCATGTCACCATCAAGAATAGGTATCCTCTACCTCGTATTGATGACCTGTTTGACCAGTTGCAAGGAGTACAATTCTTTTCAAAGATCGATCTTCGTTCTGGATATCATCAGCTGAAGATTAGAACTGAGGATATTCCAAAGACTGCCTTCATAACTCGGTACGGGCATTATGAATTCTTAGTCATGTCTTTCGGATTGACTAATGCTCTTGCGGCTTTCATGGATATGATGAACCGATTATTCAAGGAATATTTGGATCAGTTCGTTGTTGTTTTTATTGATGACATCCTCATATATTCCAAAAGTCGTGAAGATCATGAGCACCATTTGAAGCTGGTACTCCAAAGGCTTCGTGAAAACAAACTATATGCCAAATTGAAGAAATGCGAGTTCTGGCTTGAGGAAGTAGCATTCCTTGGGCACGTGGTGTCGAAACATGGAGTATCTGTTGATCCGACGAAGATTGAAGTAATACAAAGTTGGGAGCAACCGAAGTCGGTGACTGAAGTACGGAGTTTTCAGGGTTTAGCTGGTTATTATCGGAGATTCGTGGAAGGGTTTTCTCGAATTGCTACACCATTAACTCAGCTAACTCGGAAGGATACAAAATTCGTTTGGAGTGAGGAATGCGAGAAGAGTTTCCAAGAGCTTAAGAGGAGACTTATTTCGGCACCTATTCTAACAATACCATCTGGTTCGGATGGATTTGTTATCTACAACAATGCTTCAGGCAAAGGGTTAGGATGTGTTCTCATGCAACGTGGAAAAGTCATAGCCTATGCCTCGCGACAACTTAAAGAGTATGAGAGAAATTATCCTACTCATGATCTAGAGTTGGCAGTAGTCGTTTTCGCACTAAAGATCTGGAGGCACTACCTATATGGGGAGAAAGTGGAGATATATTCAGACCATAAAAGCCTTAAATATTTTTTCACTCAAAAAGAACTCAACATACGGCAGCGACGTTGGCTCGAGCTATTGAAAGACTACGACCACACTATTCAATACCATCCTAGAAAAGCGAACGTGGTAGCTGACGCGTTGAGTAGAAGATCATATGCATGAACGAGTGCGATGATGTCAAGTATACGCATAGAGCCAACTTTAATAGAAAAAGTTAAGGTTGCTCAAGCCACCGACCCGGAGCTGATGCGTATGAAGAAGAAAGTACAAGAAGGAGCTATTCCGGAAGCTAGAATTGATGAAGAAGGAATACTTCGAGTCCACTCTAGACTTTGTGTTCCTAACGACTCTAATTTGAAGTACAAGATTATGATGGAGGCACACAATACACCATTTGCAATCCATCCTGGATGTACTAAAATGTATCGTGATCTTCGACATACATTTTAGTGGAATAATATGAAGAGAGAAATTGTAAAGTTTATCTCGATGTGTTTAACTTGTCAACGTGTAAAGGCGGAGCATCTAGTACCTAAGGGTCCGTTGCAACCACTTGAGATTCCAAAATGGAAGTGGGAACATATTACCATGGATTTCGTTACGGGTCTTCCTACGGTTTCTCTAGGCATCAATGCCATTTGGGTTATTGTTGATAGATTAACCAAGTCTGCTCATTTCTTGCCGATACGGGAGACTTATTCCCTTGAACGTCTTGCTAGTATATATGTAACTGAGATTGTGAGGTTGCATGGCATGCCAGTATCTATAGTTTTGGATCGTGACCCAAGATTCACTTCAAGATTTTGGGTTTGCTTGCAAAAAGCTATGGGCACGGATTTACGATTCAGTTCTATATACCATCCTCAAATGGACGGACAATCAGAGAGGACTATTCAAACTCTTGAAGATTTATTAAGACTCTGTGTCCTAGACTTCAAGGGCAGTTGGGATAAGTATTTACCATTGGTGGAATTCTCCTATAACAACAGTTATCAAACAAGTATATGTGTGGCTCCATTTGAAGCATTATATGGACGAAAGTGTTGCTCTCCAATATGTTGAGATGAGGTGGGTGAAACAACATTGTTGGGACCCGAGTTAGTACGTATGACTATCGAAAAGATCCAAATGATTCGACAACGTATACAAACGGCACAAGATCGACAAAAGAGTTATGCGGATCTTCATCGAAAGAACGTGGAATTTAGTATAGGGGATTATGTATTATTGCGAGTTGCTCCATGGAAGGGAGTTACAAGATTTGGGAAGAGAGAAAAGCTCAATCCATGATTTATTGGTCCATTTAAAATTCTTGACCGAGTAGGAAATGTAGCCTATAGACTCGCGTTACCTCCGAGTATGTCTCGTGTTCATAATGTGTTTCACATATCTGTACTTCGTAAATATGTGAAAGACCCGAAACACGTTATTGAGTTAGAACCAGACGAGATAGCTGAAGACTTAACGTACGAAGAGGTACCTGTCAAGATCTTGGATAGGAAGGAGCATGTCCTATACACGAAGGTCATACCACAAGTTAAAGTCTTGAGGAGGAACCATGCTATAGTGGAAATGACCTGGGAGTTGGAAACGGAAATGAAAGCGAGGTATCCTCACCTTTTCGAAACACCAGGTACGTACGTCAATTTCGAGGACGAAATTTCATAAGGAGGGGAGGTTGTAAGACCCCAACTTATTATTAATGAAATTTAATTTTCTCTATTTATTATTTTGAAATAGTAAGGGTTGATTTGATTAATGTGGATAGTTATAGGTAAAATACGCAAATATTTCAAAATAAGCAAGTGGTTATAAAATATTCATTGTTGTCGGGGAATATTCGTTTGGTCGTGGAATATTCGTACTGTTGGGGAATATTCGTACGACGGCGCAGCTATGTGTGGGCCCCATAACGAAAAGCGATTGGATGAAGAAAATGACAAATATAAGTTGTTTAAAAATAACGGCGTAGTTGTTACCGTTAATACTGTTAAAATACTCGGTGGTTAAAACACAGTAGCACACAATATTGCACCAATTATTGATTCTTACGTAAAAAGGCACTACTCAATAATGGTTACAGTAATTACTATTCAGTATTTTATTTTATTGATTCAATAATTGCTGCATTGATATTTTATATTACTGTTGTTTCAATAAATTGTCATTACACAGTATTTTCTATTATCGAAGCAATAATTTATATTATTTGAATAATATTATTAGATAACATTATTGGACAATATCTAGAAAGTTCTATCTAAGGAGAGGTTTGGTCACCTAATTGCGCGCCAGTAAGGAGAAATTCTATTGGAAAGCCCCCTCTTTCCTGGGAACTGCCTAATTGTCAATATTATGATTCTGTAATATTATTTGTGAATAATTAATTATTGATTTATATGATGAAGAAAATATTGATTTTATGTGGATATAGATGGAGAAAATTTTTAATGTGACAATTGTTAAAAATTGAAATTTTATCATTTTTGATAAAATAATTCATTTAAATATATTATTATATTTTAATAATATAATAATGATGATATTTTTACGATAAACGTGAGATATATGAGTATATGTGGAGGAGGAGTATTTTTGTTACCAAAAATATTTAAAGCATGTTTTATGTGACGGTGGACCCCATTTCTTGACTGAAATTTGATTATAGCCTGTAAAATCGCCCATTTGTGGATTTCGGTCAATTTCTGTTTGGAATTTGGAAAAACTTTCTTCTGTAAAGTTGTAGATAATGGAATTTCCTATGGAAAATCGCGAGTTTCAAATTTTTCTGACAAAAGGGCTATTTATTATGAATTATTGAAATTTTGAAGCTCTGAAATAATTAATTTTTGAAATTTTAAATATTTTTAATAAGAAAAAACGTTTTTATTACTTTTTGGGAGGTGGGCTGCATGTGTGGCTGATCTTGGATTAAGAAACATGTGCGTATGAAGTTTTAGAAAATAATATTAAATATTTTAATAAATTTTCTACTTTGGTGTTTTAAGCATTTTCCTATAAATAGGGTGCTTAGGTTAGAATTAAAAATCACACCAGAAACTAAAGTTTTCTCTCTCTCTATATTATCGAGCGTATTCTTGTGAGTATTTTGAGTATACTTTGAGTACTTTTGCTATACGGTGCAAGTTCAAGTCATAGCTTATATCCGGTGTTTCAACTAGAAGTACTATCTTTCAAGGTAAGGGATATTATTTTTTTTCGTAATGATATTATTTCTTCAATATCATTATGCTGAAATATTGATCTGAAGTTTTTATCAAATTTAGAACTTTTGGTGTCGGAGTTACTATTCACGTATACGGCATTATTCACGTATACGACACTATTCAAGAATACGACACTATTCATCGAAAAATAAAAATTTTTCTTTTCGTCTAAAATATCTATTGTGGATACTAGCTTTGATTGTATCCATGTTTTGATCATTCTTGAATTTTACACCACTATGATTATTTTTGAGGTATTTTTGGACATGGATAAAACAAAGTACGAATCCTTAATCCTTAATCCTTGTCATTTTGTTTCACTTGATTCGTTTCTTTAAAAATATTTTTCATCATCCTCAGTCTTAAATGATGATATTATTGAATATCTTTGGCCTGTAGTGCAAAGATGAATGATTTCTGATGAATATCTTTGGCCCGTAGTGCAAAGATGAACAGGTGTTTAGATGAACATGACCAACTGATGAATATCTTTGGCCTGTAGTGCAAAGATGAATATTTGATTCCAGATATATATTGATTGATGTTACAGGGATAAAAGATAGACGATGAACTTTTAAATTCATACATAGAAGATAATAGTTTGCATTCTCTACTTAACTCTTCTAATGAATTATTATTTCCGCTGCAAATATTGATTTAAAACTTGTTGTCTATTGTATTCTATTAGATTTTTTTTCCTGTTGAAGACTAATGATAATTTGTTGTATATTATCTTAGTCATAATATTTTTAATAGGCTAGTTGAGCTCACCATTTTCCTTTTTGTTCCATTTTTCTTCTCAGGAGGCGAGAATATAGCGAGTACGAGTCGGGGTATGGAATGAATGTTCTAGAGAGAGTTGTTTAGTAGTCCTCACCATTTTTGTTAAATAATTTATCAATAAATATGATGAGGATTTATTTGAGTATAGATATTGTCTAGAAGATAATGTTTGTATTCAAACTCATTGTTTTACTGTTGTAATAATAAAGTTATAGTTATTTCTGTACCATGTATTGACAACTCAGAATGAGTGATGTATACCTATTTTGGGGGCATCACAAAAAGAGTTTACAATACAACATAATATTAATAATGTTCATTATACTAATTTATCACTATGCCTTTTCCTTTGTTCTTCTTCACATCACTTTCTGCAACTTCGTCCCCAGCTAAAAAGTTTTATTTAGCAAGGGTGAGCAACAAGTTTGCCCCGCAAGTTAAGACATACGATAAATGTATAGGAATAAATAACAAGTCTCCTCGCATTCTATGCAATAATAATCTAATAATGAAAGAGTATAACGATTTCAAGGTTTTCTACGATATTCTAATGAATAATCAAGAATTAATTCTACAAAATAGCAAAGTGAAATATTTTCTAGATTTATGCTTAGCGATCCATTGGATCTTGAACTTCTCTTCTCGGGTATATATCAAAGTTTTACTTTGATATATACGCATGTATATCAGATACCCCTCTGCAAGTACTTAGAGCCGGCCAACTCCTTGTACCCTATATTATGCATAATACTTAAGTCGCACGCAATGGTCGAATATACAACTAAAAATGTTCCCTTTATATAAAAGGTTGTTCTTCTCAGTCTCAATATCAAGATTTGATTCAACAATGAAATTCAATGATTTCAATATCTAATCACTTCTCTTCTCTTCTCAAACCTATCAAGTTTTCTGTGACGCCCCCAAAATAGGTCCAATCCATCCAACCTATTCTGAGTTGCCAAATACATGGTACAGAAAATAACTACAACTTTATTATTACAATTGTCATGTAAAATACGACAACATATGTTGTGAGTTTTGATACAAATATATACCAACTGTGACTCTCATCCCAACATTTGATAGTACGTCACAGTAGCACCTTACATAAAGGTACAGTCAATAACTGTTTTAGAAATTAAAATTTTAGAAAATACTCAAGAAAACCTTCGTACATGGGAGGCCATGCGTCTAGGTTATGATATATATCATATGCCCACAGAATTATCTTTGGTTGACCCAATAGACCCCAAAGAAAAATGAGAAGATTACAATCATATTCTCTCCAATGGTGAGTCTTCTCTTGACATATAATTGTTAGGTTTGTAATATTCAAGAACGCAAGCATAAAATAAGCGAAAACATGTGAAATCAGAGTTTTAAAAATTTTACAAACCATATACCCGGATCATCCTTTATGCACAATTATTAATTCAACGAAAAAGAAAGAACAAGAATCATACCATTGAAGATCCGAGCTTCCTCAGGTACAAGTTCACCTCGAATCCTTTTCGCGTTCAACTTGAATCCACCGTGTTTGGTTCCTTCCTTTGATCAACGTTAGCCACCCAAGTGTTTGGCCTCTAGAGGTGATCCACCAAGGAAGAAGAAGAATTCAAGAAGATGGGTATTTGGCAAAACCCTAATTTTTCTATCTCTCATAGAAAGGGGTGTACTCTCCCAACTATTGAAATTACGTATTCTATGAATACGTCAACAAACACCTCACCCATAATAAGACTCTTCTTATTTATAGATGTGGGCAACCATCCTTAACAATTAAGGAATTGGGTTTTATTTAATTAATTAAATTCTTTTAATTAATTAAGCTCCCTAATCTTATTAGGGATAATTAATTAAATTTCTTTAACTAATTTTCCCTCCTAATCCTATTAGGAATAAATGAGAGTACTTATATTAAATTAATTCCTAAACTCTTTTAGAAATTAAAATAATAATAATTGTAATAATATTAGTAAGACTCATCTTATTAATTTATATTTAATATTTCTAAAATATTAAATAATAAATATTAAGCTATTTAATTTATTCTATCACCATAGATTAAATTAAATATACTTAACATATTATTACGATTATGTCATTAACTTTTTCAATAATTATTCTTCCTTTTATGGTGTGACCCTTTAGGTTCTCTATATTAAACCGGTTGTGAATAAATCAATTAGAACAATTCTAATTTTATTTAAATAAATAAATTAAACTAATAATTTATTTAAATAAATAATATTTATTCTACAGTAGGGATAAACCACCCTAGCGATCAACGACTTTCCAGATAATATAGATTTCAACATTAATCATAAAAGAACCTTTGAGTAAATAGTTACTGTACAATTCAATCCTTACACCATACAATGTCTCAATTAAATATAAGACATGGAATTACTGTCAAGTCTTATTTTATTTAATTATATGTATTTTGATTCTTAAATGCACAACTCCAAATAATTCAAATTAGAAACTCCTTTCTAATTTCATTCTACCTTGGCCAAGGACTACCGAGTTGTCATTTATCGAATCGCATAGGACATTTTTCTTCTTTTACTAGAAGTGATAGATTCTTTATTGATCATACATTATCTCCATGTATAACTTATTATACCCAAGCATACCCTTTGATATACCCTAAGGGTCTTAAGGAATAAGTTAAAGTATAACTCATCATACACAAGATACTATGATGATCTCAAGTCTAAGGATCACTTGTACTACTATCACTACAGGAATTCCTATT
The DNA here is from genome assembly GCA_020205505.1 of Panax japonicus. NCBI lineage: Eukaryota > Viridiplantae > Streptophyta > Magnoliopsida > Apiales > Araliaceae > Panax > Panax japonicus. The sequence continues at coordinate 12,210,927 of CM035111.1, forward strand.
GACACGCAAGTAAAACTCCATTAGGTATTCCTTAGCGAGCCACGTTCAGTGAAATTATTCTCTAATAAGCACCTACATACTTGCTTTAGTTACTGTACACAAATGATCATGAGATCAATCATCCTCATCCAATGAGCAAGCAACGTATGTACCAATCTATCCGGATTTACTAATCCCCAATTAATAATCCAACGATTGGGAACTATTTTAGTTTTAAGCTTTCTAAGAATTTAGATCTCATTAGAATGATCATCATCATTATTCTAAAAGTATTGCTTAAAACTATGGGTTTATCACATATTATAAAACAACATCATGTAGATAATTTAAAAGCCTTTAATACTTATTATTAATAAATGAATAAGATTGTTACAAAGTATATGCTTTATCATCAAACATGATTGGCTTGTGTACATACTACTTTCAATCTCCCACTTGCACTAAAACTAATCGTCATGGTATCTCATACTCTTCTTCTCTAAGTGACGATTATCCTGTTGTTGGATAAGCTTTAGTTAATGGATATGTAATGTTATTCTTGAGAGTCCACTATCTCTATAGTGATTTCCCATATTTCTATGATTCCATAATCAAATGAAAGTGCCACAACACATGTTTAGATCCAAGATGAGACTTAGGAACTATTCCTAGTTCTGAAATGAACTTTTAATCCAAACAATCAACTTGCAACTTCATTTATAGCTATATACTTTGTCTTTATCACTAAACCAACAACTATTTGCTGTTTGGAACCTTTCCAATTCACTGCACCACCATTCAAGGTAACATTTTACCTTAAAGTGGATTTCCTGTCGTCTTAGTCTATCTAAAAAAAAACTTGAGTCTGTTAAGCCCTCTAGTTTTAATTTAGACCCACCATGAATATGATCACATCCTTAGTTCCAGTTAAGTACTTTAAGATGTTTTTCACTGTCTCACAGTGAACTTCTCCAGAATATGACTGATCAATATCAGGTCTCGTATGTTTCATTGCATACATGATTGTTACTCATGCGATCTCTCTTTTACGAGTCTATGGGGACTATTAAGAGAGATACACTCCAGGGCTCATCAACATGAGACATCCCTTGAAGTTTGCCATGCTAAACGACTTTAGCATCAAATGAATATATGTTCCTTGGGTTAAGCCGAGCATCTTTTTAAATCTATCTATATATATTCGCATCCCCAATTAAAATACTCTTCCCAAATCTTCATGGAGGAATGTTTAGACAACTTTATCTTTACTGATTATAGCATTGGTATGTTATTCCTCATCCGTAGTATATCAACATATAATACTAAAAATTTCACGACGCTCCCACTGACCCTTTTGTATATACTAGAACTCTTACCTCATCGTATGTAACTCTAGATCATCATCTTCTATGATGTGTACCTCATCATCGTCATCCATGAAGAATCTATACCTCCCAGGTATCTTCGATACTATTCCAGATTTACGATTCGGTTGTGGTACAATAGGTCTATCTACAGGTTCCTCTTATTTGACTTATAGTGTTTTGTGGTTCTTGAACTCTTCAAGATCTATTATCCTCCCACTAGCCCCTTCAATGATAAACATCTTTATCTTTGAAGGTAGCGTGTTTCGCAATAAACACCTTTTACTAAGTAGGATTATAGAACATATACCCTAAACTTACTTTAGGATGTCCCACAAATCTGTACATGTCAAATCTTGTCCCAAGCTTATCCTTTGAAACCGTTTCACATAAGTTGGACAACCCCTTATCTTAACATACTTAAGATTAGGAATCCTCCCTGTTCATAATTTTTATGGAGTCTTGGGGCCAGATTTTGAAGTTACTTTTTTCGTAGATATGCTGCCATTTATAGGACATTACCCCAGAAGGATACTGGAATATCGGTAAAATCATTATGGACCGCATCATGTCCAACAAGGTACAATTTTCCTTTCAGATACATCAATCAATTATTGCGTATCAGGAGGCGTCCATTGTGATACTTCTCGCAGTTTCTTTCCAGTGTTCAGGCTTATTGCAGTGGAAGCAAACTCCTTTGTTATCCATATCAGTTTTGTTCTTATTATCCTTTGTTTACGCCTTTCTGTTTACCTTCTTTGAATCATTCTTCTTTTTCAGAAGATCCTTTGGCCCCTACTAGTAAGACATGGTCTTTCTTGGTTGGAAAGTGACTCTCAATATTTTTTCAACATGTTAAGCAAATTAGCGAAGCTGATATCTAGCTTGTTCATATGAAAAATTCACAACAATTGTGAAAAGGAGAACGGGAGTGAGTGCAAGATCAAATCTTGGCTCAACTCTCCATCCAAGACAAAACCCGTTGTCCTAATTGATCAATCAAATTGATATGTTAAGGACTTTTATCTGTACTACAGTGTCATCGGTCATTCTAGATCGGGAGAGCTCCTTAGATATCTGATATCTATTAGTCCTACTTTCCTCACCATCAACTACTTGATGTGTAGGAATATAGTAAGAGCATCCATAGTTTCATGCTGACGCTGAAGCTCGTTACTCATAGATGCGAGAATGATGCATTGAGCCAACTGTGCATCATCTTGCCACTTTCTAAAAGTAGCAATCTCTTCCTCAGAGGCATTGTCTGCAACCATTGCAGGGATAGGCGTATTAAGGACATAAGATAGCTTTTCAGCCATGAGAACTATTCTCAAATTCCTTAACCAATCCGTTTAATTCTTTTACTAGAAGTGGTAGATTCTTTATTGGTCATACATTATCTCCATGTACAACTTATTATACCCAAGCATACCCTTTGATATACCCTAAGGGTCTTAAGGAATAAGTCAAAGTATAACTCATCATACACAAGATACTATGATGTTCTCAAGTCCAAGGATTACTTGTACTACTATCACTACAGGAATTCCTATTGACAAGCAAGTAAAACTCCATTAGGTATTCCTTAGCGAGCCACGTTCAGTGAACTTATTCTCTAATAAGCACCTAAATACTTGCTTTAATGTCTCCACACAAATGATCATGAGATCAATCATCCTCATCCAATGAGCAAGCAACGTATGTACCAATCTATCCGAATTTACTAATCCCCAATTTAGTAATCCAACGATTGGGAACTATTTTAGTTTTAAGCTTTCTAAGAATTTAGATCTCATTAGAATGATCATCATCATTATTCTAAAAGCATTACTTAAAACTATGGGTTTATCACATACTATAAAACAACATCATGTAGATAATTTAAAAGCCTTTAATACTTATTATTAATAAATAAATAAGATTGTTACAAAGTATATGCTTTATCATCAAACATGATTGGCTTGTGTGCATACTACTTTCAATAATTATCTCCACTGTCTCTAATTGAGAATTATATTTCATCAAAACTCCAAAATTATATAGGTAGTGCTCGTAGATATACTCAGCAAGTGGATGTGCACAACCATGTCTTATAATAACACGAAGTCGCATGTCGTTAGACATCTTGTATGATAGTGGCAAAATACCCTTCCAACGTTGGGTTTGCCTCACCCTATTTGATTCACCAAATATAACTACTAAATGATGTATAAAATATAACACACTTTTCTATACTGCTTAGGGAGAAACTCCACAGCTAGAGACCACCGTTCTATTTCCATGTTACCCCCGCTCGACCCAGCTACACTCTTATTACCTGAAAGGAATTGTGAAGCAAAATGGTGAGCACAAATAGCCCAGTAAAAAATATCATGACTAAAGATAATTAAATTATCAATAGCTCTCATCAGTAATAAATCAGAGATTTAGAACATATGGTAGAAGATAAAAGTTTCCAACCATAATAGCAGCGGAATCAACAATTCATTAGAAGAGTCAAGTAGAACATAATGTCTATTATCTCCTCTAGATTAAAAGTCCATCGTTAATATTTTATTCCTATAATAATCATCAACAGTTCTTCGTTTTACCCAAGACAAAGAGAACTCTCATCACCTGTCTTCACCTGAACCACCACAGATTATAATTAAATCACAATTCATATTTATAATCAAGTAAATCAACAGTCCAACTTTGCACTATATGCCAAAGATATACAACTGTAAAACCAATGACCAACAATCCATCTTTGCACTACAGGCCAAAGATATACAACTGTAAAACCAATAATGCTGAGACTCAACTTAATAGTATCACGACCACGAATTATCCATGCACTACGGGCCAAGGATATCCGTGTTTGCAATTACGGTCATGATTATACCGAATAATCCCTGGTCATAATCATACCAAGTCCATCTATGCACTACGGGTCAAAGATGACTTACCACATCATTTGTAATATTACGGTCATGATTATACTAAATAATCTCTGGTCATAATCATACCAAGTCTATCTATGCACTACTGGCCATAGATGACTTTCAACACAATATAAGCATTAGAATGATGACAATGATATAAAGAATCAATCACATAAGATAAAGGATAAATATTAAACATTTATAATACAATTTATTCAGAGTTCAAGAATATCCAAATTGTCAACATGATACTACTTTGTGGAGTAAAATTCAAGAATAATATTATATCAAAAATAATTTGAACAAAAAATAATATTTCAACGAATATTTAACGAAGATAATAACATTATTCATTATATTATAAACTCCATTTTATTCATTATATAATAACATTAAATTCATTTACTAATATTATTAATATTACCATAATATTTTAATCATTTCTTAAACTTATAAATAATTTATTTTAATTGTTTACACTTTACTAATTAATGCATATAATCATCCTAAAATGCCAAACTCATAAGATTTCATCACCAATAACCAAAACCCTCATAAAAAAAATCTGCATATACCTTATATAGGATTCTCAAGCTATAAAATCCTATTATCTAATTTTCTTACTTCACATAACATATTTAATTCATTTACTCATAATTAGTCTATTTTCATGAAAAATACCAAATCAGTCCCAGAAAATTTTCTTTTCTTAGATTTAGCAGAATATAGTCTCATATTGAACATATATTTTTCTCAGAATTTTTAAAATTCATTTTTAATTTTTTATATGGTCAAAACTGCCGAATATTTAGACATTTATCATAACTATACTTTTGCCCAAATATTCCGAAATTTACAAAGTATATTGTTGTTATATACATGTACTCCCAATAAAAATTTCACCAATTTTGGAGTTAACAACAACGAGTTATAAGGGTTTACTTTTAAAATAGTCTTTTCCCATAAAATTCATAACTCCTAATCTATACATCCAAAACTCGCCATTTTTGGACACAATCTAGAAATCTCATCAAATTATCATTTCAAATTTTTCTAGAATTTTTGAGGGCCGAAAAAATTATGAAACTGAAAAACATAATAACCCTTACAATCACTTACCTCAAAAGAGCAGTATTTCTGACTAGAATATCGAATGTAAAGCCGAAGGAAACTTGTAGTGAATAGAAACTCTCAAAGTATCTAAATACTCATAAAAATACGCTCGATAATATAGAGAGAGAAAACTTATGTTTCTAGTGTAATTTTCAATTCTAACTTAAGCGCCTATTTATAGGAAAATGCTAGAACGCCAAAGCAGACTAAAATAATAAAATTAATTTATAATTTTTCTACGCATGCATGCTTTGAACAAAACTCAGCCACCACAAGTAGGGCCTAATATAAATTAGCCATCTTCCCCAACAACCAAAAGTAGGGACCACCCATATTTTTAATAAAAATATTTTAATTTCTGTAACTTCAATAATTCATAATAAATAGCCCTTTTATCTCCATTCCATATGAAATTGAATTCTCTACAACTTTGTAGCTTTAAGTTTTTCCAAATTCCAAGCAGAAAATGTCTGAAATCCACATACGGACGATTTTCAGCACCTCTTAAAATTCATAACAAATTATACGTTTATTTTTAACGGTTCAAAATTTATGGACATATACTCAACTTATATATGTATAACATATCCAAAAATTACAACGATCCAACGGTCGGATCAAAATTATAACTCACGCATTAGAGCTTAAGAACACTGATTTGATTTTCGGACTATAAGTCCCTTGTACCAGTTTCACTAAAACAGTCACCACGAAAAATTCACAAAGAACATTTAGGTGATTCAAATTTCTATGGTTAGCTTACTTCCAGGGCCTTCTTTTGATATATGGCTCATCTCTCAACTCATTATACACAAAGAGTTATAGATTTTATAAAATCAAGTAATAAACTGATTTTTTCTGAAAATCCCATATTTTGTTCTTCTTTTGATTTCTAGATTTCTTTCATTTGATTCATGCACCGTGAATTTAGTGTAAAAATATCCCCATTATTATATAACCACATTATACATTTATATTGTAAGATAAAATATCAATTTTCAACAATTGACACTTTTCTAAGAATTTCTCCATTCCGACAAAATACTGATAAAACACCTCAGCATTAATTTCTTCATTTATATCCACACAAATAAATATTCATCATTTATATCTAGATAAAATAAATGTTTTCTTATCATATAAATCAATAATTAACTATTCACAAATAATATTACAGAATCACAATTATGACAACCATGTCGTTCCCAGGAAAGAGGGGGCTTTCCGATAAGGATTTCTCCTTATTGGTGCGTAATTAGGTGAGTAAACCCTTTTCCTAGACATAACTTCCTTAAACATTGCCAATAATGCTATCTAACAATATTATTCAAATAATATGAATTATGGATCTGATAATGGAGATACTGTGCAATGACAATTATTGAACAACAATAATATAAATATTAACGTAGTAATTATTGAATCAATAAAATAAAATATTGAACAGTAATTATTGTAACAATTATTGAGTGGTGTCTTCTTACGTAAGAATCAATAATTCAAAAATAATGTGCAATACCGTGTGCTACTGTGCAACAACGCGTATTACTTTACTTTACCCACTGGGTATTCCAACAGTGTTAACGGTAACGATTACACCGTTATTTAGAAAAACTCAAATTTGCCATTTTCTTCATCCGACAATTATTATGTCATGGGGCCCACAAGTAGCTGCGCCGTCATACGAATATTCCCCGACAACAAGAATATTCCACGACCAAACGAATATTCCCCGACAACAATGAATATTTTATAATCACTTACTTATTTTGAAACAAATAATTTCACCCATAACTTTAAACTTTTATCAATTTAACTATTTACTAAATAAAAAAATTGAATACTTTTATTTCATAAAATTTGGGGCCTTATATTTTCTTTTTTGATCTAGCCGATACAACTGGCATTGATCTATCAATAATAATTCTCTTCTCTCTTCTCTTCTCGAACCTATCAAGTTCTAACAAATGTTCGTCTAGCCAGAATAATTAGCTAAGACATTTCTCAACATAATTCGACAATAAACATAAATTATCTGTACTGTCAATATTAGTTTCTACATATATGAATATCCAACAATAGTTATTCTACGAATGTATATTTTTCGAATCAGTAATTTAATTTGAATTATTAAACATGCACAAAGTGCGAATAATCAACAATAAATTCTTGGACGTGGTATAATTAAAAATAATTAACCACTATAATAATTGAATGAATATAACTCAAGGTTGAGTTAGGAAACTTGTCTTCTCTGCTGATTACAGCTACACAATATACTTATCTGTTTTCGAAAGACCTATATATCGGTCTCACAATTAGCACAATATTTCATAACACACAACACTGTAATTCACAGTCAATCTGTCTCCTAGGCACATTACCACATAACCACATTAGTGTTTATAACCTATATAAATACTTAACAAGTCTAACTAGTTCGGTCTGGTTGGACTTCGGTCTCATCTTGGTGCTTTAATCACCTTATCCGACAATTTACACCTTTATAGTCAATTAAACTTGGTCTCTAAGGTTCAATATTATTTTAGATAAGTCAAATAGCGTTTATAATATTTTTTTAAAGCTTTTAATAATTTATAAGCAATTATTATAATTTATAATAATTTTTTAAACACTTAAATCATTTTTAAATAATTTAATTATAAAATAATCTTATCATCATTAATATTTAATAGTATAAAAATATTAATGCTATACTTGTCAAAATATTTAAAGTTATTATTAATAACATAAAATATTTTTAAATCATCAATATTCTACTTAAATGATTTTTAAAATAATAAAAATCATTTTTAAATCATCAATATTCTACTTAATTGATTTTTAAAATAATAAAAATAATTTCTAAATCATCACCATTAATATTTAAATATTAATTTAATTATTATCAAAATATTAGAAGTCATTAATTATAACTTAAAATATTTTTAAATTATTTTTCTCATTTTTAAATTATTTTTAAATCAATAAAATCATTTTTAATTCATTTATTTAATATAATAATTAAATAAATCTAATATCATTAATATTAATTTATTAATGAGAATTCTTCAAAAATATTGAAAATTATATTTTATAATTCAAAATATTTTCTAACACTTTATTCTCATTTAAAATGTTTTTTAAATCAATAAAATCATTTTTAACTTATTTATTTAATTTTATAATTAAATAAATCTAATATCATTAATATTAAATTATTAATGAAAATTCTCTAAAAATATTAAAAGTTACATTTTATAATTCAAAATATTTTTAAATATTTTATTATTATTTAAAATGATTTTTATAATATTAAAATAAATTTTCTCTAATTTATTTAATACACTAATTAAATAAATTAAATATCATTAATATTCAAATAATTATAAATATTAATGAAAAATATCCCAAATAATTAAAAGTTATTTTTCAGAATTTAAAATGATTTTTAAAACCATTTTTGTAATTTTTATAATATATTTTCTATTTTTAAGTATTTTTCAAAAATTAGGAAAATAAAATTAATAGAAACCGTCGCTGAAGCCTATAGCGATACTTGTATGTCGTCTTAGGTGTTCTTGAGCTCAAGAACACTGTCAGACCAGTTCTCAAGGTGGCTCGTTTGACCAGGCTTAATTATCATGGATTTCAAGGGTAGTTGGGATGATCGTCTACCATTAGTAGAATTTGCGTATAACAACAGTTATCATGCAAGCATAGGTATGCCGCCGTATGAAGCTTTGTATGGAAGGAAATGCAGAACGCCGTTGTATTGGGATGAAGTGGGAGAACGCCGAATGCTAGGACCAGAATTGGTGCAGCAAACAGCGGAAGTGGTGAAGTTGATTCGTATGCGTCTCATCGCAGCTCAAGACAGACAGAAGAAATACGCGGACTTACATCGAGAGAATAGAGATTTTGAGATAGGCTCGTACGTATTTCTAAAGGTATCTCCCTGAAAAGGAAAGATACGCTTTGGAAAGAAGGGAAAACTAAGCCCAAGGTTTATAGGACCTTTTGAGGTATTAGAACGGGTAGGTGAGGTAGCTTATAGGGTAGCGTTACCTCCAGACCTAGAGCGAATACATAATGTATTTCATGTTTCAGTGCTACGTCCTTACAAACCGGATTACAAGCACGTGATAGAATTTAAGCCTATTCAAATCGAGAAATATTTAACATATGAAGAGATGCCGATTCAAATCATCGATAGAAAAGAGCAAGTTTTGCAAAACAAGGTAACACCGTCAGTAAAGGTGTTATGGAAGAACCACGATGTTGAGGAAGCAACGTGGGAACTTGAAGAAAAGATGAGAAAGAATTATCCTCTTTTGTTTGAGTAAGATAGGGCGAGATTCTGGGGACAGAATCTTTATATGGGGGGAAGAATGTGACGACCGAGAAATTCGGATCCTTTGTAAAAATATTTGAAAGAATTAAATAATGAATAAAATAATATTATTTGTTATTATATATGTTAATAAGATGTATGTCGTTCTATAACCTAGAAATGTCGAAATATCGTAGTATTTGAACCACGTGAGAGAATTAAAGTGTTTGAATTTCCAAGACAAAAATAAATGTTTTCCGAGAAAGTTTACGAAAAACACTATTCACCGGTTATTGCTTGGGAATTATTTTTGAACTTCCGAGAAATACGTAACATTAGAATATCGAGGCAAGATGGATTATGTAATAATAATCTAAGTATGGAAAACGCAATAATTCGCATGCGGACTTAATTTGGGAATGAGAATGTAGGTATTAAAATCTAATGAAATGAAAATTTGTGGGTTATATCTTGTGCAAGTCCATAAGCTCAAAGGTTTAAACCTAGGTGAGATTATTCTTAAAGCCCAAGTACTAATAACATGAAGCCCGTGGTAGATTAATACAACCCAAAGATAAGTTAATTGAATTAAGCATTAAGTCCAAGTATAATCCATTAGTTAATAAGGATCCATGGGGCAACCCATGGATAAACTTGATGGGCAAGAAATTTAGGTAATGACCAAGGATTTAATGTTGTGATCAAGTATTATGAGTGATGAGCAAGATTACTTAATGAGCAAGCCATGAATAGTAAGGAGGTTAGCTTAAGGAGTGGGATGGCATAAAGACCATTCTACCCTAACTTTGGATTGTCTATAAATAACAAGCTTCAATTCATTTGTTGCTTGTTCAAATTTCATCCAACTTCTTACAAGATAAACAACTTAAGTGTTAGAGAGAATAAGTAACATAAGCACTTATAAGTCATCTCAACTTTTGCTAGATTTTCCAAAGTGAAGTGAAGTAATAGTTCATCAAAGGTAAATTATCTTGTCTCTTCAATCTCTATCATAATAGGATTGATAGAGAAGTGGGATGGTTTAATGATAACATGTAATAAGTCATTGATGAATGAACTTTAGCCGAATAAGTTGAATAAGCAACTTAAACCTAAATAAGTTGATGAACTTATGAAGAATTACCTTTGTTGTCATAAGCATGAGAATTATAGTTAATAAATGAAATAAGTTATTGACCTATGAGAATAAGTCAAAACCTACCTTGATAATAAGTTGGTGTAATAAGTAACTTGTAATGTCTACATGTTGATTAAAATCCACCTAGAATGATTAGTAATGAGGATTCGTCAGAATTCACACGATTGGACGATAATCGTCGAATTCGTGAAATTCTCGGAATGGAGATCGTATTTTGTGTTTGAAGTCGTAAAAGTTGGTTTTCGATGGAGACAAGTCATATTTGGAATTATAGAGTTGCGGACTCAAAAATGGCCGGATTCCGACTTAGAACGAAGAAACGAGCGTTGAACGTTCGTGAACGTTTATCGTTTTCGTCAAAATGAACTAATAGGTGAAATTTTAGCAAACGAAGCAAAATAGTTAAAATTCTTACATGATCGCATAGAGCACGTAATTTGTGAACCGTAGGCTCTTGAATGAGCCAATTCGGACTTATAACGAAGAAGTTACGAGTCCGGAAGTTTCACAAAATTTCTAAAAATGTCCAAGTTTCTGGTGCACAGAGCTGGCGCCGCGGCGCCAGCCCAAGGCAAATAATCTCGCGTCGTAGCGCCAAAGTGGCCATCAGCCCATGGAGAGTCACGCCGCAGCGCGGCATTTAACACAAAGACTCGCGCTGTGACATCCCAGATTTTAGAATTTATAAATGAGAATTTTATAAATAAAAGTATTATTTATGAGATATGTTGGGTGTGAGTATGTGTATGTCATATATTGTAGAATATGTGAATTGATGTGAAGAGAATGTTATATATTAATTTTAATATATATAAATATTTAATTGAATTATTTATTGAGTTAAATAAATAAATTTTGTTTTGATTATAGAGTAATGTAATTAAGTGTAGTAGATTAATTAAATGAATATTTAGTATTTAATTTAATTAATATAATAATTTTATGTTATAGTTCTAATTTAATTGAGATAATTAAATTAGATGAGTTATGTGATGATTGTTACACGAAATTATAATTAACAAGTAAATATAATTATGTGACAATTTGATGAGATTGATTGATGTTAAACCATTGATTAATTAAAATAATGAGTATTTGCCAAACATGGTCTTAGGCTTTTCAAGTTCAAGTTGGTGTAACCTATGTATTAACTAGTAATTAGTATATATAATAATTACTAGGAGTTACATATATTATATATTACTGGTATTGTATATTATATGTATATACTACAAGTTAGTACAGTTAGTTTTAGAAAATAAACCAAAGAGAGAAGAAGAGAGTTAGAGAGAGTTGTAGGAGAAGAAGAAGAAGAAGAAAAAGAAGAAGAAGGGAAAGCTTTGAGAAAGACAAAACAAGTCCCGTCATCATTACCTCCATCTCTCTCTTAAATTCATACTAATAAGGTTATAATCTAAATTCCTTGTTTTAATTATATTTTTATGTTCTTCATAATGTAGTTCTCTGATAATTGTTATATAGAAGTTGTATTGAGAAATTGAGAGAGATAGAGAGAAATAGAGGAATTGAGATGAGCTAGAAGAAGAAGAAGAAGAAGAAGAAGAAGAAGAAGAAAAAGCTAGAAGAAGGTAACTTCTAAACTCTTATTTAATCTTTGATTTTTTTGGGTAGATTTATGTTCTAGGGTAGTAAATCATGCTTAATCTTGTTTGTATAGGTTTAATCTTGGATTATCAAGAATCAAACAAGAGGATTCAAGAAAGAAAATGAAATGGAAAGAAAATTTGAAGAACAAAATTCGTAGGTTTTGAGTAATTATGAGCCTTATATCAAATCGAAGATATGGAAGTAATCTATATTTTGAAAGTGGAATAACATGAAAACTCTTTGTAGATTTCTTGCAATGTTTGTTTTAGTAAGGCTAGTCCGAAGGGAAAATAATTTGCCCAGAAAATCAAAATTGTTACGGTTTCTGACTTTGAACAATTCATATAAATTCGTGTGTTTTGAATTTTAAGAAACATTAAACTACAAAGTTATAGATATGGAAGTTTATTAGCCAGACACGCGTGATTGAGCCATTTTATGGACCGAATCATGTCTGAAGTAAATTGTTTATTAAGGATGTCCAGAAAATGAAATTTTCTAGACTAGTTGATGAACTATAGAATCGGGTTTAAATGGATAAGGGTCTGACTTTAAGGCCTAGATGAGGTTGTAGTACACTGAGTAAGGGTTGATTCTATATAAGAAGGAACAAAAACGGACATGTAACGAAGGAGTTATGTTAAAAACAAAACAACGTTTTGTTAAAGAAATTGTGAAGATGAGTTTTATAATTCTGTTTGAATTAAGATTTTGGGTGATGGTATATTTTGATGATTAAAAATATGTTTTGGCATATGTAATGAGTATAGATATATGTTATCATATTCTATGCATAATTAACCATCTAAGATCAAGAGTTGAGATAAGTTAATGTGTGCACATAACGTGCTCGATAAAATGCCAAAGAGTAATAGTGTTTCTAAACTTTGGTATACAAAGTGTCTATCTAATGACTAATATTAGATGTTATGTGCATCTAAGTATGAAAAGATGATAAAACAAGAATAATAATGGAAAGGAATTGAAAAGGGCGATTTTTGATTTTTGAAGGAAAATTAAACTTGTAAACAATGTGTTGAATATGCATTTTTGAAACCAAAGTGGTATAATAAAATGGTGTGATATACGCACATTAAGCTACAAGTGCAGTCTACCATGTGTGGTGATGAAAATGAAAATAAAATTGAGTTGCATATAAAATAGTTAGATGTCTATAAAGACATTATAAAGGATAATAAGATAAAGTAAGGTCTTAGAATAAATTTGACCATGAGATTGAGTATTGATTTCATTTATTATCAATCTCACATACAATGTAGGTTGTGCAAGGACGCGAAGTATTAGCGTGTTAGTAAAACGCCGGTAAAGGCAAGTCTTTCAGTTCCTTTTTGCTATGTGAACTTGATGATGATCTGCTTTAAAATTTTAGTGTATGATGTATTATTTATGTCAAAAGTATGTAATGTGAAAGTCAATCTATGACTATGATGATTGAACTAGGAATGTTGATTGAGTAAGGAACTCAATCTTTATAGTTGTTATGTGAACTACAACATGTATGCTATGTGTGTTTATGATTATTCTTGTATGTTGAGCATGTTATTATGTGCTACGTGATGTATGAAAACTGTTAGATTTTGCTGAGCTGTCGAGCTCATTCTTGCAAATAACCAATTTTGCAGTTCAAGAATTGAAGGTAATGCTACGTGCTACTTGATTGTTATGGATCAAAAGTGATATATGAAGATTTAATATCCTAGCTAAGTTGTTATTCTTGTATACCATGTCTAATGTTTCGGTAAATGTATTAATGTTGTATTGTTATATCGTTTTGCGATGTAAACTCTTGTAGTATTAAAATGATTCTGAGATATTTAGATGTAAAGGTTGAAAGTTTTGGGAACGAGAATAGTTTGTAATAGAAAATTTTAATTATTCTGCAAATTTCAGTGGTTGTATTATCATTTAATGATGTAAAATTAGAGGTTGAATGTATTATTAACGACTGAAATCGAGAATTAAATTGTATAAATTTTGGGGTTGTTATAGTTGGTATCAAAGCTGTATGTTATAAACCTTAGGTGGGAGTACCTTAGGCTATAACCTTAGAGAACGGAGGTGAATATAATGAAAGCATAAGCTCAAATAGAGTTTGAACAATAAGAAGTAATTTAAGAAACATATATAGAAGGGATTAAAACATGCGTGAGAGGATTCAAAGAAGAATCTCACAGAGTTATGGGGTTACTCAACTCCAATAACATGGATGTAAGGTGATAATAAATAGACTGTAACGATTCGAAATTTCAAATTATAATTTAAATATTTATTGAGTTATATAAATATTATTTGAGGTGTTTATTGTTAAATAAATATTTGTTGATGTGATGGTTGATGAATATAAATGATTGGAGAATTTTCTAAATTAAATTAATTTATAAATTAAATTAATTTATAATTTAGATGTTTGTATTATAACATGAGGTGTTTTGTTGTTGTGTTAATTTAATAATTTAGATGGTATGTTAAATTATTAAATAAAGTTATAATGAAAATTATAATTTGGTGATATTTGCTAAAATGCTATATTTAATTAAAATATAGTATGTGACTATAATTTTAAACTAAAGTGTTTATTAAAATAAATTAAAAAGGATTTAAATTAGTTTTGTCAAACAAGGCTTAAGTATGATTAATTCTTTAAAATTTAAATGGTTGCCAAACAAGCCTTAGGCTTTTGGGATTTCTAGTTTTTGAAAATCAAATAAAATAAATAATATAAATTAAATAATATAATTATAATAGATACGTTTATTAGTTGGTAACCGATATATTTAGTATAGGTATTATGGCTATATCAGTTTATTGTTTACACTTAAATTAGAGATAGTCTATTGAGAAGGAAAAAGAGAAGAGAAGAGAAGAGAGTCTGGGAATTGAGAGAGATTAAGAGGAAGCTTGAGGATTTCAAAGCCAATACTAGTGATTTTTAGCAAGAATTATTTTAGTAGTTGAAGGTATATTCTATAACTTTGATATAATATATGTATATGTATGAGTTCGGCGTAATTACTTGTTCTGTGAATCCAAAATTCTAAGTTTACGATTATACAATTGAGTACTTGTAGTTGTATGTGTTTATGATGATTAGAATTTGTGTTTAAACCAAAATAATATGCTAATTGCGTTTGATAGTAGGAGGAAAGTAATGTCAGTATATGCATTCTTTGTATGGCATAGATAAGTACCAATTTGGATGGTTAATTCTTATGAAAAACTGTAAATTAAAACTCGTATTTGGTATTTCATTGAGATATGAGCATAACGTAGTTCGAATGAGATGATTTGATCAAGTAATGAATTCACAGTGTTGATTTCTAGAATGAATATCAAAAATAGAGTTTTTGGTTTTAAAATATGTTATTCTAGTATTTATCTTTTCTAGAATTATGGTTTAAGTTGTGTAATGTTAGTATTTGTATGCTTGGTGAAGTTTATGTGTAATTTTCATAAGTTATATATGTTAATTGGTGTTAGAAATTAAGAATAGTAGCTTGGTTTTGTTTCTGGTTATGCGTGTTCTGTAATTCGGCGCCCCAGCGCCAAATTTCGCGCCCCAGCGTCAAAGTTCGCGCCCCAGCGTCAAAAATGGGCCAGTAGCTCGCGCCCCACCGCTGGAACTCGCGCCCCGACGCTGGTACTCACGCCCCGGTGCCATTAATCCGCGCCCCGGTGCCGGAAAAGTTGTCTGAGTTGGGCAGTTTTGACCTCCTGTAGTAAAATGGCCATAACCTTTGCATACGAACTCCGATTGAGGATATTAAAGATGATTAGGAAAGAGGATGAATAGGCCTATAACTTTTATTCTTTAAGGTTTTCAATTTGAAATCGTTATGAAGGGTAAAAATGGTCATCTTTAGAACTGTTGTGTATTTGGAGCCAATCGGAGGGCGTCGGGATGCGCGAATGCAAGTGCAACCCTTTGTGTATTAGTATAACTTAATAATAACATGTTGGACATGTAATAGGATGTTGTATCAAATTGTTAATGTGTATATGGTGCAATGACATGATCACTTAAGTAGTTGTAATAAAGCTAAAAAGTAATGTTCAGGAAAAGATGTGGTGTTATTTAAACTTAAACTTAGTTAGTAGCTATACTAAAAGTAAGAAAGCAACTCATGAAGGTAATGTTAGTGTAACTAATGTGTATTGTCAATACATATGGATATGTGTAGGACTTAGGGTGAACGTGAGTAGTGATTGTTTAACCTACACACGAGGCAAGTTCCCTAACCTTTGTTACTTTATTATTCAGTAAGGTTACTTTTCACTGTTATGCTATACTTATGCAAATTCTTTATTTCTAATATCTTGTTTAACGATTTATTGTCATGCAAGTTCTTTAACCCTCATTTATTGTTGAGCAAGTTAGTTAATCTTTATCTCTTTATTCAAAGTATGTATTATTATTGTAAGAAGTGTGTTTATTCAGCTACTAATAACTGTTGTTTGACCTTCGTTCTTCAATATCATTGTACTATCTTACGTTATTGTACCGAACTCTAAGTTGCTTAGAAATTCTTTACCAATTCAACTAATCCTTAGTTGATGAATGTTCCAAACTCTAAATTACCCTTGAAGTCAACTCAAACCAAACTTCCTTTGATTTGTTTATGTGCACACACAACTTTGAAAGCATGTTGTCAATAATAACATTTGTTCAACTTAGAAATTGTTAATACTCTAGCCTTATTGATTCATCGATATACCTTGTTCATTAAGATAATATAATCAAACCCTTGAATAGTTATTGGATCCTATCTGATTCAACCAATACTTAGTTGATGAGCATTCTAAAAATCAAGACTTCCTTTGAAGTTAATTCCCAACCAAACTTCCTTTGGTTCGGAAACTAATAATCTAAGCTGAGATGAACAACCCTATATCAAGGGATTATTTTAAAGCTACGCAATAGCGTTAAAATATTTGCGCAATACATAATACAAAGGGCTGATCTGCTGGAGTACGGAATGATGGTCAATATAGTCGTATAGACTGTTAAAGGTTACAGTAGAAACACCTGTGAACCTAGGACATAGATGATGATTATAGTCTTTTAGATTATTAAATGTTAAATTAGAAATACTTGAAAACCTAGAATAGAGTTCATGGTCTTGTGACCCTCAGTGTATTCTTTGATGTTAATATCTATTGTTAACTTAAACGTTCATTATTCCTTTGAACTCATAGCTTTTGAATTAAAGTTTATTGTTCCGGTAAGAATACTTTACCATTGAAAGCTCGGTTAATTGTCATTCATAAAATATTATTGTATATTATCCTTCTTGTGGGCAATTGTTTGCTCACTCTTGCACAAAACAATGCAGATGAAGTTACGAAGTTTGAAAAGCTTTCTACAAGCAAGGGCAATGACAAAGTGCTTGATTAGACAACAACGTTTAATTTATATTTTATTCATGAAGCTTATGTAATAGATTTAATTATGATTATGTTTTAGTTTTCCGCTGATGATTGTAATAAAGGTTAGATGACCTGTGATTTATTTGAGATTATGTAACCCTTTGGTGGGAGATTTATTGTTTAAGCTTTTGAGTTTAATTATATCCTTTGTTTATGGGTAGTTAGTTATGATTTAATTGGACAGTGAATACCAAATCTGTGGGATTGAGGTGCCCGGATTTGGGGGTGTCACAAGTTGGTAACAAAGCTTTAAGTTATGAACCTTAGGTGGGGAAACCTTAGGCTATTACCTTCTAGGAGATCGAAAATATATAGGTGATAAACTCTTATCGAGTTCTAAGGAATGAGTTAAAAAAATTCATTGAAGATAAAATGATAAAAGACTTTATGTGCTTATGTGTTAATGACTTATGTGCTCGTGCGTACTTAGGAGTAGCAAGTATTATACATATCAAGTTGTGGAGTTATTAAAATTTTGTTGTTAATGAGATTGATGAAGGAAGATAGGGATTAGGAACCCTGAGAAGTTATATAGTTTGAGTATGGTTGGTATTGGGAAAGCCAAACCCGTGGATTTTTGTTGTAGAACTTGGGTATGCAGCTTGAGTTTGATCCGGAAGATGAATTTTAGAAGGTAAATATGAAGTATGAGTAAGAAGAGTTAGGAAAGCCATAGAGCTAGCGTAAAAAGATGTCGTGACTCAAGACTTTACCACACAACTTGCAGATGAAAAGTAGAGATTATCTCAGTTAAAGTATTAAAGAGGATAGTTATTAGTTATTAACGAGATTGCGTAGGAATGGCTAGGGAAAGGAGTCAGCAAAGTGGACGAAAGCTGAGGACGCATGGATGAAGGCTTCTAAATGCAAAAATCGTGTTGAAGACAAGTTGAAGAGTACCAAACGAATTATGGAACTTAGCATTTAATCTTCCACTCTCCTGATGATTCGTATCGTGGAGCAAGAGCGAAATGAAGCTGTACAACGTAGACTGTTCTTGTAGATTGCAAGAAAAACAATAAGATGATATATAAAACATAAAAAAAAGTTAAAAAAAATATAAGTTAATAGATGTAAATCCTAACTTTTTAAATAAATAGTGGGATATGATGAGGTAATCCTAAAATTTTATTATTACAAGTATAAATAGCAGTGAGGTTATTTTGTGATGTGGTGATGTAATAAACGAATAAATACATCGTTATTTATTGTCTATAAGTGGTTAAGATAAGTTTGAAAATGTTAATGTGTGGATGAACAATGATCTAATAGTTCAAGTTTTAAACAGTAAGATGCCGCCTAGAAGAAGACAGCAGCGTCAACAGAGTCCCAAGGAAAATGCATACAATAGGGAAGCTAACGCAAATCCAATGCCACAGTTGGTGAATTTGCTGATGGGAGCACAGGCAAATCAACTGAATTTCTGGCTGTATAATCAAATCTCGATGTTCTAACCAAATTTGTTTACAATAGGGTTGGAAAGAACGACTGATATAGACAGGGAAGGTAATACGCTGGCATACATTCAAGAGCAAAGGGGAAAAAAGAGTGAAGATGATATGGTGAGTGATAGTCATACCGGTAACGCTCAGAAAAGAAAGCGGGACAATAATATTAATGCTGAAAATCAGCAAGGGAAGGAAAAGAAGAAGGTGGAGGCGTGTAGCAACTGCGAAAAGAAACATGTAGGTGTTTGTTTGAGGGGAAAAAGGGTGTGCTTTAATTGTGGATCGAAGGATCACATTGCACCAAAATGTTCAAGACCGAGGAAGAGAGCCTGCTTCACGTGTGGATCGAATGAGCACTTGGCTCGAGGTTGTCCAAAGAAAGTGGAAGCAAAGGGGGCAGTGGCAAACTGGTTATTATAGAGTCAACTCCGCCGTGTCGACCAACTGAACAATCATCCAACATGAAGATCCAGAATGAAATGCAAGGCTATGGCTCTGATCAGTTATCTATATGGCTGCGAGTTAATTAATTCATGTGCCACTTGATAATTTTTCCTGATGAATTCGTTTAGAAACTAGATTCGCATCAAGAAAAGTTAGACTATTCCCTAAATATGGAAAGTGTGAATATTGATTCTTTTAAGTTAATGTGTAGAATTTCTGTATTGGAATTAATATGACACCTGTGATGTCTCTACCAGATAATACAGGAATGTTGTGTTGTATAGAGACACATCCTATAATATACTAGGCTGTGTGTTTAGGCAGAGCGACATGGTCATTTCTTATGTATCACGTCATTTAAAATTTTTTTATGTGAAAGGGTATTTGACTCACGATTCAGAGAAGAGGTATTACTGATTGCCCTGAGGATTTAATGATGTTATTTTTGAGTACTAGGGTGAGATATAGAAAAAAAGAAGAAGAAAAAAAAGGTAGTAGTTATTTTTGTTAACTGTGCAAAATGGGTTCATAATAGAAATGACTAAGTGGTGGTAGGAGGTAAGATATATGAAAAGGCAGAGGAGAAGCTTTTCAGATGAAAAATAGTACAACTTTGTTGGCTAGAGTTAAGGAAGACCATTCAGATGAAGGTAGTGTCAATTCAAAAATCGATACTGAAGGATAGTTGAAGTTAGAAGGAAGAAACTAGGTTTCGCTAATACTAGGAATTGAAAATGAAGTTTTTCATAAATTTATATATTGAATCAACTAGGAAGCACGAAATTATATATTGCCTTCGATATTACTATTGGTGGCAAGACATGGCGGTATATTTTTGGTATGTCAAAGTTATCGTATTACACATCGAGCAGTGTGTGAAGTTATGAAATCGTTTCAAGACACAATGTTTCTGTGTCAATTGTGTCGAATCGAGCTTCACGATTTACATCAATTTTTCAAAAGGGTTTGTAAGAATGTGTGGAACGCAATTAGAAATAGGTATGTCATATCATTTGCAAATTGATTGTCAAACTAAAATGAAGTCGAAAAATCAGAAGGCATGCTAAGTGCATGAGAAGTTTTTGATAATGTCATACGAGGAATCCGCATTGAGCAAGTTATGGGTAAGTTAAAATAATTTAAGAGTAAGGTAATGTTCGGTGGGATTTCAATTGAAGACTTATATGATGATTAAGTCGTACAAACTTTTGTATGGGCAAAGGTTTTGTGCATATACTTGGTTTATCTCATTGATAATCATTGGAATGTCGGTATCGCGCTATCCATGTATATGTGGTGGAAAGGTGATTCTTTTCTCATGTATATATTTGATAGTTAGATGATATAAGGATTAGGTTCGGTTCTTAAAACTAAAGCATATGGTAAGTTCATGACTCATAATCATATGGTATGTTTTGAACCCCTCAGCGAATGGACGCCTATGGTCTGACTAGGATAAGTTCCTAAACTCATATGATTGTGGCAAGTTCCTGAATTTCCAAAGTGTGGTAAGTTTGATGAACTATAGTGAGTATAAATCGGTTATAGTATAGGAAGCGTGAAAGAGGTGAAAAGATGGTTTTGAGGTAGCCTTACCTCTACAGTTAGAGCGTATTCGTAATGTTTTTCATGTTTTGGTGATATGATCTAACAAGCTCGATTGTAATCGTGTGATCAAGTACGAACTGTTATGGTTGTTCTACGAGGAAAATTCTATTTAGATAAGTTAACAAGAAAGAACAAGTGCTCAGGAATAAAGTTATACCTTCTATGAAGGTGATATGGAGGAACCACAATGTCAAAGAGGCTATGTGAGAACTCGAATCTGATATGATGAAGAATTATCCTAAGTTATTTATTTAGTCTGTGTCTTCGATTCTGGGGACAGAATCTTTGTAAGTAGGGGAGAATGTTACAATTTGAATGTTTGAATTGTGATTCTGGGGACAGAATCCTTGTAAGGAGGGAAGGATGTAACGATCCAAAATTTCAAAATGTAATTTAAATATTTATTGAGTTATATAAATATTATTTGAGGTGTTTATTGTTAAATAAATATTTGTTGATGTGATGGTTGATGAATATAAATGATTGGAGAATTTTCTAAATTAAATTAATTTATAATTTAGAGGTTTGTATTATAACATGAGGTGTTTTGTTGTTGTAATAATTTAATAATTTAGATGGTATGTTAAATTATTAAATAAAGTTATAATGAAAATTATAATTTGGTGATATTTGCTAAAATGCTATATTTAATTAAAATATAGTACGTGACTATAATTTTAAACTAAAGTGTTTATTAAAATAAATTAAAAAGGATTTAAATTAGTTTTGTCAAACAAGGCTTAAGTATGATTAATTCTTTAAAATTTAAATGGTTGCCAAGCAAGCCTTAGGCTTTTGGGATTTCTAGTTTTTAAAAATCAAATAAAATAAATAATATAAATTAAATAAATTAAATAATATAATTATAATAGATACGTTTATTAGTTGGTAACCGATATATTTAGTATAGGTATTATGGCTATATCAGTTTATTGTTTACGCTTAAATTAGAGATAGTCTATTGAGAAGGAAAAATTGAAGAGAAGAGAGTCTGAGAATTGAGAGAGATTAAGAGGAAGCTTGAGGATTTCAAAGCCAATACTAGTGATGTTTAGCAAGAATTATTTTAGTAGTTGAAGGTATGTTCAATAACTTTGATATAATATATGTATATGTATGAGTTCGGCATAATTTATATGTTCTGTGAATTCAAAATTCTAAGTTTACGATTATACAATTGAGTACTTATAGTCGTATGTGTTTATGATGATTAGAATTTGTGCTTAAACCAGAATAGTATGCTAATTGCGTTTGACAGTAGGGGGAAAGTAATGTCAGTATATGCATTCTTTGTATGGCATACATAAGTACCAATTTGGATGGTCAATTCTTATGAAAAACTGTAAATTAAAACTCGTATTTGGTATTTCATTGAGATACGAGCATAACGTAGTTCGAATGAGATGATTTGATCAAGTAATGCATTCACAATGTTGATTTCTAGAATGAATATCAAAAATGGAGTTTTTGGTTTTAAAATATGCTATTCTAGTATTTAATTTTTCTAGAATTATGGTTTAAGTTATGTAATGTTAGTATTTGTATGCTTGGTGAAGTTTATGTGTAATTTTCATAAGTTATATATGTTAATTGGTGTTAAAAAAATTAAGAATAGTAGCTTGGTTTTGTTTCTGGTTATGGGTGTTCTGTAATTCGGCGCCCCTGCGCCAAATTTCGCGCCCCTACGCCAAATTTCGTGCCCCAGCGTCAAAGTTCGCGCCCCAGCGTCAAAGTTCGCGCCCCAACGTCAAAATGGGCCAATAGCTCGCACCCCAGCGCTGGAACTCGCGCCCCGGCGCTGGTACTCGCACCCCGGTACCACTGATCCGCGCCCCGGTGTCGAAAAAGTTATTTGAGTTGGGCAGTTTTGACCTCCTGTAGTAAAACGGCCATAACCTTTGCATACAAACTTCGATTGAGGATATTAAAGATGATTCCGAAAGAGGACGAATAGGCCTATAACTTTTATTCTTTAAGGTTTTCAATTTGAAATCGTTATGAAGGATAAAAATGGTCATCTTTACGACTGTTGTGTATTTGGAGCCAATCGGAGGGCGTCGGGATGCGCGAATGCAAGTGTAACCCTTTGTGTATTAGTATAACTTAATAATAATATGTTGGACATGTAATAGGATGTTGTATCAAGTTGTTAATGTTTATATGGTGCAATGACATGATCACTTAAGTAGTTGTAATAAAGCTAAAAAGTAATGTTCAGGAAAAGATGTGGTGTTATTTAAACTTAAACTTAGTTAGTAGCTATACTAAAAGTAAGAAAGCAACTCATGAAGGTAATGTTAGTGTAACTAATGTGTATTGTCAATACATATGGTATATGTAGGACTTAGGGTGAACGTGAGTAGTGATTGTTTAACCTACGCACGAGGCAAGTTCCATAACCTTTGCTACTTTATTATTCAGCAAGGTTACTTTTCATTGTTATGTTATTCTTATGCAAATTCTCTATTTCTAATCTCTTGTTTAACGATTTATTGTCATGCAAGTTCTTTAACCCTCATTTATTGTTGAGCAAGTTAGTTAATCTTTTTCTCTTTATTCAAAGTCTGTATTATTATTGTAAGAAGTGTGTTTATTCAGCTACTAATAACTGTTGTTTGACCTTCGTTCTTCAATATCATTGTACTATCTTACGTTATTGTACCGAACTCTTAGTTGTTTAGCAATTCTTTACCAATTCAATTAATCCTTAGTTGATGAATGTTCCAAACTCTAAATTATCCCTTGAAGTCAACTCAAACCAAACTTCCTTTGGTTTATTTATGTACACACACAACTTTGAAAGCATGTTGTCAATGATAACATTTGTTCAACTTAGAAATTGTTAATACTCTAGCTTTATTGATTCATCGATATACCTTGTTCATGAAGATATTATAATCAAACCCTTGAATAGTTATTGGTTCCTATCTGATTCAACCAATACTTAGTTGATGAGCGTTCTAAAAATCTAGACTTCCTTTGAAGTTAATTCCCAACCAAACTTTCTTTGGTTAGGAACCTGATAATCTAAGCTAAGATGAACAACCCTATATCATGAGATTATTTTAGAGCTACGCAATAGCGTTAAAATGTTTGCGCACTACATAGTACAAAGGGCTGATCACCTGGAGTACGGAATGATGGTCCATATAGTTGTTTAGACTGTTAAAGGTTACAGTAGAAACACCTATGAACCTAGGACATAGATAATAATTATAGTCTTTTAGACTGTTAAAGGTTGAAGTAGAAATACTTGAAAACCTAGAATAGAGTTCGTGGTCTTGTGACCCTCAGTGTATTCTTTGATGTTGATATCTATTGTTAACTTAAACGTTCATTATTCCTTTGAACTCATAGCTGTTGAATTAAAGTTTATTGTTCTGGTAAGAATACTTTACCATTGAAAGCTCGGTTAATTGTCATTCATAAAATGTTATTGTATATTATCCTTCTTGTGGGCAATTGTTTGCTCACTCTTGCACAAAACAATGCAGATGAAGTTACGAAGTTTGAAAAGCTTTCTACAAGCAAGGGCAAGGACAAAGTGCTTGATTAGACAACAACGTTTAATTTATATTTTATTTTATGAAGCTTATGTAATAGATTTAATTATGATTATGTTTTAGTTTTCCGCTGATGATTGTAATAAAGGTTAGATGACCTGGGATTTATTTGAGATTATGTAACCCTTTGGTGGGAGATTTATTGTTTAAGCTTTTGAGTTTAATTATATCCTTTGTTTATGGGTAGTTAGTTATGATTTAATTGGCCAGTGAACACCAAATTTGTGGGATTGAGGTGCCCGGATTTGGAGGTGTCACATAGACAGTGTCTATAAGAAGAGAATGATAAAGAAGTTAAGAATAAAAAAGGTTATATTTAAGTATGGTATAATTGTACTCTTTAATTGTTGATGTATGGTATCTGGGCTAAATGTTTCCTTCATAGAGCGGAGGTATATACGAACTAGTAACTCGGAACCTATTTTGTTGGTTATTTGTGGGAAATCACTCAGCGTACCATATGGAAACTGTTAGAGACCCGATGTGTACCAAGTATAGAAAATCGATACATATGATGAAAATGTGGAACTCGATTGGAATTTTGAGCAATGTAAATGAAGTTGGAAATTCTTAAAGCAGGACTTGTTATATAAACAAGAAGATTCAAAGAAGAATCTTGAAGAGATATGTAGATAATGAATGGGAGTTACCTAACTCCAATAACAAAGACAACGAATAATGTCGTAAATGAAAGGAAAGAAATAGAATCGTAAAATAAAACGATCACGAGTTAGGAAAAGAATTTTAAGGAATATGATAATAGAATAAGATCACGACGTGATCTGTTTATGTTATAGAAGAAAGATGGTCTGTAATGTTTGAATATTTATAGCTTGATGCTATGAAGGTAATGTACTATGAAATAGTACAAGATAAACTCATGAGGAGTTATAGATAATGTGATACGAGGAATTCATATCGAGCAAAGAACAAGTTAAAAGTAAGATAGAGTTAGGTGGGATTTCAATTGAGGACCAATGTGACGGCTGAGTTGTACAAATCTTTGTATGGGAATGGGTTTTGTGCTTGCACTCAGTTTATCATATTGATAATCTTTGGAATGTTGGTGTTGTGCTATCAATGTATATGTGAGGAAAAGGTGATTCTTTTCTCATGAGTATGTTTGATAGTTAGAAACTATTAAGATTAAACAAATATTATTAGGATTAGGCGCGGTTCTTAAAACTAATGCACATGGTAAGTTCGTGACTCATAATAATATGATATGTTTTGAACCCCTCAGCGAATGGATGCCTATGGTCTGACTAGGATAAGTTCTTAAACTCATATTATTGTGGCAAGTCCCGAACTTCCAATGTGCGATAGGTTTGATGAACTGGGGTATAATTAATTTATGAATGAAGAATTGAGGATTATGGGAATAGATAGAATTATTAAGCAATGGATCAGTATAGAAAGTGGAGACATAAGTTTTTCCAAATCTTCTAGCTATGCTAGACTTCAAATTTTTGACATCAAGCTAAATTCGCACTATGTACCTTTTTAAAATGAATTTTTACTCTCAACGCATGGTGACAAATGTGTATGTGTGGACTTCGGGACATTGACACATCGTTACCTGTTGAGATATGATATCACTAAAATCGATTTTCAAAGATTTTTGAACTATTTAAAGAATAGTCTATGCTAATTTTTTCGGCTATACGAAAATGATTTGAAAATATCAAAATGTATTTTATATCATTAATGCATCATGGAACCTGGTGCAAAGATGATAAAAACGATGGAGTTATCAATGCAGAATTTCTTAGTGTTGGATGTGATCTAAGGGTCGTCAGCCCACTATGGTATGATGTAGTATGACTAAGTCACAAAATGACGGAATCCTCAAACGGACTGTAAATACAGTGCGGTATCATGACGTCATAAAAAGATTTTTGAGGTTTCTTTAAGATATGAGAATATATATATACACGTGAATATGTATATTTCGATTGATGTCCGAATTGTTGTAGAAGTCTATCCTATTTGATTCAGCTAGACGAATATTGAAAGATGTTCATGAAATTCAAGCGTTTCTTGAGAAGTTATGCCAAACCAAATTGTTTTGGTGCGGATTCAGATGTTGAAAAGCTGAGGTGAACAACCCTGTAAAAGGGGACATGTTATTAGAGACAATGGTTCCGAAAGTAACGCATATAGTCGTTACGAAGTTAAGATGTAATACGTTGTGCACGACGTAGGGGTACGATAGGCTGATCACCTAGAGTACTTGCAGAGAGTGTTTTCAGTCTGTGTGATTGCTAAACATTCTGTTAAAGATGGTTTATAATGGTGATGCACTATTAAACCTAGAGAAGAGTTCAAGGTCTTATTACCCCTCAGCATGATTTGAAATCTTTTGAATTCCTGTTATTCATATCGCTTCCCAATTATTGAGCAATTGTGGAAGATTCTTATTATTCTGAAAGGTGAAAGTGGAAAGGATGAGAAAAATTAAGCAAAACATAATAATCTCAAGAAAGAAATGAAATTCCAGAAAGAAGAGAAATGTGAAACTCTTAGAAGAGGATGATGTGAGGAATATGATGGTCTTAGAAAGATCTTTAGAGAAAGAATTGGGTTGCAGAACCTAATGAATAAATAGATAGTAACAAAAAAAAATCTATTTTTGATAAAGGGAATGAATGAAAATTAGTAAGTTAAAAATTTCGAGGACGAAATTCTTAGAAGAAGGGGTGAATGTAATGTCCCGAGAGTTTGATCATATAGTATATGATAATGATCCTTAGAGAAAGATAATGAACGGGTCAAAGAATATGTAATACTCAAATATAATTGAGTATAAGTAAATGTTATGGAATAAAACTTATAAGAAATTATTATCAAGAATGGTGAGATTAGAAAATATAAAACTTATATTAAGATAATGTGTTGAAGTTATTCAAAGAATAGATTTGAGGAAAACCTGAGTAAGGCAGGGTTTTGGTGATTCCGAGGACGGAATCCTTATAAGGAGGGAATGATATGACATCCTAGATTAAGAATTTATAAATGAGAATTTTATAAATAAAAGTATTATTTATGAGATATGTTGGGTGTGAGTATGTATATGTCATATATTGTAGAATATATGAATTGATGTGAAGAAAATGTTATATATTAATTTTAATATATATAAATATTTAATTGAATTATTTATTGAGTTAAATAAATAAATTTTGTTTTGATTATAGAGTAATGTAATTAAGTGTAGTAGATTAATTAAATGAATATTTAGTATTTAATTTAATTAATATAATAATTTTATGTTATAGTTCTAATTTAATTGAGATAATTAAATTAGATGAGTTATGTGATGATTGTTACACGAAATTATAATTAACAAGTAAATATAATTATGTGACAATTTGATGAGATTGATTGATGTTAAGCCATTGATTAATTAAAATAATGAGTATTTTCCAAACATGGTCTTAGGCTTTTCAAGTTCAAGTTGGTGTAACCTATGTATTAACTAGTAATTAGTATATATAATAATTACTAGGAGTTACATATATTATATATTACTGGTATTATATATTATATGTATATACTACAAGTTAGTACGTTAGTTTTAGAAAATAAACCAAAGAAAGAAGAAGAGAGTTAGAGAGAGTTGTAGGAGAAGAAGAAGAGGAAGAAAAAGAAGAAAAAGGGAAAGCTTTGAAAAAGAAAAAATAAGCCCCATCATCATTATCTCCATCTCTCTCTTAAATTCATACTAATAAGGTTATAATCTAAATTCCTTGTTTTAATTATATTTTTATGTTCTTCATAACGTAGTTATCTGATAATTGTTATATAGAAGTTGTATTGAGAAATTGAGAGAGATAGAGAGAAATAGAGGAATTGAGATGAGCTAGAAGAAGAAGAAGAAGAAGAAGAAGAAGAAGAAGAAGAAGAAGAAGAATAAGAAGAAGAAGAAGAAGCTAGAAGAAGGTAACTTCTAAACTCTTATTTAATCTTTAATTTTTTTTGTAGATTTATGTTCTAGGGTAGTAGATCATGCTTAATCTTGTTTGTATAGGTTTAATCTTGGATTATCAAGAATCAAACAAGAGGATTCAAGAAAGAAAATGAAATGGAAAGAAAATTTGAAGAACAAAAATCGTAGGTTTTGAGTAATTGTGGACAAATTTTGTGAAATTCATACCTCTTTGGGTATAATGAGTTAGAAAGTGAGCCTTATATCAAATCGAAGATATCGAAGTAAGCTATATTCTGATAGTGGAATCACATAAAAACTCTTTGTAGATTTCTTGCAATGTCTATTTTAGTAAGGCTGGTATGAAGGGAAAATAATCTGCCCAGAAAATCAAAACTGTTATGGTTTCTGACTTTGAACAATTCATATAAATTCGTGTGTTTTGAATTTAAAGAAACTTTAAACTGCAAAGTTGTAGATATGGAACTTTACTAGCCAGACTCGCAAGATTGAGCCATTTTATGGACCGGATCATGTTCGAAATAAATTGTTTAGCAAGGATGTCCAAAAAATGAAATTTTCTAGACTAGTTGATGAATTACAGAATCTGGTTTAGATGGATAAGGGTCTGACTTTAAGGCCTAGATGAGGTTGTAGTACACTGAGTAAGGGTTAATTCTATATAAGAATGAACAAAAACAGACATGTAACGAAGGAGTTATGTTAAAACCAAAAACAACGTTTTGTTAAAGAAATTGTGAAGATGAGTTTTATAATTCTGTTTGAATTAAGATTTTGGGTGATGGTATATTTTGATGATTAAAAATATGTTTTGGCATATGTAATGAGTATAGATATGTGTTATCATATTCTATGCATAATTAACCATTTAAGATCAAGAGTTGAGATAAGTTAATGTGTGTACATAACGTGCTCGATAAAATGCCTAAGAGTAATAGTATTTCTAAACTTTGGTATACAAAGTGTCTATCTAATGATTGATATTGGATGTTATGTGCATCTGAGTATGAAAAGATGATAATACAAGAATAAAAATGGAAAGAAATTGAAAAGGGCGATTTTTGATTTTTGAAGAAAAATTAAACTTGTAAACAATGTGTTGAATATGCATTTTTGAAACCAAAGTGGTATAATAAAATGGTGTGAAATACGCACATTAAACTACAATTGCGATAGTCTAGCATGTGTGGTGATGAAAATGAAAATAAAACCGAATTGCATATAAAATAGTTAGATGTCTATAAAGACATTATAAAGGATAATAAGATAAAGTAAGGTCTTAGAATAAATTTGACCATGAGATTGAGTATTGATTTTATTTATTATCAATCTCACATACAATGTAGGTTGTGCAAGGACGCGAAGTATTAGCGTGTTGGTAAAACGCCGGTAAAGGCAAGTCTTTCAGTTCCTTTTTGCTATGTGAACTTGATGATGATCTGCTTTAAAATTTTAGTGTATGATGTATTATATATGTCAAAAGTATGAAATGTGAAAGTCAATCTATGACTATGATGATTAAACTAGGAATGTTGATTGAGTAAAAACTCAATCTTTATAGTTGTTATGTGAACTACAACATGTATGCTATGTTTGTTTATGATTATTCTTATATGTTGAGCATGTTATTACGTGTTACGTGATGCATGAAAACAGTTAGATTTTGCCGAGCTGTCGAGCTCATTCTTGCAAATAACCATTTTTTGCATATGCAAGAATTGAAGGTAACGCTATGTGCTACTTGATTGTTATGGATCGAAAGTGATATATGAAGATTTAATATCCTAGCTAAGTTGTTATTCTTGTAAACCATGTCTAATGGTTTGGTAAATGTATTAATGTTGTATTGTTAATTCGTTTTGCGATGTAAACTCTTGTAGTATTAAAATGATTCTGAGATATTTAGATGTAAATGTTGAAAGTTTTGGGAACGAGAATAGTTTGTAATAGAAAATTTTAATTATTCCGCAAATTTCAATGGTTGTATTATCATTTAATGATGTAAAATTAGAGGTTTAATGTAATATTAACGATTGAAATCGAGAATTAAATTGTATAAATTTTGGGGTCATTACACGCGCCGCGGCGCCGAGTCCAGATTTTTTAGTACTAAGTGGCTATGCCGCAGTGCGGCACCAAGTGCAATAGCCGGCGCTGCAGCGCCAGCTTCATAACGTAGATAGTGAAGAATGTTTACAAACTGAACATGAAGAGTAATGGTTAAACAATTATATAAAGATCTTAATGAAACATTGTTATGACATATTAAAACTTAAGTATGCCCATATAAGGTTAAGATTAAGTCAATTACTAATAAACGTAAGAGTGATGTAATGGAAAGCCGGAACCAATAATAACAAATCTAATACGTAATTAGATTGAGAAGAAGGGTAAGATTCTTTAGGAACCATGTGTAATCATTCATGACCTAATGGACTATGTGATGTTATTATTTAATGTAGAGACCTTAAGGACGTAAAGTGAAAGTGTTATAACTATAAGCAGACACTAAAGACAAGTACTCTAACCCTTGTTCCAGTTCGATTTGGACAAATCTTTGTGATTCATGTATTCTCCGCATGAGTTAGTATCTGAGGAAGTCAAAGCCAATCCTTTCGGCTAGATGTATGTTATGTTATTCTATCAAGTTTTGATAAGGATTTACCAAACTAATATTATTGTGGTTTTCAAAAGTAGACTGAATATATTAAACTGTTTTGTCGTCAAATGACAGGCACGTGAGGTTGCCACAACTTAAACGTATACACGTTTAATGGATGTAGTGTTGATCAACATAGAGTACTATAGGCTGATCACCTAGACGTGCTCGTAAGATAAGTCGGACTTACGGACTTCGTGCCAGGATGTCCTTTTTAAAGTACTCATGAAATACTTACGGTCTTAAACCGGAATTGATGTTTTACTGAATATTGTTGTTGTAAAACGTTTTTAATAAAATGAAGTGCTAGTTTGAATTCTCAATAGTACTTCGTAACTCTTGTCCAGTTATTGAAGATATATGATTCCTATGTTTCAAGCATGTTATTTTCCTAGAATTGTTGTACTTTATGAGCTAGTTAGGCTCATGCTTGCTTGAACCATATGAATGCAGCTAAGACCGAACAGACCGATGTATTCGGCGAGGATAAATGGAAGGCAAAGGTGAACCCGTAGATTGCTTATGTAATAATATAGATTTTGTAAGAAATAATATTGATATTATGACAAAGACAATGTATTGGTTGTAAAGAACCTGGGGAATATAAATATTCTTTTGGATATATATATATATATATATATATATATATATATATATATATATATATAAGACATATCCGTTCTTTTGAGGTATTTCAATTGAATGTTTATGTGAACTGTAGCACCGTTTAGCACCATCTGTCGGGTTATAAGATACCCGGATTTGGGGGCGTCACAGGTTGGTATCAAAGCATTAGGTTATAAAACTTAAGGGGGGAAATAAAACCTTAAGTCATAACCTGAAGAAAAGTCCAAGAATAAAAGATGGAAGTTAACCTTATAAAAATGCATTATATATGTTATGTGTTTTTATTATTCTACTAACGTGTACTAATCAACTTTTTGTGTTGTTGTAGATGTCAGGTGAAAATAGAGTTGTACAGGTAGTCAGCGAAGGGTCGGTAAACCAGATAAAAATCATACCGAACCCCGTAGCAGCAAATCCCGAGATAGTTATGGTGGAGTCTGGAGACTCAGAGAGCTTAGACCTCATGTCCGTGTTTGACGACATGTTGGAAGAAGAAGTGGAGGTAGTATCCTTCAATCCAGTAGCTATAGTAGCAGAGATAACTCCAAGGGAGTCGATGATGTCACTGTTCATGTCAGTGATAGATAGAAACGTACACTACTATCAGGAGGTCAAGGAGCTGAAGGCGGAGCTCCAAGCCGTTATAGAGGACAAGACGGACGTGGAGTCCATGTGGGAACATGAACATGACGAGAGGGTTTTGGCTAAGGACAAGGTCCATGAGCTAAAACAGGAGGTCTTTGAGCTTAGGAGCAAGCTAAAGACCAAGAAACAGAAGATAGGGAGAATGTCCTATATCCATAGGAATTCTCATGAGGATTTCCAGTTGCAGGTAGCTGGTTATCTGGTAGAGACAGGGCAGACGCGACATACTATCACCCGTGATATTATTGTCGGTCTTGCCAAGGCAGATTTCGAGAATGCCTTAAGGAAGATGTGATCGAGTAGTGGCTAGAGTACTTAAATATGTACTTATTTGTGTATCTAGTAGTGACGTAAAGCCCTCTTTTGTATAATCAAGGGTAGTCTTTTGTAAATTCCAATTTTTAGAAAGCAATGGCGGGAACGTAATGTATTTGACTTATGTCGTGTTGTAAATTCCAATTTTTTTTTTGAAAATATGGAATAACGAATGTTTAAGTTATTGTTTAACGTTGAATAATAACTAACTAACAGGAAATGAATAATAACAAAATATGTGTTTATTGTAACAGCAAAATGCCGCCAAGAAGAGTACCACGTAACCAAGGTGCAAACACAAATCAACCAGAGGGAGGTCCGATTAACCCCATGCAAGAATTTTTAAACCTTTTAATCGCAGTGTTTAATCAAACTAGGGCTAACATCCCCGTAAATCCTGGTGTAGTACGAGCTACTACATTCAAGGACTTTAAGAGTGTGGGTCCGCCGAAGTTCAAAGGAACTACGGACCCTATCGAAGCCCAAACATGGGTAAGAGAGATAGAGAAGGCATTTGTGATAGCAAATATTGATGAGGCCCAAAAGGTTGCCTTCGCAACCTACATGATGAAGGGAGAGGCCAACTTTTGGTGGGAGGCCAATCAGGCAAGGGCCGGAATAGATGTGATAACGTGGGCGAGGTTCAAGGAAATATTCTACGAGAACTACTTTCCCAAGAGCATGCAGGGAAGGATGGAGATGCGATTTCTAGATTTAAAACAAGGGGATATGACGGTTCCCCAATACACCGCCAAGTTTAATGACTTGGAAAGGTTCGCTCCACATCAAGTGGATACTGAGGTGTGGAAGTCTAGACGGTTCGAACAGGGCCTGAAACCCTGGCTCTATAACCGTATCTATGTGTTCCAAAGTATTTCCTTTGGAATTGTTTTAGAGAATACAATAATTGCCGAAAGTGGTAGCGACGCATTGAGCCAATACCACAAGGATAAGAAGAGCAAGGGGAAGGTGGATGGAGGAGTGAAGGTTGAAGGTGCCAGCGGGAGTGGCGAAGGGTATAAGAGGAAGGTGAGTAGCTTAGGAAATCCCGTAGTAAAGCTAGGGGAACTGAAAAGGAGGATAAAGGCCTGCAAGACTTGCGGGAAGACTCATTTAGGAGTCTGTCTCAAAGGTAAGGCCGTGTGTTGTAATTGCGGACAGGAGGGGCATATTGCACCAAACTGTCCAAGCCCGAAAAAGAACCATGGATGCTTTGTATGTGGGTTAATGGACCACATGGCAAAGAACTGCCCAAAGAAGGGGACAGACGGAAATAAGGGTGCCAATAATGGTAAGTTAACTATTGGGGGTCCAACACAGCCGGGTAGGCCGATGGCCTGTACGTGACGCCCCCAAAATTAGGTATACATCACCCATCTTGGGTCGCCAGATACATGATACAGAATTCAAATACAACTTACTAATACAACTGTCGTGTACAATAGGACAAAACATAAACTGTGAGTTTGAATACATATATTGTCTACTAGAGATTATACAAACTCAAAAGGAGGTCTCATTACAATTATTATCACACTATTTCACAGAATAGTGAGGACTAATAATGCTATCCTCTGGACCATCACTCCGTTCCCCAACTCGTCCCAGCTATATTCTCATTTCCTAAAGAGAACAGTGAAAGAAAGGGTGAGCTCAACTAGCCTAGTAAGAAATATTATGACTAAGATAATGCAGAATAAATTATCATTAGTCTCCAACAATGTTAAACTGATAAAATATAATAGACATCAAGTTTAACTGTAGCGGAACAAGCAATCCATTAAAAGAGTCAAGTAGAAAATAAAATCTAATATCTTTTATGATTTAAAAGGTTTTTCATCACTGTTATCGCTGGTACTCAGCTTAAAAAATATTCCACATCATTGAATCACCCCTGCACTACGGCCAATGATATTCTTTAGTATCACGACCACAATTATCCATGCACAACGGGCCAAGAATATTTGTGTATTCATTAATGGTCATGATCATGCCAACAACTATCCATCAATGCACTACGGGCCAATGAGGACTTTTACCATATCATTTGTAACATTACGGTCATGATTACAACGAATAATCCCTGGTCATAATCATACCAAGTCCATCTATGCACTACAGGCTACAGATGACTTTCAAAAAAAATATAAATATGATGACAATGATATAAGAATTCAATAAAAACAAGTTCAAGAATTAATTTATCCAGAAACTAATAATGTCCAAATTGTCAACATGATACTGCTTTGTAGAGTAAAATTCAAGAATGATCAGAAGAATATTTCCATGAAAAGATACTGGATGAAGCGCAAATATCAAGGATATTCTACTAATTTCAGGGATTATAGAAGTCAAAACTTTAACCAACTGAGTATAATAAAGAATGGAATAACAAAAGAAATCACCATGCATGCGGTACTTCGCATAAACAAGTTATTCCAACAGAATTATAATAACGGAACCAGGTCAGGCAAAATTTGCACCGACAGGATGTTCCAACAGAATAATAAAGACGGAACCAGGTCCGGTGTAAAACACACAGACAGGATGTTCCAACAGAATAATAGAAGAATGTCACCAAGTATAGGGTAGACCGCGTATACAGGTTATTCCAACAGAATAATAAAAAATGGAATAACAACAGTTCTCTTCATGAATAAGAAAGAATAAAACCCCTTACCGTAAAAGAACTGAATATAAGAATAGTTAAGTAGCAGAAAACTTTTCTTCTTTCTCTCTATAATTTTCTCTCTCTAGAGTTTCAGTGAATTCCTAAGAAAATAATGAAGGAATGAGCTTCTTTTTATAGAAAAAAAATGGACTGCATAGTAACTCACTCATGAACGATCCAGATTAATCTACTTTAATCTGACGGTCCATATTTAAAGTAAAATCTTTTAAATATAATATATATTATATATTATATATTATATATA
The DNA here is from genome assembly GCA_020205505.1 of Panax japonicus. Taxonomy (NCBI): domain Eukaryota; kingdom Viridiplantae; phylum Streptophyta; class Magnoliopsida; order Apiales; family Araliaceae; genus Panax; species Panax japonicus. The sequence continues at coordinate 12,247,046 of CM035111.1, forward strand.
TATATATATATATATATATATATATATATATATATATATATATATATATATATAAGTTCACGGGTTATCACCCCCGTGAACCACCATCCCCTCCATTTATCATGCTTTAATAATATATACATATATAATACATATATAATATACATATATCTAATAATTCAACAAACATACAAGCCACCCGAATCAACCATTTGAAATTCTCACCCATCCTATTTTCCACACATGGGCCCCACATGTGGGCCCACCTATATTATAAAAAAATAACTTTCTACAAATTATTTTGAAAAATGGGTAAATGAGGATCCATAAAATAAGCAAAAATGAGTGACTTCTTACATAAGCATCAATAATCAATATTGTGTGCTACTATGTAACCACGCATATTACTGTGCTTTTACTACCGAGTAGTTCAACAGTATTAACGGTAAAACTTCCGCCGTTATTTTCAATAAAATATTTTTGTCATTTTCTCAATCCGACAATAATTCTGTTGTGGGTTCCACCAATGATTGAGCCGTTGTACGAATATTCCCTACTAAAATGAATATTCCCCGACCAATCGAATATAATATGACAACTTGCATACTTTGCAAAATTTATAAATATTATCCACAACTATAACATTATATTAAATTCATTCTGTAATATTCAAAAATGATAATTATAGAAAAATTATCTTTATTCATAAAAACTGGGGTCTCACACTGTACCTTTAATATGACCATCCAAGACGCGATGGCTTCAGGGGATGTAGTCGCAGGTATTATTCCGATCAACGACTTAAATGCATACGTGTTGTTTGACTCGGGTGCGACTTGTTTGTTTATCGCATGTGACTTTGCTAGACGATTAGGATTATTATTCTATTGGAACATCCTGTCTGTGTGTTTTATACCGGACCTGGTTTCGTCTTTATTATTATGTTGGAACATCCTATCGGTGCAAATTTTGCCTGACCTGGTTCCGTTATTATTATTCTGTTGGAATAACCTGTCTATGGGAAGTACCGCATTCATGGTGATTTCTTTTGTTATTCCATTCTTTATTGTACTATATTGGTTAAAGTTTTGACTTCTATACTCCATGAAATTAGTAGAATATCCTTGATATTTACGTTTCATCCAGTATATTTTCATGGAAATATTCTTGTGATCATTCTTGAATTTTACTCTACAAAACAGTATCATGTTGACAATTTGGACGTTAATAATTCCTGGATAAAATAATTCTTGAACTTGTTTTATTGAATTCTTATATCATTGTCATCATCCTCATGTTTATATTTTGTTGAAAGTCATTTGTGGACTGTAGTGCATAGATGGACTTGGTATGATTATAACCAGGGATTATTCGGTGTAATCATGACCGTAATGTTACAAATGATGTGGTAAAAGTCCTCATTGGTCCGTAGTGCATTGATAGACAGTTGTTGGCATGATCATGACCATTAATGAATATAAAAATATTCTTGGCCCGTAGTGCATGGATAATTGTGGTCGTGATACTAAAAATATCATTGGCCGTAGTGCAAGGGTGATTCGATGATGTGGAATATTTATTAAGTTGAGTCTCAGCGATAAAAGTGGTGAAAAACCTTTTTAATCATAAAAGATAGTAGATTTTATTTCCTACTTGACTCTTTTAATGGATTGGTTGTTCCGCTGTAGTTAAACTTGATGTCTATTATATTTATCAGTTTAACATTGTTGGAGACTAATGATAATTTATTCAGCATTATCTTAGTCATAATATTTCTTACTGGGCTAGTTGAGCTCACCCTTTCTTTCACTGTTCTCTTCAGGAAATGAGAATATAGCTGGGACGAGTCGGGGAACGGAGTGATGGTCTAGAGGATAGCATTAGTAGTCCTCACTATTCTACGAAATAGTGTGATAATGATTGTAATGAGGACTCCTTTTGAGTTTGTATAATCTCTAGTAGATAATATTTGTATTCAAACTCATAGTTTATGTTTTGTCGTAATGTACACAACAGTTGTATTAGTAAGTTGTATTTGAATTCTGTACCATGTATCTGGTGACCCAAGATGGGTGATGTATACCTAATTTTGGGGGTATCACAGTTGGTATCAAAGCTTAGGGATATGATCCCTGCCTAAGATGTGAGACAAGAAGTAGGAAGGGAGAGACGGGGAATTCCTTCGCTAGTAGGACATACTTAAATTTATTTTGTATTTAAATTGGTTGGTCAGAGTTTAGCGATATTATGTTACATGTCAATTAACCTTTGTTTTGTGGCAGTATCTGAAAATGACATCCGAAAATGTTGAGAATAGCAATGGAGCACAAGAGACCGTTGAGTCTCCACATATCAATAATCAGGAGAATGTGCATCAGGAAGGCGACAATCCTCATGCAAACAACAACACTGACCAAATGATGAATGATGGATTGTTCAGAGGCTTTATGCAATTCATGCAACAGCAGGTGAGAGCGACTCCTGTCCAAAATGTAGGTGGAAACACTGGAAACTCTCGGGCGGTCACCGCTAAACAGTTCAAGGAGCTGGGACCATCGGAGTTTAAGGGAGAGCCAAAACCACTTATGGCGAAAGCATGGATAAAGTAGATCACCAAGATATTTGATGTCTTGGGATGCTCCGAGGAGCAAAAGTTTCCCTTTGCCGCCTTTATGTTGCGCGGAGAGGCAGATTACTGTTGGGAATCAGTAAAATGTACTCAACCTGCCGTACTGAAGATGTCTTGGGAGAAGTTCCAAGAGCTGTTCAACGATAAATACTTTCCCGAAAGTATTTGTCACATGAAGAAGGTGGAGTTTATCAAATTGGAGCAAAATAATATGACCGTGTCGCAATACGAGGCAAAATTTGCGGAGTTATCCCGGTTTGCGTCCCACTTGGTGGATAATGAAGAGAAAATGACACGAATGTTTTTAAGAGGTTTGAAGCCAGAGATACGTCAACATCTTATTTCTCATAAACTGTGTTTGTATTCAGATGTTGTAAATAGGGCTCAGTTGGTGGAGCGCGATAACGAGTCAACGCAACCAAAAGAGAGAAGCCGGCAAAATGATAATACCAGTGAGAGCAGTCATCAAAGTGGTGACAACAAGCGTGGAAGGAATCAACAGGCCAGAAATGGTAACCAATTCGGTGGTAATCAGGGCCAAAACAATAAGAATGGACATTTCATGAAGAGAAGATTCAACAATGATGGAAAGACGTCAGCACTAGTACGCGTTGTTAAGGAAGGAGAAAGACCACCTATCATATGCTTCAAATGTGGAGGGGAGGGACACATCAGTCCAAATTACGCGATGCCGTCCAAAGCATGTTATAATTGTGGAAAAGAATGTCACTTAGCCTGATTTTGTCGTTCACCGAAGACAAATTCAGCTAGGATGGAGGCACCAAAGGCTGTCCCAGAAAAGTCAAAGCCAGTAGTGTAAGTTAGAGCATTTGTTGTGACCTCCCAGAAAGCAAGGAACCCGAATGAGGTCATCTCGGGTAAGATTATCATAAACTCTAGCGAAGTCTATATTTTATTTGATACCAGTTCTACCCATTCTTTTATTTCTCCTACTTGCGCTCAATGATTAAATTTGACTCTGGAGAAATTAGAATTTGACTTATCTGTGGAAACTCCATTGGGAGAAATCTTTATTACATCCATGATTTATAAGTCTTGTTTGGTTCAAGTTGGTACCCATACAATACCTGTCGATCTTATTGCATTAAAAATACTTGTATTTGATATAATTCTAGGGATTGATTGGTTAACTACTCATCATGCAAAAATTGATTATTTTTGTAAGGTTATTAGCTTTCATATTCCTAATCGACCTATTATGCGAATTCAAGAAACCAAACCATTAAAATCACTCACTATCATCTCAAGCCAAAAAACTATTCATTTATTGAAAAACGGATGTCAAGCTTTCTTAGCTCATGTCACAGATCTAAACAAAAATACGTCAATTTTGAATAATATTTCTATTGTTTATGAATTTCCTGACGTACTCCCTGAAGAACTTCTTGGCCTACCCCCAGAGCGTGAAATTGAATTTTGTATCGACCTTGAACCCGGTACAAAACCCATTTCTAAATCCCCAAATCGAATGGCTCCTATTGAACTTCAGGAGTTAAAAACTCAACTGCAGGAATTGTTAGACATTGGCTTTATTCGTCCTAGTACTTCTCCTTGGGGTGCTCCCGTTCTATTCGTGAAGAAGAAAGATGGGTGTATGCGACTTTGTATTGATTATCGGGAGTTGAATCATGTCACCATCAAAAATAGGTACCCATTGCCACGTATTGATGACCTGTTTGACTAGTTGCAAGGAGCCAAATTCTTTTCAAAGATTGATCTTCATTCCAGATATCACCAATTGAATATTAGAATCGATGACATTCCAAAGACGGCTTTCAGAACTCGGTACGGGCATTATGAATTCCTAGTCATGTCCTTTGGATTGACTAATGCTCCTGCTGCCTTCATGGATATGATGAATCTAGTATTCAAGGAATATTTGGATCACTTTGTGGTCATCTTTATTGATGACATCCTCATATATTCCAAAACCCGTGAAGATCATGAGCAACACTTGAGGCTGATACTCCAAAAGCTTCTTGAATGTAAGCTTTATGCCAAGTTGAAGAAATGCGAGTTTTGGCTTGAGGAAGTAGCATTCCTTGGGAATGTGGTATCAAGTCATGGAATATCTATTGACCCAGCAAAGATTGAAGCTATTCAAAGCTTGGAGCAACCTAAATTAGTGTCCGAAGTACGTAGCTTTCTCGGCTTAGATGGTTATTATCGGAGATTCGTAGAAGGGTTTTCTCGAATCACTACTCCACTAACTCAACTGACTCAGAAAGATACAAAGTTCGGTTGGAGAAAGGAATATGAGAAGAGTTTTCAAGAACTCAAGAGGAGACTCATTTCAGCACCTGTTCTGACAATACCATCTGGTTCGGAGGGATTTGTCATCTAAAGTGATGCTTCGGGCAAAGGGTTAGGATGTGTTCTCATGCAACATGGGAAAGTTATAGCATATGCCTCACGACAACTCAAAGAATATGAGAGGAATTATCCTACTCATGATCTAGAGTTGGCAACTGTTGTCTTCGCACTAAAGATTTGGAGGCATTACTTGTATGTGGAGAAAGTAGAGATCTTTACGGATCATAAAAGCCTCAAATATTTCTTCACTCAATAGGAACTCAACATGCGATAATGACATTGACTTAAACTATTGAAAGATTATGATCATACTATCCAATACCATCCTGGAAAAGCGAACTTAGTAGCTGACGCATTGAGTAGAAGATCATATGCGGGTACGAGTGCAATATTGTCAACGCAAAGGCCCATTTTGTATGACTTACAAAGGATGGAGATAGAGATAAAGACTCTAGGGACCCATGTGATGACGGAAAATATACGAGTAGAACCTACCTTAATTGATAAAATTAAAGCTGCTCAAGTTACAGATCCGGAGCTGATGCGTATGAGGAAGAAAGTGCAAAAAGGTGCAATGCCAAAAGCAAGAATCGATAAAGAAGGAATACTTCGAGTCAACTCCAGACTTTGTGTTCCTAACGACCCTTATTTAAAGTATAAAATCATGATGGAGACGTACAACACACCATTTGTAATCAATCCTGGGAGTACCAAAATGTATCATGATCTTCGACATACATTTTGGTGGGACAATATGAAGAGAGAGATAACGCTGTTTATCTCAAGGTGTCTAACATGTCAACGAGTCAAGGCGGAGCATCAAGTACCAAAAGGTCCATTGCAACCACTTGAAATTCCAGAATGGAAGTGGGAGCACATTACCATGGATTTTGTTACTGGTCTTCCCAAAGTTTCTCAAGGCATAGATGCGATTTGGGTCATTGTTGATAGATTGACTCAGTCTGCTCATTTCTTAGCGATACGAGAAATTTATACACTTGAACGTCTTGCTCGTATATACATAAATGAGGTTATAAGATTGCATGGTATGCCAGTATCCATAGTTTCTGATCGAGACCCAAGATTCACTTCGCAATTTTGGGTTAGTTTGTAAAAAGCTATGGGCACAAATTTATGATTTAGCTCGGCATATCATCCTCAGATAGACAGACAGTCGGATAGGACTATTTAAACTCTTAAAGATCTATTAAGACTCCGTGTCCTTGATTTCAAGGGAAGTTGGGACAAGTTATTACAATTGGTGGAGTTTTCCTACAACAACAGTTATCAAACAAGTATTGGCATGGCTCCATTCGAAGCGTTGTATGAAAGAAAGTGTCGTTCTCCAGTATGTTGGGATGAGGTAGGTGAAGCAATATTGTTGGGACCAGAGTTGGTACATATGACTACGAAAAATATTCAAACGATCTGGCAACGTATAAAAACCTCACAAGATCGATAAAAGAGTTATGCTGATCTTCATCGAAAGGACGTGGAATTCGATATAGGATATCATGTGTTGTTACGTGTTGCTCCATGGAAAGGAGTTACGAGATTTAAAAAGTGAGGAAATCTCAATCCTCGATTCATCGGCCCATTTTTAATCCTTGATCGAGTAGGAACTGTGGCCTATAGACTCGCTTTACCGCCAAGTATGTCTCGTGTTCATAACGTTTTTCACATATCCATGTTACGTAAATATGTGGAAGACCCGAACCACATTATTGAGTTGGAACCAGATGAAATAGTGGAAGATTTGACGTATGAAGAAGTTCTTGTTCAAATCTTGTATAAGAAGGAACATATTCTACGCACCAAGGTTATACCTCAAGTCAAAGTTTTGTGGAGAAACCACGATGTTGAGGAAATGACTTGGGAGTTAGAATCTGAAATGAAATTAAGGTATCCTTACCTCTTCGACATACCATGTACGTACCCTAATTTCGAGGGCGAAATTTTATAAGAAGGGAAGATTGTAAAACCCCAACTTTTTGAATAAAGATGAATTTTCTATAAATATTATTTTTGAATATTATGGAGTGAAATTGATATAATAGTTGTGGGTAATATTTATAAATTTTACAAAGTATGCAAGTTGTTATATAATATTCGATTGGTCGGGGAATATTTGTTTTAACAGGGAATATTCGTACAACGGCACAATCATTGGTGGACCCCACAACGGAATTATTGTCAAATTCAGAAAACTGACAAAAATACTTTATGAAAATAACGGCGGAAGTTTTACCGTTAACTGTTGAAACACCCGGTGTTAAAAGTACAGTAATACGCGTGGTTGCATAGTAGCACACAGTATTAATTATTGATACTTAAGTGATAAGTCACTCAGTTTTGTTGGTATTATTAATGTAATAATACAGAAAATCTTTTTATATAAAACATGATACTTTATAAAGTTATTCTATAAATAGAATATATTATATTCTATTATGCATGATGTTGCATAGTGTCTGCATAGTATTTTGCATAGTAAAATCTTTTTATATAAAATATAATACTTTTATAAAGTTATCTATTTTATTAGACAATAATTAGAATATATTATATTTTATTATGCATAGTGTTTGCATAGTGCCTGCATAGTGTTTGCATAGTAAAATCTTTTATAAAGTTATTCGTTTTATTAGATTATAAATAGAATATATTATATTTTATTTAAAAGATTTTGTTTTAAATATGGACCGTCAGATTAAAGTAAATCAATCTCGACCGTTCATGAGTTAGTTACTATGCATTCCATTTTTCTATAAATAGAAGCTCATTCATTCATTATTTTCTTACGAATTCAATGAAACTCTAGAGAGATAAACTATAGAGAGAAAGAAGAAAGTATTCTGCTACTTCACTACTTATATATCAAGTACTCTTCTTATTAAGGTAGGGAATATTATTTGTTGTACTCGTAAGGGGTGTTATTCTTTCTTATTCATGAAGAGAACTGTTGTTATTCCATTGATTATTATTCTATTGGAATAACCTGTATACGCGGTCTACCCTATACTTGGTGACATTCTTCTACTATTCTGTTGGAACATCCTGTCTGTGTGTTTTACACCGGACCTGGTTCTGTCTTTATTATTATTCCGTTGGAACATCCTGTCTGTGTGTTTTACACCGGACCTGGTTCTGTCTTTATTATTATTCCGTTGGAACATCCTGTCTATGTGTTTTACACCGGACCTGGTTTCGTCTTATTATTATTCTGTTGGAACATCCTGTCTGTGTGTTTTACATCGGACCTGGTTCCGTCTTTATTATTCTGTTGGAGCATCCTGTCGGTGCAAATTTTGCCTGACATAGTTCTGTTATTATTATTCTGTTAGAATAACATGTCTATGCGAAGTACCGCATGCATGGTGATTTCTTTTGTTATTCTATTCTTTATTATACTCAGTTGGTTAAATTTTTGACTTCTATACTCCATGAAATTAGTAGAATATCCTTGATATTTACGCTTCATCCAATATCTTTTCATGGAAATATTCTTTTGGTCATTCTTGAATTTTACTCTATAAAACAGTATCATGTTGACAATTTGGACGTTAATAATTCCTGGATAAAATAATTCTTGAACTTGTTTTATTAAATTCTTATATCATTGTCATCATCCTCATGTTTATATTTTTTTGAAAGTCATCTGTGACCTATAGTGCATAGATGGACTTGGTATGATTATGTCCAAGGATTGTTCGGTGTAATCATAACCGTAATGTTACAAATGATGTGGTAAAAGTTCTCATTGATCTGTAGTGCATTGATGGACAGTTGTTGGCATGATCATGACCATTAATGAATACACAAATATTCTTGGCCCGTAATACATGGATAATTGTGGTCGTGATACTAAAGAATATCCTTAACCGTAGTGCAGGGGTGATTCAATGATGTGGAATATTTATTAAGCTGAGTCTCAGCGATAACATTGATGAAAAACCTTTTTAATCATAAAAGATAGTAGATTTTATTTTCTACTTGATTCTTTTAATGGATTGCTTGTTTCGCTGCAGTTAAACTTGATGTCTATTATATTTTATCAGTTTAACATTGTTGGAGACTAATGATAATTTATTCTGTATTATCTTAGTCATAATATTTCTTACTGGGCTAGTTGAGCTCACCCTTTCTTTTACTGTTCTCTTCAAGAAATGAGAATATAGCTGGGACGAGTCGGGGAACGGAGTGATGGTCCAGAGGATAGAATTAGTAGTCCTCACTATCCTGTGAAATATTGTGATAATAATTGTAATGAGGACTCCTTTTGAGTTTGTATAATCTCTAGTAGATAATATTTGTATTCAAACTCACAGTTTATGTTTTGTTGTATTGTACACTGACAGTTATATTAGTAAGTTGTATTTGAATTCTGTACCATGTATCTGACGAACCAAGATGGGTGATGTATACCTAATTTTGGGGGAGTCACATCCTTGGCCAAGGCAGAATGAAATTAGAAAGGAGTTTCTAATTTATATTATTTGGAGTTGTGAATTTTAGAATCGAAATACATATAATTAAATAAAATAAGACTTGACAATAATTGTAACACCTCCATACCTATACTCCCTGTGGTATCCGGTATAGTGTTTACAGAGAATTAACATAATGCATTTTTAAATCTATACACCCATAGTATCTGATTCAAATTATTACATTAGATAGAGGGACTATCAGATATAATTCCCATAGATTCAAGATTCATAGTATCCCATAACAGATGGTAATTCCCAAGAGAAATATTACTGTGTTTGGATACCCTCACTTGAATATATGAATTGTATCTGTGACTAGAGTCTATCAATCCAAAATTCAGAGTATCAGTAATAACATGAACAGTCCATATTACTAATACCCTCGCCCAGATGTATAGTCTATGTCATGCGATTACATACTATCGTATCAATAGTAACTATCTATCAAAAATTCAGAGTATTAATAACAACATGAATAGTCCATGCTATTAATACCCTCACTCAGATAAATAGTTCCCAAAGATCTCAACTAGAATAGAAGACATCTTACTTTACATCTATATATGTAAGAAAACACGGTTGCGGAAATAAAAGATGTTATATATATATATATATATATCATAATATTATGATTCGATTAAAAAATTCTCATAACGAGTTCTTATTACAAGGTATTTAAACAGACAAGAATATAATCTAATCTATGTAGGGATGCTTCCCTTTATTTACTCCAGATGTTTCAGGATTATCATCTAAAACTGCAAAGGGAATAATTTGCAAGGGTGAGCTATGACATGCTCAGCAAGTTGTATATTTATAATAATATAGGATTTGAAGAATTATAACAATTCAAATTTTGACTGATAGTTGTTACCATTTTAGGATTTCTAATTCCAACTAGTTCTGGAATTTTTATCATTTCTGTTAGTCACAAAGACTTAGAAATTCTCTTCAGATATGAGATAGGGGATCAGCCTATTCAACATCCTAGGAGTATGCATATCACCAACAGTGCTCAATTACACTTATAATTTACTGTCAATATATTCATTGACTATACTTTGCTCCCTTACGGGATACTCAACTTCAGTATACGATTGCCTTACCAAAACAATTTGGCTTGACACAACAGTTTATGCTCAATAAACAATATCATATGAATAAATAATTCATTTCTTAGTCATGCTGGAACTATAGCAATAACTTTTTAATAATAGGTAATTCAACATAGGTGTATTATATCAATAGTATAGCAAGATATAATCTCATTCAGCGAATAAACAGTGTTGATAAATTTTGCATATGTAATAAATTGGGTATAGAAGACTTGCCTGAGCGTAGATCAGTCAAGTTATACTATTCGAACGCTATTAAGTACCTATGACGTTCAAGAATATAAATCTAACACGTTAGTATTGATAACAATACTCAAATAAAATATTTATTTAATACCGGGTTAGATTTAATAGGGTTTGACTTTTAATACCTTTGATAAATGAACTAAATTTTATTTATAAAATTTGGTTATATTTTTAAATAATTTAATTATCCTTATAATATATTTTAGAAGGTTAAAAATATTTTTAAAATATTTATTTATCCTTTAAATAATTTTTAAACCATTTATTTCTATTTATAAGTAATTTATATATACTAAAATTTTATAAAAAACGTTATTTAATATTATTAAATAATTTATAATAATTTATTATGATTTTTATTTCAATAATTATATTTTTTACATAATTATTTAGCATTTAAAAGTAATTATTCTAATTACTTTATTAATAAGTTAATTATAAATAATATCTAAATAAAATAAAATAATTATTATTTTTGTAGAAATATCAGAAATAATTTATAATAATTTAATATAATTTTTAAAACTGTTTTTATTAATTATTTCTAATTTTTTATAATTTATTTCTAAAAATTTAATTTCTGTCCGTCGCTAAAGCTCTACAGTGACAGAAAGTGTCGCTGTAGGTGTTCTTGAGTTTCTGGGCAGCCGTTGCTCGTGGTCGAGTGGCTAGTTTGACCATTAAATAACTCAGTTTTGGTAATGATTTTTGGTCAGAGCAAGTATTGGTGTTGTAGTACTTATGTAATAGTACAAGATCAAGTAATAAGCAGGCTTTAATCTACATCTAACAAGAAATTATATAGATTCAAAGTTACTGTTAGAGCTGTTCTTGGGTTTCTGGGTAACCCAGAACAGTGGTCAAGGCCAGTCAACGATTTTGTGGCTTGAATAACTTTGATTCGGTGTATTAGATGTATGTTTTGTTTGTTGTAACATGTAGTCTATATACCAGGGTACATATATATAACATTAACATGAACAAATCGTAATTCTAAGATCTCTATTTATGATGGTCAAAGTACTGCTAACAACTGTTCTTTGTGTTCTTCAGTTTTCTGAAAAACCCAGAAAACTTGGTCATGCTCGGTCAACTACTTTTGACCAATAATTTCGGTAATCCTATGAGTTGTTTGTTCGATTGCAGATCATAGATATGTAGTATGTATACCAGAGTACCAATTTATAACAAAAACATAAACAATTAACAATCAGAAGATGATTAAACAGGTAGGTCAAAGTAGCTGGTTCAGCTGTTCTTGAGCTTTCTGGGCCACTAGAAAACCAGTTTCTGTGAACGGTCAACCCACTTTGACTGATTATATCTTGGAATCTATGTTTCATCTAAACCTGTTTTCTTTTCCAGATTAAAGACCTACTTACAAGCTACAAATATCAATCGATTAACAGACCAAAACATAAACACATATGAATTGAAAAGCCCTGACATTCGGCTGTCAAACCATTTTTTTTTCAAAATTCCCAGATTTCATAAAACGATTAATTAAGTCATCTAGATGTTATGAAAACGTGTTCTACCACTCTAGCATACTTTCTAACATCCTAATACAATATTCTAAACATCTAAACAACAAATCTAACATAAGATCAAAGAGAAATTTATGAACTAGGGTTTGCACCTTTTCTTGAGAAATTTGTGATTCTAGCTTCTGATCTTGTTGCTGATAACACCTAGGCTTGATATGGTAGGTTTATAAGTGTATCTAGGCTTTGAGAATTCGTGGGTTTGCTCAGCCTTAAGGTTCCTATTTATAGAATTTTCCAACTTGGCTTTTTAGTCATTTTTTCACCTACTTGCCTCTATAAAGATATGATCTATAACTCTTCTGATGCTTGGGAGTTTGGAAGCATGTCATGTGATGTTTTGAAACTTGTAATGGTGACTCCCAACCTAGTTGTGAGCTAGTTGATTAAGTTAGTAGCTTAATTAGGCTTAAATCTTCACTAATCTTAATTAGGGTTTTGTTTCTAATGATTAGGAATGTTATGTAATGTTAATTAGTACCTAATAGAAGTTTAGTTAAAATAAGCTAATTAGAGTTAGATTAGCTAATTAGGGTTAGGTTTTGCTAATTATGGTTAGGGTTTTGCTAATTAGGGTTTACTCACTAATCCTAACAAGCACGACAAAGCTTTTTGTCAATGTAAGCACGACAAAGCAACTTGTCAAAATAATTTTACCAAAAAGTCTGATTATGGAAAAAAAAAATTAAGCACGAGGTGTCAAGCACGACGTTTTTTGGATAAAAATTTATTTGGTCAATTTTGTCAAACCAAGTATATAATAACACGTAACACATTCAGAACATAGAAATTTTATTTTATACATATGAGTCTTATTAGGGTTTTGGGTTTTTACAATAATTTCATGTCTATATTTAATTGGGATATTGTATGGTGGAATGATTGAATTGTACGTTAACTATTTACTCAAAGGATCTTTTATGATTAATGTTGAAATCTATATTATCTGAAAAGACGTTGATTACTAAGGGGCTTACCCTTACTGTATAATAAATGTTATTTATTTAAATAAATTAAATAGTTAATTTATTTATTTAAATAAGATTAGAATTATTCTAATTGATTTATTCACAACCAGGTTTAATATGGAGAACCTAAAATGTCACACCATAAAAGGAAAAATATTTATTTAAGAAACTAATGGCATAATCGTAATAATAAGTTATGTGTCTTTAATTTAATCTATGGTGATAGAATAAATTAAATAGCTTAATATTTATTATTTAATATTTTAGAAATAATAAATTTAATTAATAAGAGAAGTCTTATTATTATTATTATTATTATTATTATTACTATTACTATATTATTAGTTTAATTCCTAAAGTAGTTTTGGACTTAATTACTAAAAGGACTCTCATATATTCCTAATTGGATTAGGAGCATAATTAATTAAAGGAGTTTAATTAATTAAAATAAAATCTTATTCCTAAATGGTTTAGGAGGGTTGTCTACATCTATAAATTAAAGGAGTCTTATTTTTATTTAGGAAAACTGACAATTCTAAGAGTTGGGAGAATACACACAATTCTATAGAAATAGAATCTAGGGTTTTGCCAAATACTCATCTTCTTGAATATTTTGTTCTTCTTTGGTGAATCACCTCTAGAGGTCAAACATTTGGGTGACTAATGTTGATCAAAGGAAGGAATTAAACCAAGCGGATGCAAGTTGAACGTGAAAAGGAATTGGAGGTGAACTCGTAATTGAGGAAGGTAGTTTCTATAAGGGTATGAATCTGATCTCCATCTCTTTTCTATTGAATTGATAATTAAGCACAAAGCATGATCATGGTGTTGGTTTATATGAAAATTTTTAAATTCCTATTTATCGCTCTTTCGCAGCTTTTATGTAATTTGATTACATGATCGCACTATATACAAATCTAACAGATATGATGTATAGATGATAGGAAATCAGGATCGTAAAGTTATTCTGCCAGTTCATAGTATGAAGATACTTCACATAGATAACCATATTTGTACAACATATCGCAAAGTTCACTCCATCTCACAGACAGAGAATAAGCTTGTAAAGTTGCAAGGCTATCACAGAGCTGTATAATGAGTCAAAGAAATTGTTATATATGTTAAACATCATGTAGCAAAGTCGATCAACTTGTTGAGTTATCAATAGATCGTAAAGTAAGGATTGCTCAGAAAAAAGGGTGATTGTAGAATACTCCAAGCAGACACTGAATAAAAGTAATATCGAAAGATAACTCCAAGATCGTTCTGTGAAATCAAGATCGTAAAGTCATCCTAAGAACAGTAAAGAAAAATGTGAAGCGCTGACTACACAAATTAGAGGAGATCACCAAACTCAGTTTGTGACATGGATATAAAGTGAAGATTACTCAAGAAGAAGCATATGGAAATAGAATATACTCCGATGATATCTCAGTATATCTCTCACAAGAAGAGATCTCCAGAAGAAATCTAAAAGTCACAACTACTAGGATATTCTACCTAATCATGAAATTCAGAATAGATCGCAAAGCAATCAGGACTTTGTATAGAAGCAGCCAGTACTTGAGAACAAAGAAGAAAAACTCACTCAAAAAGACGTTATCGACTTCAAAAAAATAGCTAAAGTATCAAGAGAACAAGAAGAGTCTGCAAAGAAAATTTAAGCATCATGAAGCAATCAGAAAGTAGAATAGAAGATAAGGCCATAGTAGTAGGGAGGATACATAACATAAGCCTACAACATCCATCACTCTACTATCAAACAGTCAAAAGAATACAATAACATAAAAGCTCAAGAAGAACTTAAAGCTCAATCTTATAATTCCTGTAACGACAAATCGTAGAGTCTGTGTCAGGTCTGATAATGAGATTGACAAATGGAATGTTGCAAGAAGATGATCTCGAAGTATAAGAAGATATATTCTTAGAAGACAACAAAGGTATATCTACAGGCTAGTTGGCCGAAGCAAGTTGTCAGAAAAGCTAGAAAGGATACAAATTTATGTGATAAGTCATAAATGAGAAAGTACGTTGACACAAAGTATCATAAAGTCAACATCAAAGATATCAACGTATCTGAGCATTAAATGCTCCAAGAGATATTTCTCAACGAGAAGATTTCTAAGGAGTATAAAAGACAACATCATTCAAAAAGAAGGAGGATAATGAGCACATAACGTTAATAATCAAAAGAAAACATCATCAGAGATGAACATTGAGCTGAACAAGCAAAAACGTAGAGTAAGGTCAACTCTACGAATAGAGAATTGTAAAAAGTTGATGAGAGCATAAAAAAGTTCAGAGCCGCAGAGCCAAAGATAAAAGAGCTAAAAAGTGAAAGTCATGACAGAACTGAAAGTCCAAATATGAAGAAGCCGTGTAGTTGATGCAGATGACGTAAGACTGGCAGATCAGAAGGTAAACCTCAAGGCACCACTATACGTTTCATCATGAACATTCAGAATCAACCAACTGAAGACGTAGAACACAAGTCTATGATCCTGAGAGTGTTCAACGCTACTAAGCACAAAATTTAAAGAGCTTAAGTGAAATAGCTCAACATCACATCAACATTGATCATGAGTAGCTGTTGATATTTAAAAGAAATCAAGCTTCAACAACAGAATTCAACAAGCACCAAGAAGATGATCAACAATGTTGTTAAGTACCATAAGATGAAGAGTATTCAAGCCATCTTAGCAGCACCTCAAATACACTTTTACAAAACAGGAAGAAGAGTCGGTGGATCCTAGTGTGACGCCCCCAAAATAGGTATACATCACCTATTCTGAGTCGCCAAATACATGGTACAAAAATAAATACAACTTCAGTAATACAATTATCGTGCAAAATACGACAATACATATAGTGTGAGTTTGAATACAAATATTGTCTAATAGACAGTATACAAACTCAAAAGGAGTCCTCATTACAATTATTGATACACTATTTTACAAAATAGTGAGGACTACTAAAACAACTATCTTGAATCATCACTCCGTACCCCGGCTAGTTCCTGCAAAATTCTCTCCTCCTGAGAAAAATAATGGAACAAAAAGGAAAAGGGTGAGCTCAACTAGCCCAGTAAAGAATATTATGACTAAGAGTCAAGTAGAGAAATAGCAATCCATTAGAAGAGTCAAGTAGAGAATGAATTCTACTATCTTCTAAGATTTAAAATGTGACGCCCCCAAAATAGGTATACAACACTCATTCTGAGTCGCCAAATACATGGTACAGAAACAACTACAACTTTATTAATACAATTGTCGTGCAAGATACGACAACACTTAAATTATTAGTTTAAATACAACTATTGTCATCTAGACAATATCCACATTCAAATAAGCCCTCATTACAATTATTAATACATTATTTTAAAAAATAGTGAAGACCACTAGAATAACTTCTAGAACCATCATTCCACACCCCGACGAGTACTCGCTACATTCTCGCCTCCTGAGAAGAAAAATGGAACAAAAAGGAAAAGGGTGAGCTCAACTAGCCCAGTAAAGAACATTATGACTAAGATAATATAGAACAAATTATTGTTAGTCCTCAACAGGGAAAAATCTAATAGAATATAATAGACAACAAGTTTTAAATCAATATTCGCAGCGGAAATAATAATTCACTAGAAGAGTTAAGTAGATAATGAAATCTACTATCTTCTATATATGAATTTAAAAGTTCATCAGTCAATATTTTATCCCTGTAACATCAATAAATATATATCTGGAATTAAATATTCATCTTTGCACTACAAGCCAAAGATATTCATCAGTTGGTCATGTTCATCTAAACACCTGTTCATCTTTGCACTACGGGCCAAAGATATTCATCAGAAAATCATTCATCTTTGCACTACAGGCCAAAGATATTCAGTTATATCATCATTTAGGACCGAGGATGATGAAAAATATATTCTAAAGAAAATGAATCAACTGAGACAAAAGAACAAATAGTAAGGATTCATACTTCGATTTATCCATGTTCAATAATACTCCATAATAAACTATGTTGGAGCAGAAATTCAAAAATGAAGATCAAAACATAGATCCAATCGAAGATAGGAACCATAACAGACAATCTTGAACACAGAAAATAAATTTTAATTTTTCTGTGAATAATGTCGTATTCGTGAATAGTGTTGTATACGTGAATAGTGCCGTATACAAGAATAGTAAATCCGACACTAAAAGATAGAAATTTCACAAGAAAAATCATCATGCTTCGTGAATAGTACTCGTGAATAGTAACTTATGAATAATAACTCATGAATAGTAACTCGTGAATAGTAACTCATGAATAGTAACCCCGACATGAAAAGATAAGAATTTCACAAGAAAAATCTTACCAATATTCCGGTATAATGATATTGAAAGAAATAATATCATTTAAAAAAAATAACATCCCTTACCTCGAAAAGACAGTACTTCTGACTGGAATACTAGATATAGTGCTGATGGAACTTGCATCGTATAGGAACTCTCAAACTATCAAAATACTCACAACAATACGCTCGATAATATAGAGAGAGAAATCTTTAGTTTCTGGTGTGATTTTCAATTCTAACCTAAGCACCCTATTTATAGGAAAATTCTTAGAACATCAAAGCAGAAAAATTAACAAAATATTACTATTACTATTAAAATTCCTACACCCACTTTGAAATTCTAAATTCTGCATGCTTAACAACAAGTGGGGCCCACCAATCATAACGAAAACGTTTTAAATAAAAAAAATAATTAAAACTTCAAAAATCAATTATTCTGGAAATTCAATAATTCATAATAAATAGCCCTTTATCAAAAAAATTCGAATCTTATGTCCTTCCATAGAAAATTCAATTCTCTACAACTTTGTAAGTCTAAGTTTTTCCAAATTCCAAATAGAAATTGACCGAAATCCACATACGGACGATTTTACAGGCTATAATCAAATTTCAGTCAATAAATGGGGTCCACAAACATAAAAAACATGTTTTAAATATTTTTAGCAACAAAAATACTCTTCCTCCTCATTTACTTATATATCCCACATTCATTATAAAAATATCACAATTATTATATTATAATATAATAATATATTTAATTGAATTGTTTTATCAGAAAAGTTAAAATATCAATTTTCAACAATTGTCACATTAAAAATTTTATCCATCTATATCCACATAAAATGAATATTTTCCTTATCATATAAATCAATAATTAATTATTCACAAATAATATTACAGAATCACAATACTGACAACCAGGCCGTTCCCAGGAAAGAGGGGGCTTTCCAATAAGGATTTCTCCTTACTGGCGCGCAATTAGGTGACCAAACCTCTTCTTAGACAGAACTTTCTAGACGTTGCCAATAATGCTATCTAATAATATTATTCAAATAATATGAATTATTGATCTGATAATAGAAAATATTGTGTAGTGATAATTATTGAAACAACAATAATATAAAATATTAAAGATTCGTACTTTAAACAATCCAAGTTCAAAAATACTTTATAAATTACCATAGTGGAGTAAAATTCAAGAATGAAGACTAAAACATAGATCCAGTCAAAGATAAGAACCATAACAGACAATCTTGGACACAAAAAAGAATATTAAATTTTTCTGTGAATAGTTTCGTATTCGTGAATAGTTCCGTATACGTGAATAGTAAATCCGACACTAAAAGATAGAAATTCCACAAGAAAATCATCATGCTTCGTGAATAGTACTCGTGAATAGTAACTCGTGAATAGTAACTCATGAATAATAACTCATGAATAGTAACTCCGACATGAAAAGATAAGAATTTCACAAGAAAATTCTTACCAATATTCCGGTATAATGAAATTGAAAGAAATAATATCATTTATTAAAAAAATAACATCCCTTACCTCGAAAAGATAGTACTTCTGACTGGAATATTGGATATAGTGTTGAAGGAACTTGCACCGTATAGCAACTCTCAAAGTATCAAAATACTCACAAGAATACGCTCGATAATATAGAGAGAGAAAACTTTAGTTTCTGGTGTGATTTTTAATTCTAACATAAGTACCCTATTTATAGGAAAATGCTTAGAACACCAAAGTAGAAAATTTAATAAAATATTAATATATTATAAAAATTTTCATGCCCACCTCTTGACATCTGAAATCAACATGTTTACAACACTTGTGGGCCCCACCAAAACAATAAAAACATTTTTCTTAAAAAATAACTAAAACTTCAAAAATCAATTATTCTAGAACTTCAATAATTCATAATAAATAGCCATTTTATTAGAAAAATTCGAATCTTATGTCCTTCCATAGGAAATTCAATTCTCTACAACTTTGTAAGTTTACGTTTTTCCAAATTACAAACAAAAATTGACCGAAATCCACATACGGATGATTTTACAAGCTATAATCAAATTTCAGCCAAGAAATGGGGTCCACAAACATGAAAAACATGTTTTAAATATTTTTAGTTACAAAAATACTCTTCTTCCTCATTTACTCATATATCCCACATTCATTGTAAAAATATCACCATTATTATATTATTATAATATAATAATATATTTAATTGAATTGCTTTATCAGAAAAGATAAAATATAAATTTTCAAGAATTGTCATATTAAAAATTTTCTCCATCTATATCTACATAAAATGAATATTTTTCTTATCATATAAATCAATAATTAATTATTCACAAATAATATTACAGAATCACAATACTGACAACCAGGCCGTTCTCAGGAAAGAGGGGGCTTTCCAATAAGGATTTCTCTTTACTAGCACGCAATTAGGTGACCAAACCTCTCCTTAGACAAAACTTTCTAGATATTGCCAATATTGCTATCTAATAATATTATTCAAATAATATGAATTATTGATCTGATAATGAAAAATACTGTGTTATGACAATTATTGAAACAACAATAATATAAAATATCAACGTAGCAATTATTGAATCATTAAAATAAAATATTGAACAGTAATTACTGTAACAATTATTGAGTAGTGCTTTCTTACGTAAGAATCAATAATTGGTGCAATACCGTGTGCTATAATGCAACAACGCGTATTACTGTATTTTAACCACCGGATATTCCAACAGTATTAACGGTAACAACTACGCCGTTATTATAAACAACTTATACTTGTCGTTTTCTTCATTCAATCGCTTTCCGTTATAGGGCCCACACAAGGATGCGCCGTCGTACGAATATTCCCCGACAGTAAGAATATTCCACGACCAAACTGTAACGCCCCGAAATCCGGTCTATTTTCACACCCGGATTCCGTGCGTCACTAGTACATCATTCATCCAACATACATCATTATATACTGAAATATAACAACATACACTCTCAAATCCCAGGTTCTAAAAACCTTATAGCTTTTCTCATTACAAATAATGATAATTACATTATTCTTTACATATTGCACGAGTGACTTTTATCCGCCACCAAGGATACATAATCGTTCATTAAACTATTCTATAGTTTAATTCTCATCTTTCTACATTACAAGTCTTCACTTGATCTTCTCGCTCATTCACATTCTGAATGGCACTTCATCTGGATACCGACAACTTGATCTATACGGGATCCTTATGTTCTTCTAACATCGTTCGCTGAAAATGTTTTTCATTTAAAGCAAGTATGAGCATTCAATTGCTCAGCAAGTCTTAGCAGTTGAATAAACAAATTCAAGAGTTTAACATTCCTTTGGAACTTCGATAACCGAACAAAGATTATGGAGCAGCTTGAACAATAGGAATAATCTCGATTCCTATCATTTTAAAACATCAGTTACATCCACTTTGAAATACTTTCATTCTCTACTCTCTTTCATACACATTCTGTCTGGCTAGAATCAATAGCACAGACTTAACAATAACGGTTCATGTATAAACAGAACATAGTGAGTTAGATCGGTTACCAGTTTCATATATACCTTCGCTATCTTAATCTATCATTCAACCTTTACTCAAGGTTTTAATCACTTTCGATCGATATCCATCCCATGAACCCCATGTTCATTATTCTTTCTTAATGTCGAAGCCATACTGATCGTTGTATGCTAAGACCGATCGTTCATTGCAACAACGTTGCATTCACAGCGTCTATACACTTTACATTCATATCTCATTACCATGTCATAACATCGAAATGTTATACATTATTATCGTCCATCAACGTCTAAGGAATCACCATCATAGCAATCCCTCACGTCCGATTCATTGCGACTACGGTCCCCGACTATTGGTCCCGTAATCCGTAATTACATTCTTTTAATCTCGTTCAATCTTTTCATTCAACCTTCATCAAAGGTTTAAAACACTCACTTAAGTGTTACATTAGTAAAACTACATGTTCGTATCTCTTTCTTGCACATCCCCAGTAGTTGAGCATTTAAAAGCTCATTACTGGCTTTTTCCCTGTACCGGCGCTGCGGCGCCGATCCCCTTTACAACTCTCGCGCTGCGGCGCCACTCTGCAGTGTCAAACTTCCGAGGCTGGCGCTGCGGTGCCACTCTCTACACTAAGACTCACACTGCGGTGCGAGTTAGCAGTGTCTGGCTCTCCGGCCTGGCGCTGCAGCACCACCATTCTAGGCATGCCTGGCGCCGCGGCGCCAAAACCTTCTTCCCGAAAATTTTTTTCTAAGTCTTTGGTCGTTCTGAGATGCGTACTTCGAAATCTTATAACTTCTTCGCTATAACTCGGAATGGAGTCGTTCTAAAGCCATTTTCTTACTTATCTTACGTACTTTGATTACTCATGGATAGAACTTTGTTCTGAATCCATTAACATGCCATTCAATTGGCTTAATCTTCACCCTTCGTTCATTTTAACGTTTTTAACGTTCTTCGTTCGTTCGTCCGTAATTCGGTCATCCGAACTTGGAACTCGTTCGTTCTTGAGTCCACGACTCACGTTTTCAACATTTTCTTACATTCTTATGAAACCCTACACATTTGGGTTCATTTACTAACTTTCAAATTATCGAACTTCTTTTACGAAATTTTCGCCATAACTTCGTTATAGCTCAATTCTAATCCGTTCTTCAAGAAAGTTTCCAACGTTCTTAACCAAGCAATAAGCATCTAACTTATACACGATGGTTTTAAACTTGTCCATCAACAACAATTACACTACGATGGTTTTAAATTTGTCCATCAACAACGTTCTTCGCGTTCTTCACGTATTCTTCGCGTTCTTCGTTCGTTCTTCATTTTTAATCAATATTTTGGATTACGATTTTATTTTTTTCTTGGAATTTGATGTTATAGAACACCATTCCTTACTTATTTAACCTACTCATTCATAAGATTCATTCGGATCGCTCAAAATCCTTACGAATTTTATACTTCCTTAAGAAATTTATAAACTAAATTTCTAATTCTTATTTCTTCGTTTTCTCATGAATTCAACCATATGAATTCATTCTTAAAATTATCTACTTCTTATCTTCATTAAGCTATGTTTTTGAACATAAAAACTTAAAGAAAATTTTGAAGAAACTAGGATTCGGATTACCGTTCATCCTTAAATTCCTTCCGTCGGACAAAGTTTGCTCACGAGCCAACTTTTCCTCTTTCTTCTCCCTTTCATCTTCCATCCAAACTCTCTCTCTTTCTCTCTCAAGTGTAGGATTTTCAATAATCCAAACAAATGAGCTTAAACTTCCTATTTATAGATTTTCAAGGCTAGGGGCATTTTGGTCTTTTCGCACCCTAACCTCCTAACTATTCATTACTTAAGGACTAAGTTAACTTAGCCCTCAAGTTTGCTTAGCCCTTAAGTTTCGTAGTTCTGTCTTTCGGGTTTCGTTCGACAGTTTTAAAAACTGCGATTCTCGGAATCCAAATATTTTTGGATATTTCGTCTTTCCTTTACCGATTGAATATTACGTATTCTTCGAATTTTCAAAAAACTGAAAAACACTTTTCTACGATAAGCGTTTTCCTTCACATTTTTCCCTAACGTAGCTAAACGAGTGAAAAGTACACAACAGTACTTTTCGTCATTTTTATTTTATCCAATTTCTGCACGTTTTTCGAAAAAAACTTTTATCGGCTTACTTAACTTTTCACGATATATTATCGTCAAATCTTTCGACGGAATGTCATTTCGACATACCGAACTCTCGAAAAGGCTTAGGTTATTCAAACCCTAACCCTTAGGTTTTGTCGGGTGAATAGTGCCTATTTCGTCTTTTTTCCCGAAAATATTTTGTCTCTGAAAAAAATTTATTTTCGTCTTGAAAATTCCTACTCGTTCAGTCTAGCTCGTAGCCAGAATCCTCCCGATTAATAATCATTCTAGGTTATAGAACGATTAATAAACACATAGCACGTAATAGTATTAATAAAAATTCATTTTATTAATAACTAATTCTTTAAATCTTAATTTCTGGACAATCCGGATTTCCGGGTTCTCACATCCTTCCCCCCTTATAAAAATTCCGTCCTCGGAATTTCTTTAAACCATACCCATACCCGGGTCATCACATTATGCATCCAATCGCTTTCCGTTATGGGGCCCACACAAGGATGCGCCGTCGTACGAATATTCCTCGACAGTAAGAATATTCCACGACCAAACGAATATTTCCTGACAACAATAAATATTTTATAACCATTTACTTATTAAAATATTTGCGCATTTTACCCATAACTAACCACATTAATCAATTCAACCCTTACTATTTCAAAATAATAAATAGAGGAAATTCAATTTCATTTATAATAAGTTGGGGTCTTACAACCCCCCCCTCCTTATGAAATTTCATCCTCAAAATTGACATACGTACCTGGTATTTTGAAAAGGTGAGGATACCACGCTTTCATTTCTTTCTCCAACTCCCAAGTCATTTTCTCAATAGCATGGTTCCTCCACAAAACATTGACTTGTAGTATGACTTTTGTGCGTAGAACATGCTCCTTCCTGTCCAAGATCTCAACAGGTACCTCCTCGTGCGTTAAGTCTTCGGCTATCTCGTCTGGTTCTAACTCAATAATTTGGTTCGGGTCTTTCACATATTTACGAAGCACATATATGTGAAAAACATTATAAACACGAGACATGCTTGGAGGTAACACGAGTCTATAGGCCACATTTCCTACTCGGTCAAGAATCTGAAATGGACCAATAAATCGTGGATTGAGCTTTCCTCTTCTTCCCAAATCTTGTAACTCCCTTCCATGGAGCAACTCGCAACAATACATGATCCCCAAATCTAAATTCCACGTCCTTTCGATGAAGATCCGCATAACTCTTTTGTCGATCTTGTGCAATTTGTATACATTATCGAATCATTTGGATCTTTTTCGTAGTTATAAGTACCAACTCTGGTCCCAACAATGTTGCTTCACCCACCTCATCCCAACATATTAGAGAGCGACACTTTCATCCATATAATGCTTCGAATGGAGTCACACCTATACTTGCCTGATAACTGTTGTTGTAGGAGAATTCCACTATTGGTAAATACTTATCCCAACTCCCTTTGAAGTCTAAGACACAAAGTCTTAATAGATCTTCAAGATTTTGAATAGTCCTCTCTGATTGTCCGTCCGTTTGAGGATGGTATGCCGAAATGAATCGTAAATCCGTGCCCATAGCTTTTTGCATGCTAACCAAAAATCGTGAAGTAAATCTTGGGTCACGATCCGAAACTATGGATACTGGCATGCCATGCAATCTCACAATCTCATTTATGTACATACGAGCAAGACGTTCAAGGGAATAAGTCTCCCGTATCGGCAAGAAATGAGTAGACTTAGTTAATCTATCAACAATAACCCAAATCGCATTTATGCCTTGAGAAACCATGGGAAGACCCGTAACGAACCATGGTAATGTGTTCCCACTTCCATTTCGGAATCTCAAGTGGTTGCAATGGACCCTTTGGCACTTGATGCTCCGCCTTTACACATTGACAAGTTTAACAGCTCGAGATAAACTTTGCGATCTCCATCATGATCTTGTATTTCAAATTAGAGTCATTAGGAACACAAAGTCTGGAGTGGACTCGAAGTATTCCTTCTTCATCGATTCTTGCTTCTGGAATAACACCTTCTTGTATTTTCTTCTTCATACGCATCAGCTCCGGATCTGTGGCTTGAGCAACTTTAACTTTATTGATTAAAGTTGGTTCTATGCGTATACTTGACATCATCGCATGGGTCCCCGGAATCTTGAATTCTATCTTCAACTTTTGTAAATTACACAAAATGGGCCTTTGTGTTGACAACATCGCACTCGTTCCTCCATAAGATCTTCTACTTAATGCGTCAGCTACCACGTTCGCTTTTCCAGGATAGTATTGAATGGTATTGTCGTAGTCTTTCAACAACTCGAGCCAACGTCATTGCCGCATATTGAGTTCTTTTTAGGTGAAAAAATATTTGAGACTTTTATGGTCTGAATATATCTCCACTTTCTCCCCATATAAATAGTGCCTCCAGATCTTTAGCGCGAAAACGACTGCTGCCAACTCTAGATCATGAGTAGGATAATTTCTCTCATATTCTTTAAGTTGTCATGAGGCATAGGCTATGACTTTCCCATGTTGCATGAGAACACATCCTAACCCTTTGCCCGAAGCATCGATGTAGATAACAAATCCATCCAAACCAGATGGTATTATCAGAACTGGTGCCGAAATGAGTCTCCTCTTGAGCTCTTGGAAACTCTTCTCACATTCCTCGCTCCATATTAATTTTATATCCTTTTTGAGTCAGCTGAGTTAATGGAGTAGCGATTCGAGAAAATCCTTCCACGAATATCCGATAATAACCAGCTAAGCCCAGAAAACTACGTACTTCGGTCACCGACTTTAGTTTCTCCCAACTTTGTATTGCTTCAATCTTTGTCAGGTCAACAAATACTCCATGTTTTGACACCACGTGCCCAAGGAATGCTACTTCCTCAAGCCAGAACTCACATTTCTTTAACTTGGCATATAGCTTGTTTTCACGAAGCCTTTGGAGTACCAACTTCAAATGGTGCTCATGATCTTTACGACTTTTGGAATATATGAGGATGTCATTAATAAAGACAACAACGAACTGATCCAAATATTTCTTGAATACTCGGTTCATAATATCCATGAAAGCCGCAGGAGCATTAGTCAATCTGAAAGATATGACTAAGAATTCATAATGCCCATACCGAGTTCTAAAGGAAGTCTTTGGAATATCCTAAGTTCTAATCTTCAATTGATGATATCCAGAACGAATATCGATTTTTGAAAAGAATTGTACTCCTTGTAACTGGTCAAACTTGTCATCAATGCGAGGTAGTGGATACCTATTCTTGATGGTGACATGGTTCAATTCTCGATAGTCAATACAAAGTCGCATACTCTCGTCTTTCTTCTTTACAAATAAAACAGGAGCACCCCAAGGAGATGTACTAGGACGAATGAAACCGATGTCCAACAACTCTTGTAGTTGGACATTTAACTCCTGAAGTTCAGTAGGAGCCATTAGATATGGAGTTTTAGAAATGGGCTTTGTACCAGGTTCAAGGTCAATAAAAAATTTAACTTCACAGTTCCGGGGGTAGACCGGGAAGTACTTCAAGAAATACGTCAGAAAATTCACTAACAACAGAAATATTATTCAAATCTGACGTGTTTTTGTTCAAGTCCGTAACATGGGCTAAGAAAGCTTGACATCCGTTTTTCAATAAATGAATAACTTTATGGCTTGATATGACAGTGATTGACTTTAGAGGTTTGGTTGCTTGAATTCGCATAACAGGTTGGTTAGGAATATGAAAACTAACAACCTTACGAAAACGATCAATTTTAGCATGATGAGTGGTTAACCAATCAATCCCTAAAATCACATCAAATGCAAGTATTTTCAAAGAAATAAGATTAACAAGTAATGAGATGCTACTAACTTGGATCAAACAAGATTTATAAACAGTGGATGCAATGAAAGTTTCTCTTAATGGAGTCTCCACAGATAAGTCAAAGTCTAATTTCTCCAAAGTCAAGTTTAAACGTTGAGCATAAGCAGGAGGGATAAATGAATGGGTAGCACCGGTATCTAGTAAGGTATAAACTTTGCAAGAATTTATGTTTAGCTTACCCGTGATCACCTCGTTTGGGTTCCTCGCATTTTAACCAGTCACGACAAATGCTTTTCAAGGAACCGTTGACTTTGACTTTTCTGGGACAGCCTTTTGAGTCACCATCCCCGCTGGACTTGGTTTCGCTACAGTACAATCTCGAGTAATATGTCCTTCCTTTCCATAATTATAGCATATCTTGAACTGTTGTGGACAGTTTGGGCTGATATGTCCCTCTTTCCCGCATTTATGGCATACGACCGGTGGTCGTTCTCCTCCCTTAGAACCCGTTGCTGCTGGTGCTGACGTCTTCACATTGTCATTGTTGAATCTCCTCTTTTTAAAATCTCCTCTTTTCATGGCCACGATTACCACCAGAGTGGTTACCGCTTTTGTCCGTATTTTTCTTTCCCCGTTGGTTATCGTTGCTCCGATGACTGCTGTCACCGGTATGACCCTGGGTGTGGTCCCTCGGTTGAACGTACTCGTTATCTCGCTCTATAAATTGAGCCTTGTTGACAACATCTGAATATAGAAAAAAATTATGAGAAATGAGATACTGACGTATGTCGGGTTTCAAACCTCTCAGAAACATCTGCGTCATATGTTCCTCATTTTCCGCCAAATGAGGAGCAAACCTGGATAACTCAACGAACTTTGCCTCGTACTGGGACACCGTCATGTTGTTCTGCTCCAGTATAATAAACTCTACCTCCTTCATATGACGAATACTTTTAGGAAAGTACTTGTTATTGAAAAGTTTTTGAAACGTTTCCCAAGACATGCTGAGTGCTGTAGGCTAGGTACGCTTCACATACTCCCACCAGTAGTCTGCCTCGCCACGAAACATAAATGTGGCGAATGGAACCTTATGTTCCTCCGTACATCCCAAGACATCGAATATCTTGGTAATTTGTTTAACCCACGTTTTCGCCTTGATCGGGTCCGGCTTTCTCGCAAATTCTGGTGGTCCCAACTCTTTGAACTGCTTGGCTGTGACAAGTCGCGCATTGCTATCATTTCTACCTGTATTTTGTGCACGAGTCTCCCTCGTCTGATTTTACATGAACTGCAAAAAGCTTCTAAACATCCCGTCATTCATCGTCTGCTCAGTGGTGTTGTTTATAGTAGGAATATTGCCTTCCTGTTGCACGTTCACCTGGGTGGTGATTAAAGGTGTCTACACGGTCTAATTCACTCCACTGTTAATATTCTCTGCTGCCATTCTTAAATACTGCTATAAAACAAGGGTTAATTAAAGAAATTAACATGCCACATAATATCCTTATTATGACCGACCAAGAAATAAGCTTAGTTAGGACACACTAGCGAAGGATTTACTCGTCTCTCCCCTCCTAGTACTATTTCCCGATCTTTGTCAGAGACCATATCCCTAAGCTCTGATACCAACTGTGACGCCCCCAAAATAGGTATACAACACCCATTCTGAGTCGCCAAATACATGATACAGAAACAATTACAACTTTATTAATACAATTGTCGTGCAAGATACGACAACACTTAAATTGTGAGTTTAAATACAAATATTGTCATCTAGACAATATCCACATCTCAAATAAGTCCTCATTACAATTATTAATACACTATTTTACAAAATAGTGAGGACTACTAGAACAACTTCTAGAACCATCTTTCCACACTCCGACTAGTACTCGTTACATTCTCGCGCTCCTGAGAAGAAAAATGGAACAAAAAGGAAAAGGGTGAGCTCAACTAGCCAAGTAAAGAACATTATGACTAAGATAATATAGAACAAATTATCGTTAGTCCTCAACAGGAAAAAAAATCTAATAGAATACAATAGACAACAAGTTTTAAATCAATATTCGCAGCGGAAATAATAATTCATTAGAAGAGTTAAGTAGAGAATGAAATCTACTATCTTCTATATATGAATTTAAAAGTTCATCGTCAATATTTTATCCCTGTAACATCAATCAATATATATCTGGAATCAAATACTCATCTTTGCACTACAGGCCAAAGATATTGGTCATGTTCATCTAAACACCTATTCATCTTTGCACTTCGGGCCAAAGATATTCATCAGAAAATCATTCATCTTTGCACTACAGGCCAAAGATATTCAGTTATATCATCATTTAGGACTGAGGATGATGAAAAATATTTAAAAGAAAACGAATCTAGTGAAATAAAAGAACAAATATTAAGGATTCGTACTTTAAATAATCCAAGTTCAAAAATACTTTATAAATAATCATAGTGGAGTAAAATTCAAGAATGAAGACCAAAACATAGATCCAATCAAAGATAGGAACCATAACAGACAATCTTGGACACATAAAAGAAAATTAAATTTTTCTGTGAATAGTGTCGTATTCGTGAATAGTGTCGTATACGTGAATAGTAACTCCGACACTAAAAGTTAGAAATTCCACAAGAAAAATCATCATGCTTCGTGAATAGTACTCGTGAATAGTACTCATGAATAGTAACCCCGACATGAAAAGATAAGAATTTCATAAGAAAAATCTTACCAATATTCCGGTATAATGATATTGAAAGAAATAATATCATTTAAAAAAAATAATATCCCTTACCTCGAAAAGACAGTACTTCTGACTGGAATACTAGATATAGTGTTGAAGGAACTTGCACCGTATATCAACTCTCAAAGTATCAAAATACTCACAAGAATACGCTCGATAATATATAGAGAGAAAATCTTTAGTTTCTGGTGTGATTTTCAATTCTAATCTAAGCACCCTATTTATAGGAAAATGCTTAGAACACCAAAGCAGAAAATTTAATAAAATGGTATTATTATTATTATTTAAATTCCTACGCCCACTTTGAAATTCTGAATTCAGCATGCTTAACAACAAGTGGGGCCCACCAATCAAAACGAAAACATTTTTAATAAAAAAATAATTAAAACTTCAAAAATCAATTATTCTGAAACTTCAATAATTCATAATAAATAGCTCTTTTATCAGAAAAATTCGGATCTTATGTCCTTGTATAGGAAATTCAATTCTCTACAACTTTGTAAGTTTAAGTTTTTCCAAATTCCAAACAGAAATTGACCGAAATCCACATACGGACGATTTTACAAGATATAATCAAATTTCAGTCAATAAATGGGGTCCACAAACATGAAAAACATGTTTTAAATATTTTTAGTACAAAAATACTCTTCCTCCTCATTTACTCATATATCCCGCATTCATTGTAAAAATATCACCATTATTATATTATAATATAATAATATATTTAATTGAATTGTTTTATCAGAAAAGATAAAAAATCAATTTTCAGCAATTGTCACATTATAAATTTTCTCTATCTATATCCACATAAAATGAATATTTTCCTTATCATATAAATCAATAATTAATTATTCACAAATAATATTACAGAATCACAATACTGACAAACAGGTCGTTCCCAGGAAAGAGGGGGCTTTCCAATAAGGATTTCTCCTTACTGGCGCGCAATTAGGTGACCAAACCTTTCCTTAGACAGAACTTTCTAGACATTGCCAATAATATTATCTAATAATATTATTCAAATAATTTGAATTATTGATCTGATAATGGAAAATACTGTGTAGTGACAATTATTGAAACAACAATAATATAAAATATCAACGTAGCAATTATTATATCAATAAAATAAAATATTGAACAGTAATTACTGTAACAATTACTGAGTAGTGCCTTCTTACATAAGAATCAATAATTGATGCAATACCATGTACTACTGTGCAACAACGCGTATTACTGTATTTTAATCATCAGGTATTCCAACAGTATCAACGGTAACAACTACGCCGTTATTAATAAACAACTTATACGTGTCGTATATTAAATCGCTTTCCGTTATGGGACCCACAAAAGGCTGCGTCGTCATACGAATATTCCCCGACAGGAAAAATATTCCACGACCAAACGAATATTCCCCGACAACAATGAATATTTTATAACCACTTACTTATTTAAAATATTTGCGCATTTTAACCATAACTAACCACATTAATCAAATCAACCATTACTATTTCAAAATATTAAATAGAGGAAAATAAATTTCATTTATAAAAAGTTGGGGTCTTACATAAAAGTCCATCATCAATATTTTATCCCTGTAACATTAATTAATATACATCTTGAATCAAATATTCATCTTTGCACTACATGCCAGAGATATTCATTTGTACCACCAGTTGGCCATGTTCATCTCAACACCTGTTCATCTTTGCACTACGGGCCAAAGATATTCATCAGTTAATCATTCATCTTTGAACTACATGTGACGCCCCCAAAATAGGTATACATCACCCATTCTGAGTCGCCAGATGCAAGGTACTGAATACAAATACAAACTAATTATACAATAATCGTGTAAAATACGACAAAACATAGGTTGTGAGTTTTAATACAAATATTGTCATCTAAATAATATCCACACTCAACGGAGTCCTCATTACATTTATTATCACACTATTTCACAAAATAGTGAGGACTACTAATTTACCATATAGGACCATCGCTCTGTTCCCCGACTAGTCCCAGCTACGTTCTCATTTCCTGAAGAGAACAATGAAAGCAAAGGGGTGAGCTCAACTAGTCCAGTAAGAAATATTATGACTAAGATAATGCAGAATAAGTTATCATTAGCCTTCAACAGTATAACAACTGATAGAATATAATAGACAACAAGTTTTAGATCAAAAATTGCAGCGGAATAAGCAATCCATTAGAAGAGTCAAGTAAAGTATAAAATCTACTATCTTCTATGATTTAAAAAGTTTTTCATCAACTTTATTGCTGAGACTCAGCTTAATAAATAAAATTGAATCATCCCTACTCCACGGCCAAGGATATTCATGTAATCATCAATGGTCATGACTATACCGAATAATCCCTAGTTATAATCATACCAACAACTGTCCACCAATGAACTACATGCCAATGAGGACTTTTAACACATCATTCATCACATTACGGTCATGATTATACCGAATAATCCCTGGTCATAATCATACCAAGTCCATCTATGCACGTAAGCCAAAGATGACTTTCATCACAATATAAGCACGAGGAATGATGAAAATGACATAATAATTCAATAAAACAAGTTCAAGAGAAATTTTAAAGATTTATAAATTAATTTATACAGGAACCAATAACGTTCAAATTGTCAACATGATACTGCTTTGTAGAGTAAAATTCAAGAATGCTCAGAAGAATATTTCCATGAAAAGATACTGGATGAAGCGCAAATATCAAGGATATTCCACTAATTTCATGGAGTATAGAAGCCAAAGCTTTACCCAACTGAGTATAATAGAATATATGAAACTGTAAATGGATTTTTGCCCGCCATGCGGTAATCCACGTAGACAGATCATTTCCACAATTTAATAAGGAATGAATACGAAGGATCATTCACCATGCATGTGGTAATCCACATAGACAGGTTATTCCAATAGAATAATAAAGAATGGAATAACAGAAGAAATCACCATGCATACGATAGACTGCACAGACAGGTTATTCCAACAGAATAATAAAGAATGGAACCAGGTCATGCGTAATCCGCACAGACATGATATTCCAACAGAATAATAAAGAATGGAACCAGGTCATGCGTAATCCGCAATGACAGGATATTCCAACAGAATAATAAAGAATGAAACCAGGTCATGCGTAATCCACACTGACAGGATATTCCAACAGAATAATAAAGAATGGAATATCAACAGAATTCACCAAGCATGCTATAGACCGCACAGACAGGTTATTCCAACAGAATAATAAATAATGGAATAACAGAAGCTCTCTTCATGAATACGAAAGAAATAATACCCCTTACGAGTACAACAAATAATATCCCTTACCTTAGAAAAACTGAATACCGGAGTAGTGAAGTAGCAAAATATTTTTCTTCTTTCTCTCTATAGTTTATCTCTCTAGAGTTTCAGTGAATTCGTAAGAAATAATGAAGGAATGAGCTTCTATTTATAGGAGAATGGACTGAATAGTAACTAATTCATGAACGGTCCAGATTGATTTACTTTTAAACGGACGGTCCATATTGATTTACTATTAAAACTTAAAGCAACGGTCCATACTGATTTACTATTAAAACTTTAAACCAACGATCCATATTGATTTACTATTATAACTCCAACCAACGGTCTGAAAAATTATCACATTTCCTCATAGAATAATATTGTACCCAAAAATGATTTGGACCGAAAAGAAATATATTTTTTGAGTGGATAGTACCCCGTGAATAGTACTTTAGAAATAATACCCCGTGAATAGTACTTTGGGAATAGTTCCCCGTGAATAGTACTCTAACATGAAAAGTGTCCCAAAACCCAAGTGAACAATACTAGAGTGAATAGTAATCGGGTAAATAGTAACCCGTGAATAGTAGCCCATGAATAGTACTCCGACACGAAAAGTGCCCTGAATACCCGATTGGTCAATATAATGTCCAGACATCAATTATTATCGAAATAAATGTCGATTTCCACTAACACTAATAATCCCAACACAATGGAACTATCAATTTCATCTTTAATCAACACGAACTTATTCATCATTAATATTATAACTTACAATATTTAATAACCAGGTCGTTCCCAGGAAAGAGGGGGCTTTCTGACAAGGATTTGTCCTTATTGGCGCGCAATTAGGTGACCAAACCTATCCTTGACAGGACTTCTAAACATTTTCAATATTACAAATAATAATATGAATAACTTTGCCGTCTCAATTATTGATTTAATTATAATAAATATTATGCAGATGATACTATGACAATAATTGAATCAATAATATGAGAGATATAATGCAGCAATTACTATAGCAATAATTGAGTATAACTGAGTGACTTCTTACGTAAGCATCAATAATCATTACCATGTGCTACTACGTAATCACGCGTATTACTGTTGTAAGACCCCAACTTATTATAAATAAAATTGAATTTTATCTATTTATTATTTTGAAATAGTAAGGGTTGAATTGATTAATGTGGTTAGTTATGGGTAAAATGCGTAAATATTTCAATAAGTAAGTGGTTATAAAATATTCATTGTTGTCAGGAAATATTCATTTGTCGTGGAATATTCTTACTGTCGGGGAATATTCGTACGACGGCTCAGTCTTGTGTGGGCCCCAATAACAGAAAGCGATTGGATTAAGAAAACGACAAGTATAAGTTGTTTATAATAACGACGTAGTTGTTACCGTTAATACTGTTGGAATACCCGGTGGTTAAAATACAGTAATACGCGTTGTTGCACAGTAGCACACGGTATTGCACCAATTATTGATTCTTACGTAAGAAGGCACTACTCAATAATTGTTACAGTAATTATTGTTCAATATTTTATTTTATTGATTCAATAATTGCTATGTTGATATTTTATATTATTATTGTTTCAATAATTGTCACTACACAGTATTTTCCATTATCAGATCAATAAATTCATATTATTTGAATAATATTATTAGATAGCATTATTGGCAATGTCAAGAAAGTTCTGTCTAAGGAGAGGTTTGGTCACCTAATTGCGCGCTAGTAAGGAGAAATCCTTATTGAAAAAAGCCCCCTCTTTCCTGGGAACGGCCTGGTTGTCAGTATTGTGATTCTGTAATATTATTTGTGAATAATTAATTATTGATTTATATGATAAGAAAAATATTCATTTTATGTGGATATAGATGGAGAAAATTTTTAATGTGACAATTGTTGCAAATTGATATTTTATCTTTTCTGATAAAGCAATTCAATTAAATATATTGTTATATTATAATAATATAATAATGGTGCTATTTTTACAATGAATGTGGGATATATGAGTAAATGAGGAGGAAGAGTATTTTTGTTACTAAAAATATTTAAAACATGTTTTTCGTGTTTGTGGACCCCATTTCTTGACTAAAATTTGATTATAGCCTGTAAAATCGTCCGTATGTGGATTTCGGTCAATTTTTGTTTGGAATTTGAAAAAACTTAAACTTACAAAGTTGTAGAGAATTGAATTTCATATGGTAGGACATAAGATTCAAATTTTTCTGATAAAAGGGTTATTTCTTATGAATTATTGAAGTTCCAGAATAATTAATTTTTGAAGTTTTAGTTTTTTTAAGAAAAACATTTTTTTTATTTTGGTGGGCCCCACAAGTGTTTTAAACATGCTGATTTCAGATGTCAAGTGGTGGGTGTGAAAATTTCTATAATATATTAATATTTTATTAAATTTTCTGCTTTGGTGTTCTAAGCATTTTTCTATAAATAGGGTGTTTAGGTTAGAATTGAAAATCACACCAGAAACTAAAGTTTTCTCTCTCTATATTATCGAGCGTATTCTTGTGAGTATTTTGATACTTTGAGAGTTGCTATACGGTGCAAGTTTCTTCAGCACTATATCTAGTATTCTAGTCAGAAATACTGTCTTTTCGAGGTAAGGGATGTTATTCTTTTTATAAATGATATTATTTCTTTCAATATCATTATACCGGAATATTGGTAAGATTTTTTTTGTGAAATTCTTATCTTTTCATGTCGGGGTTATTGTTCATGAGTTACTATTTATAAATTACTATTCACGAGTTACTATTCACGAGTACTATTCACGAAGCATGATGATTTTTCTTGTGAAATTTCTATCTTTTAGTATTGGAGTTACTATTAACGTATACGACACTATTCACGAATACGATACTATTCACAGAAAAATTTAATTTTCTTTTATGTGTCCAAGATTGTCTGTTATGGTTCCTATCTTTGATTGGATCTATGTTTTGGTCTTCATTCTTGAATTTTACTCCACTATGGTTATTTATGAAGTATTTTTGAACTTGGATTGTTTAAAGTACGAATCTTTAATATTTGTTATTTTATTTCACTAGATTCGTTTTCTTAAAATATTTTTCATCATCCTCAGTCCTATATGATCATATAACTGAATATCTTTGGCCTGTAGTGCAAAGATGAATAATTTTCTGATGAATATCTTTGGCCCGTAGTGCAAAGATGAACAGGTGTTTAGATGAACATGACCAACTGATGAATATTTTTGGCTTGTAGTGCAAAGATGAATATTTGATTCCAGATATATATTGATTGATGTTACAGGGATAAAATATTGACGATGAACTTTTAAATTCATATATAGAAGATAGTAGATTTCATTCTCTACTTAACTCTTCTAATGAATTATTATTTCCGCTGCGAATATTGATTTAAAACTTGTTGTCTTTTGTATTCTATTAGATTTTTTTCCCTGTTGAGGACTAACGATAATTTGTTCTATAGTATCTTAGTCATAATGTTCTTTACTGGGCTAGTTGAGCTCACCATTTTCGTTTTTGTTCTATTTTTCTTCTTAGGAGGCGAGAATATAGCAAGTACTAGTCGGGGTGTGGAATGATGGTTCTAGAAATTGTTCTAGTAGTCCTCACTATTTTGTAAAATAGTGTATTAATAATTGTAATGAGGACTTATTTGAGTGTGGATATTGTCTAGATGATAATATTTGTATTTAAACTCACAGTTTAAGTGTTTTCGTATCTTGCACGATAATTGTATTAATAAAGTTGTAGTTGTTTCTTTACCATGTATTTGACGACTCAGAATGGGTGTTGTATACCTACTTTGGGGGCGTCACAATTGGTATCAAAGCTTAGGGATATGGTCTTTAGCGGAGATCGGGGAATAGAACTAGGAGGGGAGAGGCGAGTAATCCTTCGCTAGTGTGTTATATCTAAGCTTATTTGTTGGTTGGTTAGAATATAGGGATTATGTGATAAGTTAATTTCTTTAATTAACCCTTATTTTATGGCAGTATTTGAATATGGCAACTGAGAATGTTAATAGTGGAATAAATGAGACCGTGGAGACACCTTTACTCACCAATGAGGAGAACGTGAAACAAGCCGGTAATGTTCTTCTTGTAAACAACACCACTGAGCAGACGATGAACGACGGGATGTTTAGAAGCTTTTTGCAGTTCATGCAAAATCAGACGAGGGAGACTCGTGTACAAAATACGGGTGGAAATAATAGTAATGCGCGACTTGTCACGGCCAAGCAGTTCAAAGAGTTAGGACCACCAGAATTTGTGGGAAAGCCAAATCCGTTCAAGGCGAAAATGTGGGTTAAACAAATTACCAAGATATTCGATGTCTTGGGATGCATGGAGGAATAGAAGGTTGCATTCGCCACCTTTATGTTCCGTGGCGAGGCAGACTACTGGTGGGAGTCTGTGAAGCGTACCCAGCCTGCCGCACTCAGCATGTCTTGGGAAACATTTCAGAAACTTTTCAATGACAAGTACTTTTCTGAAAGTATTCGTAATATGAAGGAGGTAGAGTTTATCAGACTGGAACAAAACAATATGACTGTGTCCCAGTATGAGGCAAAGTTCACAGAGTTATCCAGGTTTGCACCTCATTTGGTGGAGAATGAGGAACGTATGACATGGATGTTTCTGATAGGTTTGAAACCCGACATACGTCAATATCTCATTTTTCATAAGTTTTCTCTATATTCAGATGTTGTCAACATGACTCAATTATTAGAGCGAGATAACGAGTACGTTCAATCGAGGGACCACAACCAGGGTCATACTGTAAGATCCCAACTTTTATGAATAAAGAATAATTTTCTCGAAATAAATTTTTGAATATTATGGTGTGGATTTGATAAAATGTTATAGTTGTGGGTAATATTTATAAATTTTGCAAAGTAAGCAAGTGGTTATATAGTATTCGATTGGTCGGGGAATATTCTTTTTAACAAGGAATATTTGTACGACGGCACAATCATTGGTGGACCCCACAATGGAAGTATTGTCGTAGTTAGAAAACAACAAAATTATCTTTCTATAAAATAACGGCGGAGGTGTTACCGTTAAAACTGTTGAACTACCTTGTAGTAAAAGTACAGTAATACGCGTGGTTGCATAGTAGTACACGGTATTGATTATTGATGCTTACGTGTGAAGTCACTCAGTTATACTCAATTATTGCTACAGTAATTGTTGCATCATATCTCTCATATTTTTGATTCAATTATTGTTACAGTATCATCTGCATCATATGATGTATTATTAAATCAATAATTGAGACGGCAAAGTTATTCATATTATTATTTGCAATATTGACAATGCCTAGAAGTTCTGTCAAAGAGAGGTTTGGTCACCTAATTGCGCGCCAATAAGGAGAGATCCTTATCGGAAAGCCCCCTCTTTCCTGGGAACGACCTAGTTGTTAAATATTGTGAATTATATTATTAATGATGAATAAGTTCGTGTTGATTAAAGATAAATTTTATAGTCCCATTGTGTTGGATTTATTTGTGTTAGTATAAATGATGTCTGGAGGTTATATTGTTCAATCGGGTATTCGGGACACTTTTTGTGTCGGAATACTATTCACGAGTTACTATTTACGAGTTATTATTCATTAGTTATTATTCATGAGTTAATATTCACGAGTTACTATTCACAGGGTACTATTCACCCGTAAGATATATTTCTTTTCGGTCCAAATCATTTTTGGGTACAATATTATTCCATGAGGAGATGTGATAATTTTTCAGACCGTTGGTTGAAGATATAATAGTAAATTAATATGGACCGTTGGTGGAAAGTATAATAGTAAATCAATATGGATCGCTGGTTTAAAGTTTTAATAGTAAATCAATCTGAATTAGTTACTATTCAGTCCATTCTCCTATAAATAGAAGCTCATTCCTTCATTATTTCTTACGAATTCACTGAAACTCTAGAGAGAGAAACTATAGAGAGAAAGAAGAAAAATATTCTGCTACTTCACTACTTCAGTATTCAATTTTTCTAAGGTAGGGAATATTATTTGTTATACTCATAAGGGGTATTCTTTCTTTCTTATTCATGAAGAGAACTTCTGTTATTTCATTTTTTATTATTCTGTTGGAATAACCTGTACACGCGGGATACCCTATACTTGGTGAAATTCTTCTGTTATTCCATTCTTATTATTATGTTGGAAAAACCTGTTTATGCGAAGTACCGCATACATGGTAAAATTCTTCTAATATTTCGTTCTTTATTATTCTGTCGGAATATCATGTTTGTGCGTTTACGCCGGACCTGGTTCCATTATTTATTATTTTGTTGGGAATAATCTGTCGGTGCAGTCTATCGCACGTATGGTGAATCCTTCTATTATTCCATTCTTTATTATTCTATTGGAATAACCTGTCTTTGTGGATTACCACATGCATGGTGAATGATCATGTGTATTCTTTCCTTATTAAATTGTGGAAATTATCTGTATACGTGGATTACCGCATGGCGGGTGAAAATCCATTTGCAGTTTCATATATTATATTATACTCAGTTGGTTAAAGCTTTGGCTTCTATACTCCATGAAATTAGTGTAATATCCTTTATATTTGCGCTTAATCCAGTATCTTTTCATGGAAATATTCTTCTGAGCATTCTTGAATTTTACTGCACAAAGCAGTATCATGTTGACAATTTGGACGTTATTGAGTTGAGTATAAATTAACTTATAAATCTTTAAAATTTATTCTTGAACCTGTTTTATTGAATTATTATGTCATTGTCATCATCCTCATGCTTATATTATGTTGAAAGTCTTTTTTGGCTTACATGCATAGATGGACTTGGTATGATTATGACCAGGGATTATTCGATATAATCATTACCGTAATGTGATGAATGATGTGGTAAAAGTCCTCATTGGCCTGTAGTTTATTGGTGGACAGTTGTTGGTATGATTATGATCAGGGATTATTCGGTATAGTCATGACCATTGATGATTATATGAATATCCTTGGCCATGGAGCAGGGATGATTCAATTTTATTTATTAAGCTGAGTCTCAGCGATAAAGTTGATGAAAAACTTTTTAAATCATAGAAGACAGTAGATTTTATACTTTAATTGACTCTTCTAATGGATTGCTTTTCCGCTGTAGTTTTTGATCTAAAACTTGTTGTCTATTATATTCTATCAGTTGTTATACTGTTGAAGGCTATTGATAATTTATTCTGCATTATCTTAGTCATAATATTTCTTACTGGGCTAGTAGAGCTCACCCTTTTTTTCACTGTTCTCTTCAGAAAATGAGAACGTAGCTGGGACTAGTCGGGGAACAGAGTGATGGTTCTAGATGGTGCATTAGTAGTCCTCACTATTCTGTGAAATAGTGTGATAATAAATGTAATGAGGACTCCATTGAGTGTGGATATTGTCTAGATGACAATATTTGTATTAAAACTCATAGCCTATGTTTTGTCGTATTTCACACGACTGTTGTATAATTAAGTTCTATTTGTATTCAGTACCTTGTATCTGGCGACCCAAGATAGGTGATGTATACCTATTTTGGTGGCATCACAGTTGGTATCAATGCTTAGGGATATGATCCCTGGCTGAGATGTGAGACAAGAACTAAGAGGGGAGAGACGGGGAATTCCTTCGCTAGTATGACATACCTAAGTTTATTTGGTATTTAACTGGTCGGTCAGAGTATAGGGATAATATGTGATATATTAATTAACCCTTGTTTTGTGGCAGTTTGGAAAATGGCATCCGAAAATGTTGAGATAAGCAATGAAGCACATGAGATCGTGGAGTCACCACAGATTAATACTCAGGATAATGTGCAATAGGAAGACAATAATCCTCAGGTGAACAACAACACCGACCAAATGGCGAACGACGGAATGTTTAGGAGCTTTCTGCAATTGGTACAACATCAGGCAAGAGAAACTCCTATCCAAAATATAGGTGGAAACACTGAAAACTCTCGGACGGTCACTGCTAAACAGTTCAAGGAGCTGGGACCACCAGAGTTTATTGGAGAGCCAAAACCTCTTAAGGCGGATGCATGGATAAAGCAGATCACCAAGATATTTGATGTCTTGGGATGCTCTGAGGGGCAAAAGGTTTCTTTTGCCACCTTTATGTTGCGAGGGGTGGCAAATTACTGGTGGAAATCTGTAAAGCGTACCCAGCCTGACACACTCAAGATGTCTTGGGAGAAGTTCCAAGAGTTGTTCAATGACAAATACTTTCCCGAAAGTATTCATCATATGAAAGAGGTGGAGTTTATCAAGTTGGAGCAAAACAATATGATCGTGTCGCAATACGAGGCTAAATTTGCGGAGTTATCCCAGTTTGCATCCCATTTGGTTGATAATGAGGAGCGAATGACGCGAATATTTTTAAGATGTTTGAAACCAGAGATACGTCAATATCTTATTTCTCAAAAATTGTGTTTGTATTCAGATGTTGTAAATAAGGCTCAGTTATTGGAGCGCGATAACAGGTCAATGCAACCAAGAGAAAGTAACCGGCAGAATGAAAATACCAGTGGTAACAGTCATCGAAGCGGTGACAACAAACGTGGAGGGAATCAACATGCCAGAAATGATAACCACTTCGGTGGTAATTATTGCAAAGACAATAAAAGTTGGAGTTTCAAGAAGAGGAGATTTAATAATGATGGAAGGACGTCAGAACCAGCACCTGTTGTTAAGGAAGGAGAACGACCGCCGGTTGTATGTTACAAATGCTGAGGGGAGGGACACATCAGTCCAAACTATACGCAGCAGTCCAAACCATGTTACAATTGTGGAAGAGAAGGTCACCTAG
The DNA here is from genome assembly GCA_020205505.1 of Panax japonicus. Taxonomy (NCBI): domain Eukaryota; kingdom Viridiplantae; phylum Streptophyta; class Magnoliopsida; order Apiales; family Araliaceae; genus Panax; species Panax japonicus. Next base: position 12,289,095 of record CM035111.1, read on the forward strand.
CCCGATTTTGTTGTGATAGCCCTGAATCCGGGTCCCGAATCGCCGCGGACTCGGTACACTAATTCTTTCACTATTTGCGAAAGATAAAAACATAAATTGTTTATACATTACATTACACACTATTCCCCAAAATCGAGTAACCTTAACTGATTACACAATTCATAAGTTATTTAACACAGAACATTATTATCAACTATTCTATTACAAAATAGCTGCATATATTGCCCCAAGCTGAACTTGGCATTATCATTTTCCTGTATTCGAACGCATTCGCTTTATCTGCAATGTTTTATCATGATATAGCAAGGGTGAGCATGAAAGTTACCCAGCAAGTTTAAGAACAATAATATAACGATATATCATGATTGAAGAGTATGCATAATGAGCTTGCTATAATTCATCAATATAATTGAGAACTAGCACGAACAAATTTTTGACTGAACAAGTTTTAAACATGAACAAACATATCTGAACCAACTGGTAATGAAGGTGATCAGCCTTTCATACCTGACTTATACATGCAAGATGTACAGAGTACAAATTTCATGGCAATCAGCAATGATTAACCATAAGCTTGAAGAAATTTCTCTTATTATAGTTAAGTACAAAGAAAACTTGCCTGAACCGTTGATTACCGCAACGCAATTTATAACGCTTTACCCGAAGACCTAATATTAATAATATAGATCTCCAATAATTAGAATAATATCATCACAGTATAATACTGTTATAATTATATCCACAGAATAATCTAAACACATTACCACATAACCCTATCAGTCTATAATTCACATAAGACTTAGTATCAGGTCAAACTATTTCAGTTTGACTTAAAACTGACATAATTCTAACATCCCGACAGTCTAGTCGGTCAACACTCGAGTTTAAGTTCAGTTAAACTCTGTTTAAGCACTTAACAATGCCATAGAATCACATTTATATGATTTAACACTCGCTTTTCATTTCATAAACTATTCATTAACATGTAATAAGGCAAACACTAATCCAGCACCCTGGATTCTATATCTAACAACCAAATTGCCAACTCAGCAACCTGGATTCCAAATCCAGCAATCTAAACTACAATCCAGCAAACTGGATTCAACAAATTTTCAATTCATCAAACTGTATTTCACTCCAGCAAACTGGAATCACAATTTACCTAATCCAGCAAGCTGTATTCAATATCCGTATCACAAAAATACCAAATCAGTGTATTATTCTCCTATCCTTTGGTCAAACACATATACATGTATTTCATGCACAAAAATTATTTTTCCACAATTTTCCAACTTCCTTTGGTATTTTTCAAAAATTAATTCTAGTGCGTAGCTTAAGAAATTAGCTACCTCGTGCTTAACTCCAAACATTCCTATCTCTTGGGATAACCTTATATATGTTAATGTGATGCTCCATTTTAAATTTCGTGGCAATCGGAGTTGTAGAACTCCGTTTATAGCAATTTCCGTCAGAAAATCACAAAAATTGTAATGGTCATTACTTGGTCGTTTTAACTCGGAATTAGCTCATTTTTGGAAACGAGCTACATAATACCATATATTTTCATTTTCCAAAAGCCTGGAATTTTTCTCATTAAATAGATGTCCAAAACAGCCCCCAGAAAAATTTGGGCAGCAACTTTTTGTCATTTGACAGTTTTGGAGTCCTTCACCAAAACTTAAATAAAATGAAATCTATAACTCCGATTAATGATCCGTCAATTTTGTTGGGTTTGTATCTTTCCGAACTATAGTTTTCATCTATCACAATCCATATTTGGACATGTTAAGCTCCCGGAATGTAGCCCGGAAGTGGCTGTTACAAAACTGTCCTTTTAACAGTTTTCTTATCTTTGAGTAGTTTGGGAGAAATCCCATAACTTGGTCATTTTTCAACCTATTTGAGTAATTCCAAAGGGATTTTACCCTTAACACATATATCTAGCATCCCAAGAACATAAATCATATATATCCATCATAGATTTCAAAGATCCAAAAGCTTGATCACACTTTTTAAAAGTTTAACTTTTCCGGAAAATTCCATTTTTCTCTTCCTTTGATTCCAACCAAAATCAACACCCAATATGGGTAATACCAAACACAAAACACTCATTAACATGTATATACATAGTTTTTGAGTTTAGAAACAAAGTTTCTTATTTCCTCAAACAAGCATCAAACAAAATTAAAGCTAAGAGAAAAAATCATGTTTTCTATCTTTTGAAAAACCTAGCTTCCATTCCACACTTTAGATCTAACTTTTGATCTACAAAAGAGTTGGATCTACATAATAAACACTTATAATCACTAATGCTACGTTTGGATCGATGGAATAGAAGGGAGAATGGAATGAATCATTCCATTGGAATGATAAAAATGTTGTTTGGTTTGTTTATTCCAACGGAATAATGTATTCATCCTTGAATGATAGTTAACTTAAAATTTAAATTTTCATTCCTTGAAGGGTGGCCAGGAATAAATCATTCCATCCATTATTTTAAGTAATTGACAAATATACCCCTAAAGATATAATAAGGCTTTTTACATATTCATTCAATTCGATCGATCTGGGAACGACGAGAGAGAAGGTACCGAGATTTGATAATTTTTTCGGAATTTTCATATTTCTATTTCTTCGTAATTTACCCCACTTACCCCCACTCAGCCACCCACCCCACCCCACCCCACCCCACCCCTAATCCACCTACCCCACCTACTCCCACCCCTACCAACTTACCCCCACCTACTCCCACCCCACCCCTACCACCCCACCCCACCCCACCCCACCCCACCCCACCCCACTTACCCACTCACCCACCCCACCTACCCCACTCCACCAACCCACCTACTCTACCTACCTATCCCACCCCACCTACCCCACCCACCCCACCTCTACCTACCCATACACCCACCCCACCCACCCCACCCACCCACCTACCCCGCTCCTACCAACCTACCCCCAACCCACCTACCCAACCTACCCCCACCCCCCACTAACCTACCCCCACCCAGCCACCCTAACCCACCTACTCTACCTACCAACCCACCTTACCTCACCTACCACCACCCCCTACCTACCCCTACCCAGCTACCCTAACCCACCCCACCCACCTTACCCCACCCCAACCACCCCACCCTACCCCCATCTACCCTACCCCACATGCCCACCCTACCCCCACCTAGCCACCCCAACCACCTACCCTACCTACCAACCCACCCCACCCTACTTACCCCACCCCCTACCAACCTACCCCCACCTAGCCACCCTAACCCCTACCCTACCTACCAACCCACCCCACCCCACCTACCCTACTTACCCCCATCCCCTACTAACCCACCCCCACCCAGCCACCCCGCCACCCCAACCCACCTACCATACTTACCCACCCCACCCCACCCCACCCCACTTACCCCACTTACCCACCCTACCCCATCCCACTTACCCCCACCACCATACACCCACCCCCCACCCCCTCCCCTCCCCTCCCATCCCCTCCCCTCCCCTCCCCTCCCCTACCCTACCCTACCCTTTATTTCTAAGAATAAAATATGTGTTAAATTTTTAATATAAATTGAATTTAAGTTAAATTTGAATATTTGAGGGTATTTAGGTCACTTTCTAATTATTTATTTCATTCTTAGATGTATTCCTAACATCAACCAAACATGTACATGGAATATTAAAAAATCATTCCATTCCCTTCCTTATTCCATTCCCTCATCTATTTCATTCCCTACTCTATTCCATTCCTTCAATCCAAACGTAGCATAAGATCTAAGGTTATAAGCCTCTAGATCACAACTTCATATTGTCCAAAAATCAAATCAAACCACAAAAGAAATATACTACATAAGTAGAAATTTATTTGCTATACCTTAGCTTTTCTTCTTCTCCTTCTTCTTAGTTTGATCATGGAGCTTGGATGTCTCACATAGAACTCCCCTTTATCTTCTTCATATGGCTGCCGAAATGATCTTCCTCTCTCTCCCTCTCTCTTGTTCTTGCTAACTTGGAAGTAAGATGAAAAAGAAATGAGATAGATTTTTTTTATGAAGTGTAGTTTTTATCAATTATCCACCCCACTCTCCTTCCCTCTTGTTCATCCGGCCATGAGGCCTTTGATTCTCCACTCATTCTCTTTCTTTCCTTATTAGAAGGTTGCTTGCAAGCTAGAACACACATGTTGGCTAAATCAAAATTGGACACATGGGGGAGTTGGTGAAGAGTTGTTCAACTACTAAAGGGAGCATTTATCACATTCATCTCCCATTTTCCTCTCTTATCATAGTCGGCCAAGTGGCCTTCTAATCCATAAAAATTGATCTCTTATCTAGCATACTTAAAGTCCAATAATTCCCTCTCTCAATTGGCTAAAAGTTGAGTCATTCATTTAATGTTTTGCTTGATCCTCTAATCAATTTCATTGGCCAACATTTGGGCTATACATATACATAGTCCAATTCCTTTAATTCTTATCCAACCCAAATCATTTAATTAGGATTTTTACTTCTCCATTAAAACACCAATCCTTGCTCATGAGCATTTATTTCCTTAACCTAATTAGACTTGCTATAATTAGGTTATAAAATTAATCATTTGAGATATATAAAATAAATCTCCTAGAATTAGTAAGTATTCTAAATACCACAATTCTCTTTTTCCATAACCCTTAAGTTATTAAATCCTTCATTCCTAATATATAATTAAGATTTCACTAGTTTCTTTTGTTTGTTTATATAATAAACAAATATAAACCATCACATAATGCTCATATTCCTTACACATAACTTTTTAACCCTTAGGGTTTAATACTTCGCATTAGGATTCCCAATTTAGGGTTTAAATCCTCAAAACTGAAACTAGGGTTTTCAGAACCGATTTCTAGGGTTTCTTATCAGACGTTAGGGTTTTCTAACTTAATCACCATATTCATATCATGAATTTAGGGTTTCGGATTCCCGAAACTAAAATTAAAGTTTCTGAGCGTACCGTTAGGGTTTCTAACAGTTCGTTAGATTTTCTAACTTAATAAACATATGATTAACATAACTTTAGGGTTTGCTAAAGTTATAACTTATCTGATCAATCCTTGATCTTAAATCATTACGGTTCAAATATGTAATCAACTATACCAACTAGTATTCACTTCGATACTTATCCCTGATAATTCATCGAAAGAATTTTAAATCTACCATAATATTATACCTCATTACTAGACTATCACTTACAGTCTATCACATAATTCAAGTTTTGTCCAAAACTTTTGAAATTCTTGAAATTTCATTACATAACTGCCAATTCCATACACTTATTTCCTGTCTAGGTCCTAATATTGAACCTTAAATCAATCAATTATGATTTTCATAAATTGTCTAATTTCTCGGGTTGTCACATTCACCCCTCCTTCTAAGAATTTCATCCCCGAAATTCACCTTACACCTTACAGCTTATACCATTCACACATATCATCACATGCTACCCAATACACCACGCACAAGGGTAAAAAGGTTTAAAATTATGCTGAGGGGTCATATAGACCATGAACACATAGATTTGACGGTATTCATACCGCAAAACAAAACATCACTTGGTCTGTTTACAATCACAAAGAAGGTAAACTACCATTACTAGTACTTTAAGTGATTAGCCTATCGTACACTTACGTCATGCATAACGTAATAATTATTATTTTTTTAGCGAATATTTACGCTATTAGATTGGATTTATTTATCCAAACAACATAGTTCACCTCAGTCTTATCATAGGATTTAGCACCAAAACAATTTGGTTCAGGAAATTTCTTTCAATAAACACTTGGAGTTTTTGAAAACATTTTTGAGAATGACGCCATGATGTCGCACTGTATTTACAGTTCGTTGAGGATTCCGTCATTTGGTGATTTTATCATGCTACATCATACAATAGTGGAATAGTGACTTTAAGTCAAATTCACACTAATTAATACTGCATTGATGACTCCATCATTTTTATCATCTCTGCACCAGGTTACATGGTACATAAGTGATAAATAAAAATAATTTTTTTTAAAGGCACATAGTGCGTATTTAGCTTGAAGTCAAAAATTTGAGGTTTAGCAAAGCTAGGAGTTTAGGAAAACCTAAGTCTCCACTAATGATCATTTGCTTAACATTCTATCTGTTCCTATTATCCTCAATACTCCATTCACACACAACTATACCCAGTTCATAAAACCACACTTATGAGTCCATAAATTGCCACAATCATATGAGTTCACGAACTTTCCTAGACAGACCTTTGGCGTCCATTCGTTGAGGGATTCATAAATATTTCATATAACTATGTGTCAAGAATGTCACATAAGTATGAGTTTTAAGAACTCGTACTTAAACCTATATTCTCTACTTATGACCTATCTATCTGTTATACACATGAGAAAGGAATCACCCTCTTAACACGCATATAGCAAATAGCGCGACACAACATTTCAATGATTATCAGTGCCAGAAACTAAGTGGTTGTCAAAGCAAACTCGGCCACTAATCAATATAGAAAGCTAAGCGGACAATTCCCCGCCCATACAAAGAATTGGTCAACCTAACCACTACATCGACCAGGAAGCTAAGTGATTCTAAAACCAAGTACAAATTCCCCGCCCATACAAGGAATCATACAACTCAGCGGCTGACACGAGTCCTCAATTGAATCCCCACATAATTCTAGCTCCACACTTACTCCATACGAATTTTATTTAATCCGTATTTATAATTCATAACTCTTTCATGAGTTTTCATAGTGCAATTTCATAGTACAACTGATACACAGCATCTTGCTGTAAACTTTTCAATCATCAGATTGATTCTTTCTGGCTATCATAACCTTATCAGATCACGGGGTGATCTTATCGTATATATTACGATTCAATTCTAGGCACTATGATTGTTTTGTTTTACGATCTTCTATCCCTGCACTTTCAGTCTTTTAGACTCAATCTATTCACCACTACTGTTCAACTTTATTATCAGAGTTAGGGAACTCTGTATATTAACAACTTATCGAGATTCGTCTTTGAACCTTTCCGACCAACTAACTCTATTTGAGTTAGTCTTATCCTAATCATTGCGGTTATTGGTCTCAGGTATTCCTACCTAAGCTTCATAACAAACAGCTCTGATACAAACTGTGATAGCCCCGAATCCGGGTGCCGAATCGCCGCGGACTCGGTACACTAATTCTTTCACTATTTGCGGAAGATATAAACATAAATTGTTTATACATTACATTACACACTATTCCCCAAAATCGAGTATCCTTAACTGATTACACAATTCATAAGTTATTTAACGCAGAACATTATTATCAACTATTCTATTACAAAATAGCTGCATATATTGCCCCAAGTTGAACTTGGCATTATCATTTTCCTGTATCCGAACGCATTCGCTTTATCTGCAATGTTTTATCATGATATAGCAAGGGTGAGCATGAAAGTTGCCCAGCAAGTTTAAGTACAATAATATAACGATATATCATGATTGAAGAGTATGCATAATGAGCTTGCTATAATTCATCAATATAATTAAGAACTAGCACGAACAAATTTTTGATTGAACAAATTTTAAACATGAACAAACATTTCTGAACCAACTGGTAATGAAGGTGATCAGCCTTTCATACCTGACTTATACATGCAAGATGTACAGAGTACAAATTTCATGGCAATCAGCAATGATTAACCATAAGCTTGAAGAAATTTCTCTTATTAGAGTTAAGTACAAAGAAAACTTGCCTGAACTGTTGATTACCGCAACACAATTTATAACGCTTTACCCGAAGACCTAATATTAATAATACAGATCTCCAATAATTAGAATAATATCATCACAGTATAATATTGTTATAATTATATCCACAGAATAATCTAAACACATTACCACATAACCCTATCAGTCTATAATTCACATAAGACTTAGTATCAAGTCAAACTATTTCAGTTTGACTTAAAACTGACATAATTCTAACATCCCGACAGTCTAGTCGGTCAACACTCGAGTTTAAGTTCAGTTAAACTCGGTTTAAGCACTTAACAATGTCATAGAATCACATTTATATGATTTAACACTCGTTTTTCATTTCATAAACTATTCATTAACATGTAATAAGGCAAACACTAATCCAGCACCCTGGATTCTATATCTAACAACCAAATTGCCAACTCAGCAACCTGGATTCCAAATCCAGCAATCTAAACTACAATCCAGCAAACTGGATTCAACAAATTTTCAATTCATCAAACTGTATTTCACTCCAGCAAACTGGAATCACAATTTACCTAATCCAGCAAGCTGTATTCTATATCTGTTTCACAAAAATACCAAATCAGTGTATTATTCTCCTATCCTTTGGTCAAACACATATACATGTATTTCATGCACAAAAATTATTTTTCCACAATTTTCCAACTTCCTTTGGTATTTTTCAAAAATTAATTCTAGTGCGTAGCTTAAGAAATTAGCTACCTCGTGCTTAACTCCAAACATTCCTATCTCTTGGGATAACCTTATATATGTTAATGTGATGCTCCATTTTAAATTTCGTGGCAATCGGAGTTGTAGAACTCCGTTTATAGCTATTTCCGTCAGAAAATAACAAAAATTGTAATGGTCATAACTTGGTCGTTTTAACTCAGAATTAGCTCATTTTTGGACACGAGCTACATAATACCATATATTTTAATTTTCCAAAGCCTGGAATTTTTCTCATTAAATAAATGTCCAAAACAGCCCCCGGAAAAATTTGGGCAGCAACTTTTTGTCATTTGGCAGTTTTGGAGTCCTTCACCAAAACTTAAATAAAATGAAATCTATAACTCCGATTAATGATCCGTCAATTTTGTTGGGTTTGTATCTTTCCGAACTATAGTTTTCATCTATCACAATCCATATTTGGACATGTTAAGCTCCCGGAATGTAGCCCGGAAGTGGCTGTTACAAAACTGTCCTTTTAACAGTTTTCTTATCTTTGAGTAGTTTGGGAGAAATCCCATAACTTGGTCATTTTTCAACCTATTTGAGTAATTCCAAAGGGATTTTACCCTTAACACATATATCTAGCATCCCAAGAACATAAATCATATATATCCATCATAGATTTCAAAGATCCAAAAGCTTGATCACACTTTTTAAAAGTTTAACTTTTCCGGAAAATTCCATTTTTCTCTTCCTTTGATTCCAACCAAAATCAACACCCAATATGGGTAATACCAAACACAAAACACTCATTAACATGTATATACATAGTTTTTGAGTTTAGAAACAAAGTTTCTTATTTCCTCAAACAAGCATCAAACAAAATTAAAGCTAAGAGAAAAAATCATGTTTTCTATCTTTTGAAAAACCTAGCTTCAATTCCACACTTTAGATCTAACTTTTGATCTACAAAAGAGTTGGATCTACATAATAAACACTTATAATCACTAAGATCTAAGGTTATAAGCCTCTAGATCACAACTTCATATTGTCCAAAAATCAAATCAAACCACAAAAGAAATATACTACATAAGTAGAAATTTATTTGCTATACCTTAGCTTTTCTTCTTCTCCTTCTTCTTAGTTTGATCATGGAGCTTGGATGTCTCACATAGAACTCCCCTTTATCTTCTTCATATGGCTGCCGAAATGATCTTCCTCTCTCTCCCTCTCTCTTGTTCTTGCTAACTTGGAAGTAAGATGAAAAAGAAATGAGATAGATTTTTTTTATGAAGTGTAGTTTTTATCAATTATCCACCCCACTCTCCTTCCCTCTTGTTCATCCGGCCATGAGGCCTTTGATTCTCCACTCATTCTCTTTCTTTCCTTATTAGAAGGTTGCTTGCAAGCTAGAACACACATGTTGGCTAAATCAAAATTGGACACATGGGGGAGTTGGTGAAGAGTTGTTCAACTACTAAAGGGAGCATTTATCACATTCATCTCCCATTTTCCTCTCTTATCATAGTCGGTCAAGTGGCCTTCTAATCCATAAAAATTGATCTCTTATCTAGCATACTTAAAGTCCAATAATTCCCTCTCTCAATTGGCTAAAAGTTGAGTCATTCATTTAATGTTTTGCTTGATCCTCTAATCAATTTCATTGGCCAACATTTGGGCTATACATATACATAGTCCAATTCCTTTAATTCTTATCCAACCCAAATCATTTAATTAGGATTTTTACTTCTCCATTAAAACACCAATCCTTGTTCATGAGCATTTATTTCCTTAACCTAATTAGACTTGCTATAATTAGGTTATAAAATTAATCATTTGAGATATATAAAATAAATCTCCTAGAATTAGTAAGTATTCTAAATACCACAATTCTCTTTTTCCATAACCCTTAAGTTATTAAATCCTTCATTCCTAATATATAATTAAGATTTCACTAGTTTCTTTTGTTTGTTTATATAATAAACAAATATAAACCATCACATAATGCTCATATTCCTTACACATAACTTTTTAACCCTTAGGGTTTAATACTTCGCATTAGGATTCCCAATTTAGGGTTTAAATCCTCAAAACTGAAACTAGGGTTTTCAGAACCGATTTCTAGGGTTTCTTATCAGACGTTAGGGTTTTCTAACTTAATCACCATATTCATATCATGAATTTAGGGTTTCGGATTCCCGAAACTAAAATTAAAGTTTCTGAGCGTACCGTTAGGGTTTCTAACAGTTCGTTAGATTTTCTAACTTAATAAACATATGATTAACATAACTTTAGGGTTTGCTAAAGTTATAACTTATCTGATCAATCCTTGATCTTAAATCATTACGGTTCAAATATGTAATCAACTATACCAACTAGTATTCACTTCGATACTTATCCCTGATAATTCTTCGAAAGAATTTTAAATCTACCATAATATTATACCTCATTACTAGACTATCACTTACAGTCTATCACATAATTCAAGTTTTGTCCAAAACTTTTGAAATTCTTGAAATTTCATTACATAACTGCCAATTCCATACACTTATTTCCTGTCTAGGTCCTAATATTGAACCTTAAATCAATCAATTATGATTTTCATAAATTGTCTAATTTCTCGGGTTGTCACATTCACCCCTCCTTCTAAGAATTTCATCCCCGAAATTCACCTTACACCTTACAGCTTATACCATTCACACATATCATCACATGCTACCCAATACACCACGCACAAGGGTAAAAAGGTTTAAAATTATGCTGAGGGGTCATATAGACCATGAACACATAGATTTGACGGTATTCATACCGCAAAACAAAACATCACTTGGTCTGTTTACAATCACAAAGAAGGTAAACTACCATTACTAGTACTTTAAGTGATTAGCCTATCGTACACTTACGTCATGCATAACGTAATAATTATTATTTTTTTAGCGAATATTTACGCTATTAGATTGGATTTATTTATCCAAACAATATAGTTCACCTCAGTCTTATCATAGGATTTAGCACCAAAACAATTTGGTTCAGGAAATTTCTTTCAATAAACACTTGGAGTTTTTGAAAACATTTTTGAGAATGACGCCATGATGTCGCACTGTATTTACAGTTCGTTGAGGATTCCGTCATTTGGTGATTTTATCATGCTACATCATACAATAGTGGAATAGTGACTTTAAGTCAAATTCACACTAATTAATACTGCATTGATGACTCCATCATTTTTATCATCTCTGCACCAGGTTACATGGTACATAAGTGATAAATAAAAATAATTTTTTTTAAAGGCACATAGTGCGTATTTAGCTTGAAGTCAAAAATTTGAGGTTTAGCAAAGCTAGGAGTTTAGGAAAACCTAAGTCTCCACTAATGATCATTTGCTTAACATTCTATCTGTTCCTATTATCCTCAATACTCCATTCACACACAACTATACCCAGTTCATAAAACCACACTTATGAGTCCATAAATTGCCACAATCATATGAGTTCACGAACTTTCCTAGACAGACCTTTGGCGTCCATTCGTTGAGGGGTTCATAAATATTTCATATAACTATGTGTCAAGAATGTCACATAAGTATGAGTTTTAAGAACTCGTACTTAAACCTATATTCTCTACTTATGACCTATCTATCTGTTATACACATGAGAAAGGAATCACCCTCTTAACACGCATATAGCAAATAGCGCGACACAACATTTCAATGATTATCAGTGCCAGAAACTAAGTGGTTGTCAAAGCAAACTCGGCCACTAATCAATATAGAAAGCTAAGCGGACAATTCCCCGCCCATACAAAGAATTGGTCAACCTAACCACTACATCGACCAGGAAGCTAAGTGATTCTAAAACCAAGTACAAATTCCCCGCCCATACAAGGAATCATACAACTCAGCGGCTGACACGAGTCCTCAATTGAATCCCCACATAATTCTAGCTCCACACTTACTCCATACGAATTTTATTTAATCCGTATTTATAATTCATAACTCTTTCATGAGTTTTCATAGTGCAATTTCATAGTACAACTGATACACAGCATCTTGCTGTAAACTTTTCAATCATCAGATTGATTCTTTCTGGCTATCATAACCTTATCAGATCACGGGGTGATCTTATCGTATATATTACGATTCAATTCTAGGCACTATGATCGTTTTGTTTTACGATCTTCTAACCCTGCACTTTCAGTCTTTTAGACTCAATCTATTCACCACTACTGTTCAAATTTATTATCAGAGTTAGGGAACTCTGTATATTAACAACTTATCGAGATTCGTCTTTGAACCTTTCCGACCAACTAACTCTATTTGAGTTAGTCTTATCCTAATCATTGTGGTTATTGGTCTCAGGTATTCCTACCTAAGCTTCATAACAAACAGCTCTGATACAAACTGTGATAGCCCAGAATCCGGGTCCCGAATCGCCGCGGACTCGGTACACTAATTCTTTCACTATTTGCGGAAGATATAAACATAAATTGTTTATACATTACATTACACACTATTCCCCAAAATCGAGTATCCTTAACTGATTACACAATTCATAAGTTATTTAACGCAGAACATTATTATCAACTATTCTATTACAAAATAGTTGCATATATTGCCCCAAGCTGAACTTGGCATTATCATTTTCCTGTATCCGAACGCATTCGCTTTATCTGCAATGTTTTATCATGATATAGCAAGGGTGAGCATGAAAGTTGCCCAGCAAGTTTATGTACAATAATATAACGATATATCATGATTGAAGAGTATGCATAATGAGCTTGCTATAATTCATCAATATAATTAAGAACTAGCACGAACAAATTTTTGATTGAACAAATTTTAAACATGAACAAACATTTCTGAACCAACTGGTAATGAAGGTGATCAGCCTTTCATACCTGACTTATACATGCAAGATGTACAGAGTACAAATTTCATGGCAATCAGCAATGATTAACCATAATCTTGAAGAAATTTCTCTTATTAGAGTTAAGTACAAAGAAAACTTGCCTGAACTGTTGATTACCGCAACGCAATTTATAACGCTTTACCCGAAGACCTAATATTAATAATACAGATCTCCAATAATTAGAATAATATCATCACAGTATAATATTGTTATAATTATATCCACAGAATAATCTAAACACATTACCACATAACCCTATCAGTCTATAATTCACATAAGACTTAGTATCAAGTCAAACTATTTCAGTTTGACTTAAAACTGACATAATTCTAACATCCCGACAGTCTAGTCGGTCAACACTCGAGTTTAAGTTCAGTTAAACTCGGTTTAAGCACTTAACAATGTCATAGAATCACATTTATATGATTTAACACTCGTTTTTCATTTCATAAACTATTCATTAACATGTAATAAGGCAAACACTAATCCAGCACCCTGGATTCTATATCTAACAACCAAATTGCCAACTCAACAACCTGGATTCCAAATCCAGCAATCTAAACTACAATCCAGCAAACTGGATTCAACAAATTTTCAATTCATCAAACTGTATTTCACTCCAGCAAACTGGAATCACAATTTACCTAATCCAGCAAGCTGTATTCTATATCTGTTTCACGAAAATACCAAATCAGTGTATTATTCTCCTATCCTTTGGTCAAACACATATACATGTATTTCATGCACAAAAATTATTTTTCCACAATTTTCCAACTTCCTTTGGTATTTTTCAAAAATTAATTCTAGTGCGTAGCTTAAGAAATTAGATACCTCGTGCTTAACTCCAAACATTCCTATCTCTTGGGATAACCTTATATATGTTAACGTGATGCTCCATTTTAAATTTCGTGGCAATCGGAGTTGTAGAACTCCGTTTATAGCGATTTTCCGTCAGAAAATCACAAAAATTGTAATGGTCATAACTTGGTCGTTTTAACTCAGAATTAGCTCATTTTTGGACACGAGCTACATAATACCATATATTTTCATTTTCCAAAAGCCTGGAATTTTTCTCATTAAATAAATGTCCAAAACAGCCCCCGGAAAAATTTGGGCAGCAACTTTTTGTCATTTGGCAGTTTTGGAGTCCTTCACCAAAACTTAAATAAAATGAAATCTATAACTCCGATTAATGATCCTTCAATTTTGTTGGGTTTGAATCTTTCCGAACTACAGTTTTCTTCTATCACAATCCATATTTGGACATGTTAAGCTCCCGGAATTTAGCCCGGAAGTGGCTGTTACAAAACTGTCCTTTTAACAGTTTTCTTATCTTTGAGTAGTTTGGGAGAAATCCCATAACTTGGTCATTTTTCAACCTATTTGAGTAATTCCAAAGGGATTTTACCCTTAACACATATATCTAGCATCCCAAGAACATAAATCATATATATCCATCATAGATTTCAAAGATCCAAAAGATTGATCACACTTTTTAAAAGTTTAACTTTTCCGGAAAATTCCATTTTTCTCTTCCTTTGATTCCAACCAAAATCAACACCCAATATGGGTAATACAAAACACAAAACACTCATTAACATGTATATACATAGTTTTTGAGTTTAGAAACAAAGTTTCTTATTTCCTCAAACAAGCATCAAACAAATTAAAGCTAAGAGAAAAAAATCATGTTTTCTATCTTTTGAAAAACCTAGCTTCCATTCCACACTTTAAATCTAACTTTTGATCTACAAAAGAGTTGGATCTACATAATAAACACTTATAATCACCAAGATCTAAGGTTATAAGCCTCTAGATCACAACTTCATATTGTCCAAAAATCAAATCAAACCGCAAAAGAAATATACTACATAAGTAGAAATTTATTTGCTATACCTTAGCTTTTCTTCTTCTCCTTCTTCTTAGTTTGATCATGGAGCTTGGATGTCTCACATAGAACTCCCCTTTATCTTCTCCATATGGCTGCCGAAATGATCTTCCTCTCTCTCCCTCTCTCTTGTTCTTGCTAACTTGGAAGTAAGATAAAAAAGAAATGAGATAGATTTTTTTTATGAAGTGTAGTTTTTATCAATTATCCACCCCACTCTCCTTCCCTCTTGTTCATCCGGCCATGAGGCCTTTGATTCTCCACTCATTCTCTTTCTTTCCTTATTAGAAGGTTACTTGCAAGCTAGAACACACATGTTGGCTAAATCAAAATTGGACACATGGGGGAGTTGGTGAAGAGTTGTTCAACTACTAAAAGGAGCATTGATCACATTTATCTCCCATTTTACTCTCTTATCATAGCCGGCCAAGTGGCCTTCTAATCCATAAAAATTGATCTCTTATCTAGCATACTTAAAGTCCAATAATTCCCTCTCTCAATTGGCTAAAAGTTGAGTTATTCCTTTAATGTTTTGCTTGATCCTCTAATCAATTTCATTGGCCAACATTTGGGCTATACATATACATAGTCCAATTCCTTTAATTCTCATCCAACCCAAATCATTTAATTAGGATTTTTACTTCTCCATTAAAACATCAATCCTTGCTCATGAGCATTTATTTCCTTAACCCAATTAGACTTGCTATAATTAGGTTATAAAATTAATCATTTGAGATATATAAAATAAATCTCCAAGAATTAGTAAGTATTCTAAATACCACAATTCTCTTTTCCCATAACCCTTAAGTTATTAAATCCTTCATTCCTAATATATAATTAAGATTTCACTAGTTTCTTTTGTTTGTTTATATAATAAATAAATATAAACCATCACCTAATGCTCATATTTCTTACACACAACTTTTTAACCCTTAGGGTTTAATACTTCGCATTAGGATTCCCAATTTAGGGTTTAAATTCTCGAAACTGAAACTAGGGTTTCCAGAACCGATTTCTAGGGTTTCTCATCAGACGTTAGGATTTTCTAACTTAATCACCATATTCATATCATGAATTTAGGGTTTCAGATTCCCGAAACTAAAATTAAAGTTTCTGAGCGTACCGTTAGGGTTTCTAACAGTTCGTTAGATTTTCTAACTTAATAAACATATGATTAACATAACTTTAGGGTTTGCTAAAGTTATAACTTATCTGATCAGTCCTTGATCTTAAATCATTACGGTTCAAATATGTAATCAACTATACCAACTAGTATTCACTTCGATACTTATCCCTGATAATTCTTCAAAAGAATTTTAAATCTACCATAATCTTATACCTCATTACTAGACTATCACTTACAGTCTATCACATAATTTAAGTTTTGTCCAA
Organism: Panax japonicus; assembly: GCA_020205505.1. Lineage (NCBI taxonomy): Eukaryota > Viridiplantae > Streptophyta > Magnoliopsida > Apiales > Araliaceae > Panax > Panax japonicus. The sequence continues at coordinate 12,305,729 of CM035111.1, forward strand.
AACTTTTGAAATTCTTGAAATTTCATTACATAACTGTCAATTCCATACACTTATTTCCTGTCTAGGTCCTAATATTGAACCTTAAATCAATCAATTATGATTTTCAGAAATTATCTAATTTCTCGGGTTGTCACATTTGTCGTGCACCGAAGTCAAGTCCATCTGGGATAGAGGCATCAAAGTCCATCCCAGACAAGACAAAACCGGTAGTTCAAGGGAGAGCGTTTGTTGTAACCTCCCAGAAAGCAAGGAACCCGCACGAGGTCATCACGGGTAAGCTTATCATAAACTCTAGTGAAGTATATACCTTATTTGATACCGGCTCTACCCATTCTTTTATTTCTCCTACTTGCGCTCAATGCTTAAATTTTACTCCAGAGAAATTGGACTTTGACTTATCGGTTGAAACTCCGTTGGAAGAAACCTTCATTACATCCACGGTTTATAAGTCTTGTTTGATTCAAATCGGTAACCGCACATTACTTGTCGATCTTATTTCTTTAAAAATACTTGTGTTTAACGTAATTCTAGGGATTGATTGGTTAACTACTCATCATGCAAAAATTGATTATTTTCGTAAGGTTATTAGTTTTCATATTCCTAATCAACCTATTATACAAATTCAAGTGACCAAACCATTAAAATCAATCACGGTCATTTCAAGCCATAAAGCTATTCGTTTATTGAAAAATGGATGTCAAGATTTCTTAGCTCATGTCACAGATTTAAACAAAAATACGTCAATTTTGAATGATATTTCTATTGTTAATAAATTTCCTGACGTATTCCCTGAAGAACTTCCTGGCCTACCCCAGAGCGTGAAGTTAAATTTTGTATCGACCTTGAACCTGGTACAAAACCCATTTCCAAAGTCCCATATCGAATGGCTCCTATTTAACTTCAGGAGTTAAAGACCCAATTGCAGGAATTGTCAGACATTGGTTTCATTCGTCCTAGTACGTCTCCTTGGGGTGCTCCTGTTCTATTCGTGAAGAAAAAAGATGGGAGTATGCAACTTTGTATTGACTACCAAGAATTGAACCATATCACCATCAAGAATAGGTATCCGTTACCTCGTATTGATGACATGTTTGACCAGTTGCAAGGAGCATAATTCTTTTCAAAGATAGATCTTCGTTCTGGATATCATCAGCTGAAGGTTAAAACTGAGGATATTCCAAAGACTGCCTTCAGAACTCGGTACGGGCATTATGAATTCTTGGTCATGTCTTTTGGATTGACTAATGCTCCTGCTGCCTTCATGGATAAGATGAACCGAGTATTCAAGGAATATTTAGATCACTTTGTGGTTGTCTTTATTGATGACATTCTCATATATTCCAAAAGCCATGAGGATCATGAGCAACACTTGAGGCTGATACTCCAAAAGATACGTGAAAATAAGCTTTATGTCAAGTTGAAGAAATGTGAGTTCTGGCTTGAGGAAGTTGCATTCCTTGGGCATGTGATATCAAATCATGGAATATCTGTTAACCCAGCGAAGATTGAAGCAATTCAAAGCTGGGAGAAACCAAAGTTAGTGACCTAAGTACATAGCTTTCTTGGCTTAGCTGGTTATTATCAGAGATTCGTGTAAGGATTTTCTTAAATCGCTACTCCATTAACTCAGCTGACTCGAAAAGATACAAAGTTTGGTTGGAGCGAGGAATGTGAGAAGAGTTTTCAAGAACTCAAGGGAAGACTCATTTCAGCACCTGTTCTAACAATACCATCTGGCTCAGAGAGATTTGTCATCTATAGTGATGCTTCGGGCAAAGGGCTAGGATGTGTTCTTATGCAATATGGGAAAGTCATAGCATATGCCTCTCGGCAACTCAAAGAATATGAGAGGAATTATCCTACTCATTATCTAGAGTTGGCAGATGTTGACTTCGCGCTCAAGATTTGGAGGCATTACCTATATGGAGAGAAGGTGGAGATCTATACGGATCATAAAAGCCTCAAATATTTCTTCACCCAAAAGGAACTCAACATGCGGCAACGATGTTGGCTTGAACTATTGAAAGATTATGATCATACCATTCAATACCATCCTGGTAAAGCGAACGTAGTAGCTGACGCATTGAGTAGAAGATCTTATGTGGGTACGAGTGTAATATTGTTAACACAAAGGCCCATTTTGTAAGACTTACATAGGATGGAGATAGAGTTAAAGACTTCAGGGACCCATGTGATAATGGCGAATATACTAGTAGAACCAACTTTAATCGATAAAGTTAAAGCTGCTCAAGCTACAGACCTGGAGCTGATACGTATGAGGGAGAAAGTGCAAGAAAGTGATATTCTGAAAGCAAGAATTGATGAAGAAGGAATACTTCGAGTCAACTCCAAACATTGTGTTCCTAACGACCCTGATTTAAAGTATAAAATCATGATGGAGGCGCACAACACACCGTTTGCAATCCATCCTGGGAGTACCAAAATGTATCATGATCTTCGATATACATTTTGGTGGAGCAATATGAAGAGAGAGATAGCAGATTTTATCTCAAGGTGTTTAACTTGTCAACGAGTCAAGGCGGAGCATCAAGTACCAAAAGGTCCATTGCAACCACTTGAAATTCCAGAATAGAAGTGGGAGCACATTACCATGGATTTCGATACTGGTCTTCCCAAGGTTTCTCAAGGCATGGATGAAATTTGGGTCATTGTTGATAGATTGACCAAGTCTGCTCACTTCTTACCTATACAAGAAACTTATACACTTGAACATCTTGCTCATATGTACATAAATGAGATTGTAAGACTGCATGGTATGCCAGTATCCATAGTTTCTAATCGAGACCCATGATTCACTTCACTGATTTTGGGTTAGTTTGCAGAAAGCTATGGGCACGAATTTACGACTTAGCTCGACATATCATCCTTAGACGGACGGGCAGTTAGAGAGGACTATTCAAACTCTTGAAGATCTATTAAGACTATGTGTCCTTTACTTCAAAGGAATTTGGGACACGTTCTTACCGTTGGTGGAGTTTTCCTACAATAACAGTTATCAAGCAAGTATTGGCATGGCTCCATTTGAGATGTTGTATGGGAGAAAGTGTCGTTCTCCAGTATGCTGCGATGAGGTGGGTGAAGCAACGTTGTTGGGACCGGAGTTGGTAAATATGACTACAGAAAAGATTCAAACGATTCGACAACATATAAAAACTTCACAAGATCGATAAAAGAGTTATGTTGATCTTCATCGAAAGGACGTAGAATTCGATATTGGAGATCATGTGTTGTTATGTGTTGCTCCATGGAAAGGAGTTACGAAATTTGGAAAGAGAGGAAAGCTCAATCCTCAATTCATTGGCCCATTTTTAATTCTCAAACGAGTAGGAACTGTGGCTTATAGACTCGCCTTACCGCCAAGTATGTCTCGTGTTCATAACGTTTTTCACATATCTATGTTACGTAAATATGTGAAAGACCCGAACCACATTATTGAGTTAGAACCAGACGATATAGAGGAAGATTTAACTTTTGAAGAGTTACCTGTTAAAATGTTGGATAAGAAGGATCATATTCTACGCTCCAAGATTATACCTCAAGTCAAAGTTTTGTGGAGAAACCACGATGTGGAGGAAATAACTTGGGAGTATCTGAGATGAAGTCAAGGTATCCTCATCTCTTCGACATACCAGGTATGTACCCTAATTTTGAGGAAAAAATTTCATAAGAATGGGAGGTTATAAGACCCCAACTTTTATAAATAAAGAATAATTTTCTCGAAATATATTTTTGAATATTATAGTGTGGATTTGATATAATGTTATAGTTGTGGGTAATATTTATAAATTTTGCAAAGTAAGCAAGTGGTTATATAATATTCGATTGGTCGGAGAATATTCATTTTAACAGGGAATATTCGTACGACGACACAATCATTGGTGGACCCCACAACGGAATTATTGTCGTAGTTAGAAAACGACAAAATTATCTTTCTATAAAAATAACGGCGGAGGTGTTACCGTTAAAACTATTGAACTACCCGGTAGTAAAAGTACAGTAATACGCGTGGTTGCATAGTAGCACACGGTATTGATTATTGATGCTTACGTAAGAAGTCACTCAGTTATACTCAATTATTGCTACAGTAATTGTTGCATTATATCTCTCATATTATCGATTCAATTATTGTTACAGTATCATCTGCATCATACGATATATTATTAAATCAATAATTGAGACGGTAAAGTTATTCATATTATTAATTGCAATATTGACAATGTCTAGAAGTTTTTTCAAGGAGAGGTTTGGTCACCTAATTGCCCGCCAAAAAGGAGATATCCTTATCGGAAAGCCCCCTCTTTCCTGGGAACGACCTGGTTGTTAAATATTGTGAATTATAATATTAATGATGAATAAGTTCGTGTTGATTAAAGATGAATTTTATAGTCCCATTGTGTTGGACTTATTTGTGTTAGTATAATTGATGTCTGAAGGTTATATTATTCAATCGGGTATTCGGGACACTTTTCGTGTCAAAGTACTATTCATGACTTACTATTAACGAGTTACTATTCATGAGTTACTATTCACGAGTTACTATTCATGAGTTACTATTCATGGGGTACTATTCACCCGTAAGATATATTTCTTTTCGGTCCAAATCATTTTTGGGTACAATATTATTCCATGAGGAGATGTGATAATTTTTCAGACCGTTGGTTGAAGATATAATAGTAAATCAATATGGACCACTGGTGGAAAGTATAATAGTAAATCAATATGGATCGCTGGTTTAAAGTTTTAATAGTAAATCAATCTGAATTAGTTACTATTCAGTCCATTCTCCTATAAATAGAAACTCATTCCTTCATTATTTCTTACGAATTCACTGAAACTCTAGAGAGAGAAACTATAGAGAGAAAGAAGAAAAGTATTTTGTCACTTCACTACTTCAGTATTCAGTTTTTCTAAGGTAGGGAATATTATTTGTTGTACTCATAAGGGGTATTCTTTCTTTCTTATTCATGAAGAGAACTTCTGTTATTCCATTCTTTATTATTCTGTTAGAATAACCTGTATACGCGGGATACCCTATACTTGGTGAAATTCTTCTGTTATTCCATTCTTATTATTCTGTTGGAATAACCTGTTTATGCGATGTACCGCATACATGGTGAAATTCTTCTAATATTTTGTTCTTTATTATTCTGTCAGAATATCATGTCTGTATTTTTTAAACCGGACCTGGTTCCATTATTTACTATTCTGTCGGAATATCCTGTTTGTGCATTTACGCCGGACCTGGTTCCATTATTTAATATTCTGTTGGGAATAACCTGTCGGTGCATTTTATCGCACGCATGGTGAATCCTTCTATTATTCTATTCTTTATTATTCTGTTGGAATAACATGTCTATGTGGATTACCACATGCATGGTGAATGATCCTGTATATGTGTTCCTTATTAAATTGTGGAAATGATCTGTATACGTGGATTACCGTATGGCGGGTGAAAATTCATTTGCAGTTTCATATATTATATTATACTCAGTTGGTTAAAGCTTTGAATTCTATACTCCATGAAATTAGTGGAATATCCTTGATATTTGCGCTTCATCCAGTATCTTTTCATGGAAATATTCTTCTGAGCATTCTTGAATTTTACTGCACAAAGCAGTATCATGTTGACAATTTGGACGTTATTGAGTTCAGTATAAATTAACTTATAAATCTTTAAAATTTATTCTTGAACCTATTTTATTGAATTGTCATCATCCTCAAGCTTATATTATGTTGAAAGTCATCTTTGGCTTACGTGCATAGATGGACTTAGTATGATTATGACCAGGGATTATTCTGTATAATCATGACTGTAATGGGACAAATGATGTGGTAAAAGTCCTCATTGGCCTGTAGTTTATTGGTGGACAGTTGTTGGTATGATTATGACCAGGGATTATTCGGTATAGTCATGACCATTGATGATTATATGAATATCCTTGGCCATGGAGCAAGGATGATTCAATTTTATTTATTAAGCTGAGTCTTAGCAATAAAGTTGATGAAAAACTTTTTAAATCATAGAAGACAGTAGATTTTATACTTTAATTGACTCTTCTAATAGATTGCTTTTCCGCTGTAGTTTTTGATCTAAAACTTGTTGTCTATTATATTCTATCAGTTGTTATACTGTTGAAGGCTATTGATAATTTATTCTGCATTATCTTAGTCATAATATTTCTTACTGAGCTAGGAGAGCTCACCCTTTCTTTCACTGTTCTCTTCAGGAAATGAGAACGTAGTTGGGACTAGTCGGGGAATATAGTGATGGTCCTAGATGGTGCATTAGTAGTCCTCACTATTCTGTGAAATAGTGTGATAATAAATGTAATGAGGACTCCATTGAGTGTGGATATTGTCTAGATGACAATATTTGCATTAAAACTCATAGCCTATGTTTTGTCGTATTTCACACGACTGTTGTATAATTAAGTTGTATTTGTATCCAATACCTTGTATCTGGCGACCCAAGATGGGTGATATATACCTATTTTGGGGGCGTCACACATACCGGTGACAGCAGTCATCGGAGCAACGATAACCAGCGGGGAAAGAAAAATACGGACAAAAGCGGTAACCACTTTGTTAATAATCGTGGTCATAAAAATAGAAGAAGCGGGTCGGGGGGAGATTTTAAAAAGAGGAGATTCAACAATGACAATGTAAATACGTTAGCACCAGCAGCAACTTGTTCTAAGGGAGGAGAACGACAACCGGTCATATGCTATAAATGCGGGAAAGTGGGACATATCAGCCCAAACTGTCCACAACAATTCAAGGTATACTATAATTGTGGAAAGGAAGGACATATCGCTCGAGATTGTACTATAGCGAAAACCAAGTCCAGCAGGGATGGTGACTCAAAAGGCTGTCCTAGAAAAGTCAAAGTCAACGGTTTCTGAAAAAGCGCTTGTCGTGACTGGTCAAAATGTGAGGAACCCAAATGAGGTGATCACGGGTAAGCTAATCATAAATTTTTGCGAAGTTTATTCCTTACTAGATATCGGTGCTACCCATTCATTTATCTCTCCTACTTGTGCTTAACGTTTAAATTTGACTTCGGAGAAATTAGACTTTGACTTATCTGTGGAGACTCCGTTAGGAGAAACTTTCATTGCATCCACTGTTTATAAATCTTGTTTGATCCAAGTTGGTACCATCACATTACCTGTTGATCTTATTTCTTTGAAAATACTTGCATTTGATGTGATTTTAGGGATTGATTGGTTAACCACTCATCATGCTAAAATTGATTATTTTCGTAAGGTTGTTAGTTTTCATATTCATAACCAACCTGTTATGTGAATTCAAGCAACCAAACCTCTAAAGTTAATCACAGTCATATCAAGACATAAAGATATTCATTTATTAAAAAACGGATGTCAAGATTTCTTAGCCCATGTTACGGACTTGAACAAAAACACGTCAGATTTGAATAATATTTCTGTTGTTAGTGAATTTCCTGACGTATTTCTTAAAGAACTTCCCGGTCTACCCCCGGAACGTGAAGTTGAATTTTTTATTGACCTTAAACATGGTACAAAGCCCATTTCTAAAACCCCATATCGAATGACTCCTATTGAACTTCAAGAGTTAAATGTCCAACTAAAGGAGTTGTTGGACATCGGTTTCATTCGTCCTAGTACATCTCCTTGGGGTGCTCCTGTTTTATTTGTAAAGAAGAAAGATAGGAGTATGTGACTTTGTATTGACTATCAAGAATTGAACCATGTCACCAACAAGAATAGGTATCTGCTACCTCGCATTGATGACAAGTTTGACCAGTTGCAAGTAGCACAGTTCTTTTCAAAAATCGATATTCATTCTGGATATCATCAGCTGAAGATTAGAACTAAGGATATTCCAAAGACTGCTTTTAGAACTCGGTACGGGCTTTATCAATTCTTAGTCATGTCTTTCGGATTGACTAATGCTCCTGCGGCTTTCATGGATATGATGAACCGAGTATTCAAGGAATATTTGGATCAGTTTGTTGTTGTCTTTATTGATGACATCCTCATATATTCCAAAAGTCGTGAAGATCATGAGCACTATTTGAAGTTAGTACTCCAAAGGCTTCGTGAAAACAAGGTATATGCCAAGTTGAAGAAATGTGAGTTCTGGCTTGAGGAAGTAGCATTCCTTGGGCACGTGATGTCAACACATGGAGTATTTGTTGACCTGGCGAAGATTGAAGCAATACAAAGTTGGGAGCAATTGAAGTCAGTGACCGAAGTACGTAACTTTCTAGGCTTAGCTGGTTATTATCGGATATTCGTGGAAGGATTTTCTCAAATCGTTACTCCGTTATCTCAGCTGACTCAGAAAGATATAAAATTCATATGGAGCGAGGAATATGAGAAGATTTTCCAAGAGCTCAAGTGGAGACTCATTTCGGCACCTGTTCTGACAATACCATCTGGTTCGGATGGATTTGTTATCTACAGCGATGCTTCGGGCAAAGGGTTAGGATGTGTTCTCATGCAACATGGAAAATTCATAGCCTATGCCTCACGACAACTTAAAGAATATGAGAGGAATTATCCTACTCATGATCTAGAGTTGGCAACAGTCGTTTTCGCGCTAAAGATCTGGAGGCACTATTTATATGGGGAGAAAGTGGAGATATATTCAGACCATAAAAGTATCAAATATTTCTTCACCCAAAAAGAACTCAATACGCAGCAACGACGTTGGCTCGAGTTGTTGAAAAACTACGACCATTCCATTCAATACCATCCTAGAAAAGCGAACGTGGTAGCTGACGCATTAAGTAGAAGATCTTATGTAGGAACAAGTGTGATGTTGTCAACACAAAGGCCCATTTTGTGTGATTTACAAAAGTTGAAGATATAATTCAAGATTCTAGGGACCCATGCGATGATGTCAAGTATACACATAGAACCAACTTTAATCGATAAAGTTAAAGTTGCTCAAGCTACAGATCCGGAGCTGATGCGTATGAAGAAGAAAGTACAAGAATGTGCTATTCCAGAAGCAAGAATTGATGAAGAAGGAAATACTTCGAGTCCACTCCAGACTTTGTGTTCCTAATAACTCCGATTTGAAATACAAGATCATGATGGAGGCACACAATACACCGTTTGCAATCTATCTTGGAAGTACCAAAATGTATCGTGATCTTCGACATACATTTTGGTGGAACAATATGAAGAGAGAGATCGCAAAGTTTATCTCGAGGTGTTTAACTTGTCAACGTGTAAAGGCAGAACATCAAGTGCCAAAGGGTCCATTGCAACCACTTGAGATTTTGAAATGGAAGTAGGAACACATTACCATGGATTTCGTTACGGGTCTTCCCACGGATTCTCAAGGCATAGATGCGATTTGGGTTATTGTTGATAAATTAACTAAGTCTGCTCATTTCTTGCCGATACAGGAGACTTATTCCCTTGAACGTCTTGCTCGTATGTACGTAAATAAGATTGTGAGACTGCATGGCATGCCTGTATCCATAGTTTCGAATCATGACCCAAGATTTACTTCACGATTCTGGGTTAGCTTGCAAAAATCTATGGGCATGGATTTACGATTCAGTTTGGCATACCATCGTCACATGGACGAACACTCAGAGAGGACTATTCAAACTCTTGAAGATCTATTAAGACTCTGTGTCTTAGACTTCAAAGGGAGTTGGGATAAGTATTTACCATTGGTGGAATTCTCCTACAATAACAGTTATCAGGCAAGTATAGGTGTGGCTCCATTCGAAGCATTATATGGACGAAAGTGTCACTCTCCAATATGTTGGGATGAGGTGAGTGAAGCAACATTGTTGGGACCAGAGTTGGTACGTATAACTACGGAAAAGATCCAAATGATTCGACAACATATACAAACAGCACAAGATCGACAAAGAGTTATGCGGATCTTCATCGAATGGACGTGGAATTTAGTATTGGGGATCATGTATTGTTGCGAGTTGCTCCATGGAAGGGAGTTACAAGATTTGGTAAGAGAGGAAAGCTCAATCTATGATTTATTGGTCCATTTCAGATTCTTGACCGAGTAGGAAATGTGGCCTATAGACTCGCGTTACCTCCAAGCATGTCTTGTGTTCATAATATTTTTCACATATCTGTGCTTCGTAAATATGTGAAAGACCTGAACCACATTATTGAGTTAGAACCAGATGAGATAGCCGAAGACTTAACGTACGAGGATGTACCTATTGAGATCTTGGATAGGAAGGAGCATGTTCTACGCACAAAGGTCATACCACAAGTCAAAGTTTTGTGGGGGAACCATGCTATTGAGGAAATGACTTGGGAGTTGGAGACACAAATGAAAGCGAGGTATCCTCACCTTTTCAAAATACCAGGTACGTATGTCAATTTCGAGGACGAAATTTCATAAGGAGGGGAGGTTGTAAGACCCCAACTTATTATAAATGAAATTGAATTTCCTCTATTTATTATTTTGAAATAGTAAGGGTTGAATTGATTAATGTGGTTAGTTATGGGTAAAATGCGCAAATATTTCAATAAGTAAGTGGTTATAAAATATTCATTGTTGTCAGGAAATATTCGTTTGGTCGTGGAATATTCTTACTATCGGGGAATATTCGTACGACGGCGCATCCTTGTGTGGGCCCTATAACGGAAAGCAATTGGATGAAGAAAACGACAAGTATAAGTTGTTTATAATAACGGCGTAGTTGTTACCGTTAATACTGTTAGAATACCAGGTGGTTAAAATACAGTAATACGCGTTGTTGCACAGTAGCACATGGTATTGCACCAATTATTAATTCTTACGTAAAAAGGCACTACTCAATAATTATTAAAATAATTACTGTTCCATATTTTATTTTATTGATTCAATAATTTTTACGTTGATATTTTATATTATTGCTGTTTCAATAATTGTCACTACACAGTATTTTCCATAATCAGATCAATAATTCATATTATTTGAATAATATTATTAGATAGAATTATTGGCAATGTCTAGAAAGTTCTGTCTAAGGAGAGGTTTGGTCACCTAATTGCGCGCCAGTAAGGAGAAATCCTTATTGGAAAGCCCCCTCTTTCCTATGAACGGCCTGGTTATCAGTATTGTGATTCTGTAATATTATTTATGAATAATAAATTATTGATTTATATGATAAGAAAAATATTCATTTTATGTTGATATAGATGGAGAAAATTTTTACTGTGACAATTGTTGAAAATTAATATTTTATCTTTTCTGATAAAGTAATTCAATTAAATATATTATAATATTATAATAATATAATAATGGTGATATTTTTACAATGAATGTGGGATATATGAGTAAATGAGGAGGAAGGGTATTTTTGTTACTAAAATATTTAAAACATATTTTTCATGTTTGTGGACCCCATTTCTTGACTGAAATTTGATTATAGCCTGTAAAATCGTCCGTATATGAATTTCGGCCAATTTTTGTTTGGAATTTGGAAAACCTTAAACTTACAAAGTTGTAGAGAATTGAATTTCCTATGGAAGGACATAAAATTAGAATTTTTTAATAAAATGGCTATTTATTATGAATTATTGCAGTTCCAGAATAATTGATTTTTGAAGTTTTAGTTATTTTTTTAAGAAAAACATTTTTATTATTTTGGTGGGCCCCACAAGTGTTGTAAACATGCTGATTTCAGATGTCAAGAGGTGGGCGTGAAACTTTTTATAATATATTAATATTTTATTAATTTTTTTACTTTGGTGTTCTAAGCATTTTCCTATAAATAGGGTGCTTAGGTTAGAATTGAAAATCACACCAGAAACTAAAGTTTTCTCTCTCTATATTATCGAGCGTATTCTTGTGAGTATTTTGATACTTTGAGAGTTGTTATACGATGCAAGTTCCTTCAGCACTATATCCAGTATTCCAGTCAAAAGTACTGTCTTTTCGAGGTAAAGGATGTTATTTTTTTTATAAATGATATTATTTCTTTCAATATCATTATACTGGAATATTGGTAAGATTTTTCTTGTGAAATTCTTATCTTTTCATGTCGGGGTTACTATTCATGAGTTACTATTCATGAGTTACTATTCACGAGTTACTATTCACGAGTACTATTCAGGAAGCATAATGATTTTTCTTGTGAAATTTCTATATTTTAGTGTCGGAGTTACTATTCACGTATACGGCATTATTCACGAATATGACACTATTCACAAAAAAATTTAATTTTCTTTTTTGTGTCCAAGATTATCTGTTATGGTTCCTATCTTTGATTGGATCTATGTTTTGGTCTTCATTCTTGAATTTTACTCCACTATGGTTATTTATGAAGTTTTTTTGAACTTGGATTGTTTAAAGTACGAATCCTTAATATTTGTTCTTTTATTTCAATGGATTCATTTTCTTTAAAAAAAAATTCATCATCCTTAGTCCTAAATGATGATATAACTGAATATCTTTGGCATGTAGTGCAAAGATGAATGATTTTCTGATTAATATCTTTGGCCCGTTGTGCAAAGATGAACAGGTGTTTAGATGAACATGACCAACTGATAAATATCTTTGGCCTGTAGTGCAAAGATGAATATTTGATTCCATATATATTGATTGATGTTACAAAGATAAAATATTGACGATGAACATTTAAATTCATATATAGAAGATAGTAGATTTCATTCTCTACTTAACTCTTCTAATGAATTATTATTTTCGCTGCGAATACTGATTTAAAACTTGTTGTCTATTGTATTCTATTAGATTTTTTTTCCCTGTTGAGGACTAACGATAATTTGTTCTATATTATCTTAGTCATAATGTTCTTTACTGGGCTAGTTGAGCTCACCCTTTTCCTTTTTGTTCCATTTTTCTTCTCAGGAGGCGAGAATATAGCGAGTACTAGTCGGGGGGTGGAATGATGGTTCTAGAAGTTGTTCTAGTAGTCCTCACTATTTTGTAAAATAGTGTATTATTAATTGTAATGAGGACTTATTTGAGTGTGGATATTATCTAGATGACAATATTTGTATTTAAACTCACAGTTTAAGTGTTGTCGTATCTTGCACGACAATTGTATTAATAAAGTTGTAGTTATTTCTGTACCATGTATTTGGCGACTCGGAATGTGTGTTGTATACCTATTTTGGGGGCGTCACAACTGTACTTTTACTACCGGGTAGTTCAACAGTTTTAACGATAAAACTTTTGTCGTTATTTTTATAAAAAGATAATTTTATCTTTTTCTAACTACGATAATACTTTCGTTGTGGGTTCCACCAATTATTGTGTCGTCGTACGGATATTCCCCAACAAAAAGAATATTCCCCGACCAAACGAATATTTTATAACAACTTGCATACTTTGCAAAATTTATAAATATTACCTACAACTATATAACATTATATCAAATCCACACCATAATATTTAAAAAATAGTTCGAGAAATTTAAATCTTTATTCATAAAATTTGGGGTCTCACACTACAGGACAATGATATTCATTTGTATCATCATTTAGGACTTCGGATGATGATAAATATCTTAAAGAAAACGAATCCAGTGAGATAAAAGAACAAATATTAGGGATTCGTATTACAGTTTATCCAAGTTCAATAATACTTCATAATAACCAATTTTGAAGTAGAATTCAAAAATAAATATCAAAACGTGGATACAATCAAAGATAGTAACCATAATAGACATCTTGGACAAAAAGAAGAAAATTTCATTTTTTTTGTGAATAGTGTCGTATTCATTAATAGTGTCGTATACGTGAAGAGTAACCCAAACATAAAAAGGTAGAAATTCCACAATAAAATCTATACCAATATTTTGGTATAATGATATTGGTAGAATAACATCATTTAGGAAGAAAATAACATCCCTTACCTCAAAATATCAGTACTTTTGATCGGAATATCGGTATAAGGCTGAAGAAAACTTGCACTCATGAATAGCAACTCACAAAGTATCTAAATACTCACAAAATACGCTCGATAATATAGAGAGATAAAGAGAGAAAACTTGTTTCTGGTGTGATTTTCAATTTAACTAAGTACCCTATTTATAGGAAAATGCTTAGAACGCCATAGCAGACTAACCTGTTACCTGATTACTTTACCTGCTACTATTCAAGCCCACCACTTTTGAAAATAAATTCAAGCACATTTTATTTCTCACCAACCAAAAGTGAGGCCCACCATATTTTTAATAAAAATATTTAATTTTTGAAACTTCAATAATTCACAATAAATACCCGTTTATCAGAAAAATTCAAATCGCATGTCCTTCCATAGGAAATTTAATTCTCTACAACTTTGTAAGTTTAAGTTTTTCCAAATTCTAAACGAAAAATGACCGAAATCCACATACGGACGATTTTTAAAACCTCATTTCCGACAAAATACTGATAAAACACCTCAGCATTAATTCTTTCTTTTATGTCCACATAAAATATATCCATCATTTATATCAACATAAAATAAATATTTCCTCATCATATAAATCAATTATTAATTATTCATAAATAATATTACAGAATCACAATTATGACAACCAGGTCGTTCCCAGGAAAGAGGGGGCTTCCGATAAGGATTTCTCCTTATTGGCGCGCAATTAGGTGACCAAACCCCTTTCCTAGACAGAACTTCCTTAGACAATACCAATAATGCTATCTAACAATATTATTCAAGTAATATGAATTATTGATCTGATAATGGAGATACAGTGAAATGACAATTATTGAAACAACAATAATATAAAATATGAACGCAACAATTATTGAATCAATAAAATAAAATATTGAACAGTAATTACCGTAACAATTATTGAGTATTGCCTTCTTAAGTAAGAATCAATAATTCAAAAATACTGTGCAAAACTGTGTGCTACTGTGCAACCACGCGTATTACTGTATTTTAACCACCGGGTATTCCAACAGTGTTAACAGTAACAGCTATGTCGATATTTATAAAAACTCAAACTTGTCATTTTCTTCATCTGACAGTTATCCGTTATGGGGCCCACAAATGGCTGCGCCGGCCTACGAATATTCTCCTACAGAAAAAATATTCCACGACCAAATGAATATTCCCCGACACAATGAATATTTTATAACCACTTACTTATTTTGAAAATTTTGTACATTTCTCCCATAACTAAAGTATTATATCAAATTAACACTTTATTATTCACAATAATAAATAGAGGAAAATCGATTTTATTTATAATAAGTTGGGGTCTTACAACCTCCCCTCCTTATGAAATTTCGTCCTCGAAATTGATGTACGTACCTGGTGTTTCGAAAAGGTGAAGATACCTCGCTTTCATTTCTGATTCCAACTCCCATGTCATTTCTTCAATAGCATGGTTTCTCCACAAAACCTTAACTTGTGGTATAACCTTCGTGCGTAGGACATACTCTTTCCTATCCAATATCTTAACAGGTACCTCCTCATACGTTAAATCTTCGACTATCTCATCTGGTTCTAACTCAATAATGTGGTTCGGGTCTTTCATATATATACGAAGCATAGATATGTAAAAAACATTATGAACACGAAACATGCTTGGAGGTAATGCGAGTCTATAGGCCACATTTCCTATTCGGTCAAAAATCTCAAATGGACCAACAAATCGTGGATTGAGCTTTTCTCTCTTCTTAAATCTCGTAACTCCTTTCCATGGTGCAACACGTAATAATACATGATCCCAATATTAAATTCCACGTCTTTTCGATGAAGATCCGCATAACTCTTTTGTCGATCCTGTGCCGTTTGTATACATTGTCGAATCGTTTGGATCTTTTCTATAGTCATGCATACCAATTCTGGTCCCAACAACGTTGCTTCTCCCACCTCATCCCAGCATACTGGAGAGCGACACTTTTTGTCCATACAATGCTTCAAATGGAGCCACACGTATACTTGCCTAATAACTATTGTTGTAGGAGAATTCCACCGATGGTAGGTACTTATCCCAACTCCCTTTGAAATCTAGGACACAGAATCTTAATAGATCTTCAAGAGTTTGAATAGTCCTCTCTGATTGCCCGCCCGTTTGAGGATGGTATGCCGAACTGAATCGTAAATCCGTGCCCATAGCTTCCTGGAAGCTAACCCAAATCATGAAGTGAATCTTGGGTCATGATCCGAAACTATTGATACTGACACGCCATGCAATCTCACAATCTCATTCATATACATACTAGCAAGACGTTCAAGGGAATAAGTCTCTCGTATAGGCAAGAAATGGGCAGACTTGGTTAAGCTATCAATAATAACCCAAATCGTATATATTCCTTGAGAAACCTTAGGAAGACCCGTAAAGAAATCTATAGTAATGTGTTCCCACTTCCATTTCGGAATCTCTAGTGGTTGCAATGGACTCTTTGGCACTTAATGCTCGACCTTTACACGTTGACAAGTTAAACACCTTGAGATAAACTCTGCGATCTCTCTCTTTATATTATTCCAGCAAAATGTATGTTGAAGATCATGATACATTTTGGTACTCCCAAGATGGATTGCAAAAGGTGTGTTGTGTGCCTCAATCATGATTCTATGCTTCAAGTCAGAATCGTTAAGAATACAAAGTCTGGAGTTGACTCGAAGAATTCCTTCTTAATCGATTCTTGCTTCTGGAATAGCACCTTCTTGCACTTTATTCTTCATACGCATTAGCTCCAGGTCCGTAGCTTGAGTAGCTTTAACTTTATCGATTAAAATTGGTTCTACTCGTATGCTTGACATCATCACGTGGGTACTTGGAGCCTTTACCTCTATCTCCATCCTTTTCAAGTCATACAAAATGGACATTTGTGTTAACAACATTACACTCGTACCAGCATATGATCTTCTACTCAATGCGTCAGCTACTATATTTGCTTTTCCAGGATGATATTGGATGGTATGATCATAATCTTTCAACAGCTCGAGCCAAGGTCGTTGTTGCATATTGAGTTCCTTTTAGGTGAAGAAATATTTGAGGCTTTTACGATCTATATAGATCTCCACTTTCTCCCCATACAGGTAGTGTCTCCAAATCTTCAACGCGAAAATGACTGCTGCCAACTTCAAATCATGAGTAGGATAATTCCTCTCATATTCTTTGAGTTGTCGCGAGGCATAGGCTATGCCTTTCCCATGTTGCATGAGAACACATCCTAACTCTTTGCCTGAAGCATCGATATAGATAACAAATCCATCCGAACCAGATGGTATTGTCAGAACAAGTTCCGAAATGAGTCTTCTCTTGAGTTCTTGAAAACTCTTCTCACAATCCTCGCTCCAACCGAATTTTGTATCTTTAAAAGTCAGCTGAGTTAACAGAGTAGCGATTCAAGAAAATCTTTCCACGAATTTTCAATAATAACCATCTAAGCCCAGAAAGCTACGTACTTCGGTCACCGACTTCGGTTGCTCCCAACTTTGTATGGTTTCAATCTTCGCCGGGTCGACAGATACTCCATATTTTGACACCACGTGCCCAAGAAATGTAACTTCCTCAAGCCAGAACTCCCATTTCTTCAACGTGGTATATAGCTTGTTATCACGAAGCCTTTGCAGTACCAGCTTCAAATGGTGTTCATGATCTTCACGGCTTTTGGAATAGATGAGGATGTCATCAATAAAGATAACAACGAACTGATCCACATATTCTTTGAATACTCAGTTCATCATATCCATGAAAGTAGTAGGAGCATTAGTCAATCCAAAAGACATGACTAAGAATTCATAATGCTCATACCGAGTTCTGAAGGAAGTCTTTGGAATATCCTCAATTTTTATCTTTAGTTGATGATATCCAGAACGAAGATCGATCTTTGAAAATAATTGTGCTCCTTGCAACTGGTCGAACAAGTAATCAATGGGAGGTAGCGGATACCTATTATTGATAGTGACATAGTTCAATTCTTGGTAGTCAATACAAAGTCGCATACTCCCGTCTTTCTTCTTTACAAATAACACAGGAGCACCCCAAGAAGATGTACTAGGACGAATGAAAGCGATGTCCAACAACTCCTGTAGTTGGACCTTTAACTCCTGAAGTTCAATAGGAGTCATTCGATATGGGGGTTTTAGAAATGGGCTTTGTACCAGGTTCAAGGTCAATAAAGAATTGAACTTCACGTTCTGGGGGTAGACCAGGAAGTTCTTCATGAAATAAGTCAGAAAATTCACTAACAACAGAAATATTATTCAAATCTGACGTGTTTTTGTTCAAGTCCGTGACATGGGCTAAGAAAGCTTGACATCCGTTTTTCAATAAATGAATAGCTTTATGGCTTGATATGACAGTGATTGATTTTAGTGGTTTAGTTGTTTGAATTTGCATAACAGGTTGATTAGGAATATGAAAACTAACAACCTTACGAAAATAATCAATTTTAGCATGATGAGTGGTTAACCAATCAATCCCTAAAATCACATCAAATGCAAGAATTTTTAATGAAATAAGATCGACAGGTAATGTGATGGTACCAACTTGAATCAAGCAAGATTTATAAATAGTAGATGTAATGAAAGTTTCTCCTAAACAAATCTCAATAGATAAGTCAAGGTCTAACTTCTCCGGAGCCAAGTTTAAACGTTGAACATAAGCAGTAGAGATAAAAGAATGGGTAGAACTAGTATCTAATAAGGTATAAACTTCACAAGAGTTTATGATTAGCTAACCCGTGATCACCTTTTTTGGGTTCCACGCATTTTGCGCAGTCACGACAAACGCCCTTCCAAGAACCACCTACTTTGACTTGTTTGGGATAGCCTTTGGAGTCACCATCCCCGTTGAACTTGGTTTCGCAACTAGACAATCTCTAGCTATATGACCTTCCTTTCCATAGTTATAACACACCTTGGATTTTTGTGGGCAGTTTGGGCTGATGTGTCCCTCTTTCCCGTATTTGTAACAAACGACCGGTGCTCGTTCTCCTCCCCTAAAAATAGTTGATGTTTGTGCTGACGTCTTCATGTTATCATTGTTGTATCTTCTCTTCTTGAAATCTCCTCCCGACTCGCTTCTTCTATTTTCACGGCCACGATTACCACCAGAGTGGTTACCTCTTTTGTCCAAATATTTTCCTCCCTGCTGGTTTTCATTGTTTCGATGACTGCCGCCACCGGTATGACCCTGGTTGTGGTCCCTTGGTTGAACATACTCATTATCTCGCTCTAATAATTGAGTCATGTTTACAACATCTGAATATAAAGAAAATTTATGAGAGATAAGATGTTGGGAAAATGCATATTATGATTTGATGTTTTAATGTATATGCTCATGATTATTTGTAAAGTCCTTCCAAGTAAGATATGTACAAGGACTTAGTGATAGATCAAATTTGTTAGGTTGATCTAAGATCTTAACGTGTATCATTCTGTAATAGAATGTATAGATAGAAAGATCAAAGCTGTTAGGTTGATCTTGAGATGTAATAGATAGGCTTCAAAGAAATCTTAGTGTATCATCTGATCAACATTACAGAAGTCAAGGCAGAAATGTAGAACTTTAAAGATCCTAGTGTGCCTGCCTTGAAGGGACTCTTCAAAAATCGTAGAGTAGTCCCAATGTTTGCCGAGCCATTTCAACGATCGTAGTGTGCTGAAGGAAACATGGAGTTTACAAGTCAACAATCGTAGTGTGCTCTCAGAAACGTAAAGTTAGAACCTAGCAAGCAAATATCGTAGTGTGAAAGGGTTTAAGAGAAATCATAGTGCTCTCAGCTGATAGCATCAGATCAAGCACCAAGGCGACAAGTCACTACGATCTGAATCGTAGAGTATCATGATATGAATCGTAGAGCATTTGTCTTATGTCAAAAAATGTCGAGCCTCGTGTTATGTGTGAAGACAGATTCCAATATATGAGGAATGGATTCTAGATGTTGCAGTACTCATCAGTCCCTAAGTAATATGAAATATCATTAGTATGCAATAAAGAAGCGTATTGAAGAAACTAAAGAAAGTACCATTGGTAAGGGGGCAAAACACCTTTTCAGGTGTTAGGTGAGAAATGAGTCCGCTGTGTCAGTGGTCCAGAATGTAGTTTCAGCAGATGTGCAGAAATGTCTCCATCAAAGATCAGAAAAGTTAAATGCATTTAATGCCTCAACGGATGGATCCAACGGATAGTTTTCAAGATCACATGTATGCAAATCAGACAGATGAGAGAGGATCAAGCAAGCATTGAATAAACAACGTGAACAACTATCAATCTCAACTCTACGATCTAAGAATTTTCAAAGCTTGCTCAGCTACTCAGTTCTTTCGAACAAGTGCTTAAACAGCAACTGAGTATCAACCATCAAGAACTCAACATCTATCAATCAATTGAAGAAGAGTACCAAGTCTGCTGGACTTGAAGAGTTCTAAGTGAACTGTAAGAGAGCCAAGTCTGCTGGACTTGAAGAGTTCAAGAGTGAACTAAGAAGTTCCTAGACTGCTGGTCTAGAAGGAATCTATGTGATTCAGAAGTTATAAAAGACATCCTTAGTGGATATCCTACTCGTTGAGTAGAAGAGTGGACTAGGAGCTTTAAGTGCTCTGAACCACTTAAAAACGACTGTGTCTTTTACATTCATAACTGCTATATCTGCCATAACTGCTATAACTGCCTCACTCTCATAACTTGGTAAAGAAGATTAAAACAAACTTTTATTCCGCTAAATTTTAATCATTATCAAAGAACAAGTTTAAAATGAAAAGATTTTTAAATATCTATTCAACCCCCCCCCCCCCTTCTAGATAACTATTGTGCCAACTGGGAATTAACATAAGATATTGTCGAATCTCGGGTTTAAGACCTCTCAGAAACATCCTAGTCATTCTCGACCAAATGAGGTGCAAACCTAGATAACTCTGCGAACTTCGCCTCATACTGGGACACCGTCATATTATTTTGTTTCAGTCTGATAAACTCTACCTCCTTCATATGATGAATTAATACTTTTAGAAAAGTACTTGTCATTAAATAGTTTCTAAAACTGTTTCCCAAGACATATTAAGTATGCCAGGCTGGGTACGCTTCACAGATTCCCACTAGTAATATGCCTCTCCCCGGAACATAAAGGTGGCAAATGGAACCTTCTATTCCTCTGCGCATCCCAAGACATCGAAAATCTTGGTATTTTGTTTGACCCACGTTTCCACCTTAATCGGATTCGGCTTTCTAATAAATTATGGTGGTACCAACTCTTTGAACTACTTGGCTGTGACAAGCCCTGCATTGCTATCATTTCCACCCGTATTTTGTACACGAGTCTCCCTCGTCTGGTTTTGAATGAACTACAAAAAGTTTCTAAACATCCCATCATTCATAATTTGTTCGGTAGTATTGTTTACAGGAGGAATATTGCCTTCCTGTTGCACGTTCTCCTGGGTGGTAATTAAATGTGTCTCCACGGTCTGATTCGCTCTATTGTTAATATTTCCAGTTTCCATTCTCAAATACTGCCACAAAACAAGGGTTAATTGACATGTCACATATTATCCCTATACTCTGACCGACCAAAAAATACCAAATAAACTTAGTCAGGTCATACTAGCGAAGGAATTCCCCGTCTCTCCCCTCCTAGTTCTTGTCTCACATCTCAACCAGGGATCATATCCCTAAGCTCTGAGATTTAAAAGTCCATCATCAATATTTTATCCCTGTAACATCAATCAATATACAACTTGGAATCAAATATTCATCTTTGCACTACAGGCCAAATATATTTATTTGTATCACCAGTTAGTTATGTTCATCTCAACATATGTTCATCGTTGCACTACGAGCCAAAGATATTCATCAGTTAATCATTCATCTTTGCACTACAGGCCAAAGATATTCATTTGTATCATCATTTAGGACTGAGGATGATAAAAAATATCTTAAAGAAAATGAATCCAGTGAGATAAAAGAACAAATATTAGGGATTCGTATTACAAGTTTATCCAAGTTCAATAATACTTCATAATAACCAATTTTGAAGCAGAATTCAAAAATAAAGATCAAAACATAGATAAAATCAAAGATAGTAACCATAATAGACATCTTTATTAGTTCCTAGTTGGCATAATAGTTATCTAGAAGGGGGGTTGAATAGATATTTAAAAAATCTTTTCGTTTTAAACTTGTTCTTTAATGATGATTAAAACTTAGCGGAATTTATGTTTATTTTAATCTTCTTTACAAAGCAGTGGAGTTATGAGAGTGAGGCAGTTATAGCAGTTATGGAAAATATAGCAGTTATAGTATGAATGTAAAAGACACAGTCATTTTAAGTGGTTTAGAGAACTTAAAGCTCCTAGTCCACTCTTCTACTCAACGAGTAGGATATCCACTAAGGATGTCTTTTACAACTTCTGCATCACACATATTCCTTATAGACCAGCAGTCTAGGAACTTCTTAGTTCAATCTTGAACTCTTGAAGTCCAGCAGACTTGGCTCTCTTACAGTTCACTTAGACCTCTTCAAGTCCAGCAGACTTGGTACTCTTCTTCAGTTGATTAATAGATGTTGAGTTCTTGATGGTTGTTACTCAGTTGCTATTTACGCACTTGTTTAAAAGAACTGAGTAGCTGAGCAAGCTTTGCAAATTCTCAGATCGTAGAGTTGAGCTTGAGAGTTGTTCACGTTGTTTGTTCAATGCTTGCTTGATCCTCTGTCATCTGTCTGATTTGCATATATGTGATCTTGAAAACTATCCGTTAGATCCATCCATTGAGGCATTAAATGCATTTGACTTTTCTGATCTTTGATGGAGACATTTCTGCACATCTGCTAAAACTGCTTTCCGGCCCACTGACACAAGCAGACTTCTTTCTCGCCTAACACCTGAAAAGATGTTTTGCCCCCTTACCAATGGTACTTTCCTTAGCTTCTTCAATACGCTTCTTTGTTGCATACTAAGGATATTTTATATTACTTTGGGACTGATGAGTACTGCAACATCTAGAATCCATTCCTCATATGTTGGAATTTATCTTCACACATATCATGAGGCTCGACGTTTTCTGACATAAGACAGATGATGCTCGACGATTTATATCATGATACTCTACGATTTAGATCGTAGTGACTTGTCGCCTTGGTGCTTGATCTGGTGCTATCAGCCGAGAGCACTACAATTTCTCTTAAACCTTTGCACACTACGATCTTTGCTTGCTAGGTTCTAACTCTACGTTTCTGAGAGCACACTACGATCATTGACTTGTAAACTCTATGTTTCCTTCAGTATGCTACGATCGTTGAGTTGGCTCAGCAAACGTTGGGACCACTCTATAATTTCCGAAGAGGTCCTTCAAGGCATGCACACTAGGATCTTTAAAGTTCTACATTTCTGCCTTGACTTCTGTAATGTTGATCAGATGATACACTACGATTTCTTCGAAACCTATCTATTACATCTCAAGATCAACCTAACAGCTTTGATCTTTCTATCTATACATTCTATTACAGAATGATACACGTTAAGACCTTAGATCAACCTAACAAATTTGATCTATCACTAAGTCCTTGTACATATCTTACTTGAAGGACTTTACAAATAATCATGAGCATATACATTAAAACATCAAATCATAATATGCATTCTCCCAACAATCTCCCCTATTTGATGTTGACATAACCAAGGAGATTTGTTGTCATGATTATTAGTGTCTAGATGCATTTGCAGGAAATTTAAACATGACTTAGTATTTCAGTGAGCAGCTAAAATTTCTAGAGAATAAGTATGAATTTATTGATATTAAAGAGATATTGCAGTTTTAGCTTTACATCAATAAGAATTAAAGTTTACATTTATCTCTATTTCTTTGTTCTTTTTCGTGATGGTGGATTGGCATATTCCTCAGCCCTTCTTTTCCTACTAGCTTCATCTCTTCTGGCTAACTCTTCCAGCTCACTCGGACTTACTATCGGGTTGTGATCATGCCTATTCATGAATGTCGGATCTCCAATTGGCATTCTTAGGCCTGTGGTGGTCACATTTGATGAGCTGGTATTTGGCCCTTGATTTCTTAGAGGCTAAGCCATCAAGACTTCCTGCTGATCAAATCGTTGAGTCTAATTTCTTGATCGTGCAGTCTGTTGGTGGAACTATCTTGCAGGAGGGCTTTGTGAAAATTGTTCTCTTCCCCTTTCTTGGCTTCCTTGACCTCCTATGCCTCTACCTTGGCCTCCCTGTCCCCCATGAGCTCCTTTCCCTTTATTCTCCACCTTTATGTTAGCATCAAGGGTTCGAATGTCTGCAGAAAATCGATTCACTCCTTGGACGAGCTCGTTTAGTTGGATTTGTGTCTGAGTAATGTCCTCTCGACTTTCATTGATCTATTTTTCAGATCCAGCTTCTTTGTTTAGGAGGGCAGTGAGAACGATATCATTCTGTCATTCCTGATTGGCATAAGATTTCTCGAATTCTTGGACTAAAGCTTTCAAGTTGATGATGTTCTCCAACATAAGTTTATTTTGAACTTCTTGATTTTTCTGCAATTTAAGAACAGCCTCTCTTTGCTTGGTGGCTATCTGGAAGTGAATCTCATCTCTGTCCTTCATGCTCTTAAGGATTTCTTGAATAATTTCCCTTAGCTTCTTTGTAAGCTCAGCGTTCATAGTGCCAGGAAAATTATTTGCAGCTGTGATCATTTGATTCAGCTGGATATGAATGAGGTCAGAGTGAGATTCTAGGATTTCTTATATGTTCTTGACCATGTTCTTGGATGCTTCCTTCAAGTCATCCTTCGTGGGCAGATTTGGGAGAGTATCATTGGTTTTAGGATTGTTGAATGTAGGGGTTGGTTTTTTGGATTTATATTGCAGTGAGTAGAGAGCAAGATCAAGACTAAAATAGTCATTGGAGGAGGAGGATGGTATGTCTGATGGAGGGGTCTGAGTGTCGATGTCTAGAATATGTGGCTCTACGATTTCAATTTGGGACTCTGCGGTGGGGCTAGAGTCAGGAATCGTAGAGGTGGTGGTTTGTGGGAACAAAGTGAGGTTGACTGCATTTGGTTCCTCAGTTAAAGAATTTTGGGATTCTGCAACTGGAAATTGATTTACTGGATTAAGAATCACTTCCAACCATCGAGGGAAATCATAGAATTGACTAAATGAGGATGATGGCAAGTGATTAATTCTGAATTGGGTAGGGATGGACAGTACCTCAAGTTTATCCTTTGAGGAAGAGTTGTTGGTAATCAACTTCTTGGCAAAGTTAAATCTCCCTGGGAATCCATGAGCCAACAATGAGATGGTTGGATACTCTTTGAAACTCCAGAACATGTGATCCCAAGAGTTTAGGATTTGAGCTTGATGGTATGGCAATATAGGTAGGTATGAGAACATCTAATTGTAGAGATAGCTTCTATACCCATCTCTGCCCACACCAGTGATCTGAAGGTCATCATCATCTTCTTCCTCTTCTCTTTCTTCGTTGGAGGACTCCATTATCTCAATGGGCTCTTGATGATCTTTTACTAGTTCCTCTTCATTTCTGGCAGGGACATCATCTTCTGCCATGGAGATATCTTGAGGCTCCCCCTCAACTTGATCATCCTCTTGTAAGCTCATAAACTCTCCCTCAAGTGGAGCATCTTCTTAAGTTTCAGGCATCTCCCCCTCAGCTGGTGTATTCTCTATCATGAGAATTTCAGGGATCTCCCCCTCAACTGGTGTATTTTCTATCATGAGAATTTCAGGGATCTCCCCCTCAGCTGGAGTAACGTCCTCTTGACTTGCCTTGGATAGTTCCTTCTTGGCAACCATAGTCTTTGCTTCCTTCTTGAGTACTTTTTCATTTTCAAGAATGTATTTCTTAACCAGCTTTCTCCTTGATTTGCTAGGCATAGCCACATCTGTAGGACTTTCTTGATTCTCAGTTGTGTCCTGTTCAATAGCCACTATGCTTGAAGCAGCTACCTCCTTGCCTGCCATGCTTGGTCTGGTCTCTACGAACAGTAGAGACTTTACGATTGAGGTTACTGATGGCCTTTTGGACTTATGACCAACTTTGTTCTTCTTCAGGATCTGGGATATGGTAGTCTGATCCTCATCTACTTCATCTTGCTGCAGATTTCTTCTTAGCATCCTCAGAGTCTCTATATCAGAGGACTCTACAGGTATATCAGTGGTAGATCCATGAGGTTCTTCTACCAGTCTAGCCCTTAACTTCCTCTTGCCCTTGCTTTTTCTGGTAAGGACAGAGGGTTCTTCTTTGTTGATTTCTTCTTCTCCTTCGATCTCCCTGACCACAGACATGTTTCCTGGAAAGCCTGAGTCCTTCAGATCCCCAGTTCTTCCCCTGGATTCTGTCATCATTCGAACATACTCAGCTGGGTTCCTCTTCTAATTTTCAAACAGCTACTGGGTCATTTGCCTATTTGGGTTGATAGCTTCTCCTTCATCATCCCCAATTTTGTCACCTAGGGCAGACTGTAGAATAATGCTTATGAATCGCCCATATAGCATCTTTTGAGGGCTTTTTGACTTCGTTAAGTTGGTAATCCACTTGCCAATCCAATCGAGCAATAGGGCAACATAGTTGAGTTGTATTCCATAACTCATGGCAGTCATGAGCCTAAGTTAAACTTCATTCACAGAGTCATGACCTGAGCTCTTGCAGCATATACATTTCCCAACTATATCAACTAGAAATTCATACCTATGTGGGAACTCCTTCTTCTTGTACCCTTTCACAGAGGGGAGTTTCTTGTGATGCATTCTTCTAAGTCCCTCTTGGAAGTCTACACTGTCTAAGAATGGATGCCCTTCATTTTTGAGACCTAGGGCAAGATTGATGTCTTCTGCCTTCAGTCTGATTTCTACTTCCCTTACTCTTGTAGTGATGGTGTCTTTTTCAAGCACACCATTTTTATAGAAATCTTTTACCAGCTTGGGGTATATCAGTGTTTCTGCTCCCAAAGCCTCTTCGAGACCTGCCTTCTTCAATAAGGCCAGAGTCTTGTGGAACTTGGGTTGAGCTGTTTTGATTTCGTCAAAACAGAGTCTGTAGCCTGAGATAACACTGGATGACGCCATTAATTTTCTAACTGGAAGTGAGATTCGACTGAGCTTTCTTCTGAGTTAGGGTTTTTTTTTCTTTGAGAGAGGATGGGAGAGAGATAATCTTTTGAACTTCAGATTTCAAAAATATGATTTCAATTTGTACTTGTAACTTCCCTCTCTCCTTTTTTACTTAGTTGGACAGGTGAAGACTTTTGCTTGGCTCTACGATTTTGTCAGTTAAGGATTGTACTAATTTGCCCTTGGCTCCTTCAGAGTTGAGGTGTCCTTAAAGAGGACTACGATCGTTGAGGTAGTTTAGTGATCACTGAGTGCTTTGCCTTTGTCGAGTCTGAGCTACGATCGTCGAGTCTGTTCATCAACCGTCGTGTCTGATCTACGATCGTCTAGTTTGTCCATCATTCATCATGTCTGATCTACGATCTCGAGTCTGTCCATCATTCGTCGTGTCTGATCTACGATCGTCGAGTCTGTCCTGATCCTTGTGATGAGTTTTTGATAAAGCATTCTTTTAAGGAAACTCAGGAAGGGCCAACCTCTTGGAGTGAGTCAAGGGTTAGGTTTGTTCCTGAGACGCTTATCAGAAGGATTGCTTTGTTTTGAAGCTTATCATCATAGGGTGTGCTCTTGCTTTGTTGATGAGGCTTTTGTCATCGTTGAGTCTGCTCTACCATGGTTGAGTCTTTGCTACGATCGTTGAGGTGGTTTTGTCTCTCCAGCTCTACGATCGTGGACTTCCCTTGATCATGTCTACGATTTTGAGTTGAGACTTTGTAATTGTTATGGTTAGCATAATCTAGAGCATATATTTTATGGTTGAAGATTTAGCATGCCTAGCTCACTTATTAACTTATTAAATCTGGATTCATCTAGAGGTTTTGTAAAAACATCAGCAAGTTGATTTTCAATAGGGATATATTGTAAAGATATAGTTCCATTTTGCACATGATCCCTGATGAAGTGATACCTTATTTCTATATGCTTAGTCCTAGAATGCATAACAGGATTATGAGTTATTGCTATTGCACTTGTGTTATCACAGTGAATGGGAATAATTTTGAAATCAAACCCATAGTCAGCTAGCTAATTTTTCATCCATAAAATCTGAGCACAGCAGCTGCCAGCAGCAATGTATTCAGCTTCTGCAGTTGAAGTAGACATTAAGTTTTGCTTTTTTGCTAAACTAGGATACCAGTCTGTTTCCTAGCAATTGACAGGTGCCACTGGTACTATTTCTATCTATTTTGCATCCTACAAAATTAGCTAATGTGTATCCTGTTAGTTCAAATGAGGATTCCTTGGGGTACCAAAGCCCCAAGTAAGGTGTACCCTTGACATACCTGAAGATCCTCTTTACAGCGGATAAGTGTGACTCTTTAGGGTTAGCCTGAAATCTAGCACATATACATGTTGCAAACATTATGTTTGGTCTACTGGCAGTTAGATATAAAAGAGAACCTATTATACCTCTATATTGAGTTATATCAATACTTTTACCCTTTTCATCTTTGTCAGACTTGGTTGCAGGAGCAATTGGTGTTTTCATGGGAGAGGCTGATTCTATGCCATACTTCTTGAGTAAGTCTTTGATGTACTTGGCTTGGTTTATGAAAATTCCTTCATCAGTCTGCTTTACTTGTAGTCCAAGGAAGAAATTCAGCTCACCCATCATGCTCATTTCAAACTTGCTCTGCATCAGCTTAGAGAATCTCTTGCATAACTTTTCGTCAGTAGAACTAAAAATAGTCTCATCAACATATATTTGAACTAATAAGACTTTGTCTTTATGCTTTCTAAGAAATAGTGTGGCATCTACTCTACCTCTAGTAAACCCATTTTCAATTAAGAAGTTAGTTAGTGTTTCATACCATGCTCTAGGTGCTTATTTAAGACCATATAAGGCTTTGTCTAATCTATAAACATAATTTGAAATAGATGGATTAATGAAACCTGGAGGTTGCTCTGCATAGACTTCTTCTTGGAGTTCTCCATTTAGGAATGCACTTTTGACATCCATCTGAAAGACTTTGAACTTCATGTGAGCAGCAAAGGAAAGAAAGATTCTGATGGCTTCCAGTCTGGACAACAGGTGCAAATGTCTCATCGTAGTCAATGCCTTCTTCTTGAGAATAGCCCTTTGCCACTGATCTTGCCTTGTTCCTGGTTATAACTCCATCCTCATCCATTTTGTTTCTGAAGACCCACTTGGTTCCAATGACAGGATGACTCTTTGGTCTTAGGACCAATCTCCATACTTTGCTTCGTTCAAATTGGTTGAGTTCTTCCTGCATGGCTTCTATCCAACTGGAGTCTTCTATAGTATCCTCTATCTTCTTTGGTTCTATTTATGATAGGAAGCTTAGATAAAAGCATTCATTTTGAGTAGCAGCTCTTGTTTTGACTCTAGCACTTGGATCTCCAATGATTAGATCCTTAGTGTGATCGCTGGCCCATCTGTTACCGATTGGGACATCTGTCCTGATGCCTTCTTGTCTTAAGTCTTCAAGATCTATTTCTTCTTCATGCTGTGGAGGTTCACTAGTCTTGCATAGACCTCTCTACGGTCTCATTTTGTTGTTCAACGATTTCACTATCTGGCACTACGATCGTAGTGTTGGGCTCGACTATTTCATTCAGTAATGTCTGTACTATCGGTCGTAGTGTCTTGAAGCACTGTGTTGTCTGAGTCTGTTTCATCAAAGATGATATGAATTGAGACTTCAACACTTAGTGTCTTTTTGTTGAACACTCTGTAAGCCTTACTATCTGTGGCATATCCAAGAAAGATTCCTTCGTCTGACTTGGGCTGAAATTTTATCAGGTACTGCTTTCCATTGTTGAGAATGTAGCATGCACAACCGAAAACATGAAAGTAGCTGACACTTGGCTTTCTTCCTTTCCACAGTTCGTAAGGCGTCTTCTTAATCGTAGAGTGTATCAGTGATCTATTCTGCGTGTAGCATGCAGTGTTGACAGCTTCTGCCCAGAAGTATTCAGGCAGATAAGCTTCTGCAAGTAGAGTTCTTCCAGCTTTTATCAAGGTTTTATTCTTTCTTTCAGCTACTCCATTTTGTTGAGGAGTTCGTAGGGCTGAGAAGTTATGACTGATCCCATTGTTTGTGCAGAACTGGTCCATTTCTGAAAAGTCAAATTCTTTGCCATGATCACTCCTTATGGCCTTCATTTTCTTTCTTTTCTCGTTCATCACCAGTCTGAACATCTTGATTAACTGGGAGCTCGTTTCATCCTTTTGAAGTTAGGAAGAATACTCATGTGAATCTGGTGTAGTCGTCGACTATAACTAGAGAGTATCTTTTTCCTCCAAGACTAGTTGTTGGAATTGGCCTAAATAGATCCATGTGAAGCAATTGCAGGGGCTTGTCAATAGAGTTGGCAGTTTTGCTTTTGAATGAGCTTTTGATTTGTTTTCCAAGCTAACAGACATTGCATGGCCTTTCTTCTACGAATTTGAACTTAGGTAGTCCAGCTACGAGATCTTTTGATGCCAGTTTGGACATGCTTTAGAAGTTTAAGTGAGACAACCGTCTATGCCATAGCCAGCTCATTTCTTCAAATGCTTTTGCCATAAAACATATTATCTCATCTGAGCTTAGTTGACCAAGATCCACTGTGTAGACATTTCCTTCTCTTGTCCCGGTTAGCTTTACAGCAGATGTCTTCATATCTCTGACTTAACATTGGTTGTTGAGGAATGTCACTTGATGACCCTTGTCGCAGAGTTGACTGATGCTTAGAAGGTTGTGTTGGAGACCTTCTACATATGCTACCTTGCTGAAAGATACTGCATCATTGTCAGCAAAGCCATATCCTCTTGTCTTTCCCGAGCCGTTGTCTCCAAAGATGATAGAGGGACCCTCCTTCTCTATGTAGTTAGACAAGAGGGATTTGTTCCCGGTCATGTGCCCTGAGCATCCACTTTTCAGATACCATGTGGTGATCGTGGAGCTCTTTTCCTGTCAAAATATTGAACCTTAATTTTGGTACCCATATTTGCGTGGGTCCTTCTTTGTTAGTGCCTTTGGGGACCCAAATCTGTTTAATCTTGGGTCTTACATGCATGGAATTATAATAACACTTAGCAGTTTTGTGACCATATTTATTGCATATGAAACATCTAGTATGATGCATGCCTTTGTGTGTATGATGATTCATCCTCCATTTGGACTTGTGTGGTTCTTTAGTTGTCCTTCTGTTAAATTGATTATCATTCTTCCACGTGTCCTTGGATTTCATAAATAGTGATGAGTGTGCCTTACCTCTACTGTACCTTCCCAGTTGATTTGTAGAGTTGGTCTTGCTTAACTCTACGATTCTTCGAGGTTGGTGAGTAGAGGTTAGGTTACTCTTCTCTTTTATGAATCCCAGACCAGCATGAGATCATTTACTCCTTTGAGTATGAATGGAGACAGTAGGAAAAGTTTGAACTTGTTCTTCCTTCTGTGAGGATTTCACAAAGGTAGTGCTTCTACTAAACTTGAGGCATTACTAATGCTAGTTTCCTTTGTCTTTTCCACACATGGCTCTGAAATGGATTCCCCAAAGCCTAAGCCTGTTTTGTCGAATGTGCTACTATGACTAGAGAGCAGAGAGTCCATGGATGATGAGGATTTATTCCATACAGAGATAGTCTTTTCTAGTTCCTCAATTTTAGAGGTTAGATTAGACTCTCTTTGTGCATTGAGTGTGTTTGTCTGTGTTAAGGTCTCATTCTCAGCCTCAAGCTTGGAGATAAGGTTAGTATTTAGAAGGGCTATTTCAAGCTCTTCTTGAACTTTCTTCTTCTCCTCTTGAAGAAGTAAATGATCTTTAGGCAAAACTCTGAACCACTTCATGTATTGATGTAGATCAGTGGTTATGCCATGCAGTGCAGTTCTTAAATCATTTATGTCTACATCAGGTGAGTTGAAGTCAAATACCTCATCGAGACTTACATCATGAATGTTGAGGTTTTGTTTGTCCTTTGCATGTTTGTCCATTAAGCACAGATTAGCCATTTGTGGTTCTTCATCATCTCCTGAGTCAGGATTGGAGTCATTGTCTGAATCGCTCCATGATCCTCCAGCTACCAGGCCTTTGTCTCTCTTCTGAGGCCTTTTGTTTCCTTTGTATTCCTTCTTTGCATGTTGTTTCTTCTTTAGTTCTTCTCTTAGAGGTTTGTTGCAGTTGGCAATGAAGTGGCCAAGCTTCCTACAGTTGTAGCATAGATCATTTATTTTCTCCTGGCTACTGTAGTTACTGACCTTCTTTGGCTTGCTGGTTTTTCCTTAACGCATGAACCTTCTCAGTCTTTTTACCAGCATAGCAAGGTATTCATCATCGTCTTCATCATAATCAGAGTCAATCTCAGTGTTGACCTTTGATGCACTTTCAGTTGCCTTGAGAGCAACACCCTTATCCTTCCTTCTTCATTCTGATAGTTTTTCAGCTCATTGAGTCAGCTCCAGTTCAAATGTCATGAGATTTCCATATAGCTGTTGGACTGTCATCTCGTGAAGATTCTTTGACTCTCTTATAGCAGTGGTTTTGGCATCCCACTTGCTCGGTAGGGCTCTCATGAACTTTATGATCAGATCTTTGTTAGGATAGATCTTCCCATATGCTCTTAGAGAGTTGAGCAGAACGTTGAATCTCTCATAGGTGGCAGTCACGTTCTCTCCTTGAACGTGAGCGAACATCTCATACTGCTGTATCAGAAGAGATTGTTTATTTTCTCTGACTTCTTCAGTTCCTTCATGCATGATCAACAATGCTTCCCAAACCTCCTTAGTTGTTTTGCTGTTGACAATGTTTTCAAACAGATCGTCTTCTAAGGATTGGAACAGGATGTTCTTGGCCTTTTTGTCAAGTTGGACAGCTCTCTTCTCGTTATATGTCCACTCTTCTTTAACCTTGATTTGTATTCTGTTTGGATCATCAGTGGTAGGTGCAAGCTTCCTTGGAATATAGGGTCCATTTTGAATGGTCTCAAATAGACCTTCATCTATTGAGTTCATGTAAGCTTGCATCCTGACTTTCCAGTTTGCAAATTTATCCTTGTTGCACATTGGTTGCTTGCTGCCTCCTCTAATTCTAGATTCACTTGGTACGTGTGCCATTGGATCTACTAAAGCTTGTAGAT
This sequence comes from Panax japonicus, assembly GCA_020205505.1. Taxonomy (NCBI): domain Eukaryota; kingdom Viridiplantae; phylum Streptophyta; class Magnoliopsida; order Apiales; family Araliaceae; genus Panax; species Panax japonicus. The sequence goes on from CM035111.1 coordinate 12,338,840, forward strand.
GTACAATAGAGCCTGCTCTGATACCAATTGTTAGTTCCTAGTCAGCACAATAGTTATCTAGAAGGGGGTTGAATAGATATTTAAAAAATCTTTTCTTTTTAAACTTGTTCTTTAATGATGATTAAAACTTAGCAAAATTTATGTTTGTTTTAATCTTCTATACAAAGCAGTGGAGTTATGAGAGTGATTCAGTTATAGTAGTTATGGCAAATATAGCAGTTATAATATGAATATAAAAGACACAGACATTTTTAAGTGGTTCAGAGCACTTAAAGCTCCTAGTCCACTCTTCTACTCAACGAGTAGGATATCCACTAAGGATGTCTTTTATAATTTCTGAATCACACAGATTCCTTCTAGACCAGCAGTCTAGGAACTTCTTAGTTCACTCTTGAACTCTTCAAGTCCAGCAGACTTGGCTCTCTTACAGTTCACTTAGAACTCTTCAAGTCCAGCAGACTTGGTACTCTTCTTCAGTTGATTGATAGATGTTGAGTTCTTGATGGTTGCTACTCAGTTGCTATTTAAACACTTATTCAAAAGAACTGAGTAGCTGAGCAAGCTTTGCAAATTCTCAAATCGTAGAGTTGAGCTTGAGAGTTGTTCACGTTGTTTGTTCAATGCTTGCTTGATCCTCTCTCATCTGTCTGATTTGCATATATGTGATCTTGAAAACTATCAGTTGGATCCATCCGTTGAGGTATTAAATGCATTTGACTTTTTTGATCTTTGATGGAGACATTTCTACACATCTGCTGAAACTGCATTCTGGACCACTGACATAGCAGACTACTTTCTCACCTAACACCTGAAAAGGTGTTTTGCCCCCTTACCAATGGTACTTTCCTTAGCTTCTTCAATACGCTTCTTTTTTTCATACTAAGGATATTTTATATTACTTTGGGACTGATGAGTACTGCAACGTCTAGAATCCATTCCTCATATGTTGGAATCTGTCTTCACATATATCATGAGGCTCGACGTTTTCTAACATAAGACAGATGATGCTCGACGATTTATATCATGATACTCTACGATTAAGATCGTAGTAACTTATCGCCTTGGTGCTTGATCTGATGCTATCAGCCGAGAGCAATACGATTTCTCGTAAACCTTTGCACACTACGATCTTTGCTTGCTAGGTTCTAACTCTACGTTTCCGAGAGCACACTATAATCGTTGACTTGTAAACTCTACATTTCCTTCAGCATGCTACGATCGTTGAGTTGGCTCGGTAAACGTTGGGACCACTCTATAATTTCCAAAAAGTTTCTTCAAGGCATGCACACTACGATCTTTGAAGCTCTACGTTTCTGCCTTGATTTCTGCAATGTTAATCAGATGATAAACTACAATTTCTTCGAAGCCTATCTATTACATCTCAAGATCAACCTAACAGCTTTGATCTTACTATCTATACATTCTATTACAGAATCATACACGTTAAGAGCTTAGATCAACCTAACAAATTTGATCTATCACTAAGTCCTTTTACATATCTTACTTGAAGGAATTTACAAATAATCATGAGCATATACATTAAAACATCAAATCATAATATGCATTCTCCCAACAATGTTGGACAAAAAGAAGAAAATTTCATTTTTTTTATGAATAGTGCCGTATTCGTGAATAGTGGTGTATACGGGAATAGTAACCCCGACACAAAAAGGTAGAAATTTCATAATAAAATCTATACCAATATTTTGGTATAATGATATTGAAAGAATAACATCATTTAGAAAGAAAATAACATCCCTTACCTCAAAATCTTAATAATCCCTCATTATCAAGACTATTGTAAATCTTTTTCATTGGTTAACCGCTTCTTCATCTGGTCACACTCATTAGTTTTGAGCTACACCTCCTTGACTCTCTCTACGATGGTAGATTGGATCTCCGTCGCAAATAGTCTTTGTCCCGCTTCACTCAGTAATTTCATTTTTATCTCCATCCTAGCCATCTCTGTTATTAACTCAGTTTGAGCCGTTAACATAGACAACTTTTCCCGACCATTTCGACTTAAGGCATCGGCAACTACATTTGCTTTTCCAGGGTGATACGGGATTTCACAGTCATAATCCTTTATCAACTCCAGCAATCTCTTCTACCTCATATTCAACTCCTTCTGTGTGAAGATATATTTTAGACTCTTGTGGTCCGTGTATATCTCACATTTTTCCCCGTAAAAATAATGTCGCCATATCTTTAAGGCAAAAACTACAGCGGCCAGTTCTAGATCATGAGTAGGGTAAACTTTCTCATAATCCTTCAACTGCCTTGATGCATACACAATGACCTTGGCATGTTGCATGATCACGCAACCAAGTCCTCTATGCGAAGCATCACTATAAACTACAAAATTTCTAGTGTCATATGGTAATGACAAAACATGCGCTTCACTTAACCTCTTCTTCAATTCTTGAAAATTGTCCTCGCATTTCTCTGTCCACGCGTATTTCACCGTCTTTCTTGTTAAGTTAGTCAACGGAGTAGCTATCTTCGAAAAATCCTGAATGAATCTTCGATAGTAACCCGCTAGTCCTAGAAAACTCTGCACCTCAGTCGGCATTTTTAATTGTTCCCAATTCATCACGGCTTCCACCTTCGTTGAATCTACTGAAATCCCCCCATGGTCAATGACATGACCTAAAAACTGTACTTTCTCTAACCAAAATTCACACTTAGTGAACTTAGCATATAACTTCCCCTCCCTTAGTGTTTCCAACACTATTCTTAGGTGTTCAGCATGATCTTCTGGTGTCTTAGAATAGACTTGAATATCATCAATAAACACCACGATGAACTTGTCCAAATATTGTTTGAACACTATATTCATCATATCCATAAATTCAGTCGGTGCATTAGTCAACCCAAATGACATCACAAGAAACTCGTAATGACCATAACGAGTTCTGAATGTCGTCTTTAATACGTCTTCATTCCTAACCTTCAGTTGATGATATCCCGTCCTTAAATCTATTTTGGAAAAATACTTTGCCCATTTTAACTGATCAAAAAAATCATCGATCATGGGCAATGGGTACTTATTCTTTATCGTTAACTTGTTCAACTCTCAATAGTCAATACAAAGTCTTAATGATCCGTCCTTTTTCTAGACAAATAGTACCAGGTTCTCCCCCCGGCGAAACACTCAATTGTATGTACTTCCTGTCCAACATTTCTTGCAACTACACCATCAACTCCTTCATCTCCACTGGCGCCATACGATAAGGTGCCCTAGAAACTGGTTCTGCTCCTGACACAATGTCTATTACCAACTTGGTCTCCCTATCCGGCGGAAGACCAGCAATTCACTTGGAAATACATCCATGAATTCACTCACTATAGGTATTTATTCCATGGTCGCTCCCACTCTCTGGGTATCAACAACATGACACAGATAACCTACACACTCCTTCCTCAATAGTTTCCTAGTTTGTGTCATGGTAAGACAACACGAATGTCCCGGCAATTTATTACCGTAAAATATTACATAAGGTTGTCTTAACGTTTTAATATTTACACTTTTCTTTTGACAATATATAATTGCCCCATGGTTAACCAACCAATCCATTCCGAGAAGTACGTCGAATTCTCCTAGTTTTATCGGTATCAAATCTACCAAAAATTTACAACCCCGTATGTTTACGCAACAACTCCTATGAATATCTTCAACATGAAATTATCTCTTTATTTGCTACCTTAATATTTAAAGGTATAGGCAACTTTGCGGGAAGTAATCCTAATCGTCTAGTAAAATCACATGCGATAAACGAACAAGTAGCACCCGAGTCAAACAGCGCGTATGCATTTAGGTCGTTGATCAGAATAATACCTGTGACTACTTCCCTTGAGGCCATCGCATCTTGGACGGTCATGTTAAAGGTACTGGCCATCGGCCTACCCGACTGCGTTGGACCCCCAATAGCTAACTTACAGCTATTGGCGCCCTTATTCCCATTCGTCCCCTACTTCAAGCAGTTCTTTGCCATGTTGTCATTTGATCCACACACAAATCATCCGTGGTTATTCTTCAGAGTTGGACAGTTAGGTGCAATGTGCCCCTCCAGTCCACAATTGTAGCATACAGCCTTCCCCTTGAGACAGACTCCTAAGTGAGTCTTCCCACAGGTCTTGCAGGCCTCCATCCTTCTCTTTGGGTCTCTTTGCTTCACTCCGGTATTCCCAGAGTTAACCACCTTCTGTTTATACCCTTCGCCACTCCTGTTGGCTCCTTTAATCTTCACTTCCCCATCCACTTTCCCCTTATTTTTCTTGTCTTTATGGTATTGGCTTAACGCCTCGCTACCACATTCGACGATTATCGCCTTCTCTAAAATGGTTCCAAAGGAAGTACTTTGGAACACAGATATGCGATTATAGAGTCAGGGTTTCAAGCCCTGCTTGAACCGTCGCGCCTTCCTAACTTCAGTGTCCACTTGGTGTGGAGCGAACCTCGCCAGTTCATTAAACTTGGCACCGTATTGGGGAACCGTCATGTCCCCTTGTTTTAAATCCAAAAACCTCATCTCCATCCTTCCCTGCATGCTCGTCGGAAAGTACTTCTCGATGAATATCTCCTTGAACCTTACCCACGTCAAATTCTCGATCCCGGCCCTAGCCTGATTAGCCTCCCACCAAAAGTTGACCTCTCCCTTCATCATGTAGGTTGCAAAGGCAACCTTCTAGGACTCGTCGACATTTTCTATCAAAAATGCCTTCTCAATTTCTTTCACCCACGTTTGGGCTTTGGTAAGGTCCGTAGTTTCTTTGAACTCCGGCAGACCCAAACTTTTTAAATCCTTAAACGTAGTAGCTCGTACTACACCAAGATTTACGGGGATGGTAGCCCCAGTTCTATTAAACGTTGTTGTTAAAAGATTTACAAACTCCTGCATGGGGTTAACCGAGCCTCCCTCCGGTTGATTTACTTTCGCGCCTTAATTACGTGGTACTCTTCTTGGCGGCATTTTACTGTTACAACAACAACACATTTCATTATTATCCATTTCCTGTTAGTTAGTTGGTTATTATTTAATTTTAAATAATAATTTAAACATTAATTACTCAATATTTTTTGAAAAAGACTTATATTGATTCATTGTAGTACAACACTACATCGGTTACATTACACAGCCTAAGCTGATTACATTACTTTTCCGCGATTGCTTTCCGAAAATTAGGATTTACAAAAGACTACCATTTGTTTATACAAAAGAGGATTTACGTCACTACTAGATACACAATATTTACATATCTAAGTTATTCTATCCACTAATAGATTACATCTGCCTTAAGGCATTTTCAAAATCCGCCTTGGCAAGATCGGCGATAATATCACGGCTGATAGTATGTCGCGTCTACCCTGTTTCTACATGATAACCAGCTACTTGGTGCTGGAAATTTGTATGAGAACTCCTATGAATATAGGACATTCTCCCTATCTTATGATTTTTGGTCTTTAGCTCCCCCCTGAGCTCAAAGACCTCCTGTTTCAGCTCATGGACCTTGTCCTTGGCCAAAACTCTCTCATCATGCTCCTGTTCCCACATGGACTCCATGTCCGTCTTATCTTCTATAACAGCCTGGAGCTCTGCTTTCAACTCCTTAACCTCCTGACAGTAATGGATGTTTCTATCCAACACTGCCATAAAAAATGATTTCATTAACTCCCCCAGAGCCATCTCTGCTGCTATTGCTACTGGGTTGAAGGACACTACCTCCACCTCTTCCTCTAGCATGTCGTCGAACATAGACATAAGATTTAAGTTCTATAAGTCTCCAGACTCAACCACTACTACCTCGGGCTCTGCTGCTATGGGGTTCGGTATGATCTCTATTTGATTAATCGACCCTTCGCTGACTATCTGTACGTCTCTATTTTCTCCTAACATCTACAACAACACAAATAAGTTTGATTAGTACATGTCAGTAGAATAATAAAAACACATAACATATATATAATGCATTTTTATAAGGCTAATTTCCATCTTTTATTTCTTTGACTTTTCTTAAAGTTATGACTTAAGGTTTTAAATTCCCCCCTTAAGTTTTATAACCTAATGCTTTGATACCAACCTATGACGCCCCCTAAATTCGGGTATCTTCCAACCCGACAGATGGTGCTACACGGTGCTACAGTTCACACAATTCATTCAATTGAAATACCTCAAGGAACAAATATGTCTTATATATATTCAAAATAATATTAACATTCTCCCAGGTTCTTTATAACCGTTACAATTGTTCTTGTCATAATATAAAATACTATCATTACAAAACCTATAATATGACATAAGAAATCTACGGGTTCGCCTTAGCCTTCCCTTTATCCTTGCCGGATCCGTTGGTCCGTTCGATCTTAGTTGTATTCAGATGGTTCAAGCAAGAGTGAGCCTAACTAGCTCAGCAAGTACAACAATTCTAATAAAACTAGCATGCTTGAAATATAGGAATCGTATATCTTCAATAACTAAACAATAGTTATGAAGTACTATCGATAATTCAAAATAGCACTTCTTTTCTTTCAAAATGTTTTACAACAACAATATTCAGTAAAACATCAATTCCGGTCCAAGACCATGAGCATTTCATAAGTTCTTTAAAAAGGACATCCCGGCAAGAAGTTCGTAAGTCTGGCATAGCTTACGAGCACGTCTAGGTGATCAGCCTATAGTACTCTATGTTGATCAAAACTACATTCACTAAACGCGTGTACGTTTAAGTTGTGGCAACCTCACGTGCCGGTCGTTTGACGACAAAACAATTTAGCATACTCAGTCTCCTTTTGAAAATCACACCAATATTAGTTTGGTAAATCATTGTCAATACTTGGATAGATTATAAGAATCTAACATATCGTAAGTCTAGCCAAAAGAATTAGCGTTGACTTCATCAGACATTAACTCATGCGTAAGAATACATGAATCACAAAGCTTGTCCAAATTAAACTGAAACATGGGTTAGAATACTTGCCTTTAGCGTCTGGTACAGTTTATAACACGTGCACTTTAAGTCTTTAAGGTCTCTACAGTAGATGATAACATCATATAACACATTAGGTCATGAGTAACATACATAGTCCTTTAAAGAATCTTACCCTTCTTCTCAATCTAATTACGTATTAGATTTGTTATTATTGGTTCTGGCTTTTTGTTACGATTTACATTCATATGCAATTGAGTTACTTCAACCCTAAGTGACCATACTTAAGGTTTAATCATGGCTTAATAATGTTATAATTAAGCTTTAGTTATTTGTTAAATAGTTACCTTTCATACTCTACTTGTAACCATTCTTCACTATCTAGATCTTAAGGCTAGCGCTGCGGCGCCAGTTCCTTTTGATTTAGCCGCGCTACGGCGCAATACTACAGAGGCCAAAGACCCGGACTCGGCGCTGCAGTGAGAGTCCCCTTCGTTACGGTCGTGTTGCTGCCCCAAACTCCAGTAGATCACAACATCATCCGGCCATGCTCGGCACTGCGGCGCCACCTTTTTGGCCTTGGGCTGGCGCCGCAGCGCCAGCTCTGTGCAACAGAAAATTTTGACATATTTTTATTTTTGTGAAACTCCTGGCCTCATAACTTCTTCGTTATAAGTTCTAATTGGCTCGTTCAAGAGCCTACGGTTCACAAATCACATACTCTATGTGTTCATGTAAGAATTTTATCTATTTGACTTCGTTAACTAAAAATTCACCTATTAGTTCATTTTTAACGAAAACGATAAAAGTTCGTGAACGTTCTACGCTCGTTTCTTCGTCCTAAGTCAGAATCCGGTCATTTTTGAGTTCGCAACTCTATAATGCCAAATACGACTTGTCTCCATCGAAAACCAACATTTCTGAGTTCAAACATAAAATTCGACTTCCATTCCAAGAATTTCATGAATTTGACGATTATCGTCCAATCGTGTGAATTCCGGTAAAACTTTGTTACTGGTGATTTGTTCATCACTTAACATGGATTCAATTCATTAACTAGATATATCAACCTACATATTACAACAACTTATCTTTAAGTTTGGTTATGGCTTATTCCTCATAATTCATAACTTAACAAATCATAACTTTCAAGATTTCATTCCTTAAGACTTATTATTGATTTAAGTCCTTTAAGCAACATTCTTACATCTTTTCAATCATACTAACTTTTTAAAGTAATCATATGATAAGTTCATCCATGTTCTTTATAAGTTCATAACTTATTTAGGTTTGAATGGCGTATTCCTTACTTATTCGGCTTAATTCCAGTGATTATCAATCTTTATAAGTTCTTAACATAAATGTTCAATAAGTTACACTTCTCTTATCACCTTACAATGGTAAAGATAGAAGAGATAAGATCATTTACCTTTGATAACTAACTTCTTCTTCTTGGAAATCTAACAAAGGATGTTAAGCTTAATAGTGCTTATTCTCTCTAACCAATAAGTTGTTGAGCTTGGATGAAAATTGAACAAGTAAATAATGAATCCAAGGCTTTGTATTTATAGGCCTGCTAAGTTAGGGTATTCTAGTCTTTAGGACATCCCACCTCCTTTAATAACCTCCTTACTATTCATTCCTTAGTTCTCAAGTATACTTGTTCCCTACACCAAATAATTGGCCACCACATAAAAGTCTTGGTTACCAAGTTCACCCATGGGTTGCCCCATGGATCACACTTGTCCAATAGATCAGCATTTGGGCTTAGGTTTAGTTTGATTAGCTTAATCTTTTTGGCTTGCTTTGAATTTCTATGGGCTTCACATTAACAATTACTTGGCTAAACATTGCTACAACTTGGGCTTGCCCCTTAATTCTCATTGGACTTTTACTTCCTACAAGATCCACAATTTCATTTCATTTTGTCTTTAATCCTTAACGTTCTTAAATTTAAGTCCGCATTCAAAATATTGCATTTTTCATACTTGAATTATTATTACATAATCCTTCTCACCTTGTTATTATAACGTTACGTATTTCTCGGAAGTTCAAAAATAATCCCCGAGCAGAAAATGATGAATATTGTTTTTTAGAAAATTTCTCGGAAAGCTTTTATTTTCGTCTTGAAAATTCAACACTTTAATTCCTTCACGTAGTTAAAATACTACGATGTTCCGACGTTTCTAAGTTCTAGAACAACATTCATCTTAATAACACATAATAACAAATAATATAATTTTATTCATTATTTAATTATTTAAAAGTATATTACAAAGGATCCGAATTTCTCGATCGTTACAATATCCAAACACCGTAAATAATTTACAAGCTGGCTGTACATCTGAAAAGGATCCATCGTGGGAACCAGATCTAGATACGTTAGCTGGATCTTAGACCTCGTAGCTCCTAGGCTCATATAATAAAAACTAGATTTAAATAAATCTTAGTCATTCTAGCTCAACATTTTCATTTTTGCAACTTTTGAACCGGTTAAAAGTAATATATAGCTAGATTTAGATAAATCTAGTCCACAGATTTGAATATTATGTGTAAGACCCCAACTTTTATGAATAAAGATGTATTTTCTATAAATATCATTTTTGAATATTATGGAATGAATTTGATATAATGTTATAGTTGTGGGTAATATTTATAAATTCTGCAAAGTACGCAAGTTGTTATATAATATTCGATTGGTCGAGGAATATTCGTTTTAAAGGGAATATTTGTACAATGGCACAATCATTGGTGGACCCCACAACGGAATTATTGTCGGATTGAGAAAACGATAAAAATACTTTATGAAAATAACGACGGAAGTTTTACTGTTAACTGTTGAAACACCCGGTGTTAAAAGTAAAGTAATGCACGTAGTTGCACAGTAGCACACGGTATTGATTATTGATGCTTACGTGATAAGTCACTCAGTTTTGTTCAATTATTGTTACAGTAATTGTTGCATAGTATCTCACGTTATTTGATTCAATTATTGTCAATATTTTATAATCAATAATTGAGATGACAAAGTTATTAATATTATTATTTGCAATATTAACGATGTCTAGAAGTTCTATCAAGGAGAGGTTTGGTCACCTAATTGCGCTGCCAATGGGGAGAAATCCTTATTGGAAAGCCCCCTCTTTCCTGGGAACGACCTGGTCGATTAATATTGTGAATTATAATAATGATGATGAGTTCTGTTTTATTAGTATTATTAATGTAATAAAAAAGAAAAGCTTTTTATATAAAACAGAATACTTTTATAAAGTTATTCATTTTATTAGACTAATAGTAAAATCTTTTTATATAAAACAGAATACTTTTATAAAGTTATCTGTTTTATTAGACAATAATTAGAATATATTATATTTTATTATGCATAGTGCCTGCATAGTGTTTGCATAGTAAAATCCTTTTATATAAAATAGAATACTTTTATAAAGTTATTCATTTTATTAGATTATAAATAGAATATACTATATTTTATTGTAAACCAATCTGGACCGTCCATTTAAAGTAAATCAATCTGGACCATTCATGAATTAGTTACTATGCAGTCCATTCTTCTATAAATAGAAGCTCATTCTTTCATTATTTCTTACGAATTCACTGAAACTCTAGAGAGAGAAACTATAGAGAGTTCTTCTTCTATAATCTTGAGCGTATTTCTTTAGAGTTTAAGAAAGGTTTGAGCGTAGTGCAAGTTTTCTTTGAGTATATCATCGCCCTACTAGTCAAAATACTCTTACGGTAAAGGATATTATTTGTTGTACTCGTTAGAGGTATTCCTTCATTCTTATTGGTGAAATGCTTTTGTTATTCCATTCTTTATTATTCTGTTGGAATAACCTGTATACGCGGTATACTCTATACTTGGTGAAATTATTCTATTATTCCATTATTTATTATTCTGTTGGAACATCCTATCTGTGCGTTTACGCATGACCTAGTTCCGTTGTTTATTATTCTGATGGAACATCTTGTCTGTGCGTTTACACATGACCTGGTTACATTATTTATTATTCTGTTGGAATATCATGTCAGTGCGTTTACGCATGACCTGGTTCCATTATTTATTATTCTATTGGAATATCCTGTCGGTGCGTTTACGCATGTCCTGATTCCATTATTTATTATTTTATTGGAATAACCTCTCTATGCGGTCTATCGCATGCCTGGTGATTTCTTTTGTTATTCCATTCTTTATTATACTCAGTTGGTTAAAGTTTTGACTTCTATACTCCATGAAATTAGTGGAATATCCTTGATATTTGCTCTTCATCCAGTATCTTTTCATGGAAATATTCTTCTGAGCATTCTTGAGTGTTACTCTACAAAGAAGTATCATGTTGACAATTTGGACATTATTAGTTCCTGGATAAATTAATTCTTGAACTTGTTTTATTGAATTCTTATATCATTGTCATCATCCTCATGTTTATATTATGTTGAAAGTCATCTGTGGCCTGTAGTGCATAGATGGACTTGGTATGATTATGAACAGTGATTATTCAGTGTAATCATGAGCGTAATGTTACAAATGATGGGGAAAAAGTCCTCATTGACCCGTAGTGCATTGATGGACAGTTGTTGGCATAATCATGACCATTGATGAATACACGAATATCCTTGGATGTGGTGCATGGATAATTTGTGGTTGTGATACTAATGAATATCCTTGGCCGTAGTGCAGGGATGATGTGGATTATTTACTAAGCTGAGTCTCAGCGATAAAAGTTATGAAAAACCTTTTAAATCATAGAAGATAGTAGATTTTATTCTCTACTTGACTCTTCTAATGGATTGATTGTTCTGCTGCAGTTAAACTTGATGTTTGTTATATTTTATCAGTGTAACACTTTTGAAGGCTAATGATAATTTATTCTGCATTATCTTAGTCATAATATTTTTTACTGGGCTAGTTGAGCTGACCCTTTTTCTTTCATTGTTCTCTTCAGGAAATGAGAACGTAGCAGGGGCTAGTCGGGGAACAGAGTGATGGTCCAGATAATAGCATTAGTAGTCCTCACTATTCTATGAAATAGTGTGATAATTAATGTAATGAGGACCCCATTGAGTTTGTATATTGTCTAGATGACAATATTTGTATTAAACCTCACACCATATGTTTAGTCGTATTTTACACGACTGTTGTATAATTAAGTTGTATTTGAATTTTGTACCATGTATTTGGCGACTCCGAATAGGTAATGTATACCAATTTTGGGGGCGTCATAGTTGGTATCAAAGCTTAGGGATATGATCCCTGGCTAAGATGTGAGAATAGAATTAGGAGGGGAGAAACGAGGAATTCCTTCGCTAGTATGACCTACCTAAGTTTATTTAGTATTTAATTGGTCGGTCAGAATATAGGGATAATATGTTACATGTCAATTAACCTTTATTTTATGGCAGTATCTGAAAATGACATCCGTGAATGTTGAGAATAGCAATGGAGCACAGGCGACCGTTGATTCACAACATATCAATAATCAGGATAATGTGCATCAGGAAGGCGACAATCCTCATACAAACAACAACACTGACCAAATAATGAATGATGGAATGTTCAGAGGCTTTATGCAATTCATGCAACAGCAGGCGAGAGCGACTCTTGTCCAAAATGTAGGTGGAAACGCTGGAAACTCTCGAACGGTCACCGCTAAACAGTTCAAGGAGCTGGGACCACCGGAGTTTATTGGAAAGCCAAAACCACTTAAGGCGGAAGCATGGATAAAGTAGATCACCAAGATATTTGATGTCTTGGGATGCTTCGAGGAGCAAAAGGTTCCTTTTGCCGCCTTTGTGTTGCGAGAAGAGGCAGATTACTGGTGGGAATCGATAAAGCGTACTCAACCTGCCGCACTGAAGATGTCTTGGGAGAAGTTCTAAGAACTATTCAACAATAAGTACTTTTTCGAAAGTATTCGTCACATAAAAGAGGTAGAGTTCATCAAGTTAAAGCAGAATAATATGACCATGTCGCAGTACGAAGCTAAGTTTGCCAAGTTGTCTCGATTTACGTCCCACTTGGTGGATAATGAAGAGAGAATGATGCGGATGTTTTTAAGAGGTTTAAAGCCAGAGATACGTTAACATCTTATTTCTTATAAACTGTGTTTGTATTCAGATGTTATAAATAGGGATCAGTTAGTAGAACGCGATAACAAGTAAACGCAACCAAAAGAGAGCAGCCGACAAAATGATAATACCAGTGAGAGCAGTCATCGAAGCGGTGACAACAAGCATGGAGGGAATCAATAGGCCAGAAGTGGTAACCACTTCGGTGATAATCAGGGCCAAAATAATAAGAATGGACATTTCAAGAAGAGGAGATTCAACAATGATGGAAAGACATCAACACCAGCACCCATTGTTAAGGAAAAAGAATGACCACCTATCATATGCTTCAAATGTGGAGGGGAGGGACACATCAGTCCAAACTGCGTGATGTCGTCCAAAGCATGTTATAATTGTGGAAGAAAAGGTCACTTAGCCCGATTTTATTGTTCACCGAAGACAAGTTCAGCTAGGATGGAGGCACCAAAGGTCGTCCTAGAAAAGTCAAAGCCGGTAGTGCAAGGGAGAGCGTTTGTTGCGACCTCCCAAAAAGCAAGGAAGCTGAATGAGGTCATCACGGGTAAGCTTATCATAAACTTTAGCAAAGTCTATACTTTATTTGATATCGGTTCTACTCATTCTTTTATTTCTCCTACTTGCGCTCAACGATTAAATTTGACTCCAGGAGAAATTAGACTTTGACTTATCTGTGGAAACTCCATTGGGAGAAACATTCATTACATTCACTGTTTATAAGTCTTGTTTGGTTCAAATCGGCACCCTTCACATTACCTATCGATCTTATTTCATTGAAAATACTTGCATTTGATGTGATTCTAGGGATTGATTGATTAACTACTCATCATGCTAAAATTGATTATTTTCGTAAAGTTGTTAGCTTTCATATTCCTAATCAACCTATTATGCGAATTCAAGCGACCAAACCATTAAAATCAATCACGGTCATCTCAAACCATAAAGCTATTCATTTATTGAAAAATGGATGTCAAGCTTTCTTAGCTCATGTCACGGATCTAAACAAAAATACGTCAGTTTTGAATGATATTTCTATTGTTAATAAATTCCCTGACGTATTCCCTAAAGAACTTCCTGGCCTACCTCCAGAGCGTGAAATTAATTTTTGTATCGACCTTGAACCCGGTACAAAACCCATTTCCAAAGCCCCATATCGAATGGCTCCTATTGAACTTCAGGAGTTAAAGACCCAATTGCAGGAATTGTTAGACATTGGTTTCATTCGTCCTAGTACGTCTCCTTGGGGTGCTCCAGTTCTATTCGTGAATAAGAAAGATGAGAGTATGCGATTTAGTATTGATTATCGAGAGTTGAATCATGTCACCATCAAAAATAGGTACCCATTGCCACGTATTGATGACCTATTTGACCAGTTGTAAGGAGCCAAATTCTTTTCAAAGATTGATCTTCGTTCCGGATATCACCAATTGAAGATTAGAACCGATGACATTCTAAAGACGGATTTCACAACTCGGTACGGGCATTATGAATTCCTAGTCATGTCCTTTGGATTGACTAATGCTCATGCTGCCTTCATAGATATGATGAACCGAGTATTCAAGGAATATTTGGATCACTTTGTGGTCGTCTTTATTGATGACATCCTTATTTATTCCAAAAGCCATGAAGATCATGAACAACACTTAAGGCTTAACACTCCAAAAGCTTCGTGAATACAAGCTTTATGCCAAGTTGAAGAAATGTGAGTTCTGGCTTGAGGAAGTAGCATTCCTTGGGCACGTAGTATCAAGTCATGGAATATCTGTTGACCCGACAAAGATTGAAGCAATTCAAAGCTGGGAGCAACCTAAATCAGTGACCGAAGTACGTAGCTTTCTCGGCTTAGCTGGTTATTATCAGAGATTCGTGGAAGGATTTTCTCGAATAGCTACTCCATTAACTCAGATAACTCGAAAAGATACAAAGTTCGGTTGGAGCGAAGAATGTGAGAAGAGTTTTTAAGAACTCAAGAGGAGACTCATTTCAGCACCTGTTCTGACAATACCATCTGGCTCGGAGGGATTTGTCATCTACAGTGATGCTTCGGGCAAAGGGTTGGGATGTGTTCTCATGCAACATGGGAAAGTCATAGCCTGTGCCTCAAGACAACTCAAAGAATATGAGAGGAAGTATCCTACTCATGACCTAGAATTAGCAGTTGTTGCCTTCGTACTTAAAATTTTGAAGCATTACTTGTATGGGGAGAAGGTGGAGATCTTTACGGATCATAAAAGCCTCAAATATTTCTACACTCAAAAGGAACTCAACATGCGACAACGACGTTGGCTTGAACTGTTGAAAGATTATGATCATACCATCCAATACCATCCTGGAAAAGTGAACGTGGTAGGTGACGCATTGAGTAGAAGATCATATGCAAGTACGAGTGTGATATTGTCAACACAAAGGTCCGTTTTGTGTGACTTTCAAAGGATGGAGATAGAGTTAAAGACTCCAAGGACCCATGTGATAATGGCGAATATACGAGTAGAACCGACTTTAATTGATAAAGTTAAAGATGCTCAAGCTACAGACCTGGAGCTGATGCGTATGAGGAAGAAAGTGCAAGAAGGTGCTATGTCGGAAGCAAGAATCGATGAAGAAGGAATACTTCGAGTCAAATCCAGACTTTGTGTTCCTAACGACCCTGATTTAAAGTATAAAATCATGATGGAGGAGCACAACACACCATTTGCAATCCATCCTGAGAGTACCAAAATGTATCATAATATTCGTCATACATTTTGGTGGAGCAATATGAAGAGAGAGATAGCGTTGTTTATCTCAAGGTGTCTAACTTGTCAACGAGTTAAAGCGGAGCATCAAGTACCAAAAGGTCCATTGCAAACACTTGAAATTCCAGAATGGAAGTGGGAGCACATTACCATGGATTTCGTTACCGGTCTTCCTAAGGTTTCTCAAGGTATAGATGCGATTTGGGTCATTGTTGATAGATTGACCAAGTCTGCTCATTTCTTACCGATACGAGAAACTTATACACTTGAACGTCTTTCTCGTATGTACATAAACGATATTGTAAGACTGCATGGTATGCCAGTATCCATAGTTTCTAATCGAGACCCAAGATTCACTTCATGATTTTGGGTTAGTTTGCAGAAAACTATGGGCACAGATTTACGATTTAGCTCGGCATATCATCCTCAGACGGACAGGAAGTCGGAGAGGACTATTCAAACTCTTGAATATTTATTAAGACTCTGTGTCCTTGACTTCAAGGGAAGTTGGGATAAGTTCTTACCATTGGTGGAGTTTTCCTACAACAAAAGTTATCAAGCAAGTATTGACATGGCTCCATTTGAGGCGTTGTATGGAAAAAAGTGTTGTTCTCTAGTATGATGGGATGAGGTGGGTGAAGCAACGTTGTTGGGACCGGAGTTGGTACGTATGACTACGAAAAAGATTCAAACGATCCGACAACGTATAAAAACCTCACAAGATCGACAAAAGAGTTATGATGATCTTCATCGAAAAGACGTGGAATTCGATATAGGAGATCATGTGTTGTTACGTGTTGCTCCATGGAAAGGAGTTACGAGATTTGGAAAGAGAGGAAAGCTTAATCCTCGATTCATCGGCCCATTTTTAATCCTCGATCGAGTAGGAACTGTGGCCTATAGACACGCTTTACCGCCAAGTATGTCTCGTGTTCATAATGTTTTTCACATATCCATGTTACATAAATATGTGGAAGACCCGAACCACATTATTAAGTTAGAACCGGATGAAATAGCGGAAGATTTGACGTATGAAGAGGTTCATGTTCAAATCTTGGATAAGAAGGAACATATTCTACGCTCCAAGGTTATACCTCAAGTCAAAGTTTTGTGGAGAAACCACGATGTTGAGGAAATGACTTGGGAGTTAGAATCTGAAATGAAATCAAGGTATCCTTACCTCTTCGACATACCAGGTACGTACCCTAATTTCGAGGGCGAAATTTTATAAGAAGAGGAGGTTGTAAGACCCCAAATTTTATAAATAAAGATGAATTTTCTATAAATATCATTTTTGAATATTATGGAATGAATTTGATATAATGTTATAGTTGTGGGTAATATTTATAAATTTTGCAAAGTACGCAAGTTGTTATATAATATTCGATTGGTCGGGGAATATTCTTTTTAACAGGGAATATTTGTACAACGGCACAATCATTGGTGGACCCCACAACGGAATTATTGTCGGATTGAAATGACAAAAATACTTTACGAAAATAACGGCGGAAGTTTTACCGTTAACTGTTGAAACACTCGGTGTTAAAAGTACAGTAATACGCGTAGTTGCACAGTAGCATATGGTATTGATTATTGATGCTTACGTGAGAAGTTACTCAGTTTTGTTCAATTATTGTTATAGTAATTGCTGCATAGTATCTCACGTTATTTGATTCAATTAATGTCAATATTTTATAATCAATAATTGAGATTACAAAGTTATTAATATTATTATTTGCAATATTAACGATGTCTAGAAGTTCTGTCAAGGAGAGGTTTGGTCACCTAATTGCGCGCCAATAGGGAGAAATCCTTATTGGAAAGCCCCCTCTTTTCTGAGAATGACCTGGTCGATTAATATTGTGAATTATAATAATGATGATGAGTTTTGTTTTATTAGTATTATTAATGTAATAAAACAGAAAAGTTTTTTATATAAAACATAATACTTTTATAAAGTTATTCATTTTATTAGACTAATAGTAAAATCTTTTTATATAAAATAGAATACTTTTATAAAGTTATCTGTTTTATTAGACAATAATTAGAATATATTATATTTTATTATGCATAGTGTTTGCATAGTGCCTGCATAGTGTTTGCATAATAAAATCTTTTTATATAAAATAGAATACTTTTATAAAGTTATTCATTTTATTAGATTATAAATAGAATATATTATATTTTATTGTAAACCAATCTGGACCGTCTGTTTAAAGTAAATCAATCTGGACCGTTCATGAATTAGTTATTATGCAGTCCATTCTTCTATAAATAGAAGCTCATTCCTTCATTATTTCTTACGAATTCACTGAAACTCTAGAGAGAGAAACTATAAGAGAGTTCTTCTTCTATAATCTTGAGTGTATTTCTTTAGAGTTTAAGAAAGCTTTGAGCGTAATGCAAGTTTTCTTTGTGTATATCCTCGCCCTACCAGTCAAAATACTCTTACAGTAAGGGATATGATTTGTTGTACTCGTTAGGGGCATTCCTTCTTTCTTATTGGTGAAATTCTTTTGTTATTCCATTCTTTTTTATTCTGATGGAATAACCTGTATACGCGGGATACTCTATACTTGGTGAAATTCTTCTGTTATTCCATTATTTATTATTCTGTTGGAACATCCTGTCTATGCGTTTACGCATAACCTGGTTCCGTTGTTTATTATTCTGTTGGAACATCATGTATGTGCGTTTACGCATGACCTGGTTCCATTATTTATTATTTTGTTGGAATATCCTATCGGTGCGTTTACGAATGACCTGATTCCATTATTTATTATTCTGTTGGAATAACCTGTCTGTGCGGTCTATCGCATGCCTGGTGATTTCTTTTGTTATTCCATTCTTTATTATACTCAGTTGGTTAAAGTTTTGACTTCTATACTCCATGAAATTAGTGGAATATCCTTGATATTTGCGCTTCATCCAGTATCTTTTTATGGAAATATTCTTCTGAGCATTCTTGAGTGTTTCTCTACAAAGAAGTATCATGTTGGCAATTTGGACATTATTAGTTCCTGATAAATTAATTCTTGAACTTGTTTTATTGAATTCTTATATCATTGTCATCATCCTCATGTTTATATTATGTTGAAAGTCATATGTGGCGTGTAGTGCATAGATGGACTTGGTATGATTATGACCAGGGATTATTCGGTGCAATCATGACCGTAATGTTACAAATGATGTAGAAAAAGTCCTCCTTGACCCGTAGTGCATTGATGGACAGTTGTTGGCATGATCATGACCATTGATGAATACACGAATATCCTTGGTTGTGGTGCATGGATAATTTGTGGTTGTGATACTAATGAATATCATTGGCCGTAGTGCAGGGATGATGCAGATTATTTATTAAGCTGTGTCTCAGCGATAAAAGTCATGAAAAACCTTTTAAATCATAGAAGATAGTAGATTCTATTCTCTACTTGACTCTTCTAATGGATTGCTTGTTTCGCTGCAGTTAAACTTGATGTTTGTTATATTTTATCAGTTTAACACTGTTGAAGGATAATGATAATTTATTCTGCATTATCTTAGTCATAATATTTCTTACTGGGCTAGTTGAGCTCACCCTTTTGCTTTCATTGTTCTCTTCAGAAAATGAGAATGTAGCAAGAACTAGTCGGGGAACAGAGTGATGGTCCAGATAATAGCATTAGTAGTCCTCAATATTCTATGAAATAGTGTGATAATAAACGTAATGAGGACCCCATTGAGTTTGTATATTGTCTAGATGACAATATTTGTATTAAACCTCACACCATATGTTTAGTCGTATTTTATACGACTGTTGTATAATTAAGTTGTATTTAAATTTTGTACCATATATTTGGCGACTCCGAATAGGTGATGTATACCAATTTTGGGGGCGTCACATTATGGATTTACATTGAATGAGCAGTTAAAATAGATATTTAAATACAGTGAATAGTTAATATATATATATATATATATATATACGGTCAGGATCAAGAGCATTCTCCTTAAAGAGCATTCTTTTATTAAAACTACGTTGTTTTGGAGGGACGCGGTGGCATTTTTGTAAATACAATTTCACCGCGTATTTACAAAAATGTCACCACGTCCCTCCAAAACGACGTAGTTTTAATAAAAGAATGTTATTTAAGGAGGAATGCTATTTAAGAAGAATGCTCTTGATCATTACCGTATATATATATATATATATATATATATATATATATATATATATATGGAGATGGTCCATGGAAAGCGTTAGATATTAACACTATTTCAACTAACGCTAATCTAGCCGTCCAATATTAGAGTTAATGGCTGAGATGAATGCCCAACCGCTAGAGGGAGTAGCGGCCAGCAATAAATATTAAAATCCTCTCTCCTGGCCGCTAGAGGGAGTAGCGGCCAGTCAAAACGTCAATATAAACTCAATCACTATTTTCTATTTATAATTAAAAATCATAAGACAATAATCAGTAATTATTATACATACTTATTTTGTTAATAAGTATAAGGATAAGTTTAAAGATAATTACTGATTATCTTTATAATTATCCTTATAATTTTTTATTATTTTATTTTACTGATTAATAAGTAATATGTATATGGATAATTATTTATTATCCTTATAGTTATTCTTATAATCTTTTATTATTCTATTTATTAATTAATAAGTAGTATTTGGGGGGGGATAATCAAGATAATGTAATTAAGCCAAAAAAATTGTTGACCCTACTCCCTCTAGCGGCTGGAGCCTGGGCCAAATAAAAAAATCCTCTCTGCTAGCCGCTAGAGGGAGTAGCGGCCAGTCAAAACGTCGACGTTTTGACTAGCCGCTACTCCCTCTAGCGGCTGGACATTCATCTCAGCCATTAACTCTAATATTGGACGGCTAGATTAGCGTTAGTTGAAATAGTGTTAATATCTAACGCTTTCCACGGATCATCTATCATATATATATATATATATATTAAAGAAGTAGAAAGCTTCAAATTTGAAAAAATCTTGTAGTATGCTGCCAAGAAGACTTCAGACCGCTTTTGGAGCTTGAAACCTTAGTTTCCACCAATTAAAATTTGATATGTTGTAGAATATATGTCTACAAGTGTTTAGAAAGAATAATATCAAAGTTTGAAACACTCTAGAAGAGATTAAGGGCTGAAATGGACATAGTTCTCTTTTTTCTCTTTTTTTTGGCTCATGGGGGGGGTCTATTTATAGACCAAAGTGGCTGCGAGTTTACCCGCAGCAGTTGTGGGTCTGTGTGTCTCGTTGTCTCGAAGTACGTGCACTCGAGCCAATACGTTGTCCGCTCGAACCTTCATAACTTTCAATCTGGAAATCCAATGGAAGCGTGCTGTACCTTTCCGAAAAGCCCTTAATGAGAGCTACACAATGACATGAGAATTGACATTTTCCGAATCCAAAAAGATGGGTTATGACTAGATCTTCGCAGTCCATCCGTTGAACTGTCTTGTGTTGTTTTCACTCGGGATTGATGTTATGGTTCGGCATGAATTCTTTTGCAATGATTTGGGTTGATTTGATGTTTGAGTTGGAAAAATTACTATTTTTCCCCTCCCGGGTTGGTTTCGGGCTTGATGCAGTCGTAGCTATCTGTTCTCAGGGTTGTCTTCAAGATTGGACTGTTGTTGATTTCTGACAGTCCTCGGGGTTGTCTCTGAGGTTGGATTTGATCTCCTAGGATTATCGCTGGGACTGAATTTGATCTCCCAGAGTTGTTGACGGGGCTAGGAGTTTTGATGATTTGACTTTCAGAATTTTTCTCTGGAAGACAATTCTGCTCTCCTGCATGGTTAGTGATAAAAATGTAAAATTTTGAATATCTAAAAGAAGTAAATGCATATAATTGCTTGATTAAACTAAAATGGCCCTAGACACATGGCACCAGAGGTAGGGATATATAGGGTATTCTCTTCACTTTGTCCTAGAATAGTATGAGTTCAAGGTTCCATCTGTACCAAAATTCAAGTTTAATTAAAAGCTTGATGGATACCCTTTTTCTTTTTCATTTTTTATCCTTTTGGTATTTCAGCTTTTTATCGTCTCCATTTCAATGGCCAAGAGGATTAATTTTTACTAGTCCTGTAACACTCAGAACACATATTACAAAATGAATAAACACTGCAATGTTCATATCTTGAAATTTTATTCACATTTTAGTTTCGTATGAATACTCACTAAATTATATGACACAACACCATCACTTAACATATATCAAATAACATTAGCATAATCAGATTATTCCCAGCAAAAGACGACTCAAGTCTCAATTCTCAATACTGGAAAATAAAGTATAATAACGATATTACGAAAATTACCAAAGATTTGGAATAATATAAGTCATTGTGCATATATAAATGCAAGTATATACATTTATCTGGGCAATCCAAATGGTAACTGCATGTATTATGCACAATTTATCATTAAATTTCTACGCATCTATATCATCGAAATCAAGTATCTTGTTTTAGTAGTAACAAACCAACTAAAGGGTTTGACTTTATGTTTTCTACATTGGGGGGGTGGGGGTGGGGGTGGAGGGTGGAGGGTGGGGGTGGGGGTGGGGAGGGGGGGAAGTTGAAAGAGTTCATTGACAAACTATATATCTATCCTATCCACCGTCTTATCTTCTTCGTTATCTGAGCTGAACTCGCCTCGAGAGATGATACTCATAAATGTCTTTGTGGCTTGCCCTACAGCACGATAAGTCTTTTTTGCAGCCCCTGCAACGACTGGTTGTAGAGAGATGACAGGTAGGCTTGCTCTCTCCTGAATCATTGCTTTAGACAAGGAAAACAGCAATTACTTTCGATTTTTAATCTGGTTGAAACAGAAACCAGGAAATCTGTCACTCAATCTAAAGTCAGAAGAGTTTAACCATACACATAGTCTGGTGACGAGCAAGAGAACCTATTTGTCGAATTCCAGCTTCTGCCGCCTGCACAGCTTGAGCAGATTTGCTTACTCCATCAGCTATCTCCTGGCTGAGTTCCACATGAATTAATCCGCATTAATCGCTAAAGAGTCATTCAACAACACTACAACAGACACATGAAGGCTTGTAAACACATTTCATGAGAGAGAAGCGGAAAGGGAAAAAGATAAAACGAGAGTACAACAGAAAGGAGTTCTTGGTAAAACATAGGCAGTTCATGCAGTTCATGAGACAGAACAGTCATCTTTTGCACTATTTATAGCTTAGATCATAGGGCATTCTGTGTATGTTTTCTAATCTTTCCTCTAGAGAATATTTCTTCCTTCTTTATTGAAAATCATATGCTCTTATCTTTAACATCACAAAAGCAAGATAAAAAAAATTGTCATGTAAACAATATAGTATGAGTTCTATTATGTCTACCGAAAATAAGCCTTGGATAAATGCTGAATGCAACATTTTTGTATAGAAATGTAACTCTTTCTATAGAAAAAAGTTGCATTTGTCATATTATATAGAAATGAGTTGCATAGGTATAGAAAATGTTGCATTCGGTGCTTATATGGGATAAATTTTCAATGGACATGACACTTTCAATATAGTACACACACCCCTTTAGTTGCTACATGTTTTCTGGTGGGTCTAGCACGAATTTTAGACGTACTGAAAAATCTTTAAATATAATATTGTGCTACATTTTAATATTTTTAAATTTGTTATTTATAAATACATTAAAATTTTACATTTATATGTGTTTTCAGTACGTCTTAAAATATGTTTCATCCCCAAAAATGTGCAGCAAGGAAAGCCGGAGGAGGGAGTAATATTTCAACAAGTACTGTATTCATCCAAGAAAGTGTCGTAGAGATACTATACAATCACTCCTTTACTCTCTTTGGAAAACATACAGTTACTAGGAGGCCTAATCGCACTAAAGATTCAAATGAAGAAGTTTGTAAGCCTGAAGATGTCGAATACGTGCCCAATGATCAGGAATTAAATGTTGATGCTCATTTGGATGAATGCCTAGGAGTTCTTCAACCTTTACTTATTGCTCATAAACCTAAAGGATGATCCTAAAAATTATGAAGTTATGATTGATACCTGGAGCTGCAGTCATGTTACTTTAGAGGAAGCATTTAAGAATTTTGGATGAAGGGGGGAGCATCACCCAAAGCCATATAATGTTGCGTAGATTACCAATAAAAATTTATGGGTGGGTTACCCAGATATGTTTGGTCAAATTTTCTGTCGCCAAGCTTCGAGATACAGTTATGTGTGCTGTTTTATCCCTAAAGATTTGCCACATTATCTTAGAGAGTACATGATTATAGGATCATCACACACAACATGATTTTTGTGCTAATACTTATTCAACTATTAATGGCAAGTTGGCAGCACCAAGTTCAATCTTACTTGTACTATTGATATGCCAGCTTTGAAGCTCACAAAGAATTCCTTGGCGATCCATTGTGATTCCTCTTGTGATGATGTTCTTAACTCGACAAAGTCGAGTTCTTTTCAGTGGAGGAGAATTAATGCAAGACAAACTCACAAGACTTGGTTGAAGCAATATAAAAAGCTTTGGAAAACCATGGAAATAAAATGAAATTCTAGAAGTTGTATTTAATTAATTTACCTTATCTATAATTTTAGTAGTTATCTTATTAGAATCCAATTTGGGTTAGGAAATTTCTTTAGGAGTATTTTAAATAGAGATGTACTATATCATTTTTGACAGTGAATTAATATAATTGATTGGGAATTCGTGTGACAACTGTTGTGTGAGATATTCCATTGTCCTATAATCCTCGTCCCCCATTATAAAATATAAACTTCATCAAATATTTTGATTTGGATCATTTATTTCCTCATAAGCTTTTCTGGAAAAAATCCCGCATAATGCTCACATTAGCAGGTCAGTTTTGGTCAAAAATCGCCTCAGATGTACGCCTTCCCTAACTCTGTTGGGCTAAAAAGTCTTGGATTTATTTGATACCTTTTCCAAGAGTACATGGAGATTTTGAAAGGTAAAAGAAACGCATATAGACATAATTAAAGCAAGTGGAAAAGTTTAAGGTGGTAAATAATCTTCTTAGTTTTAACCTAAAAAAATGAGTAGCCATGAGAGATGAACTTTCAGGGACTAAAGTGAATGATCAACCATGAAGTATGATTGGCATCCCACCCATTTTCCTGTAGAACAAATTTGCAAATGATCACCCTTTGCCATTGAGAATGAGGCTCCATAGGAGAAACTGTAACACCAACCAAATACTGGTTCTTAGAAACTAGAAGTACCAAGCTCATGCCCTTTTCTTGACGAGGCCAAGCAACAAATTTCTAAGCAATCAAATGGTTTCCTATAGACAGCCCATTGTTACAGAGGAAATGTAAATTGCCAAATAATCCCTATCAGCATAACAAAAAAAAGGAAAAAAAGAAAGAAACTAATCATTTTCTAGTCTAAAATTGGATCTGATTTAGTAAAATGTAGTGTAGTCTCTGGACTAAAAATAAATCGAAGTATTTCAGCTTTCTTGTGGTTTATGTGTTGGGCTAGAACGATATACCCCATGTTTCTCCTTGATCCAAATTTTTTCTCTCTTCAGTCTACTATGGCATCAGCCCTCCTATCAATAATAAGTTTAACAGTTTTTCGCATATATAAATTTCATTTGTTACCTTAAATCATTTAACTCCAGAGTAAGATCACTAATTTCCATGCCAGAGAGCCTTATTGCAGCCATCGTACTAGGGAGTTCCTCACGAGCTGTGTCTGCCAACTTTGAAAGAGATATTGCAGCTCTACCCATTGCCTATACAACAGTAAAGACACAAAACTAAAACGTTGGATCTAACTATATAGGCATACTGAAAAAATTAAATGAATAAATAGAAGCAGGACTAAAATTTGTGCCTCCAAGAGAGGACATAGGTATGCCTAGCAAGGTGAACTGTTAAGCACGGGCGGGCACCGGGGGGTGGGGGACAAAACAGTTCTTGAAGTTCTTTATTTTTCTGAGTTTGGGGATTGGGAGTGAAATGCACCTTATTCAAGCAGTTTCCTTCGAGTTCAAAAAATGTAAGATAAAAAATAAATAAAACTGGGTTAAGGGTTGATGGAGAATGTAAAGGTTAAGGAAGACGGATCAAGCAGCTATAAACTTTGGAGTTTGGACAGTGGCTCAATCTGAAAGTGGTTCAGCAGAAAAATAGTTATAAACAGTTGACAAATTTATTATTGGTTACTGAATTATATTTTACAGTTACTATAATGTTCAAAGAGTCCTTCAGTATTTCAAGTAAGTTAATTAATTACTCCTTGGTATCTTAGGTTTATCGTACTTAGTCCTCATACATTGGTACATACATGTGTCCAGTCAAAGAACATTAATGTCAAAGGTTCGATGTATGAATTATGAAGTCTAAGGGGCTGGAAATTTCTTCGAGTCCTGTAAATAGTTGTATTTGAGCCTTTTTGAATCAGAGATAAGTTGAATGAAAATCTCAGATTGTGTTTGATGTGTGATGCATCTTCTCCTTGGGTGTAAGGCCTAAGAGCCCTAAGTGTGAGGCCTAGTTTATTCCTTCCCTTCTCTTTCATTCTTTTGTTTCTAACTTGTCCTACTTCAAAGGAGAGACGGAAATGATGTTTGAATAACATATACAAAAATTAATATGTTGTGAAAGCTCAGGAAAGAGAAACCATAAAGATAGCTACTTCCTCATCTATCCAAAGACAGATAAAAAGAGAGATACATAAAAGCATCACACACACACACACACTTACATGCACTGAAACAATATATCTTGATAAAATGAATACTCTCCTGTGCAGAACATAAGAGGAGAGAATGGAAAAAATTGAATTGGGATAAGAGATTGTGTTCATCATAATACAAGTAAACAAAATTTATCTCACGTGACTTTTTTAACAATAGTACAAAACAGGTGCACTTTTTCAAATTAAAATTCCAACCCTCAATTTCAAGCATTTAACATCTTTGGAAGCCCAATATTAGTGGAGCTAGGAAAGATGAATAGCAAAAATAAAAGACTAAATAAAGGACAACTAGAAGGCCTGACATTTTAACTTTAGAGAAACATATGCATACAATTATACTCGAGAAAGCCTTGTACAAACTACTTGGAGTAAACCACCTGGATCCTATTTCAACTTCTTTTTGGTCTTATTGTCATACATTATATATCCAGAATGAGGCCAAGACTCACTAACATAACAGAAATTAGTTCCCCCTTTAGTTCTGTCTAGTGCCACAACTTATTAAACTACTAAGGACCCATAAACATGCACACAGAGTGCAGCAGGAGGTAGCACTCTACATAACTACAGAAAAAAGAACATAACCCCAAAACACTATAAACCATTCGGTGGTGATGACTGTGATTCAATGGAATGGATCTGCACGAGAGACGAAATTATCAAAGCAGTATGTGATCAAAGATAGAGTAGTCATAACTCATGACGAAAGAAATCGAGGGAGGCAGCATAACAGAAAACATGGAAAATCGAGGTGAGTGAATTTTAGAAGGTAATGGAGGTGGTTCTTGAGGAAATTAAAGAGGTCTTATTGGTATAAATGAGGTTTAAGGTGTGCTTTGAGGAAATGGATGAGTTAGGTTTTACGGTCAAAGAGATGGAAAGAGTTGGATGAGGAGAGAGAGAAGTTTAAAATGGTGGTGGTGGGATGAAGTTTTATTTTTTATACTGGCTTGAGATTGGAAGCAAAAATGGCAAATCATGTCATTATTTTCAATTTTTTGGATAAAAGAAGATTTTGTTAGATAAGAACAGAGAAAATATAAAGCAAGGGAGGACAAGAACTATCTCAAAAAGAAAAAGAAAATATATACTAGTTGAAAACAGCCTCACAAAGCACAAAATAAATCGGAAAGGACACAAGTGAAAGAGAAAATAGCAGAGGCCTAAGAAAGAAGCAAAAAAGGGACACTTTATCCAAAGCATGGAGAAGCTCATTGACTTACTACAACATATAAACATGTTCCTGTCTACACACCTAATAAAATCATAAAACATACACATCTCCATAGAACCTTCCAAACCCCCCACCCCCCCAAAAAAAAAATTCTGTTTAGAAGTATGTTCACAGTAGAAGAGAAACCCAACTCTATACCATCACTCCAAACAAAGAAAATTTAAGCCACCAAAATATCAGAAAATGAATAAAGGACATAAGAATGTGTTTCATTCTCCTGCATAAACATGATAAACATCTGGGGATAAGGATTTGTAAGGCATGCGTCACAAATGCATATCGTTAATGTTAAGTCATTAGAGACCAGTAGACCATAAACTTCTTAATATTAGTCGCAGCCTTTGCCTTCCAAGTTTAGCCCACTAGAAGAAAATGGAAGGAAGACAACTGGCAAGGACATCAGAGAAAGAAAAAAAATACCGACAAGACACATTGTTAGAGAAATCTAGAGACCAAATACGCCTATATGACAAACGAGAGGTGCAAGAAAAATTATTAAGATGGATAGTTGGATACGTACAATCAACTCCACAGTCTATCTGTCATTTAATTTGCAGAAAACAACTTCCATTAATAAATCAGATGAACCATTAATAAGAAGAATCAATGTTACAACTTTTTTAAGTTATTGAGTCAATCAAGAAATTTTAAAGTATGAAGACACGAGAAAAACTTTGGTGAAAGTTCAGGGATTAAATCACACCCTTAGGCCAATAAATATAAAGCATGATGATATTTTAGTAAACATCCGGTTTACTATGTTCAACATGCTTACAGACTACTTTTAAAACAAATGTCTTCATAAAATATCACGCATTAGGATGTTTCCACGGAAAAGCACGAAAGTCAAAATTCATTCTCCTAAATAAGCCCGAGCTAAAATAGTTTGGGTACCACTTACATATATGAAATCCAACTAATGACATTCAAAAATATTCTGATTGCTAATTCATCAAAAATCACAATCATATTGCAACGTCCCACATAAAGTGGAATTCAAAAATTAGATTATTTTAAAGGACTTACAAATAGTGCTGGTACGGCTGCAACGACAAGGCTTGTAAATGCTACAGAAGTCTGCATAGCATCAAAACTGGCTTGTGTAATCAATCCGAAACCAAATAAACAAAATTCACTTACATAGCACAAAGCCAAAAATTGAATAACTAAAAAGACGTTTCTGATTCTTCAATTTAGAATTATTTCTAATTTTACTGGAAACAAGCACCAAACTAGATTCTTTCTTAATTCATGGGAAAACGCAGTTTTCATTAACTAACAGTGCCTAGTGATGTTAAACTTTGAGCAACATCAATCTAATTACGGTACTCTTACGCTTGCATTTTCAGCAAAACAATAATTTCAATGGGATTCTAATGTTGTGAATCGTAAATTAGAAGGAAGCCAGCTGAGGTCATTTAGCAAGTGTGTGATGTCGTTTTGTTACTTCTTTAATTCTATTTTAATTCTGCAAGAAGTCACGTGCAGCAACCATGTGAAAGGGCTTCTGCTCTTCTTATATAATGTAAACTTGAATGCTATGAAAATTATGAATGAAATGAAACTTGTTTTTTCTCTCTGAATTCTCTTTCTTCTCTATCCTTGGGTCTCCATTGTTGCTCTGCAACTTGATGAAATTCTTCTTACCTGTTTAATTCTTAGTTTTTGTTCACTGGGGAGGAATCCCATTCGCAACATTTCGGATCAGAGCAATACGTTCCTGCGGATAATACTATGAAAATTAGGGGTCCCGACATGGAAAAAATTCAATCGGAAGTGGAGGCTTGGAAGAAATTGCATGGAGCTGATTCTGTTATCACCTATCCTCAGTTCAGGGACAGAAATTGTTTGATCGGAAGTAGATTAACGCCTCTTGAATTGACGACAATCGAGTTGTTGTTCAGTGACAGCTTGATGAATTGGTTTTGGTACTTGAAGCAAAAATCATCAGTTACCAAATACAAGGAGGATCGGAACCAATTGAAGGTATGGACCGAATTGGCTTATAGTGAAGAGTTTTCGGAAGAGCTCCTCGTTGATTGGTTTGTTGATGGACTTAAGAAGGAGATTAAAGACAAGTTTAGACTCTCTTCTCTCAAATCTGTTGATTGGGCATTTCTTCTAGCACCAGGGAAGGAATTAGAACTTGAAGCTAAGGTGTTTCACAAAACGCTTCAATGCAATTTGGATGACACTTGTGATATAGCAACTAATTTTAGTCAAGCGAGTTGTAACGTTTCCCTACCTACCATGCATCAAACCCAAAGCTGAAGTGGGTTAGTTATTGAATCTAACAAAATATAAGGTGAAATAGGTGACAACAGTATTACCTTGAAGGTATTCAATAAAAATTCGGAGCGAGCAAATGCTCACTATTATGAAGATTATGAAGAGAGTGAGAAAGATGGCATACTCCTTAAAGATGTATTTGATCCGGGTGGTAAAAAATTTGATTCTGGTTCAGGTTATGATCAAGATGGTAACAAAACTTCTTCATTAGTAATGTCTCATGTCCTAAGTAATCGAGAATTATTCTTAGAACCCAGCAAGTATGAAGTGAATTTTTGTGACTTATGTGATGCTCCAGAAGTGTGGGAGTTATACGACATTCTACTAAGACAGTTGCACTGGGCAATCCTTCATCGCGTAATCCAAGCATTTGGATATTTTGAGAGGCTCTATATGCTTCTAAAAGAAGTGTCATTTCTTAACCAGTATACAAGTTACTCAACTTGCATTCCTTGCAATATTACCTCTGGGATTAATTCTAAGAAGCTGAAGGATATCAATACAAAATGCTGGGCAAATCAATACAAAGTTTGGCACATGATTGAACCAAAACTTCCTCATTATTTTCTCAATTCAATCCTTGCGGACAAGGATGTTTACAAGAGGTGGGGAATGCTGTGAACCGTAAATTAGAAGGAAGCCAGCTGAGGTCATTTAGCACGTGTGTGTGTCGTTTTGTTCTTCCTTAATTCTGTTTTAATTTTGTAAGAATTCGCGTGCCGCAACCGTGTGAAAGGGGCAACCGCTCTTCGTATATAATGTAAACTTGAGTGCTATGAAAATTATGAATGAAATGAAACTTGTTTTTTCTCTCTGAATTCTCTTTCTTCTCTTATCCTTGGGTCTCCATTGTTGCTCTGCAACTTGGTGAAATTCTTCTTACCTGTTTAATTCTTAGTTTTGGTTCTCTGTTTGAGACTGGGGAGACTCCCATTCGCAACATCCAAGCAAGCAGAAAACAAATAGTTCAAAGATCCTTCAGAGGGAGGCACTGTCCAATGTTCATATAGATTTGCTGCTATTCGTGAACCCTTTCTTAGGGGACTCCTTGTCCTTCCTCTTTGTGAGTTTGTGATTCTACTTTTCTAATAAATTTACTATTTTAAACTAATAAAAATGTTAGTAATTGATCCGGGTCGGACCCGTGGATCATGAACATCCACTTGGGTATGGGTATTGAATAACCCAATAATGATTGGAAGAGTCCCATATCACTTGGAAGTATTTTAAATAATACGTGATATAGTTAGGACTCTATATGAGATAATTCTCCTGATCTAGTTAGTTGTAGATTTATCCCATACGTATTGAGTTTTACGTTAAATACTGAAGTTTATTGTGTGTAGGGCCAAGGAAAAATTACGTATTATTTTTCCCATACAGTTTCTCTCTAAATACTCTCTCTAGTATTTCCAAGCTTCCATCAATAGGCTTAGGTGTACTTGGTGTGAACACTTAATTAGTTTGTTCGCATTGATTGCTTGTAACAACTATATATTGACGAGAAGTACGAAGAATCGTAGTAGCTGTGTTCGTGGTGTCGCTTGTAGATTTGACATTTGGTTCAACTGCTTCCGCTTCGTGGATATTTATCGATTCATATGTAAGTATTATTTATGTGTTAGTTTCCACCTAAAATTCTAACATTGGTATCAGAGCCATGCTATGCCTGATCTCGCATAAATATTATGTCATTATTTTGTTTTTTGCATATAAAGCTTGTAATAGGACATTAATGGCATAATATGCTAGAGTACATATTAGAGGCTGAAAATACAGTATGATGTAGTCCATATGCATGTTTAGACACCTGCAAAATTTCGTTGCAATCGGATTTGTATTTTGAGAGAAAACGGGAACCCTAATTCGTATTTACGTTAAAAATATGTTTTTCTACAGAAGTCAAATGTATATTTTCTTTACATATTAAAATAGTACATCTCGCCACGATTCTAGAAATATAAAGTTTGTATTTTCTGGACATCTGTAGAATTAATTATGATTTTTTGAAAAAAGGTACCAAACTGTAATTGTGCTTCTGGTCTGTTGAGGAAGAAGACGAAGCTGACGTCAGCATCAGCACGTCAAAAATCACAATATTAAATTTTCATGTATACATACTGTTAGAAAAATATTTGGTCAATTTTGAGTAACATTGAATATTATTTCACATTTATTGTTGTATATTTGTGTAAATATTATGTTTATTGTGCATATTTGTTGCGTTCGTCCCCTTAGGACTTGACCAAATACATCCGGCTTCCTAGTGGGAGTTGTGGTGAGTCCATTCATGCACATACCCCTTATTTGATATTGCATAGTGCTTTGGATGGACTAAAAAGGGTTGATATTTAATTGTTTTTGGAGACGGACCTCACTTTGTGATAAAGACCTGAGATAAAATAATTATGAGAAGATAAGTGCAGCATTCCCATTTTTATTATTAGATTGATGTAGTAGGAATCTTTGATGTAAAATTTTGGTATTGATGTATTTATCTCGAAGTCTTGTAAGGGAATGTAATTTTGCACTAGTTCTTCAATTAATTGATTTTATCTCCCAAAGAACAATTAAATTATCAATAGGGGCTTTTGTTTCATAAACTCGTCCTTATTTTTGTTGTAATGGGCTATTTGAATTTTGTCATATAAAATAAAATTAATCACAATTATTTATTTTATGACATGGAATGATGGTTATGAGCTTAGCGATTTTTCGATTTCTATCCAGAGTAAATAATTGTTACTTAAGATTTAATGACAAAATTATTATGTGTGCTAATATTCATATTTCGTGTAACCTTATTGTAGTGAAATGGCCTCTAAAAATGTGATTGCTGACCTTAACAAAGGTGAAAAATTGGATGATAAAAATTATTACCTTTGGTCTGCTTAATGAGTTAGAAGAGCTTGAAACTTTAACTACCACTATGCAACCGCCTGAGGAGGGCACCACTGTTCAGCACCGTCAAGACAAACAAACCTACGATGAATGGGTCAAGAAAGATCGGTGTGCGCGCTTTACCATGTTAAGCAGCATGCACAACGACCTTATTGGTGAATTTGAGTCCTGCTAAACTGCAATGGAAATGTGGGATATGCTTAAGAAGTCCTTTGGTGGGATTACTGCTACTAGGTTGCGCGAGCTTAATTATAAGCTGGACCGTTACAAGAAGAAGCCCAAACACACTAAGGTGGAGCACCTTCGACTAATGTCGGCAATGATCCGCGAGCTTAGTGCAGCTGGCACAACCCTTACTGAAGAGCAACAGATTCAAGTTGTGCTCAGGTCTTTACATGATGCTTGCGAGCCTTTAACGATGACTATGATACATAATGACAGTATCAAAACTCTTGTTGATCTCAAAAGGCATCTTGAGCTTGAATATGAGCGTCGTGGTGCTAAAGATGGTAGCTTTGTTTTCATGGCTCAAGCTGGTCTGCGCAATGCAAATGGCAAGCGCAAGAGCCAAGCTAATGGCAACGATCAGGTTAATACTAATGCACCAAAACAGAAGGGTAATGCTAAGCGCCGCAGGGGCAAAAGAGGAGGAAAGAAGAAGAGGTTGGACATTTTTCTCGTGAGTGCACTGAGCAGAAAAAGGTACAATCTAAATTTCTTTATTCCAATGAATACTTTGTGTTCACATGTTTTTCTTGCTCAAACTGATCACGTTATTGACACAGGAGCAACCAAGCATGTAACTCGCGATAGGGAGGGATTCACCGAGTACCGACGAGTTTGTAAATGGACTCAAAGTTTGTTCATGGGGAACAGTTCAGAGGAGCAAGTGCTCGGTTTTGGCACTTATCAACTGACTTTGCTAAATGGTCGCACATTGATCCTTGAGGATACACTTTATATACCAGGAATTCGACGGAACTTAATATCAGTTGTAGCTTTAGTTAGAATAGGGTATTTTTTTTCCTTCGACAATAGTAGCGTATCTCTTTATTTTCATAATGATTTTATAGGACATGGTATTTTATCGGATGGTTTTTATGTTTTGAATAAAGGAGAATCCCATTTTTCTTATATTGCTTCTCATGATGATATTGTTAATGAATCATTGAAATGGCATGCTAGATTAGGTTATATTGGCCATGAAAGGATGACTAGGCTAGCTCGAGAAGGCCTTTTAGGCTCACTCGCTAAAGTTAACCTTCCAGTATGTGAACCTTGTTTAGCAAGGGAGGGCAAAAAGAAAACATTTTGGGAAGGCAGTGAGGGCCACTAATCCTTTAGAGCTAATTTATTCTGACATTTGTGGTCCAATGAATGTTAGAGCACGACATGGTGGTAACTAAATCACTTTTATAGATGATTATTCGCAATATGGATGTCTATTTAATTTCTCATAAGTCAGAAGCATTAGATTGCTTTAGACGTTTCGTTGCTGAAGTTGAGAATCAAAGAGAAAGATCCATAAAGGTTCTTAGGACCGACGCGAATATTTATCTGAGCAATTTAAAGGACTCAGTGAGGAAAAAGATATCATCAGACAGCTAACGATTCCTGGCACTCCGCAACAAAATGGTGTTGCAGAAAGAAGGAATCGTACTCTATTAGAGATGGTTAGGTCGATGATGGCGCAAGCTGATCTTCCAATTAATTTTTGGGGAGATGCACTAATGACTGCTGCCTACATCCTTAATCGCGTGCCTAGTAAGTCGGTTATTTCTACACCATATGAGTCTTAGGAAGGCAGAAAACCAACCCTTGATCATTTAAGACCATGGGGGTCGGTAGGATATGTGCGCATTCCTTCCCAACAACTTGGGAAGTTAGACTCTAGAGGAAGGAAGGGTATCTTTATAAGGTATCCTGAACACTCGAAGGGTAATGTGATGATATGTGAACAACCTGATGGAGTACTGACCAATACTGAATCACGAGATGTGGAAATCATAGAGAATAAGTTTCCAAGAAGGGGTGACTCGAGAAAGGATTTTGAGCTATATGAAATGGCCGAATCAGTGGGAGACATTTCACCATCCCTTAGCGAATGAAAGGAATTTAATTCTCATCGTTTTGTCGCTAAGGATGGTGGGAATGATCTACCGCCTAACGGGCACCACCTGATTCACAAAATCTTGAGCCACGCCAAAGCAAACATGCAAAAGTACCTCGAAAAATTTTCGAAATTGAAGAGGAATCCCTTCTTGTGCTTGAAGGGGAAGCCCTTATGTGCGCTCTAAAAGATGATAATGAGCCTGCTACATATAAGGGAGCTCTCACTTCACCTGCTCGTAATGAATGGATAGATGCTATGAAGGATGAAATTGATTCTATGGGAACCAGGTTTGGGAGTTGGTTGATCTACCGCTTGGTCGTAAGGCCATTGGAAACAAATGGATTTTCAAAATTAAACGAAAGGCGGATGGATCAATCGACAAATATAAGGCTTGTCTTGTGGCGAAAGGGTTCACCCAAAAGGAAGGTGTGGACTATGATGAGACATTTTCACCAGTTGTGAGAATTGGCTCCATTCGCTTTATTCTAGCTATTGTTGCACGTTTAGATTTGGAGCTTTATCAGATGGACGTTAAAACTACATTTCTATATGGAGAACTAGATGAGGAGATTTATATGAATCAACCAATTGGCTTTGAGGTTAAGGGACGAGCGCAAAGTGTGCAAGCTCAAACGTTCCATTTATGGCTTAAAGCAATCATCTAGACAATGGTACTTTCGATTTCATCAAGCCATCATTGTTGATGGGTTTACGATGATTGAGAAAGATCATTGTGTGTATGTTAAACGGGTCGACAAAAGCTTTATGATCTTGTGTTTGTACGTTGATAACATCTTGATAGCTAGAAATGATATGGGATTGATTGTCGCCACTAAAAAGTGGTTATCATCTAATTTTCAGATGAAAGACATGGGTGAGGCAGAATTTGTACTCAGAATTAAGATCTATAGGGATCGCTCTAAAAGATTTTTGGGTTTAAGTCAAGAGACTTACATAAAATCTATTTTAGAGTATTTTCGTATGCATAATTCTAAACCAGTTGACACACCCATTAAGAAGGGTCATAAACTAAACCAGGATCTTTGCCCGAAGACTGATCAAGAAAAAGAGCAGATGGCTTGTGTTCCTTATGCTAGCGCAATTGGTAAGTTAATGTATGCAATGATGTGTACACATCCCGATATAAGTTTTACAGTGGGGATGGTTAGTCAGTTTCAAAGCAAGGATTTGCCTCACTAGGTGCCAGTTAAGAGGATACTTCGATACTTGAAAGGCACCATGGACTATATGTTGTGTTATCAGGGTGGTGAGCTACGCTTACAGGGGTACAACGACGCAGATTGGGCTAGCGACATAGATGAGCGCAAGTCTACCACTGGGTATAACTTCTTGCTTTGTGGTGGAGCCATTAGTTGGTTGAGCAAGAAACAATCATGTGTTGTTTTATCCACTATGGAGTCAGAATACATTGCATGTTGCTTTGCAGTACAAGAAGCAGTATGGTTACGGAGATTCTTCAAGCGCCTGCATGTTAGATCACATTCGAGTGACCCAGTCACTATTCATTGTGACAATACGGCTGCTTTGTCTTACGTTAAGGATCCCAAGTACTATGGAAAGGCCAAACATATTGAAACTAAATTTCACTACATTAGGGATATTGTGGCACGAAAGAAGGTGGTCCTCAAACATATCTCTACGAGCGACATGGTTGCTGATCCCTTGACTAAGCCCATTCCTAGGGATGTTTTTCGAGCTCATGTTAGGAGCTTGGGACTTTGTAGGCCTTGATATGTTTTATGTTTGATAATGGACATCTTTTTGGATATTGTTTACTATATTTTTATGCAATAAAAGTTATTACATAATATTGATTTCTATTCAGTTCTATGTTTTAACTTGTATGTATATAAGCACATATAAAATGTTACAAGGCAAAAAAGTTGATCTACTCACACGGATAACCTGCCTCAGCGCTGCGAGATGAGACTATTTTATAGTGGTCTAAATGGTTGGGCACCATTTTTGAGACACTATGATTTAATCGCCTTGGCTGGGTCCAAGAAGAGGTATCATTACATACCGAACACTTGTAAAAGGTGTAGCCTTGTTTTGGGTTGCCGGACATTAGATTCATACTAGATACTATCTGAAGTACCTAGAGATGTTTTATAAGGTTAACGCTAGAGAGCAATTAACTACTGTACATTAATTATTGTCCTTAGTAGCTTGAATCTATGTCATGAAACAAAGACTTTGTGTTGCTACTCTAGTTTGTATTCCTAAGTTCACATAATGAGGTTCCATTGGTACTTGTCTGGGAAAGCAGCAAAGTTAATGAAGATTGACATGAGAGTTTAGGGAAGACACTTGTCTGGCATCACATTCAGTCGTTGGTTATGCTATGCGCGCGCAACTATTTTAAACTTTATGTATATGTTTTTTAAAGGATATCATACCAAGGCAAATGGGTTTGAGTGAATTTTTGAAATGTAATTAATAAGGGATTCAAAATACTCAACAGAATGTGATCGACTGGTCTAGGACACGACGAGTTTTTTTTGAGATGCTTCATACTCCCTCCGTCCCAGGATAAAAGTCTTTATTACTATTTCAGATAGTCCCAAGTTAAATGTCTACTTATCTTAAATGATCTATTTTTTATAATAATTTACCTATAATAATCTCATTATTAATTGTTATATTTCTATTCTCTATGCATATTTATGGAGCATCACTAGTAATGTACAGAAAACTATGAAATTAAATGAGAATTTAAATATGGACAATTTTGTCATTTTATCATCTTTCTTAATATGCGCAAAAAGTCAACCAGGACTTTTATCCTGGGATGGAGGGAATATTAGTTATGATGGAGACTTAATATGTGAGGTCTCGCCCTTGATATCATTTATTTCTCATCAGTCGCACGCCAAGGCACCTGTACGAGGAAATCTAGAGATTATTGATTTGAGATGAGTATATACCTTTATAACCCAA
Organism: Panax japonicus; assembly: GCA_020205505.1. NCBI lineage: Eukaryota > Viridiplantae > Streptophyta > Magnoliopsida > Apiales > Araliaceae > Panax > Panax japonicus. The sequence goes on from CM035111.1 coordinate 12,376,826, forward strand.
GTGTCTGAGTGGGAGATGTTAGTAATTGATCCGGGTCGGGCCCGTGGATCATGAACATCCATTTGGGTTTGGGTATTGGATAATCCAATAAGGATTGAAAGAGTCCCACATCACTTGGAAGTATTTTAAATAATACGTGATATGGTTAGGATTCTATATGAGATAACTAGCTGGGTCCCGTGCCTTCGGCACTGTATGGACAATATGATTTATCTCAAACTTTGAACGACCAAAATAATTTATTGAGTGAGCGGAAAATTTAAAGTCATTTGTATTTTATTAAATTATTATTAGATTATTAGATAGATAGATGTATTTTATTAGATAGATGTATGAACGGTGGGATTTATCCCAAACTTTGGACGGCCTAGATGATTTATTAAGTGAGCGGGAAATTCAAAATCATTTGTATTTTATTAGATAGATTCTCCTGATCTAGTTAGTTATAGACTTATCCCATACGTATTGGGTTTTACGTTAAATACTGAAGCTTATTGTGTGTAGGGCTAAGGAAAAATTAAGTATTATTTTTCCCATACAGTTTCTCTCTAAATACTCTCTGGTATTTCCAAGCTTCCATCAATAGGCTTGGGTGTATTTGGTGTGAACACTTAATTAGTTTGTTCGCATTGATTGCTTGTAACAACTATATATTGACGAGAAGTACGAAGGATCGTAATAGCTGTGTTCGTGGTGTCGCTTGTAGATTTGGCATTTGGTTCAACCGCTTCCGTTTCGTGGATACTTACCAATTCATATGTAAGTATTATTTATGTGTTAGTTTCCACCTAAAATTCTAACATAAAAATAATAAATAAATACTACCTCCGTTCCATAATAAGTGCTTTTTTAGCTTAAATCACACATACCAATACACAAGCTAAAATGACAAAAATATCCTTAATATATTTTCTTTGAAGTTGAAGAGTTAATGAGTGTCATTTAATTGTAGTGATGGTAAGATGCAATAAATATCATTGAATGCATAAGGGCATATATGAGAAAATATTGCAAAAATTGTATTGGAGTTCTAATACATCACTTATTTTGGGAAAAAATATTAAGCCTAAAAAAACACTTAATTGTGGGACGGAGGTAGTACATAAATAACAGAGTTCAAAGATCTTACAAACCCATTAATTATAAACAAGCTCCATTTCATAACCATCCGCAACCAAATAATTCTAGTCAAAAAAACACAAGATTAACTTCAATTTCCCTTTTGCTTAATTGTTTAACAACTCTTTTAATCCAAAAATAAAAAAACATGATTTTCCATTACGAGTCCAGATCTAACAGAACACATTCAAAAATTTCAAGTAACATAATTAAGTAAAATTCAACAATTACCGTGCAAGCAATAAACGCCAATAGGAAAAAGGCTTGGTCGCTTAAACTCAATTTTGCCCCCGGGACAAACGATGGAATACTGGGGCTCCCAACTACAACCTTCAACTGAGTCGGTGACTCATCGGCGGGGGATGAAACGGGACCATTATTTTGAGCGCAGCAAACTCTGAACAATCGAGGGGGTTTGAACTGGGAATTGAAAATTACAATAGGAACTGAAGAAATTTGATATGAAATGGGATTTATTCGAGAAAGGGTATAAAATTGATTGTGGGATTTGGCAGTGAGAAGACCTGATTTCATGATGATTCTTTTGATCAAAAGTAAATTTTAATGAACAGCTGAGTTCAAAGTTGTATTAATGGATGAAATTGGCTTCATCTGCACTAAAAAATACTCCATCCGTCCCAAGTTCTTGTTACTATTTTGAGTTGTCCCTAGGTTAAATGTCAACTTTCTTTTAATAACCAAACTTTTACACATTTTTTTCTATTATACCCGTAGCATTAAATATCTTATATTTTTCTTATTCTAATTCTCTCTCCATATTTAATAACATTATTATGGAACAATTTTGTTATTTTATTCCTCTTCTTAATATGCGTGAAAAGTCTATCAAGACTTTTATCCTGGGACGGAAGGAGTACTATTTTTTGTGACTATTTTTGTTTAGAAGTATTATAATATGGGATGATGAGATTATAATCAGTATTAATTTTAAGATTAAATATTATTAGTCAAGTATTTGTTTTTTATGGGATAACTTAAAAATATTATGTTTGTTTTTTGTTGAATTAATTAAAAGATTGGATTAAAAAAATGGTTTAGATTATTATACTCTTATCAATAATAACATATTTTAAACTTATTAATACATCAAAAATAATAAAAAATTAATTAAAAACTTTTAAATAAGAAATTATATTATTCAATAATCACCGGACCTACCACCACCTTCTACTCTTATCCTTATCTCCCGTCACCCCACGCCGACCCTCACCCTCACCCTCACCCTCACCCTCACCCTCACCCTCACTCTCACTCTCACTCTCACTCCAAACTCAAACTTAAAAAAATAATATTTACTGATTATGTAAAACCTTCACGCCAACCCCCTACGACCTACCCCTCTCCCCTCCCCTTACTCCCCTCACCTTACTCCCCTACCCCTACCCCTACCCTCCCCAGACCACACCACCCCCTTACACCCCTCATCCCCCTACCCCTACATCTCCACTCCCTACCCTTACCCCCATCTGTTGGTCGAAATCTAATTACGCTCACACGCAAGTGCACGTGGTCAACAAGTAATATAATGATAAGTAAAAGTATCGTTCCCACATAGATTAATATGAAATTAATCCTAACAATTACCAGTTTTCTATTAATCCAAATTTTATTAAACTAACCAAAATAATGATTATAAATAAGAAAAACTAAGAACTAAAAATACCAATCAATCAACACAATTTAAAAATCGTAATTTCAAGCAAATATTGGAGAATTAGGCTTACAACTTCAGTTTAAGTCTCACTCTAATTATCACACCTTATTCCAATTTAACTCACTATCTCAGTTTATTAATCAAGAACACTTAGGTGGAACTAGCCATCTCTCGATGCACTAATACCGTATTAACTTAAATCCCCAAATTAGATAGAATTAAGCCAAACACCCTAATCAACTAATTCACTATATCTCTATGTGAATTAAAATCAAATAAGGTTTAAATTCAAGTTCTCTACCCGATTACATGCGATGTTAGGTATATCTCCATCCTAACATTCATCAAGATTCCATTCAAACACAGAATTCAAGAACACATGCTAAAGTGACTAAGTCTAGATTCATACACCATCTCTCGAATCCATACAAATTCACATAGAATTGATGATCAAGCAATTCATAAATTAAAGCACAAATCACAATAGATAAACTGAATTGATAAATTATTAAACTGAATTCAAGGTATGATAATCATCGTTCAACAATAAAGATCCATCACAAGCCTAATAAGTAATTTAGTTCATCATATATGAAATAAAAACTGAAATCATAAAAGAATTCATCATCCTAATTACAATAATTGAATTAAAGAAGTAGAATAGATACAAAACCACCCTTCTTCTCTCCAACTTGCAATCTTCATGATTCTGACCTTCAATTCTTTCCTTCAATGTCCTTCACTCTAATTAGGTCGCAAGCTTGATAATTGAATGAATGATGTTATCTCTCTCCAGTTGTCTATGTTATATCCAGCACAAGACACGTATTTTGTCCATAAACTGATGCCAAACGAAGTCCCACGCCATGCCAACTTGTTTCCTTCACGCTGCTGAAGAACTCTAATTGAACCAAACCTCTTGTTCTTGCCTCGTACCCCCGCCCCGACGGGGGTTTTCCTTGTATAATGTTGTGACGCCCCCAAAATTAGGTATACATCACCCATTCTGAGTCGCCAGATACATGGTAAAAAATTCAAATACAACTTTATTTATACAACTGTTGAGCTGTCGTATAGAATACGACCACAATTAACTGTGAGTTTTAATACAAATGTATGTAACTCTCATGGTGCCTCGACCACAACCTTACAATGGTACTTTACATAAAAGTATAGTCAAAACAGTTTTAGAAATTAAAATCTTTGGAAAGTGCTCAAGGAAACCTTCGTACATGGGAGGCCATGCGTCTAGGTTATAATAGATATCATATGTCCACATAATTATCCTTGGTTGACCCAATAGACCCCAAAGAAAAATGAGAAGATTACTATCATCTTCTTTCCAATGGTGAGTCTTCTCTTGACATATAACTATCTCCACTGTCTCCAAGTGAATATTATATTTCAAATAAACTCCAAGATCATAGAGGTAGTGCCCGTAGATATACTCAGCAAGTGGATGCGCACAACCCTGTCTTATGATAACACGAGGTTATATGTCATTAGACATCTTGTATGATAGTGGTAAAACACTCTTCCAAAGTTGGGTTCATCTCACCCTATTTGATTCACCAAATATAACTACTAAATGTTGTATAGAATACAACACACTTTTCTATACTGTTTATGGAGAACCTTCACAACTAGAGACCACTGTTCTATTCCCCTGTTATCCCCGCTCGACCCGACAACACTCTTATTACCTGAAAGGAATTGTGAAGCAGAAAGGGTGAGCACAACTAGCCCAGTAAAGAATATCATGACTAAAGATAATTAAATTATCAATAGCTTTCATCAATAATAAATCATAGATTTAGAACATATGGTAGGTGATAAAACTTTTCAACCATAGTTGCAGCGGAACGAGCAATCCATTAGAAAAGTCAAATAGACCATAAGGTCTATTATATTCTCTATGTTAAAAGTCCACCAATAATATTTTATCTATGTAAAATAAATCAACAACTATCCACAATCATATGAATAACTCATAATCATAATTGTGGTTCTAAATTTCCAATTGTGGTTCTAAATTTCCTTTAACAACCAGGACGAAGATAATTTTCATCACCTATCTTCACCTGAAACATCAGAAATCATGGTTATACCAAATCAGAATTCCTGCTCATAATCATACTAATAAATTCATCTTTGCACTACGGCCAAAGATATTAATTAACAATTCATCTTTGCACTACATGCCAAAGACATACAACTGTATTTTAGAAGAGTCAAGTAGAGCACGATATCTACTATCTTCTACGAATTAAATGTGACGCCCCCAAAATAGGTATACATCACCCATTCTGAGTTATCAATACATGGTACAGAAATAACTACAACTTTATTATTACAACAGTAAAACTGTGAGTTTGAATATAAACATTATCTTCTAGACAATATCTATACTCAAATATATCCTCATCACATTTATTGATACATTATTTTACAAAAATGGTGAGGACTACTAAACAACTTTCTCTAGAACCTTCATTCCATACCCCGACTCGTACTCGCTATATTCTCACCTCCTGAGAAGAAAAATGGAACAAAAAGGAAAAGGGTGAGCTCAACTAGCCCAGTAAAGAATATTATGACTAAGATAATATACAACAAATTATCGTTAATCTTCACAGGGAAAAATATAATAGAATACAATAGACAACAAGTTTTAAATCAATATTCGCAGCGGAAATAATAATTCATTAGAAGAGTTAAGTAGAGAACTATCTTCTATGTATGAATTTAAAAGTTCATCATCTATCTTTTATCCCTGTAACATCAATCAATATATAACTGAAATTAAATATTCATCTTTGCACTACAGGCCAAAGATATTCATCAGTTGGTCATGTTCATCTAAACACCTGTTCATCTTTGCACTACGGGCCAAAGATATTCATCAGAAATCATTCATCTTTGCACTACATGCCAAAGATATTCAATAATATCATCATTTAAGACTAAGGATGATGAAAAATATTTTTAAAAAATGAATCCAGTGAAACAAAATGGCAAGGATTAAGGATTCATACTTTGTTTTTACCATGTCCAAAAATACCTCAAAAATAATCATAGTAGTGTAAAATTCAAGAATGATCAATACATGGATACAATCAAAGCTAGTATCCACAATAGATATTTTAGACGAAAAGGAAAATTTTCATTTTTCGATGAATAGTGCCGTATTCGTGAATAGTGCCGTATACGTGAATAGTAACTCCGACACAAAAAGTTCCAAATTTGATTAAAAGTTCAGATCAATACTTCGGCATAATGATATTAGCAGAAATAATATCATTTTAAAAAAAATATCTCTTACCTCGAAAGACAGTACTTCTAGTTGAAACACCGGATATAGGCTATGACTTGAACTTGCACCGTATAGCAATACTCAAAGTATACTCAAAATACTCACAAGAATAAGCTCGATAATATAGAGAGAGAAAACTTCAGTTTCTGGTGTGATTTTCAATTCTAACCTAAGCACCCTATTTATAGGAAAATGCTTAGAACACCAAAGTAGAAAATTTAATAAAAATATTAATATATTATTATTATTATTTCTACAACTTCCTACGCCAACCTAGAATCTGATTTCAGCAATTAAAACACATGCAAGACCCACACTCAAATCACCAAAAACGTTTTTCATATTAAAAATATTTTAAACTTCCAAAAATCAATTATTTCATAGCTTCGGAACTTCAATAATTCATAATAAACAGCCCTTTTATCAGAAAATTCGAATCTCGTGAGTTTTTATAGGAAATTCAATTCTCTACAACTTTGCAGAAGAAAATTTTTCCAAATTCCAAACAGAAATTGACCGAAATCCATAAACGGACAATTTTACAGGCTATAATCAAATTTCAGTCAATAAATGGGGTCCACCGACATGTTTAACATGTTTTAAATATTTATGGTAACAAAAATACTCCTCCTCCACATATACTCATATATCCCACATTCATCGTAAAAATATCATCATTATTATATTATTAAAATATAATAATATATTTAAATGAATTATTTTATCAGAAAAAGATAAAATTTCAATTTTTAACAATTGTCACATTAAAAATTTTCTCCATCTATATCCACATAAATCAATATTTTCCTCATCATATGAATCAATAATTAATTTTTCACAAATAATATTACAAAATCACAATATTGACAACCAGGCAGTTCTCAGGAAAGAGGGGGCTTTCCAATAAGGATCTCTCCTTACTGGCGCGCAATTAGGTGACCAAACCTCTCCTTAGACAGAACTTTCTAGACATTGCCAATAATGTTATCCAATAATATTATTCAAATAATATGAATTATTGCTCCGATAATGGAAAATACTGTGCAATGATAATTTATTGAAACAACAGTAATATAAAATATCAATGCAATAATTATTGAATCAATAAAATAAAATACTGAATAGTAATTACTGTAACCATTATTGAGTAGTGCCTTCTTACGTAAGAATCAATAATTGGTGCAATACCGTGTGCTACTGTGTTTTAACCACCGAGTATTTTAACAATATTAACGGTAACAACTACGCCGTTATTTTTAAACAACTTATATTTGTCGTTTTCTTCATCCAATCGCTTTCCGTTATGGGGCCCACACATGGCTGCGCCATCGTATGAATATTCCCCGACAGTACGAATATTCCACGACCAAACGAATATTCCCCGACAACAATGAATATTTTATAACCACTTGCTTATTTTGAAATATTTGCGTATTTTACCCATAACTATCCACATTAATCAAATCAACCCTTACTATTCAAAATAATAATTAGAGGAAATTAAATTTTATTTATTAATTATTTGGGGTCTTACAACCTCCCCTTCTTATGGAATTTCATTCTCGAAATTGACGTACGTACCTGGTGTTTCGAAAAGATGAGGATACCTCGCTTTCATTTCTGTTTCTAATTCCCAGGTCATTTCCTCTATATCATGATTCCTCCACAAAACTTTAACTTGTGGTATGACCTTTGTACATAGGACATGCTCCTTCCTATCCAAGATCTTGACAGGTACTTCCTCATACGTTAAGTCTTCGGCTATCTCGTCCGGTTCTAACTCAATAACGTGGTTCAGGTCTTTCACATATTTACAAAGTACAAATATGTGAAACACATTATGAACACGAGACATACTCGGAGGTAACGCGAGTCTATAAGCTACATTTCCTACTCGGTCAAGAATTTGAAATGGACCAATAAATCGTGGATTGAGCTTTCCTCTCTTCCCAAATCTTGTAACTCCCTTCCATGGAGCAACTCGCAACAATACATGATCCCCTATACTAAATTCCACGTTCTTTCGATGAAGATCCGCATAACTCTTTTGTCGATCTTGTGCTGTTTGTATACGCTGTCGAATTATTTGGATCTTTTCGGTAGTCATACGTACTAACTCGGGTCCCAACAATGTTGCTTCACCCACCTCATCCCAACATATTGGAGAGCGACACTTTCGTCCATATAATGCTTCAAATGGAGCCACACCTATACTTGCCTGATAACTGTTGTTGTAGGAGAATTCAACCAATGGTAAATACTTATCCCAACTGCCCTTGAAGTCTAGGACACAGAGTCTTAATAGATCTTCAAGAGTTTGAATAGTCCTCTCTGATTGTCCGTCTGTTTGAGGATGGTATGCCGAACTGAATCGTAAATCCGTGCCCATAGCGTTTTGCAAGCTAACCCAAAATCTTGAAGTGAATCTTGGGTCACGATCTGAAACTATGGATACTGGCATGCCATGCAACCTCACAATCTCATTTACATATATACTAGCAAGACGTTCAAGGGAATAAGTCTCCCTTATCGGTAAGAAATGAGCAGACTTGGTTAATCTATCAACAATAACCCAAATAGCATTAATGCCTTGAGAATCCGTAGGAAGACCCGTAACGAAATCCATGGTAATGTGTTCCCACTTCCATTTCGGAATCTCAAGTGGTTGCAACGGACCCTTAGGTACTAGATGCTCCGCTTTTACACGTTGACAAGTTAAACACATTGAGATAAACTTTGCAATCTCTCTCTTCATATTGTTCCACCAAAATGTATGTCGAAGATCACGATACATTTTAGTACTTCCAGGATGGATTGCAAATGGTGTATTGTGTGCCTCCATCATAATTTTGTACTTCAAATCAGGGTCGTTAGGAACACAAAGTCTAGAGTGGACTCGAAGTATTCCTTCTTCATCAATTCTCGCTTCTGGAATAGCTCTTTCTTGTACTTTCTTCTTCATACGCATCAGCTCCAGGTCGGTGGCTTGAGCAACCTTAACTTTTTCTATTAAAGTTGGCTCTATGCGTATACTTGACATCATCGCACTCGTTCCTGTATATGATCTTCTACTCAACGCGTCAGCTACCACGTTCGCTTTTCCAGGATAACATGGTCAGAACATGTGCTGAAATGAGTCTCCTCTTGAGTTCTTCGAAGCTCTTCCCACATTCCTTGCTCCATTTGAATTTTGTATCTCTACGAGTCAGCTGCGTTAATGGAATAGCGATTCGAGAATATCCTTCAACAAATGTCCGATAATAACCAACTAAGCCTAGAAAGCTACGTATTTCGATTACCGACTTAGGTTGTTCTCAACTGTGACTCAAATCCCAACCTTGGATAGCACGTTACAATGACACCTATCAGTTTACTATCGCACGAATATGGTGTCCCCTACGGAGAGTCTGGCTTCGGTGCATTCCACAAAGGAAGTCACTAGATAAAGGCTCAGGTACCAAATTCTATAGTTGAATTTTTAACTCCTGAAGTTCAATATGAGCCATTCGATATGAGATTTTAGAAATGAGTTTTTTACCGGGTTCAAAGTCGATACAAAATTTAATATCAGGCTTTGGGAGTAAGCCAAGAAATTCTTCAGGAAATACGTCAGGGATTTTACCAACAACAGAAATATCATTCAAATCTGACGTATTTTTGTTCAAGTCCATGACATGGGCTAAGAAAACTTGACATCCGTAATAAACGACTGACCTCATGGCTTGATATGAAAATGTTTGACTACAATGGTTTGATTGCTTGAATTCGAATAACAGGTTTCTTAGGAATATGAAAACTAACAACTTTACGAAAGTAATCAATTTCGGCATGATGAGTAGTTAACCTTAAAATCACATCAAAAGAAAATATCTCTATAGAAATAAGGTTAACAGGTAATGTGATAGTGCCAACCTGAATCAAGCAAGATTTCTAAACAACGGATGTAATAAAAGTTTCTCCTAACGGAGTCTCCATAAATAGGTCAAATTCTAATTTCTCCGTAGTCAAGTTCAAACGTTGAGCGCAAGCAAGAGAGATAAAAGAATGGGTAGAACTGGTATCTAGTAAGGTATAAACTTCGCAAATTTATAATTAACTAACCCATGCTAACTTCGTTTGGGTTCCTCGCATTTTGACCAGTCACGACAAACGCTCTTCCAGGAACCGTTGACTTTGACTTTTCTGGGACAGTCTTTTGAGTCACCGTCCCCGCTGAACTAGGTTTCGCTACCGTACAATCTCGAGTGATATGTCCTTCCTTTCCATAATTATAGCATACCTTGAACTGTTGTGGGCAGTTTGGACTGATATGTCCCTCTTTCTCGCATTTATAGCATATGACCGGTGGTCGTTCTCCTCCCTTAGATCCAATTGCTTCCGGCACTGTCGTCTTCACATGGTCGTTGTTAAATCTCCTCTTTTTAAAATCTCCTCCTAACTCGCTTCTTCTATTTTCATGGCCATGATTACCACCAGAGTGGTTACCATTTTTGTCCATCTTTTTCTTTCTCCGCTGGTTATCGTTAATCCATTGACTGCTATCTCCGGTATGATCCTAGTTGTGGTCCCTCGGTTGACCGTACTCGTTATCTCGCTCTAATAATTGAGCCCTGTTTACAACATCTGAGTAGAGAGAAAATTTATGAGAAATGAGATATTGTCGAATGCCGGGTTTCAAACCTCTCAGAAACATCCGCGTCATACGTTCCTTATTCTCCACCAAATGAGGTGCAAACCTGGATAACTCCGCGAACTTTGCCTCGTACTGAGACACCGTCATGTTGTTTTGTTCTAATCTGATGAACTCCACTTCCTTCATATGACGAACACTTTTAGGAAAGTATTTGTCATTAAATAGTTTCTGAAACGTCTCCCAAGACATGCTGAGTGCGGCTGGATGGGTACGCTTCACAGACTCCCACCAGTAATCTGCCTCGCCACAGAACATAAAGGTGGCGAATGGGACCTTCTGTTCATCCGTGCATCCCAAGACATCGAATATCTTGGTAATTTGCTTGACCCATGTTTCCGCCATGATCGGATCTGGCTTTCCCTTAAATTCTGGTGGTTCCAACTCTTTGAACTGCTTGGCTGTGACAACCCGTGAATTGCTATCATTTCCTCCTGTATTTTGAACACGAGTCTCCCTCGTCTGATTTTGCATGAACTGCAAAAAGCATCTAAACATCCCCTCGTTCATCATCTGCTCAATGGTGTTGTTCACAGGAGGAACATTGTCAGCCTGTTGCACGTTCTCCTCGTTGGTGAGTACAGGCGTCTCCACGGTCTCATTTCCATTGTTAATATTCTCAATCGACATTCTCAAATACTGTCATAAAACAAGGGTTAATTAAGGAAATCAATATATCACATAATATCCCTATATACTGACCAACTAAGAAATAAGCTTAGGTAGGACACACCAGCGAAGGATTTACTCGTCTCTCCCCTCCTAGTTCTATTCCCCGATCTCTGCCAGAGATCATATCCCTAAGCTCTGATACCAACTGTGACGCCCCCAAAATAGGTATACATCACCCATTCTGAGTTGTCAATATATGGTACAGAAATAACTACAACTTTATTATTACAACAGTAAAACTGTGAGTTTGAATACAAACATTATCTTCTAGACAATATCTATACTCAAATATATCCTCATCACATTTATTGATACATTATTTTACAAAAATGGTGAGGACTACTAAACAACTTTCTCTAGAACCTTCATTCCATACCCCGACTCGTACTCGCTATATTCTTACCTCCTGAGAAGAAAAATGGAACAAAAAGGAAAAGGGTGAGCTCAACTAGCCCAATAAATATTTTTATCCCTGTAACATCAATCAATATATAACTGAAATCAAATATTCATCTTTGCACTACAGGCCAAAGATATTCATCAGTTGGTCATGTTCATATAAACACCAGTTCATCTTTGCACTACGGGCCAAAGATATTCATCAGAAATCATTCATCTTTGCACTACAGGCCAAAGATATTCAATAATATCATCATTTAAGACTGAGGATGATGAAAAATATTTTTAAAGAAACGAATCCAGTGAAACAAAATGGCAAGAATAAGGATTAAGGATTCGTACTTTGTTTTAACCATGTCCAAAAATACCTCAAAAATAATCATATTGGTGTAAAATTCAAGAATGATTAATACATGGATATAATCAAAGCTAGTATCCACAATATATATTTTAGACGAAAAGGAAAATTTTCATTTTTCGATGAATAGTGCTGTATTCGTGAATAGTGTCGTATACGTGAATAGTACCGTATACGTGAATAGTAACTCCGACACAAAAAGTTCCAAATTTGATTAAAAGTTCAGATCAATACTTCGGCATAATGATATTAGAAGAAATAATATCATTTTAAAAAAAATAATATCCGTTACCTCGAAAGACAGTACTTCTAGTTGAAACACTGGATATAGGCTATGACTTGAACTTGCACCGTATAGCAATACTCAAAGTATACTCAAAATACTCACAAGAATACGCTCGATAATATAGAGAGAGAAAACTTCAGTTTCTGGTGTGATTTTCAATTCTAACCTAAGCACCCTATTTATAGGAAAATGCTTAGAACACCAAAGTAGAAAATTTAATAAAAATATTAATATATTATTATTATTATTTCTACAACTTCCTACGCCAACCTAGAATCTGATTTCAGCAATTAAAACACATGCAAGACCCACACTCAAATCACCAAAAACGTTTTTCATATTAAAAATATTTTAAACTTCCAAAAATTAATTATTTCATAGCTTCGAAACTTCAATAATTCATAATAAACAACCCTTTTATCAGAAAATTTGAATCTCGCGAATTTTTATAGAAAATTCAATTCTCTACAACTTTACAGAAGAAAAGTTTTCCAAATTCCAAACAGAAATTGACCGAAATCCATAAACGGGCGATTTTACAGGCTATAATCAAATTTCAGTCAATAAATGGGGTCTACCGACATGTTTAACATGTTTTAAACATTTATGGTAACAAAAATACTCCCCTCCACATATACTCATATATCCCACATTCATCGTAAAAATATTATCATTATTATATTATTAAAATATAATAATATATTTAAATGAATTATTTTATCAGAAAAAGATAAAATTTCAATTTTCAACAATTGTCATATTAAAAATTTTCTCCATCTATATCCACATAAATTCAATATTTTCCTCATCATATGAATCAATAATTAATTATTCACAAATAATATTACAGAATCACAATATTGATAACCAGGCAGTTCCTAGGAAAGAGGGGGCTTTCCAATAAGGATCTCTCCTTACTGGCGCGCAATTAGGTGACCAAACATCTCCTTAGACAGAACTTTCTAGACATTGCCAATAATGTTATCCAATAATATTATTCAGATAATATGAATTATTGCTCTGATAATGGAAAATACTGTGTAATGACAATTTATTGAAACAACAGTAATATAAAATATCAATGCAGTAATTATTGAATCAATAAAATAAAATACTGAATAGTAATTACTGTAACCATTATTGAGTAGTGCCTTCTTACTTAAGAATCAATAATTGGCGCAATACCGTGTGCTACTGTGTTTTAACCACCGAGTATTTTAACAGTATTAACGGTAAAAACTACGCCGTTATTTTTAAATAACTTATATTTGTCGTTTTCTTCATCCAATCACTTTCCTTTATGGGGCACACACATGGCTACGCCGTTGTACGAATATTCCCCGACAGTACGAATATTCCACGACCAAACGAATATTTCCCGACAACAATAAATATTTTATAACCACTTGCTTATTTTGAAATATTTCCATATTTTACCCATAACTATCCACATTAATCAAATCAACCCTTACTATTCAAAATAATAATTAGAGGAAATTAAATTTCATTTATTAATTATTTGGGGTCTTATATTAAAAGTGTATAATAAATATTTCATCGCTGAGACTCAGCTTAATAAATAATCCACATCATCGAATCACCCCTGCACTATGGCCAAGGATATTCGTTAATATCACATCCATGAATTTATATTTCATCACTGAGACTCAGCTCGATAATCAATCCATATCACTGAATTATCCATGCACTACGGCTAAGGATATTCGTTAATATCACGACCACGAATTATCCATGCACTACGAGCTAAAGATAATTGTGTTTTCATCAACAGTCATGATCATGCCATAAAATAATTCATCTTTGCACCCTTGGCCGAAGAGAATCTATAGCCATAATCATACCAAAAACTATCCATCAATGCACTACGGGCCACTAAGAACTTTTTCCACATCATTTGTAACATTACGGTCATGATTATACCGAATAATCCCTGGTCCTAATCATACCAAGTCTATCTACGCACTACGGCCAAAGATGACTTTCAACATAATATAAATATGAGGATGATGACAATATTATAAGCATTAATTGTGGATTCCCTTTACTGAATTCGGCGGTGGAAGATTCTCGATCGTGTCTAACTTTGCCCTGTTAACCTCTAAACATTTAGAAAAAACCTTGTGCCCTAGAATTATCCCTTCTTCCACCATAAAGTGGCACTTCTCCCAGTTGAGCACCAAATTAGTTTCCACACATCACTTTAAGACCATGACAAAATTCTCTAGACACTTATCAAAAGTGTTTCCATAGATTGAAAAGTCGTCCATGAAAACTTCCACATTCTTCTCCACCATGTCTGAGAAGATGGCCATCATACATCGTTGGAACGTAGTTGGTGCATTACATAACCCAAAGGACCTCCTTCTAAATGCAAAGGTGTTGTATGGGCATATAAAAATGGTCTTCTCTTAATCCTCGAGTGATATAACTATTTAGTTGTACCCTGAGTATCCATCCAGTATGCAATAGTATTCATGTCCAGCTAGTCGGTCCAACATCTGATCAATGAAGGGTAGAGGAAAGTGATTCTTCCGGGTTACCTTATTCAGCTTTCTGTAGTCCATGCAAACCCTCCATCCAGTCACTGTCCTCATCGTAATAAGCTCATTATCTTTATTCTTAACCACTATCATTCCACCTTTTTTTGGCATGCAATGTACTGGACTGACCCATGCACTGTCTGAAATCGGGTAAATAATTCCCGCATCCAACCACTTCAGTATTTCTTTCTTTACCACTTCTTTCATGATTAGATTTAACCGTCTCTGTTGTTCCACTGATGGCTTTGCATCCTATTCCATGATAATCTTGTGCATTTAGAAGGATGGACTTATTCCCTTTATGTCAGCAATTGTACAGCCTATTACAGACTTGTATTCTCTTAAAATCCTCAGCAATTTACTTTCCTGCAATTCGTTAAGCGCAAATGCAATAATAACTGGTAATGTATTTGAATCACCCAAATAAACATACCTGAGGTGTTTAGGAAGCGTTTTGAGCTCAAGAGTGAGTGGCTCCTCAAGTGAAGGTTTCATCCGAGCTGAAGTTTTTTCGTCTGTGTGTAGTGGCTCGAACGGAACCTTGAATCTACTAACTCGAGGTAAATTATCCAGCATATGTAAGTAATCCACGAACTCTGGATCATCCAAATCCTCATCCCCCCCAGTAATGTGGTTTCCAATGGATCATTGACCAAACTTTTTACCATATTTTCATTAACTATCTGGTCGATAACATCCACCCGAAAACACTCTTCTTCATCAGTAGGGAACTTTATGGCTTTAAATACATTGAACGTGACTTCTTGATCTTGATCCCTCATGGTTAATTCCCCTTTTTGAACATCAATGAGAGTTCTACCCGTTGCCAAAAATGGTCTCCCCTAAGATGATTGGGATGTTCTTATCTTCTTCATAATCCAAAATTATGAAATCTGCTTGAAAAATAAATTTGTTCACCTTAACCAAAATGTCTGTTAGTTCCCAGTAGACACAATATAATCTAGAAGGGGGTGGGTAGAATAGATCCTTTTTAATTTCAAATACTTCTCTCGTTTATTTTTTATTGCTAATGATTTAGCATATGACAAACATAATAATCTTTTCAAGCACAACGGAATAAGTAAAAGATTCCCTTCATTGATATATTCATAATCATACATACATTGTTCTTAAAGTTAGTTCGGTTGTAAGCAGTTAAAACATAGCAGTTATAACAGTTAATGTAAATAATATAAATGACATAAAGTAAAAGACAAAAGGGGTTTTAACTGGTTCAGAGACTCAAGCTCCTAATCCACTCTTCTGCTTTCAACTAGCAGGATTTCCACTAAGGAAGGGCAGCACCCTGAATCACTAAGATTCCTTCAAGGCCAGCAGCCTTGGGACTTCAGTTCACTAAGAACTCTTCAAGGCTAGTATCCTTGGAACTTCTCTAGTTCCCTAGGAAATCTTCAAGCCCAGCAGGCTTGAAACTTCATTTAGTCCCTCCAGACAAGGACCCCTCAGGCCCTAGCTTGTTGTTGTTGTTGTTGTTGGTGCTGAGCTGCTAAGATGTCTTTAAGCTTGATTATCTTTTGTACTTAGCAGCTTGGTGTGGTCCTCTTTGCATTCTGCTTCGAGACTGGACCACATCATCTTTTGTGCAACAGATCTTCTTCTGTTCTGCTCATCTTCATGTAGTGTCAGTTGTGCACCATCACCATTTCCTGAACCCTTCTTAACATGTTGGCAGACATGGTTTTGCACTTGCTTTGCTTCAGCTTTGGGTTCATGGTGAATCGTAGAGTGGCTCTCAGGATCTGCCGTGTGCTTTGTCATTATTCTGAATGCTATCTTCTTGTCCTTCTCGTCTCTTAGCTTAGATGCCAATTCATGTGGCATTCTTATCTTTGTTGAGTGAAGCTTTGGTCTGTTTAAGTCTTTCTTCAAAGCTGCTTCACTTCCACCTTCATAGTCTCACTATCTGTGAGACTTGTTCTGTTAAGCTCAGGTGGAACTCGTAGAGTCAATGTTAGTATTCTACCAACTCAACAATTCTGCAACATTACAATCATCATCACTCTTGATCTTTGAAGCTCTGTTGATTTATACTCCTTCCCAATTTTCCCATTGGAAAGTAGCCGTTGAAAGCTTTTTGATTTGCTTCGTAGATCTCGAGTTATTTGGTGTAGATTGCAGATGTGACATGACATCTCATTTTCTGACTTTCTGACACTGCAGTCTACTGTTTCACCTACCCTGTGAGACCCCAGATTTTATGAATAAAGATTTATTTTTCTCGAAATATTTTTTTTAATATTATGGTGTGGATTTGATATAATGTTATAGTTGTGGGTAATATTTATAAATTTTCTAAAGTATACAAGTTGTTGTATAATATTCGATTGATCGGGAATATTCTTTTTATCGGGAAATATCCGTACGACGGTACAATCATTGGTGGACCCCGCAACGGAATTATTGTCGGATTGAGAAAACGACAAAAATATTTTATGAAAATAATGGCGGAAGTTTTACCGTTAATACTGTTGAACTACTCAGTAGTAAAAGTACAGTAATACGCGTGGTTGCATAGTAGCACACGGTATTGATTATTGATGCTTACGTGATAAGTCACTAAGTTTTGTTTTATTGGTATTATTAATGTAATAAAATAGAAAAACTTTTTATATAAAACAGAATACTTTTATAAAGTTATTCTATAAATAGAATATATTATATTCTATTATGCATAGTGTTGCATAGTGTAGTAGCCCCGAATCCGGGCCCCAAATCGCCGTGGATCCGGTATACTATTTCTATAACTATTTGCGGAAGATATAAACATAAATTGTTTATACATTACATTACACACTATTCCCCAAGGTCGAGTAACCTTAACTTAATACACATTTCATAAAATATCTATTACACAACAATATTTATCAAATACGTTATTACAACTAGCTGCACTTTATATCCCAAGATGAACTTGGCTTTAATTGTTTCCTGTATCCGAACGCATTCGCCTTATCTGCAATGTTTTATCATGATATAGAAAGGGTGAGCATGAAAGTTGCCCAGCAAGTTTTTATACAATAATTATAGCGATATATCATGATTGAAGAGTATGAATAATGGGCTTGCTATAATTCATCAATATAATTGAGAACTAGCACGAACAAATTTTTGACTGAACAAATATTATACATGAACAAACATTTCTGAACCAACTGGTAATGAAGGTGATCAGCCTTTCATACCTGACTTATACATGCAAGATGTACAAAATACAAATTTTGTGGCAATCAGCAATGATTAACCATAAGCTTGAATAAAACACTCTTATTAGAGTTAAGTACAAAGAAACTTGCCTGAACCGTTGATTACCGCAACGCAATTTAATAACGCTTTACCCGAAGACCTAATATTAGTAATATAGATCTCCAATATTAGAATAATATCATCACAGTATAATACTGTTATATTTATATCCATAGAATAACCTAAACACATAGCACATAATCCTATTAGTCTATAATACATATAAGACTTAGCATCAAATTAGACTATTAAGTTTGAGTTGATACCGACACAATTTTATCATCGTATATTAAAGTATCTAGCATTTAAACATGTAGTTAAGTATTAGTCATTACGCTTAAGTCTTAATGTTATTGTTATACTTTGATAATCTTTTCATCACTTCATAACTTATACATATAAGTTTTCCCTTTTCATGATATCTTAGTAAGCAAGATAACCTTTCATTAAATTGAAATATCATTTCATTAAATCAGATTTCATTTCAGTATCCTGAAGTTACTATTTCAGCAGACCAAATCATTTTAGTAACCTGAATTCCATTTCAGCAACCTGAATTCACTATTCTTCTTCACGAAAATTCCAAATCAACTTATTATTTTTTCTATCCATTGGTCAAACATATATACATGTATTTCATACACAAAAATTATTTTTCCATAATTTTCCAACTTCCTTTGATATTTTTTTCAAAACTTAATTCTAGTGCGTAGCTTAAGAAATTAGCTACCTTGTGCTTAACTCCAAACATTCCCATATCTTGGTATAACCTTATATATGTTAACGTGATGCTCCATTTTAAATTTTGTGGCAATCGGAGTTGTAGAACTCCGTTTATAGCGATTTCCGTCGGAAAATCATAAAAATTAGAACGGTCATAACTTGGTCGTTTTAACTCGGAATCAGCTCATTTTTGGACACGAGCTACACAATACCATATATTTTCATTTCCCAAAAGCCTGGAATTTTTCTCATTAACTAAATGTCTGAAACAGCCCCAGGAAAATTTTGGGCAGAAACTTTTTGCACTTTGGCAGTTTTGGAGTCCTTCACTAAAACTTAAATAAAACGAAATCTGTAACTCCGATTAATGATCCGTCACTTTGTTGGATTCCTATCTTTTCGAAATACAGTTTTCATCTATCACAATCCATATTTGGACATGTTAAGCTCTTGGAATTTAGCCCGGAAGTGGCTGGTAAAAACTGTCCTTCTAACAGTTTTTATTACCTTTGAGTAGTTTGGGAGAAATCCCATAACTTGTTCAATATTTAACCTAATTGAGTAATTCTAATGGGATTTTACCCTTAACACATATATCTAGTATCACCAGAACATAAATCATAAATATCCATCATAGATTTCAAAGATCCAAAAGCTTGATCACACTTTTTAAAAGTTTAACTTTTCCAGAAAATTTCCATTCTTCAATTCCTTTAGATTTCCACCAAATCAACCCCCATTATGGGTAGATCCAAACAATAAACACTTATTAACATGTATATACATGGCTTTTGAGTTTAGAAACAAATTTTCTTAGTTCATCAAACAAGCATCAAACACAATCAAAGCTAAGAGAAAAATCATGTTTTCTATCTTTTGAAAAACCTAGCTTCCATTCCACTTTAGATATAACTTTTGATCTACAAAAGAGTTGGATCTTTATATTAAACACTTATATACACATATATCTAAGGTTTTAAACCTCAAGATCACAACTTCATATTGTCCAAAAATCAAATTAAACCACAAAGGAAAATAGACTACACAAGTGGAAATTTTTGTTATACCTTAGCCTTTCTTCTTCTCCTTCTTCTTAGCTTCATCCATGGATGAATCTTTGGTGTATGAAGATCAAAAACTCCTCTTCTTTCCACCATGAGGCTGCCAAACTCTCCTCTTCTCTCTCCCTCTCTTTACCGATACCCCATTTCTATCTCTTACTCTCTTTTTCTTTTAACTTAACAACTTGGAAGAGAAAATGAAATGAAAGAGAAGTGATATGTGTTTTTTTTATTATGTTTATACATTATAAGTATTGCAATACTTTCTCCCTCACTCATCATCAACAATACCAACCCATGTTGCTTGCAAGTTTAAACACAAGTGTTGGCTTGGTTCATGGCTTGACACCTAGAGCATTTGGTGAGAGTTAGTAAACTTACTTTCAAACAAAATAAAAATCACCACTCCTCCACTTTTTGCCCTCTAATCGTGACAACCCAATATTTTCTATATAAATAAATTATAAATTTTGCGTATAAATTTTTTTTTTATTTATTAAAATAAATATGAATGATATGTGTCAAGGTAATGTGTAATTATAATTATATGTGTGATAAATAAAATTTATTTATTACATTAAGTATTGCAGATAAATTTATTTTTAGAATTATTGATTATTATCAATTATAATTTTTATACTAACTAATTCCTTTTTGGAAATGCTTTTATTAATTATTTTCTATGAAAATATAATCTTATATTATTTAAATAATATATGAAATGATTTTATAATAATTATATGATTATTTCATTATATAAATTTGTTCAGGAGGTTAAATTAAATATTTTAACTTAATTAAGAATGTTATTTATGTAAGATAAATTAGATGTGGAATCCAAACCCCAATTTCGGGTTTTGATTAAGGAATAAGAATAATAATATTATATTATTATTTTTCGGTGTTATAGATATGTATGGTTATGTGTGTAATATTAATGTGTGGAACTAGTTTTATTATATTACGACCAAACCCTAATAATATTTTATAAACCCTATTTCTGGTTATGGAATGAGGAATGGTGATAATAATATAATATTAATTATATTTTGATTTTTCAATGCTATAACTAGGTGCCGTATGTACGTGTTGATGATGATTGGTCAATTATGGTGTTTAATTTCAAAACCCAAATGTTAATTGGTTAAACCCTAGTTTTCTGTGGAAAACCCTAATTTGAAAATAAATTGTGAGTTTAAGACTGTTGTTTTATTGCGTTATATGATATATGTTATGCATTATATAATTTTATTATTAAACTCTAAATAATATTTAGAAACCATAATTTAAAATTGAAACCCTAGTTTCAAACTATTAAACTCTAATTGATTTGAAACTCTAACGTGAAAGTTATTCATGACTTTGAGAATGTGTTAAGTCGTTATGTAATCACGATAATGTGATTAACGACTGGTGATATATGAATTTAAAACCCTAATACATAGAATTCTAATTTGATAATTAGAAAACTTAATTATAAATCGGTAACCCTAATTATCAAAATCTTAAACCCTAATTGCTAAATTAGCAAAGTCAATGATAATTATATGATCTAGAAACCCTAATTAATTTATTTTTTTGAAAATCCTAAGATATTTTAAAAACCCTAATTTTCTATTAAAACCTTAAATTTTAATTAGTAAGTTATAATTAAAATTTTATTGAGTTTTAGTCTTAATGGTTCAAGCCCTAGAAATTTTTTGGGAAACCTTAAGGATTAAAATCTAGTGATTAAAACCTAGATTCAAGTACCATGCACAAGAATACCCTTAATTACTTTGTTAAATTATTAAAATAGCATTTTTGATTTTATTTTATTAAGCTTTCTTGCAAATCTTTCCGAATCTTGGATTGTTCACCAACCCTAGATAATCCCATGTGCCAAAAATCAATTCTAACCAGCCATGTAATGACAGCAACATCAGATCCTTTCATCTAGCTCACTATAAATATAGATTTAGAGAGAGAGAAAGTCACTTTTTAATTCCATTTGATCACCACACTCATCTTAGAACTTCTCTCTCTAAAACCTACGAAATTTGTAAGTTTTATAGTCCCAAAACACAGCCCCACGTCCACCATAAACAAATCAGCAACACAAAATCAAGAATTTGATCATCAAGGTATAAACCCTACCTAAGAATCTGACCATCGATCTGTGGTTTAATGTTGTTTTTTTGTGTTAAACATGTTCTATGTAGTGTCTAATGATGATCTGGGTTGATAGATGTTGGATCTATAACATCTATAGGCTCAGATTTGAAGATCTCAAAAATCTAGAAATTTGGAAATCTGTGTCTGACAGCATAATGTCAGACCTCATAGATTTTTGTATGTTATATATATTTGTTGTTTTAGTGTTTAATATTGTAGTATGCTATGAGGACTTTAATCTTGAACTCTAATCAGAGTCAGAACTGGTTTATATTGTAAGTTATTCTTGGTCAAAGGTAGTTGACTGACCATGACTTCTCCTTTTCTGGGTAACCCAGAATTTCCCAGATCGGTCTGACAGATTGTTCATGGGCTTTGATCTTGCAGGTTATACGTGTTTTGTATATTATGTTGCATAAGTGATATAGTATATTAGATGAACTACACTCTGAAGCCTTTAAATCACTTATACATCATACTGGATGAAAGTAGTAACCGGTCAAAGTAGCTAGGTAGTTCACGTTTACGGTTTTCTGGGTAACCCAGAAAACCTATGAACGTGGTTTCTGGCATCCTTTGACCGGCATGGATTTGATTACTGTGATGTTGTTTTGACTTGTTTTATACTATGTAGCTGATGTCTTGAATGTTGTCTACACACTAGAATACTTAAATCACCAAACCAGTACATGTGTTGCAAGTAGTAGAAGCCTAAAAGTGACCACTCGAACTGTTCATCATTTCTGGGTATGAACAGCTCTGACAGTCATTTCGGAAGCTTAGATCTCAATTGTGTTATTTAATTTGCTCATGTTTGTTGTTGGATCTTGTAGTCTTGCATTAGCACTACACGATCTGCGTAACAAAATGTCCAGAAACACTTTGTGTAAGAAATTAATCTCGGTCAAAGGGAGCAACTCGAACACTGATCTGTCAGTGTTCTTGGGCTCAAGAACACCTATAGCGATAGAAAGTGTCGCCATAGCCCTTTATCGACGGTTTTAATTATAATTTCTTGAAATTAATAAAAAAATTGATAAAAATAGTTTTTAATTATTAAAAATACATAATAAATTATAAAAAATTATTTTAAAGTCTGAAAAATAGTTTTTAACTATTTTGGGTATATTTCGAAAATATTTAATATTTTTGGAATATAAATGGTATTTATTTATTTAAATATAATATTAGATAAATTATTTAAAAATAGTTTTAATTCATGAAAAATTATATTATTATGTTAGAAAATAATTTTGAGTTATTTTTGATAACATTTAATATTTTGTGATAATTTTCATTAATAAATTAATATTAATGATAGTTAAGTTATTTATTAAATGAATTAAATAAATGAATTAAAAATGATTTTATTATATTAAAAATCATTTTAAATAATAATAAGGTATTTAAGAATATTTTAAGTTATAAAATATAACTTTTAATATTTAATGGTTAATTTCATTAATAAATGATTATTAATGATATTAAAGTTATTTAATAATTATATTAAATAAATTAGTTTAAAAATGATTTTAATAGTATAATAATCATTTTAAATAAAAATAAAGTGTTTAAAGATATTTTAAGTTATAAACTATAACTTTTAATATTTAAAGGATAATTTCATTAATAATTTAATATTAATGATATATTAATGATATTAAGTTTATTTAATAATTATATTAAATAAATAATTTTAAAATGGTTTTATTTATTTAAAAATCATTTAAAAGGGATATAAATGAATTAAAAATATTTTAAGTTATAATTAATTACTTTTAATATTTAGATAATAGTTCATTAATATTTAAATATTAATGGTAATTGTTTGATAATGATTTTATATGTTTTAAAAATTATTTAAGGATAATATAAGTACTTTAAAAATATTTTGAGTTATTATAAATAACTTTAATATTTTGGCAATGAATTCATTAATAGTTTAATATTAATTAAATATTAATGATAATAGAATTGTTTCGTATTTAAATCATTTAATAATGATTCTGATATTTCAAAAATTATGATAAATGGGAATAATTATTTTATAATTATTATAAGGTCATGAAAAATGATATGACTGTTATTTAATTAGTCTAAATGGATACTGGTCAACTGTTTAGAGTCTTAGACTCGATAATTACCCGGTAAAGATGTCGGTAGAACGATATATTTTAGAAATTGGTCTGGACTTAGATAATGTGATTAGTTAACTGTTTAATTGTGATTCAATGGTTATTAAGGTTGTGTGACAATGTGATTAGGAATGTGTTGATGTTTGTTTGTGATTTCATGATTGTAGAACATGTGTGATAAGATGATTATGTTATGTGCTGACTGCGAAATGCAGTACTATGTGTTATATTATATTATTCTAATCGAACGAATGATTTGATTAATGATAGGTTGTGATAGAAAAGGGTAGAACTAAGTTGAGAATTGTAAGTAGCGCATCAGGAAAGTATCCTAACTTTGCATTTTCTTTATGCAATGGACAGAAGTGAGAAGTTCAGAATTATTATTATTAATGTACAGATAGTTAAACCTATATTATATACACCCTTTGATTATCAACATGTTAGTATATGATAATTCGGATATATATTCTGTTCGTTAATTTCTAGAAATGATTATACAAGTGTCCCCACTTGAATAATCATTGTATTTAATCACATGTTGATACACCTTTGTTATACTTATATGTTGAATTATAGATTATTGTTGGATGAAATAAAACCTTTTTGTCTGGAACCCTGACAAATATGAACATCCCGTTCACGGGAAAACTTTTATGCGCCCAAGGCGGATCAAGTAAATGATAACATCATTCTTGTAATGTAGTATTGATTAATACAGGACACAACGGTCTGATCACCCCCGTGTCCGTAAGTTATGACGGTTTGCAGATGAAGTTCTGCTAAACCTTTTCGAAAAATAAAAATAATGTTCATAAAATGTCACTTAAACCTTATTTATAGCCAGTACGTAGTTTCAAAAATTTGAAAGAGGGTTGTTATTTTATTAATATCAGTTCAGAATACTTCACAACTATTGACTTGTTGTAGATGATATTATAAAGAAAATATTTAAATTCTTTCAACTTATATATATATATATATATAATACTTGCTGGGCACTCAAATGCTCATCCTTGCTTAATTTAAATGTTTTCAGATAAGTGTGAACAATCAGAAGGATCGGTTAAGAACAAGTGAAAAGGAAAGCAAACAGATTAGGTTTACGGTGTCTTATAGTAAAGGTTGCGTACTTGGGATTAAACTCTGATGAAGGTAAGATAAGTTTATAATTTATATTAGTGTTATTATTATTAATAATTTTTCTGCTCATAGAAATGGTATCGTGAAGTACCGAGTTCGGGTTTCAAGTATCCGGGTTCGGGGACCTCACAACATGGTATCAGAGCCATAGGGTTAGAAACCTTAGGTGGGTTAGACCTTAGGCTATAACCTTAGAACAGAGGGAAAAGTTGAAAATATAAATAACTCATATAGAGTTAGTGGGTTGGTATGATTCAAAGATGAATCTCGACGAGTTGTTAAGCCACAGAGTTTTCTAACTCTGATAATAAAGTTGAACAATAATGGTGAATAGACCGAGTCTAAAAGATTAAGAGTGCATGGAAAGGAAGATTGTAAAACAAAACAAGTAAGACATAGAATTGAATCATAATATATATACGATGAGATCACCGTGTGATCTGATAAAATTATGACAGCCAGAAAGAATCAATCTTATGATTGGAAAGTTTAAAGTAAGATTGTTGTATGAATGGTACAGATTCAAGAAAGGGTTATGAATAAGGATTAAATGAAATTCGAATGGAAAGGGGGGTTAGGATTAGATGGGGATTTCAATGATGACTCATGTCGGCAACTGAGTTGTATGATTCCTTGTATGGGCGGGGAATTGTACTTGGTGTAAAAACTACTTAGTATCTGACACTGATAATCATTGAAATGTTTGTGTCGCGTTATTTGCTATATGCATGTTAAGAGGGTGATTCCTTTCTCATGTGTATAAAAAAAATAGATAGGTCATAGGTAGAGAACATGGGGTTAAGTGCGAGTTCTTAAAACTCATACTTACGTGACATTCTTGATTCATAGTTATATGAAATATTTATGAATCCCTCAGCGAATGGATGCCAAAGGTCTGACTAGGGAAAATTCGTAAACTCATATAACTGTGACAAGTTTATGGACTCATAAGTGTGGTTTGACAAACTGGGTATAGTTAATCTTTAGTGAAGGTAAAAGAAATAGGTAGAATTGGTATTAGCTGAATATGTATGTTTCTGTGTGGTATATGTGATAAGTATATGTGTGTAATGATATATTTTTAACTTTTGTGTTGGACAAAGTTGTAAATCCCGACTTTTGAAGTCACATAGGGATGGCGAATGGTTTAAAATAGAATGTGCTATGACATGTCAAGTGTTATGAATATGAGTCTATGTTGGATTAATGGAATAAGTTGGTATAAAGATAGGAATTATTTATCTAAACATTGGTTAATGCAGTTTTCAAAAGCTAATATTTTGAATACATGAATATTTGAGTAGAAAATTTTGTGCTATATGTTAAGCGTATACGATAAGGCTTAGTATGTAAGAATAATTTATGAAAATACTGTCAAGACGAAAATGAAACCAAAGGATAGAAGAATCTGTCAACAAAGCTGGAGGACAACCATACTCGATACAGGAACTTCCGAATATGGGCGATCAAGTTGTGTAGAACGGAATACCAGTCGCGAAAGATCAACCAGATAATCGAATGTCGAATGTTAAAGACTTCAAGGCTGTCCTATCGCCAGAATTCAAAGGTACAATTAACCCTGTAGAAGCCCAAACTTGGGTTAAGGAAATTAAAAAGGTGTTCGTGATAGTTAGGGTAGATGAGGGGCAAAATACCTCTTTTGCCACCTGCATGATGAAGGGTGAGGCAAAATTTTTGGTAGAAAGCAAATTAGACGAGGGCAGGAACTGTTGTGGTAATATGAGATAGGTTTAAGACATATTTTTTTTGAAAATTATTTTTCTGGTAGTATGCAGGCTAGAATGGAGGTGAAATTTCTAGAATTAAAGCAAGGGGATATGTAAGTTGCGGAATATGTCAGTGAGATTTAATGAGTCGACTAGAATGGCTCCGCATCAAGTTGATACGGAGGTTAGAAAGGCACGAAGGTTTGAGCTGGGATTCGAACCCTAGCTCTATAACAAGGTAAGAAGGAACAAGGGTAAAGTTGAGGGAACTGGGAAGATAGAAATTAATAGTGAAAATAAAGGAGGAAATAAGTAATGGGAATAGGAGTGAAAAGAGGAAGGTGAACAACTTTGGAAGTGTGCAGGTGAAGCAAGAAGGTGTGTAAAAGGAGAAGCAGGTGGTGTAGTATGCAAAACGGTGGGAAGAACCACTCTAGGAAGTTAGTATGTTGTAAGTATGGGCAGAAGGGACATATCACTTCTGAATGTCTCAATCCAAGAAATGTATAGTAGGATGTTTCAAGTATGGATCAATGGAAAATAAGGTGGGAGACGGTTCAAGAAGGAGAATGGAGGTAAGAAATGCGAATACGGGGAAAAAGGCAGCAGGACATTGGCGGCAACGGGACCTTACATCAGGGGACCGACATCAACGAACGAACCAACGGAATCAACCGCAAGCGTCTTTAACACGATCGTGCAAGATATCGTGGCAGCCGGGGATGCAACTCCAGGTATTACTCGAACCAATGTTATTTTCTTAAATATTGATTTCTTATATATAGTAAATTATTTTTATAAATTATTTTGAAGGAGGAATTTGAGTTCTTTTAAAAATCAAATTTTCGTTTAATCAGAAAGACAAGCTTTATGTGAATAGTTAAAGATCGATTCGATCAATCATGATCGAGATCTACTTGCAATGATTGTGTATGCTATGTACCCTGGTATGTATAGGTTTTAAAGTGGTGATTCCGGGGACGGAATCCTTATAAGGGAGGGTGAATGTGACAACCCGATATTTTTTATATAAATAAATCATAAATTTTGCGTATAAATTTATTTATTTATTAAAATAAATATGAATGATATGTGTCAAGGTAATGTGTAATTATAATTATATGTGTGATAAATAAAATTTATTTATTACACTAAGTATTGCAGATAAATTTATTTTAGAATTATTGATTATTATCAATTATAATTTTTATACTAATTAATTCCTTATTGGAAATGCTTTTATTAATTATTTTCTATGAAAATATAATCTTATATTATTTAAATAATATATGAAATGATTTTAGAATAATTATAATGATTATTTCATTATATGAATTTGTTCAGGAGGTTAAATTAAATATTTTAACTTAATTAAGAATGTTATTTATGTAAGATAAATCAGATGTGGAATCCAAACCCTAATTTTGGGTTTTGATTAAGGAATAAGAATAATAATATTATATTATTATTTTTCTATGTTATAGATATGTATGGTTATGCGTGTAATGTTAATGTGTGGAACAATTTTATTATATTACGACCAAACCCTAATAATATTTTATAAATCCTATTTCTGGTTATGGAATGAGGAATGGTGATAATAATATAATATTAATTATATTTTGATTTTTCAATGCTATAACTAGGTGCCGTATGTACGTGTTGATGATGATTGGTCAATTATGGTGTTTAATTTCAAAACCCAAATGTTAATTGGTTAAACCCTAGTTTTCTGTGGAAAACCCTAATTTAAAAATAAATTGTGAGTTTAAGACTGTTGTTTTACTGCGTTATATGATATATGTTATGCATTATATAATTTTATTATTAAACTCTAAATAATATTTAGAAACCATAATTTAAAATTGAAACCCTAGTTTCAAACTATTAAACTCTAATTGATTTGAAACTCTAATGTGAAAGTCATTCATGACTTTGAGAATGTGTTAAGTCGTTATGTAATCACGATAATGTGATTAACGACTGGTGATATATGAATTTAAAACCCTAATACATAGAATTCTAATTTGATAATTAGAAAACTTAATTATAAATCGGTAACCCTAATTATCAAAATCTTAAACCCTAATTGCTAAATTAGCAAAAAGTCAATGATAATTATATGATCTAGAAACCCTAATTAATTTATTTTTTTGAAAATCCTAAGATATTTTAAAAACCCTAATTTTCTATTAAAACCTTAAATTTTAATTAGTAAGTTATAATTAAAATTTTATTGAGTTTTAGTCTTAATGGTTCAAGCCCTAGAAATTTTTTGGGAAACCTTAAGGATTAAAATCTAGTGATTAAAACCTAGATTCAAGTACCATGCACAAGAATACCCTTAATTACTTTGTTAAATTATTAAAATAGCATTTTTGATTTTATTTTATTAAGCTTTCTTGCAAATCTTTCCAAATCTTGGGTTGTTCACCAACCCTAGATAATCCCATGTGCCAAAAATCAATTCTAACCAGCCATGTAATGACAGCAACATCAGATCCTTTCATCTAGCTCACTATAAATATAGATTTAGAGAGATAAAGTCACTTTTTAATTCCATTTGATCACCACACTCATCTTAGAACTTGTCTCTCTAAAACCTACGAAATTTGTAAGTTTTATAGTCCCAAAACACAGCCCCACGTCCACCATAAACAAATCAGCAACACAAAATCATTAATTTGATCATCAAGGTATAAACCCTACCTAAGAATCTGACCATCGATCTGTGGTTTGATGTTGTTTTTTTGTGTGTTAAACATGTTCTATGTAGTGTCTAATGATGATCTGGGTTGATAGATGTTGGATCTATAACATCTATAGGCTCAGATTTGAAGATCTCAAAAATCTGGAAATTTGGAAATCTGTGTCTGACAGCATAATGTCAGACCTCATAGATTTTTGTATGTTATATATATTTGTTGTTTTAGTGTTTAATATTGTAGTATGCTATGAGGACTTTAATCTTGAACTCTAATCAGAGTCAGAACTGGTTTATATTGTAAGTTATTCTTGGTCAAAGGTAGTTGACCGACCATGACTTCTCCTTTTCTAGGTAACCCAGAATTTCCCAGATCGGTCTGACAGATTGTTCATGGGCTTTGATCTTGCAGGTTATACGTGTTTTGTATATTATGTTGCATAAGTGATATAGTATATTAGATGGACTACACTCTGAAGCCTTTAAATCACTTATACATCATACTGGATGAAAGTAGTAACCGGTCAAAGTAGCTAGGTAGTTCACGTTTACCATTTTCTGGGTAACCCAGAAAACCTATGAACGTGGTTTCCGGCATCCTTTGACCGGCATGGATTTGATTACTGTGATGTTGTTTTGACTTGTTTTATACTATGTAGCCGATGTCTTGAATGTTGTCTACACACTAGAATACTTAAATCACCAAACCAGTACATGTGTTGCAAGTAGTAGAAGCCTAAAAGTGGCCACTCGAACTGTTCATCATTTCTGGGTAACCCAGAAATGATGAACAGCTCTGACAGTCATTTCAGAAGCCTAGATCTCAATTGTGTTATGTAATTTGCTCATGTTTGTTGTTGGATCTTGTAGTCTTGCATTAGCACTACACGATCTGCGTAACAAAATGTCCAGAAACACTTTGTGTAAGAAATTAATCTCGGTCAAAGGGAGCAACTCGAACACTGATCTGTCAGTGTTCTTGGGCTCAAGAACACCTATAACGACAGAAAGTGTCGGTATAGCCCTTTAGTGAAGGTTTTAATTATAATTTCCGGAAATTAATAAAAAAATTGATAAAAATGGTTTTTAATTATTAAAAATACATAATAAATTATAAAAAATTATTTTAAAGTCTGAAAAATAGTTTTTAACTATTTTGGGTATATTTCGAAAATATTTAATATTTTTGGAATATAAATGGTATTTATTTATTTAAATATAATATTAGATAAATTATTTAAAAATAGTTTTAATTCATGAAAAATCATATTATTATGTTAGAAAATAATTTTGAGTTATTTTTGATAACTTTTAATATTTTGTGATAATTTTCATTAATAAATTAATATTAATGATAGTTAAGTTATTTATTAAATGAATTAAATAAATGAATTAAAAATGATTTTATTATATTAAAAATCATTTTAAATAATAATAAGGTATTTAAGAATATTTTAAGTTATAAAATATAAATTTAAATATTTAATGGTTAATTTCATCAATAAATGATTATTAATGATATTAAAGTTATTTAATAATTATATTAAATTAATTAGTTTAAAAATGATTTTAATAGTATAATAATCATTTTAAATGAAAATAAAGTGTTTAAAGATATTTTAAGTTATACACTATAACTTTTAATATTTAAAGGATAATTTCATTAATAATTTAATATTAATGATATATTAATGATATTAAGTTTATTTAATAATTATATTAAATAAATAATTTTAAAATGGTTTTATTTATTTAAAAATCATTTAAAAGGGATATAAATGAATTAAAAATATTTTAAGTTATAATTAATGACTTTTAATATTTAGATAATAGTTCATTAATATTTAAATATTAATGGTAATTGTTTGATAATGATTTTATATGTTTTAAAAATCATTTAAGGATAATATAAGTACTTTAAAAATATTTATGGTTTCATTAATAGTTTAATATTAATTAAATATTAATGATAATAGAATTATTTCGTATTTAAATTATTTAATAATGATTCTGATATTTCAAAAATTATGGTAAATGGTAATAATTATTTTATAATTATTATAAGGTCATGAAAAATGATACGACTGTTATTTAATTAGTCTAAATGGATACTGGTCAACTGTTTAGAGTCTTAGACTCGATAATTACCCGGTAAAGATGTCAGTAGAACGATATATTTTAGAAATTGGTCTAGACTTAGATAATGTGATTAGTTAACTGTTTAATTGTGATTCAATGGTTATTAAGGTTGTGTGACAATGTGATTAGGAATGTGTTGATGTTTGTTTGTGATGTCATTATTGTAGAACATGTGTGATAAGATGATTAGGTTATGTGCTGACTGCGAAATACATGTGTTATATTATATTGTTCTAATCGAACGAATGATTTGATTAATGATAGGTTGTGATAGAAAAGGGTAGAACTAAGTTGAGAATTGTAAGCAGCGCATCAGGCAAGTATCCTAACTTTGCATTTTCTTTATGCAATGGACAGAAGTGAGAAGTTCAGAATTATTATTATTAATGTACAGATGGTTAAACCTATATTATATACACCCTTTGATTATCAACATGTTAGTATATGATAATTCGGATATATATTCTGTTCGTTAATTTCTAGAAATGATTATACAAGTGTCCCCACTTGGATAATCATTGTATTTAATCACATGTTGATACACCTTTGTTATACTTATATATTGAATTATAGATTATTGTTGGATGAAATAAAACCTTTTTTGTCTGGAACCCTGACAAATATGAACATCCCGTTCACGGGAAAACTTTTATGCGCCCAAGGCGGATCAAGTAAATGATAACATCATTCTTGTAATGTAGTATTGATCAATACAGGACATAACGGGCTGATCACCCCCGTGTCCGTAAGTTATGACGGTTTGCAGATTAAGTTCTGCTAAACTTTTTCGAAAAATAAAAACAATGTTCATAAAATGTCACTTAAACCTTATTTATAGCCAGTACGTAGTTTCAAAAATTTGAAAGAGGGTTGTTATGTTATTAATATCAGTTCAGAATACTTCACAACTATTGACTTGTTGTAGATGATATTATAAAGAAAATATTTAAATTCTTTCAACTTATATATATAATACTTGCTGGGCACTCACCTTGCTTAATTTAAATGTTTTCAGATAAGTGTGAACAATCAGAAGGATCGGTCAAGAACAAGTGAAAAGGAAAGCAAACAGATTAGGTTTACGGTGTCTTATAGTAAAGGTTGCGTACTTGGGATTAAACTCTGATGAAGGTAAGATAAGTTTATAATTTATATTAGTGTTATTATTATTAGTAATTTTTCCGCTAATAGAAATGGTATCGTGAAGTACCGAGTTCGGGTTTCAAGTATCCGGGTTCGGGGACCTCACACTAATATCCGACCATGTGGCCTTTTTAAGCTCCTAGTTTGGTTTCTTGTAAATGAAATATCTATTATCCCAAATGCCTAAAGTACCATTCCTTCAATTGGCTCCAGGTTTGGGCCACTCTTAAATCTTTGGGCTTAACAATAAAAATATTTACGCCACTCAATTAATGCATTGCTTGGGCCTCTAACCAATTTCATTGGCCAACTCTTGGGCTATAAAATATACATAGTCCAATACCTAAATTCTTACCCAACCCAATTAATTAATTAGGGTTTTTACTTCCTTAATTATAACACAAATCCTTACTCATGCCCACTTATTTCCTTAACCCAATTAGACTTGCTATAATTAGGTTATAAAATTAATCATTTGAGATATATAAAATAAATCTCCTAGAACTAGTAAGTATTTTAAATACCACAATTCTCTTTTTCCTTAACCCTTAAGTTATTAAATCCTTCATTCCTAATATATAATTAGGATTTCACTAGTTTCTTTTGTTTGTTATAAACAATTATAAACCATCACCTAATGTTTATATTCCTTACACACAACTTTTTAACCCTTAGGGTTTAATACTTTACATTTAAGATTCCCAAATTAGGGTTTAAATTCTCGATACTAAAATTAGGGTTTCCAGAACTGATTTCTAGGGTTTCTCATCAGACGTTATGGTTTTCTAACTTAATCACCATATTCATATCATGAATTTAGGGTTTCGGATTCCCGAAACTAAAATTAAAGTTTCTGAGCGTACCGTTAGGGTTTCTAACAATTCGTTAGATTTTTTCTAACTTAATAAACATATGATTAACATAACTTTAGGGTTTTCTAAAATTATAACTTATCTGATCAATCCTTGATCTCAAATCATTACGGTTCAAATATGTAATCAAATATACCAACTAGTATTCACTTCGATACTTATCCTTAATAATTCTTCAAAAGAATTTTAAATCTACCATAATCTTATACCTCATTACTAGACTATCACTTACAGTCTATCACATAATTCAAGTTTTGTTCAAAACTTTTGAAATTCTTAAAATTTCATTACATAACTACCAATTCCATACACTTATTTCCTGTCTAGGTCTATTATTTGATCTTAAATCAATCATTTTAGATTTTAATAAATTGTCTAAATTCTCGGGTTGTCACATTCATCCCTCCTTATAAGAATTTCATCTCCAAAATTCACCTTACACCGTACACCGTGCACCTTTCATTATACACCATTCACACACATTAGCTTGCTACCCAATACACCACTCACAAGAGTAAAAGTTTTCAAATTGTGCTAAGGGGTCATATAGACCATGAACACATTTAGTTTTAACGGTAGTGATCATACCGCAATACAATACATTACTTGGTCTGTTTACAATCACAAAGAAGGTAAACTACCATTACTAGTACTTTAGGTGATCAGCCCATCGTACAGTTACGTCATGCATAACGTATTAATCATTTTTAGCGAATATTTACGCTACTAGATTGGATTATTTATCCAAACATTATCGTTCACCTCAGTCTTATTATAGGATTCCGCACCAAAATAATTTGGTTCGGGAAATTTCTTTCAATAAACACTTGGAGTTTTTATAACATTAGTCTAGCTGAATCAAATAGCATAGACTCATATCAATAATTCAATTCAATCAAATTATTTAGGTGTAGCCAAACCCCGTTGGCAAATTAAAATTTTTGAAAACATTTTCGAGAATGACGTCATGATGCCGCACTGTATTAACAGTCCGTTGAGGATTTTGTCATTTGGTGATTTTATCATACTACATCATACCATAGTGGAACAATGACTTTAGGTCAAATTCACACTAAGTAATAATGCATTGATGACTCCATCATTTTTATCATCTCTGCACCAGGTTACATGGTACATAAGTGATAAATAAAAACAATTTTTGATATTTCAAATCATTTACGTCTAGCCGAAATAAGTAGCATAGACTGTATTTTAAACCGTTTCAAAAATGGTTAAGAGTCTACATTTTTTTTAAAAGGCACATAGTGCGTATTTAGCTTGATGTCAAAAATTTCGAAGTTTAGCATAGCTAGGAGTTTAGGAAAACCTAAGTCTCCACTAGTGATCATTTGCTTAACAGTCTATCTGTTCCTATAATCCTTAACACTCCATTCACACACAACTATACCCAATTCATAAAACCACACTTATGAGTTCATAACCTAACCACAATTATATGAGTTTACGAACTTACCCTAGTCTGACCTTTGGCTTCCGTTCGCTGAGGGGCTCATAAACATTTCATATAACTATGAGTCAAGAATGTCACATAAGTATGAGTTCTAAGAACTCGTACTTAATCCTATATTCTCTATCTATGACCTATTTATCTATATATAATAACTAGCGTGACACAACATTTCAATTATTACCAATGCCACCAACCAAGTAGTTTTTACACCAAGTACAATTCCCCGCCCATACAAGAAATCATACAACTCAGTTGCTAACACGAGTCCTCATTGAAATTCCCACCTAATCTTAATCCCCCTTTTTCAATACGAATTTCATTTAATCCGTATCCATAATCCATAACTCTTTTATGAGTTTTCATAGTACCATTTCATAGTACAACTTTCACACAACATCTTGCTGTAAACTTTTCAATCAGTAAATTGATTCATTTCCCATATCATAACCTTTATCAGATCACGGGGTGATCTTATCGTATATATTACTATTCAATTCCAAACACTATGATCGTTTTGTTTTACGATCTCCTATCCCTGCACTTTCAGTCTTTTAGACTCGATCTATTCAGCGTTACTGTTCAACTTTATTATCAGAGTTAGGGAACTCTGTGCTTTACACTCGCCGAGATTCATCTTTGAATCTTACCGACCAACTAATTCTATGTGAGTTAGATCTTATCCTAATCACTGCGGTTATTGGTCTCAGATATTCCTACCTAAGCTTCATAACCAACAGCTCTGATACCAACTGTAGTAGCCCCGAATCCGGGCCCCAAATCGACGTGGATCCGGTATACTATTTCTATAACTATTTGCGGAAGATATAAACATAAATTGTTTATACATTACATTACACACTATTCCCCAAGGTCGATTAACCTTAACTTAATACACATTTCATAAAATATCTATTACACAACAATATTTATCAAATACGTTATTACAACTAGCTGCACTTTATATCCCAAGCTGAACTTGGCTTTAATCGTTTCCTGTATCCGAACGTATTCTCCTTATCTGCAATATTTTATCATGATATAGAAAGGGTGAGCATGGAAGTTGCCCAGAAAGTTTTTATACAATAATTATAACGATATATCATGATTGAAGAGTATGAATAATGGGCTTGCTATAATTCATCAATATAATTGAGAACTAGCACGAACAAATTTTTGACTGAACAAATATTATACATGAACAAACATTTCTGAACCAACTGGTAATGAAGGTGATCAACCTTTCATACCTGACTTATACATGCAAGATGTACAGAATATAATTTTTGTGGCAATCAGCAATGATTAACCATAAGCTTGAATAAAACACTCTTATTAGAGTTAAGTACAAAGAAACTTGCCTGAACCGTTGATTACCGCAACACAATTTAATAACGCTTTACCCGAAGACCTAATATTAGTAATATAGATCTCCAATATTAGAATAATATCATCACAGTATAATACTGTTATATTTATATCCATAGAATAACCTAAACACATAGCACATAATCCTATTAGTCTATAATACACATAAGACTTAGCATCAAATTAGACTATTAAGTTTGAGTTGATACCGACACAATTTTATCATCGTATATTAAAGTATCTAGCATTTAAACATGTAGTTAAGTATTAGTCATTACGCTTAAGTCTTAATGTTATTGTTATACTTTGATAATCTTTTCATCACTTCATAACTTATACATATAAGTTTTCCCTTTTCATGATATCTTAGTAAGCAAGATAACCTTTCATTAAATTGAAATATCATTTCATTAAATCAGATTTCATTTCAGTATCCTGAAGTTACTATTTCAGTAGACCAAATCATTTTAGCAACCTGAATTCCATTTCAGCAACCTGAATTCACTATTCTTCTTCACGAAAATTCCAAATCAACTTATTATTTTTTCTATCCTTTGGTCAAACATATATACATGTATTTCATACACAAAAATTATTTTTCCATAATTTTCCAACTTCCTTTGATATTTTTTTCAAAAATTAATTCTAGTGCGTAGCTTAAGAAATTAGCTACCTTGTGCTTAACTCCAAACATTCCCATCTCTTGGTATAACCTTATATATGTTAACTTGATGCTCCATTTTAAATTTTGTGGCAATCGGAGTTGTAAAACTCCGTTTATAGCGATTTCCGTCAGAAAATTCACAAAAATTAGAACGGTCATAACTTGGTCGTTTTAACTCGGAATCATCTCAGTTTTGGACACGAGCTACATAATACCATATATTTTCATTTCCCAAAAGCCTGGAATTTTTCTCATTAACTAAATGTACGAAACAGCCCCCGGAAAAGTTTGGGCAGAAACTTTTTGCACTTTGGCAGTTTTGGAGTCCTTCACCAAAACTTAAATAAAACGATATCTGTAACTCCGATTAATGATCCGTCACTTTTGTTGGATTCCTATCTTCCGAACTACAGTTTTAATCTATCACAATCCATATTTGGACATGTTAAGCTCCCGGAATTTAGCCCGCAAGTGGCTGGTAAAAACTGTCCTTCTAACAGTTTTTATTACCTTTGAGTAGTTTGGGAGAAATCCCATAACCTGTTCAATATTCAACCTAATTGAGTAATTCCAAAGGGATTTTACCCTTAACACATATATCTAGTATCACTAGAACATAAATCATAAATATCTATCATAGATTTCAAAGATCCAAAAGCTTGATCGCACTTTTTAAAAGTTTAACTTTTCCAGAAAATTTCCATTCTTCAATTCCTTTAGATTTCCACCAAATCAACCCCCATTATGGGTAGATCCAAACAATAAACACTTATTAACATGTATATACATGGATTTTGAGTATAGAAACAAAGTTTCTTAGTTCATCAAACAAGCATCAAACACAATCAAAGCTAAGAGAAAAATCATGTTTTCTATCTTTTGAAAAACCTAGCTTCCATTCCACACTTTAGATCTAACTTTTGATCTACAAAAGAGTTGGATCTATATATTAAACACTTATATACACATAGATCTAAGGTTTTAAACCTCAAGATCACAACTTCATATTGTCCAAAAATTAAATTAAACCACAAAGAAAAATAGACTACACAAGTGGAAATTTTTGTTATACCTTAGCTTTTCTTCTTCTTCTTCTTCTTAGCTTCATCCATGGATGAATCTTTGGTGTATGAAGATCAAAAACTCCTCTTCTTTCCACCATGAGGTTGCCGAACTCTCCTCTTCTCCCTCCCTCTCTTTACCGATACCCCATTTCTATCTCTTACTCTCTTTTTCTTTTAACTTAACAACTTGGAAGAGAAAATGAAATGAAAGAGAAGTGATATGTGTTTTTTTTATTATGTCTATACATTATAAGTATTGCAATACTTTCTCTCTCACTCATCATCAACAATACCAACCCATGTTGCTTGCAAGTTTAAACATAAGTGTTGGCTTGGTTCATGGCTTGACACCTAGAGCATTTGGTGAGAGTTAGTAAACTTACTTTCAAACAAAATAAAAATCTCCACTCCTCCACTTTTTGCCCTCTAATAGCCGACCATGTGGCCTTTTTAAGCTCCAAGTTTGGTTTCTTGTAAATGAAATATCTATTATCCCAAATGCCTAAAGTACCATTCCTTCAATTGGCTCCAGGTTTGGGCCACTCTTAAATCTTTGGGCTTAACAATAAAAATATTTAGGCCACTCAATTAATGTATTGCTTGGGCCTCTAACCAATTTCATTGGCCAACTCTTGGGCTATAAAATATACATAGTCCAATACCTAAATTCTTACCCAAACCAATTAATTAATTAGGGTTTTTACTTCCTCAATTATAACACAAATCCTTACTCATGCCCACTTATTTCCTTAACCCAATTAGACTTGCTATAATTAGGTTATAAAATTAATCATTTGAGATATATAAAATAAATCTCCTAGAATTAGTAAGTATTCTAAATACCACAATTCTCTTTTTCCTTAACCCTTAAGTTATTAAATCCTTCATTCCTAATATATAATTAGGATTTCACTAGTTTCTTTTGTTTGTTATAAACAATTATAAACCATCACCTGATGTTCATATTCCTTACACACAAATTTTTAACCCTTAGGGTTTAATACTTTACATTTAAGATTCCTAAATTAGGGTTTAAATTCTCGATACTAAAATTAGGGTTTCCAGAACCGATTTCTAGGGTTTCTCATCAGACGTTAGGGTTTTCTAACTTTATCACCATATTCATATCATGAATTTAGGGTTTCGGATTCCCGAAACTAAAATTAAAGTTTCTGAGCGTACCGTTAGGGTTCTAACAGTTCGTTAGATTTTTTCTAACTTAATAAACATATGATTAACATAAATTTAGGGTTTTCTAAAATTATAATTTATCTGATCAATCCTTGATCTCAAATCATTACGGTTCAAATATGTAATCAAATATACCAACTAGTATTCAATTGGATACTTATCCTTAATAATTCTTCAAAAGAATTTTTAAATCTACCATAATCTTATACCTCATTACTAGACTATCACTTACAGTCTATCACATAATTCAAGTTTTGTTCAAAACTTTTGAAATTCTTAAAATTTCATTACATAACTACCAATTCCATACACTTATTTCCTGTCTAGGTCTATTATTTGATCTTAAATCAATAATTTAAGATTTTAATAAATTGTCTAAATTCTCGGGTTGTCACACAGTGTCTGCATAGTAAAATATTTTTATACAAAATAGAATACTTTTATAAAGTTATCTGTTTTATTAGACAATAATTAGAATATATTATATTTTATTATTCATAGTATTTGCATAGTGTTTGCATAGTGTTTGCATAGTAAAATCTTTTATAACGTTATTTGTTTTATTAGATTATAAATATAATATATTATATTTTATTTAAAAGATTTTGCTTTAAATATGGACCGTCAGATTAAAGTAAATCAATCTGGACTGTTTTTGAATTAGTTACTATGCAGTCCATTCTTCTATAAATAGAAGCTCATTCCTTCATTATTTCTTACAAATTCACTAAAACTCTAGAGAGAGAAACTATAGAGAGAATTCTTCTTCTATAATCTTGAGCGTATTTCTTTAGAGTTTAAGAAAACTTTGAGCGTAGTACAAGTTTTCTTCGAGTATATCCTCGCCCTACCAGTCGGAATATCTTCTTTCAAAGGTAGGGGATATTATTTGTTGTACTCGTAAGGGGTGTTATTTCTTTCTTTCGTCTTCATGAAGAGAACTTCTGTTATTCCATTCTTTAGTATTATGTTGGAATAACCTGTTTATGCGAAGTACCGCATACATGGTGAAATTCTTCTGTTATTCCATTATTTATTATTCTATTGGAATAACCTGTATATGTAGCATCCCCGAATCCGGGTCCCAAATCACCGCAGATCCGATATACTATTTCTATAACTAATTGCGGAAGATATAAACATAAATTGTTTATACATTAAACTTACACATAATCCCCAAGGTCGAGTAACCTTAACTTAAATACAATTCATAAACTTTCTATCACATAACAATATTTATCAAAGTATACTATTACAAAATAGCCGCACATTTTATCCCAAGCTGAACTTGGCATTAATCTTTTTCTGTATCCGAACGCATTCGTCTTATCTGCAATATTTTATCATGATATAGCAAGGGTGAGCATGAAAGTTGCCCAGCAAGTTTATATACAACAATATAACGATATATCATGATTGAAGAGTATGAATAATGAGCTTGCTATAATTCATCAATATAATTGAGAACTAGCACGAACAAATTTTTGACTGAACAAGTTTTAAACATGAACAAACATTTCTGAACCAACTAGTAATGAAGGTGATCAGCCTTTCATACCTGACTTATACATGCAAGATGTACAAAGTACAAATTTCATGGCAATCAGAAATGATTAACCATAAGCTTGAAGAAACTACTCTTATTAGAGTTAAGTACAAAGAAACTTTCCTGAACCGTTGATTACCGCAACGCAATTTATAACGCTTTACCCGAAGACCTAATATTAGTAATATAGATCTCCAATATTAGAATAATATCATCACAGTATAATACTGTTATGTTTATATCCACAGAATAACCTAAACACATAGCACATAATCCTATCAGTCTATAATACACATAAGACTTCGTATCGGGTTAGACTATTATGTTTGAGTTGAAACCGACATAATTTTAACATCCCGACGGTCTAGTCGGAATAAATATCGAGTTTAAGTTCAATTAAACTCTGCCTAAGCACTTAACAATGCCACAGATAATTTTCTTAGCAGTCAAAATATCTTTCATAGACTTAAAATAATTTTCAGATAATTAATATCATTTATCAACATTTTTTAATCATTAAAACCATATTTAAATGAATTAAATACCACATAATTCCTGAATCATTAATATTCATTTAATATAAAATATTAATGAAAATCATTACATAATATTATAATATAATTATAATATATCAAAGTATTTTTAATACCTTAAAATCTTTTATATTATTTTTAAACACTTAAATCCATTATTTGATAATTGCTATTAAAATATTAATATTTCCATGACAAAATATCAAAAGTTATATTTTATAACTTAAAATATTTTTTCTAATACTTAAATCATTTTTATGTGATTTTTAAATCATTATTTCTAATTTTCCATAATTTATTTAATATATCTATTAAATAAACTAATTATCATTAATATGGATTAATTAATGAAATTCATCCCAAAATATTAAAAGTCATCAAAAATAACTTAAAATATTTTTTATACCATAATATTATTTTTCATGAATTAAAATTATTTTTAAATAATTTATCTAATATTAATATTAAATCAATAAATACCATTTATATTCCAAAAATATTAAATATTTTTTGAAATATGCTCAAAATAATTAAAAACTATTTTTCAGAATTTAAAATAATTTTTTAAAATTTATTTAGTATTTTTAATAATTAAAAACCATTTATTTCAATTTATTTAATAATTTCCGAAAATTAGAAAATAAAACTGTCACTAAATGACAGTATAGCGACAGAACCGTCGCTATAGGTGTTCTTGAGCTCAACCCAGAAAATCTGTCAGTGGGCAAGGTATGAGGTTTGACCGGATTTAATTCAATGTTCTAAATCATTTCTGAGCCGGAATTCATACTAAAGTTATAGTACTCATGTAATACTACAACAAGAAACCAAG
The DNA here is from genome assembly GCA_020205505.1 of Panax japonicus. Lineage (NCBI taxonomy): Eukaryota > Viridiplantae > Streptophyta > Magnoliopsida > Apiales > Araliaceae > Panax > Panax japonicus. The sequence continues at coordinate 12,419,630 of CM035111.1, forward strand.
TTCATGGCCAAACAACACCATAACCGAGAGATCAAGGCTTCCAAACATTCTATCAGACGTGTTCTTCGTTTTTCTGGGTTTACCAGAATCGAAGGTACCCACTTTGGGTCCTTATAACTTTCATTCTAAGTCCGATTTATGTGATCTAAGGGTTTACTATTGTAGAAGAGATGTTAGGCTATAATTATATATCATCAGATCATCAAATTAACACCACAAACAAAAGATCTAGCTCGGTCAAACTAGGGGTCAGAACATGTTCTTAAAAATCTGGGTTTTCCCAGAAACATTCATCAGCGTGATGGTCAACGCATGTTTGACCGATAATTACTACGATACTGTTACAGATCTGGGTGATCTAAAGCTTTTATACTGTAGATCTCATGTCAGAATACAAATTTAAAGCAACAACATGACCAAACATCATAACAGAAGCAAGATTAAAGACCTCAACAGTCATTGTCAGAATCTGGAAATTCTGGGTTTGCCCAGAAATCCAGAAAACGCGAACGGTCAACCATGTTTGACCATCTATAACTTTCAATCTACACCAGATATAGACTTGATTCTTTTTGCATCTTAAAGACCACATAACAGACTATATGTTACAAACTTTAAACATCAAAAACACATAACACACACGGATTTAGAGACTCTGACATATGACTGTCAGACAAAAATTTTCCCATTTTCCAGATTTGCTAAAAATTCAAAATCGTGCACTTTGATGTTATGGGTTCATGATTTATCAACCCAGATCATCAATTGACACCCTATTACACAACTTTGAATAATTAATTACAACATCTAACAACAAATCATAATACTTCAAAATTTTAGGATTTTATACCTTTTTAGCTTGATCCTTTGAATCTGACCTCTAATTGTTGTTCTTGGCTTGATAAGAGGTTAACCTATCTTAACTTTTCTCTCTATCTCACTCTAGATTTCGAAGATGGAGAGAGAGGATGAGTTTGTTAAGTGTTTGGTAGTAAATGGACCAAAAGTCTAGAATTTCTTTCTTTTAATTCTCTAATTTAGATACAATGCATGTATGTAATTGCAAGGTGTCCCTCTAGATCAAATTGTAGCTGAAATTTTAGTCAAAAAGGCTAGCATTAGTAGGTCACCAAATCAAGATTTGGTAAGATTTACACTCAACATTTTATAAAATGTGACAAAAGGGCATACTTGTCATTTCTATGCAATTTTTATTTTTAGATTGGTCTTTTGATACAATCCCTTAGGGTTTAGGGTTTAGCACTTTAGGGTTTAGGGTTTAACCCTTTAGGGTTTAGCAACTTGATTTCTAAAATTTCTAATTTAGGTTTCAAAAATAGAAATTTAATATTTCAAAATTATAATTAGAATTTTCTATTTATATAAAAATTTCTTAATCATTACCTAAATATTTCTAATTAGGTTTAGCATTTCCTAATTACCATCGCTAATTAAGCAATTAGGGTCAATATCACAGATTAGGGTTTACAGCCCAAAGATTAGGGTTTTTAATATAAAAATTATCATTTGCTAATTATAATTAGAATTCCCTTAATTATACTAAGGTTTTATTAATCATAACTTAAACTTGCTAATTAGGATTAATTTATCCTAATTAAGATTGCTAAAATAGCAGTTAAATCCACAATGGCATGATATGGTTTTCGACGGAATAATTAGGGTTTAAAATTTTGAGATTTAAGGTTTTCAAATTGATTAAGCTTTACCCTAATTAACCTCATACATAATAGCAGTTGAGCATTATAATTCTCCATTGAGTTCCCAGATTAGGGCTTCAATTTATCAGAATCTGAAACTAGGGTTTTCAGATCTGGTATTAGGGTTTTCTAATAATCAAATCGGGTTTCAAATTTGGAATTAGGGTTTTGTAATCAATTTTTAAGATTAACCCTAATTAATCCTATAATTATTTACACTTATGCCATTAAATTCCCGATTTAGGGTTTCATGCACCGAATTAGGGTTTTGGATTCCCGGAACTAAAACTAGGGTTTCCAGAACCGATTTCTAGGGTTTCTTATTAGACGTTAGGGTTTTCTAACTGAACGTTGTCGTTCTTAATATACGATTAAGGTTTGACACATATATAATTAATCTGGTCAACCCTTGACCCTTAACCACATTTAGTACACATACATAACCATATTCACAGCACATAGTCACATAAATCCTTAATCCTGAATAATTCACCTATTTCCTTTACCGAATTTTGAAATCCTCAAAATTCAATCCCAATAACATCAAACACATACACTTATTTTCTGTCTAGGTCTATTATTTGACCTTAAATTAATCATTTAAGATTTTCATAAATTGTCTAAATTCTAGGGTTGTCACAGTATACGCGGGCTACCCTATACTTGGTGAAATTATTCTTTTTATTTCATTCTTTATTATTATGTCGGAATATACTATCTGTGCGTTTACGCCGGACCTGGTTCCATTATTTATTATTCTGTTGGAATATCTTGTCTGTGCGTTTACGCCAGACCCTGTTCCATTCTTTATTATTCTGTTGGAATATCCTGTCTGTGCGTTTTGCGCCGGACCTGGTTCCGTTATTTATTATTCTGTTGGAATAACCTGCCTGTGCTGTCTATCGCATGCATGGTGATTTCTTTTGTTATTCCATTCTTTATTATACTCAGTTGGTTAAAACTTTGACTTCTATACTCCATGAAGTTAATGGAATATCCTTTATATTTGTGCTTCATCCAGTATCTTTTCATGGAAATATTCTTCTGAGTATTCTTGAATTTTACTCTACAAAGAAGTATCATGTTGACAATGTGGACTTTATTAGTTCCTGGATAAATTAATTCTTGAACATGTTTTTATTGAATTCTTATATCAATGTCATCATCCTCATGCTTATATTATGTTGAAAGTCATCTGTGACCTGTAGTGCATAGATGGACTTGGTATGATTATGACCAGAGATTATTCGGTATAATCATAACCGTAATGTTACAAATGATGTGAAAAAAGTCCTCATTGGCCCGTAGTGCATTGATGGACAGTTTTTGTTTTGATTATGGCTATGGATTCTCTTTGGCCGTAGTGCAAAGATGAATTGTTTTATGGCATGATCAGGACCGTTGATGAAAACATGATTATCTTTAGCCGTAGTGCATGGATAATTCGTGGTTGTGATACTAAAGAATATCCTTGGCCGTAGTGCAGGGGTGATTCGATGATGTGGATTATTTATTAAGCTGAGTCCCAACGATAAAAGTGATGAAAAACCTTTTAAATAATAGAAGATAGTAGATTTATACCCCACTTGACTCTTCTAATGGATTGCTTGTTCCGCTGCAGTTAAACTTGATAGTTATTATATTTTATCAGTTTAACACTGTTGAAGGCTAACGAAAAATTATTCTGCATTATCTTAGTCATAATATTTCTTACTGGGCTAGTTGAGCTCACCCTTTCTTTTACTGTTCTCTTCAGGAAATGAGAACGTAGCTGGGACTAGTCGGGGAACAGAGTGATGTTCCTAGATGGTTGCATTAGTAGTCCTCACTATTATGTGAAATAGTGTGATAATAATTGTAATGAGGACTCCTTTTGAGTTTTTATTTTCTCTAGTAGACAATATTTGTATTCAAACTCACAGTTTATATTTTGTTATATTGTACATGACAGTTGTATTTGAATTTTGTACCATGTATCTGGCGACTCAAGATGGTTGATGTATACCTATTTTGGGTGCTTCAAAGTTGGTATCAAAGCTTAGGGATATGATCCCTGGCTGAGATGTGAGACAAGAACTAGGAGGGGAGAGACGGGGAATTCCTTCGCTAGTATGACCTACCTAAGTTTATTTGGTATTTAATTGGTCGGTCAGAGTATAGGGATAATATGTGATATGTTAATTAACCCTTGTTTTGTGGCAGTATTTAAAAATGACATCCGAGAATGTTGAGAATAGCAATGGAGCACATGAGACCGTGGAGACACCTCTAATCTCCAACCAAGATAATGTGATTAGAGATATCCATGTGGTGATTGAGGAATTAAAAGTTGCACTCAAGCTAGTCGCAAAGGTAGCAACTAAGAGCGAGGAAGAAGAGGAACCTGAGGAGGATTTATTAGAAGAACTTATTAATCAAAATGTAGAATTGCAAAATTGTATTCATGAGTTAGAAGAGCAGGCTGAAGAACGGAAGGCAGTCGTGGAGCAAAGGAATGTAACAATTCAAAATTATATTACCTGAACAGGAGCGCTCTTTGGCAAAGTATACGATATTAAAGCTAGAATCTGAGAATTCAAATGTCGAGCAGCTGAAAGAAGAAACAACTGAACGAGTGAGAATGAAAGATGCATGGGTAAAAGCCACACGACGCGTTGATATTGTGGAAAGAGAAGTCCAATCCAAGAAAGCTAAAATAGATGATATGTATTTCTCTTTTTCGACAGCAATTGGGAGAACCCAGCATCGAGTTTTGAATTACCCTATACATTGCGGTCAACCCCAATTCGATATGGATCGAAGGCTAATGATTCAGATCATGGAGCAGGAGTACGACGAAGTAGTTGAGGGTAGAATATGCCCTATAGAGAAAAACAATTCCAATGGTAATGACGACACCAAAGAATGTCTCGAACAAGTCAAATTCGGTAGTTTAAGGGAGAGCGTTTTTCGTGATGAGGAATCGAATGAATTTATCACGGGTTAGTTAATTATAAATTCTTGAGAAGTCTATGCCTTATTCGATACCAGTTCTACCTATTCTTTTATCTCTCTTGCTTGCGCTCAACGTTTAAATTTAACTTCGGAGAAGTTAGACTTTGACTTATTGGTTGAAACTTCGTTAGTAGAAACCTTCGTTACCTCCACTATTTATAAATCTTGTTGATTCAAATCGACACTTTCACGTTACCTGTCAATCTTATCTCTTTGAAAATACTTGCCTTTGATGTGATTTTTAGAAATCGATTGGTTAACTACTCATCATGCTTTTCGTAAGGTTGTTAGCTTTCATATTCCTAACCAATCTGTTATGCTAATTCAAGCAACCAAACCACTAAAGTCAATCATTGTCATATCAAGCCATAAGTAAAGAGCCCCGGTCCTTTCGTTGTTGAATTTCTTGTGTGGAATGCACCGAAGCCAGACTTTCTGTAGGCGATGTTGTGAATGACGATGGCAAGTTGATAGGTATCAATGTGACGTACTATCCAAGTCTTGGATGATGGTCACACTTTTGAATGGTATTTCTATTGTTAATAAATTTCCTGACATATTCTTGAAGACTTCTTAGCCGACCCTAGAGCATGAAATCGAATTTTGTATTGACCCCAGTACAAAACCCATTTCTAAAAATCCTTAAACATTTATTCAACTAAAGCGAACGTAACATGCGCCAAAGACATTGGATCGAGCTGTTAAAAATTATGATCGTACCATACCATCGTGCAAAAGCGAACGTGGTAGCTGACGCGTTGAGTAGAAGATCGTATGCGGTTACAAGTGCGAATATACGAACCCACGTGAATATAACGAATATACGATTAGAATTGACTTTAATTGTGAAAGTTAAAGTCGCTCATGCTACATACTCAGAGCTGATGAATGTAAAGAAGAAGGTTCATGAGGGCGTTATTCTAGAAGCAAGAATTGACGAAGAGAGAAAATCTCAACCCTCGTTTTAATTAACCCATTTTAAATCCTTGATGAAGTAGAAATTGTGGCTTATAGACTCGTTTTACCGCCAAGTATGTCGCGTGTTCATAATGTTTTTAACGTATCGATGTTACGTAAATATGTGGACGACCCGAACCACATTATTAATTTAGAATCGGACGATATAGCGAATAATTTAACGTTTGAAGATGTACCTGTTAGAATCTTGAAATATATTTTGTGCTCAAAGGTTATACCTCAAGAGTTAGAATCTGACGAGATATTCTCACCTGTTCGGCATACCAGGTACGTACGTAAATTTTGAGGGCGAAATTTCATAAGGAGGGGAGATTGTGAGACCCCAGATTTTATGAATAAAGATTTAATTTTCTCGATTTTTTTTTAATATTATGGCGTGGATTTGATATAATATTATAGTTGTTGGTAATATTTATAAATTTTGCAAAGTATGCAAGTTGTTGTATAATATTCGATTGGTCGGGGAATATTCTTTTTGTCGGAAAATATCCGTACGACGGTACAATCATTGGTGGACACCGTAACGAAATTATTGTCGGATTGAGAAAACGACAAAAATATTTTATGAAAATAACGGCGTAAGTTTTACCGTTAATATTGTTGAACTACTCAGTAGTAAAAGTACACTAATGCGCGTGGTTGCATAGTAGCACACATTATTGATTATTGATGCTTAAGTGATAAGTCACTCTATTTTGTTTTATTGGTATTATTAATGTAATAAAACAGAAAAACTTTTTATATAAAACAGAATACTTTTATAAAGTTATTCTATAAATAGAATATATTATATTCTATTATGCATATTGTTGCATAGTGTCTGCATAGTAAAATCTTTTTATACAAAACAGAATACTTTTATAAAGTTATCTATTTTATTAGACAATAATTAGAATATATTATATTTTATTATTCATAGTATTTGCATAGTGCCTGCATAGTAAAATCTTTTATAACGTTATTCGTTTTATTAGATTATAAATAGAATATATTATATTTTATTTAAAAGATTTTGCTTTAAATATGGACCGCTAGATTAAAGTAAATCAATCTGGACTGTTCATGAATTAGTTACTATGCAGTCCATTCTTCTATAAATAGAAGCTCATTCCTTCATTATTTCTTACGAATTCACTAAAACTCTAGAGAGAGAAACTATAGAGAGAATTCTTCTATAATCTTGAGCGTATTTCTTTAGAGTTTAAGAAAACTTTGAGCGTAGTACAAGTTTTCTTCGAGTATATCCTCGCCCTACCAGTCGGAATATCTTCTTTCAAAGGTAGGGGATATTATTTGTTGTACTCGTAAGGGGTGTTATTTCTTTCTTTCGTCTTCATGAAGAGAACTTCTGTTATTCAATTCTTTATTATTATGTTGGAATAACCTATTTATGCGAAGTACCGCATACATGGTGAAATTCTTCTGTTATTCCATTATTTATTATTCTATTGCAATAACCTGTATACGTGGGCTACCCTATACTTGGTGAAATTCTTCTGTTATTTCATTCTTTATTATTTTGTCGAAATATCTTGTCTGTGCATTTACGCCGGACCTGGTTCCATTATTTATTATTCTATCGGAATATCATGTCTGTGCATTTACGCCGGATCCTGGGTCCATTCTTTATTATTATGTTGTAATATCCTATCTGTGCGTTTACGCCGGACCTGGTTCCATTCTTTATTATTCTATTGGAATATCCTGTTTGTACATTTTACGCCGGACCAGGTTCTGTTATTTATTATTCTATTGGAATAAACTGCTTGTGCTGTCTATCGCATGCATGGTGATTTCTTTTGTTATTCCATTCTTTATTATACCCAGTTGGTTAAAACTTTGACTTCTATACTCCATGAAATTAGTGGAATATCCTTGATATTTGCGCTTCATCCAGTATCTTTTCATGGAAATATTCTTCTGAGCATTCTTGAATTTTACTTTACAAAGAAGTATCATGTTGACAATGTGGACGTTATTAGTTCCTGGATAAATTAATTCTTGAACTTGTTTTATTGAATTCTTATATCATTGTCATCATCCTCATGCTTATATTATGTTGAAAGTCATCTGTGGCCTGTAGTGCATAGATGGACTTGGTATGATTATGACTAGGGATTATTCGGTATAATCATAATCGTAATATTACAAATGATATGAAAAAAGTCCTCATTGGCCCATAGTGCATTAATGGACAGGTTTTGGTATGATTATGACTATAGATTCTCTTTGGCCGTAGTGCAAAGATGAATTGTTTTATGGCATGATCAGGACCGTTGATGAAATTATGGTTATCTTTAGCCGTAGTGCATGGATAATTCGTGGTCATAATACTAAAGAATATCCTTGGCCGTAGTGCAGGGGTGATTCGATGATGTGGATTATTTATTAAGCTGAGTCCCAGCGATAAAAGTGATGAAAAACTTTTAAAATCATAGAAGATAGTAGATTTTATACCGTACTTGACTCTTCTAATGGATTGCTTGTTCCGCTGAAGTTAAACTTGATAGTTATTATATTTTATCAGTTTAACACTGTTGAAGGCTAACGATAAATTATTCTGCATTATTTTAGTCATAATATTTCTTACTGGGCTAGTTGAGCTCACCCTTTCTTTTACTGTTCTCTTCAGAAAATGTGAATGTAACAGGGACTAGTCGGGGAACAGAGTGATGGTCCTAGATGGTTGCATTAGTAGTCCTCAATATTCTGTGAAATAGTTTAATAATAATTGTTATGAGGACTCTTTTTGAGTTTTTATACTCTCTAGTAGACAATATTTGTATTCAAAGTCACAGTTTATGTTTTGTCGTATTGTACACGACAGTTGTATTATTAAGTTGTATTTGAATTCTGTACCATGTATCTGGTGACTCAAGATGGGTGATGTATACCTATTTTGGGGGCGTCACATACCCCGTCAGAGATATTACTTTGATGTCTCGGGCAGATCGACGACTTTATTTCATCCTTCTAATTTTTCGATCAGAGGTTGTCCTTTTGAATCGATGCTCTCAATAAGCTCTTGTCCAAATACCAACCTTCAGATTGAACCGTTGCCAATGCTTCAATCTCCAGATGACCGAGCTCTACGATTCTGATGCATGCTTTTCTTAGACATAATCGTAGTGTCTTGTTGACTGTTGCTCATTTGACACTTAGAGACAACACTACGATCTTTGAAGGGTGTTCATTAGATCTTCAATGTAGATGTAAAGCCCCCAAATCCAGGTACTTGAAACCCGAACTCAGTGCTTCACGATACCATTTTTATGAGCAGAATAATACTAATAATAACAATAATATAAATACCCAACTTAATTTACATAAATATCAGAGTCTATTCCCAAGCACGTAACCTTTAATACATTCATTACATAACATGATAGATAAATAGATATCATTCTCTTACTAATATCAAATTATTACATAAGATATCATTGTATTCATTCAGCAACCTTTCCTTTTCCCTTGTTCTTAGCTGAGCCTTCAGGTTGTTCACACTTAGCTGAAAACATTTAAATTAAGCAATGATGAGCATTTGAGTGCCCATCAAGTAATAAAAATTATAAATATTAACTGAAAGGATTAAATGTTTTCTTTGTACTAGCCCTTCTATAACGAATTAATAGTTGTGAAGTAATCTGTACCAATAATAATAATATATTAATTCTATACCAAAATTTTAAAACTACGTACTGACTATAACTGGGGTTAAAGTGACATACTATGAACATTGTTTTCTATTTTCGAAAAGGTTAAACAGAACTTCATCTGCAAACCGTCATAACTTACGGGCACGGGGGGTGATCAGCCCGTTATGACTTGTATTGATCAATACTACATGTAAGAATGATATTATCGTTCATCTATCCGCCTTTGGCGCACAAAAAGTTTTCCCATGTATGGGATGTTCATACTTAGTCGGGAATCCAAATCAAAACAATTCGGTTGGATATAAGTAAGGTTTTATCATATTCAACGATATTTCTAAATCTATGTCTAGCTGGGCAAATAGCTTAGACGGCTTTTACTTAAGGTATACATACTGACAATCAATAGGTGTATATATATATATATATATATATATATATATATATATCAACATGTGATTAAATACAATGATTATCCAAGTGGGGACACTTGTATAACTATAATTAGAAATTAACGAATAGAATAAGTATCTGAATAATAATGTAATACCATGTTGATAATCAATGATCAATATAATATATATAACAATAGGGTTAATAATCTGGTACAATAATAATATAATTCTAAAACTTTCTTACTCATATCCATTGTATAAAGAAAATGCAAAGGTAAGATACTTGACTGATACGCTGCTTATAATTCGCAACTTAGTTTTATCTTTTATATAGCAACCTATCAGTAATAAGATTATTTTGCTGATTAGAATCATATCGTAACCATAATACTGCTTATTGTAGTCAGCACATAACCCAATCACATTGTCACACATGTTTAACAGTCATTGAATCACAAATAAACATTAATACAATCAAAATATCTAAGTCCAGATTAATTTCTGAAACATGTCGGTATACCGACGGCTTTATCGGGTAATTATCGAGTCTAAGACTCTATCCTGTAGCTCAATAACTGTAATTATCAGTCATATTATTTTTAAATGACTTATAATAATTTTTAAATAATCATTGTAATTTATCATGATTTTTCAAACACCGGAATTATTATTAAATGATTTAAATATTAAATAATTCTATTATTAATATTTAATTAATATTAAACTATTAATAAAACCTTTGTCAAAATATTAAAGTTATTTATAATAACTCAAAATATTTTTAAAGTATTAATATTACCCTTAAATGATTTAAAAGCATTTTTAAATAATTACCATTAATATTTAAATATTAATGTATCATTTATCAAAATATTAAAAGTCAGTAAGTATAACTTAAAATATTTTTAATTCATTTATATCCTTTTTAAATGATTAATAAAACAATTTTTAAACCATTTATTTAATGTAATTATTAAATAAATTTAATATCATTAATATTAAATTAATATCATTAATATTAAATTATTAATTAAATTATCCTTTAAATACTAAAATTTATATTTTATAACTTAAAATATCTTTAAACACTTTACTTTCATTTAATATGATTTTTAAAATCATTTTTAAACTAATTTATTTAATATAATTATTAAATAATTCTAATATCATTAATAATAAATTATTAATAGAATTTACCTTTAAATATTAAAAGTTATATTTTATAACTTAAAATATTTTTAAATACCTTATTATTATTTAAAATTATTTTTAATATAATAAAATCATTATTTATTTATTTAATTCATTTATTAAATAACTTAATTATCATTAATATTAATTTATTAATGACATTTATCACAAAATATTAAATGTCATTAAAAATAGGTTAAAATATTTTCTTATATCATAATATAATTTTAAATGATTTTTCAAGTATTAAAATTATTTTTAAATAATTTATTTAATATAATATTTAAATAAATTAATTACCTTTACTAATTCAACAATATTAATTATTTATGAAATATATTGAAAATTATTAAAAACTAATTTTCAGACTTTAAAATAATATATTTGTAATTTAATTTGTATTTTTAATAATTAGAAACTAATTTTTCCATTTATTTAATAAAAATATATTTTTTATAAAGAAACTGTCGCTAAAGACTGCCTATAGCGATATAACCGTCGCTATAGGTGTTCTTCATGTTTTTCATCAAACCCAAAACGTGCATGTCAGTGAACGAGTGACCAAGTTTGACCATGAATCATTTACTGTGTATTGAGTTTCTTGGCTAGCAATTGATATGATATTGTAGTGTTAATGTAGCACTACAAGTATTGTAGACACTCAAAATTTTCTGTACTACTGTTACTAACATTGCAGGAGGACAAATTTGTCTTTTAAGAGAGAACCCTGAAAGACAATCCAAATCGATACCGGATACTACCGGAAGTGCAGCATCAACCCCGGATCACAATCTGGGAGTAACGATTTCAACCTCGGATTTAACCCCGAGACCTGCAGATACAATACCGGAACACACACCGGAGAAGACCGATTAATCTCGAAAATAACCCCGAGGTATCCAGTCTCAGTCCCAACCATGTGAATAGCCACCAACCTTAGGTGATAACCCCAAGGAATGCAGTTTCGGAGATAACCCCAGAAATGCTTGTTTCAAATGCCATCAGCTTCAATCTCGGCACTCACAACGAGATACATTGTGCCAACCCGGCAATAACATCGGGAAGACATGCACACCTCAAAGATGACAATGAGGACCTTCAACAATTGCAGCAGTCCAATCTTAGCGAAGTTTGAGCAACTGTCTGCTTTATCAGCCCAATCCGGCGATAACACCGGTGAGGGGAAACATCGTCATCTCGTCCAAAATGATGCCACGTCTCGTCTCTGCGCAACGATGTCCCACAAGGTTAACCAATCCCGAGTGACTATTGTGCGGTGTAACGGATGAAAGTTGAAGCTTGAAGACCGGAGGTTATCATCCAATCTTCAATGACTTCGCACAAACTCTAATTCCATGCCATCGTACAACTCTCGATAACGGTGGTCCAAAATAGGTTATGAATACCTCAAAACGGATGCCCGAATTGCACTTCTCAAAATCCGAGTGGACATTACAGTGCCTGAGTGCACGTACTTCGAGACGACCCGACCCGACAAAACCGGGCTGACCCGACCCGCCTCTGGTACACATGCGGCTCTGCCGCAGGTACACCTGTGGCTCATATGCCTATAAATAGAGGGCTTGAGGTGCTGATTTTAATAGAAAAAAGACGGGGAAACCCTGCACAATTTTCTTTGCACTCGTCATACAGTGTATTTTCCCACTTTCAAACACCTGTGAGCTCATATATAGCCTCTTTTGTACCCACAAAAGCCCAGTGTTTACCCACTCTAAAGATATAGTAGACTTTTTTAGCAGTCAGCTGTAAGCCTTCTCACACACTTTAGAGTCTTTTTCTTCATCTTTGCACACACTCTTCTACACGTTGAGAGAGTCGTGTTGCTTGCTTTTGCCCGAACTTCGGTCCGTGGTTTCGTTACAGTATATATATATATATATATTATATATATATATATACTTATATATATATTGACTAACATTATCGAGTTATGCCTCGATCGAGCCTAGACTTCGGTCTGGAGCGTTTACTTGCTTTTTTTATATTTATATTTATATATATGAACTGTGTGTCGAACTTTGTTCGATGAGCCTAGACTTCGGTCTGGAGCATTTATTGCTTTAATATATATATGTACATTTATATATATTAACTGTGTGTCGGACTCTGTTCGATTAGCCTGGATTTTATATCCGGTGCGTTTACTCGTTTATATATATATATACTTATATATATGAACTGTGGTTGGACTCTGTTCGATGAGCCTGAATTTTATATCCGGTGCGTTTGCTCGCTTTTATATATATATATGAACTGTGGTCGAACTCTGTCCGATGAGCCTGGATTTTACATCCGGTGCTTTTACTGCTTATATATATATATTTATTTTCGTCCTGCCTGGAGTTTCCGTACAACTTTATTTATGTGTCGTCCCGCCTGGAGTTTCCTCCGTGGCGGTTGATAGCTTTTAACAACTTTATTTACATATCTGATCCCCCATGGAGGTGCTTCGTGGTTGGTGATCCTGTCTGTATATATATATTTACAGCTTTTATATATATACTTGCTTAATGCTTTCATACAAATTATAATATTCTATGCGCCTAGGAATCATATGATCACAGATTCATCCCATTGGATCTAGATTCGGTTCCCGTGATGGACATTTTCAGCTGTAAGCAGCTTGTAAATTATTCTGCTATGTCTGAATTTTCTCAGATGGTTTCCATACCCACGAGGAAGTCGGCATTATTGTTGTATATTATTTTCATACGGATGCCTCGCATCCTGTCAAATAAAATCAATCCAGCCGATCACTTAATAAAAATGGGAGTGTAAAAGGTCTCAATTCTTATTGAGCATCAGGGTTTGAAAAACCTCTTTTATAAAACATCACTGCCATATCTTGCTAAAAACTGAATTTTTACATAAATTCAAATCCTGTGTATATAGGTTTGAACGAGGCCTCGCACAACTTTCATATAACAACACATTTAGCCCCCCCCCACACACACATATACACACTCAGATAATAGTTTCTAGAAAAGAGGCGGTCACCGTGGTAACACGGATGTCGGGGGATGTAAGAACCCAACTTTTTAATGAATAAAATCGAATTTTCTCTATTTATTATTGTGAATAATAAAGTGTTAATTTGATATAATGCTTTGGTTATGGGTGAAATGTGCAAAATTTTCAAAATACGCAATTGGTTATAAAATATTCATTTTTGTCGGGGAATATTCGTTTAGTCGTGAAATATTCTTTTTGTCGGGAATATCCGTACGACGGCGCAGTCATTTATGGGCCCCATAACAGAATAACTGTCGAATGAAGAAAATGATAAATTTGAGTTTTTATAAATAACGGCGTAATCGTTACCGTTAACACTGTTGGAATAGCCGGTGGGTAAAGTAAAGTAATACGCCTTGTTGCATAGTAGCATACGGTATTGCACAGTATTTTTGAATTATTAATTCTTACGTAAGAAGGCACTACTCAATAATTGTTATAATAATTACTGTTCAATATATTATTTTATTGGTTCAATAATTGCTGCGTTGATATTTTATATTATTGCTGTTTCAATAATTGTCACTGCACAATATTTCCCATTATCAGATCAATAATTCATATTATTTGAATAATATTATTAGATAGCATTATTGGCAATGTCTAAAAAGTTCTATCAAGGAGAGGTTTGGTCACCTAATTGCGCGCTAGTAAGGAGAAATCCTTATTGGAAAGCCCCGTCTTTCCTGGGAACTGCCTGATTGTCATAATTGTGATTCTGTAATATTATTTGTGAATAATTAATTATTGATTTATATGATAAGGAAATATTTATTTGATGTGGATATAAATGATGGATTTATTTATGTGGTTATAAATGAAAGAATTAATGTTGAGGTGTTTTATCAGTATTTTATCGGATTGGAGGTATTAAAATATTAAATCGGTGTTCTTAAAGCTCTATTGCGTGAGTTATAATTTTTAATCTGACCGTTGATTTTTGGATATGTTATACATATATAAGTTGAGTATATGTTTATAAATTTTGAACCGTTAAAAAGGAACATATGATTTGTTATGAATTTTAATAGGTGACTGATTCGGAAATTAGGTTTATAAATGGTTTTGGTAGAAAATTCTAGAAATGAGTGGGCCCCACATTTTATTGTCGGGGAAGATGGCTAATTTTTGGTGGATGGAATAGTAGCAGGTAAAACCATCAGGTAGCATGTCAAGACTACTTCAGCGTGCTAACATTTTCCTATAAATAGATGGCTAAGTTAGAATTGAAAATCACACCAGAATTCATAAGTTTTCTCTCTTTTTCTCTCTAGATTATCGAGTGTATTTTGTGAGTATTTAGATACTTGGCGAGTTGCTATTCATCAGTGCAAGTTTCCTTCAGCGTCATATCTGATATCTAGTCAGAAGTGCTGCTCTTTTGAGGTAAGGGTTAATAAGGGATATTAAGGGATGTTATATTCTTCATAATGATGTTATTCTTTCAATATCATTATACTGACATATTGGTATGGATCTTATTGTGAAATTTATACCTTTTTGAGTTGGGGTTACTATTCACACATACGACACTATTCACGTATACGGCACTATTCATGTATATGGCACTATTTACGTATATAACATTATTTACGTATACGGTACTATGTACGAATACAGAGTACTATTCACGAGTTACTATTCATGAGTTACTATTCACGGGTACTATTCACGACAAAATTTAATTTCTTTTTCTGACCAAATTATCGTTGATTTATGATTGTTGCTCTTGAAAATAAATGCAGTTGTTGATCATATTGTTTTTATTATCATATAAACAATTTTTATAACCCTGATGTTGAATTTCTCTTTCACTTGAGTGTAAAGATGGGTAATGTAAAGTCCCCGAACCCGGATACTTGAAACCCGAAAGAATTAAGCAAGGATGAGCAATTAAGCAAGGATGAGCATTTGAGTGCCCAGCAAGTATTATATATATATAAGCTGAAAGAATTTAAATGTTTTCTTTATAATATTCTTCTATAACCAGTCAATAGTTGTGAAGTAATCTGTACCAATAATAATAATATAACAACCCTCATTCAAATTTTTTTGAAACTGTGTATTGACTATACATAGGGTTTTTGTGACATACTATGAACATTGTTTTTCATTTTTGAAAGGGTTTAAACAGAAATTCATCTGTAAAACAGCCATTGCT
Source organism: Panax japonicus (assembly GCA_020205505.1). Taxonomy (NCBI): domain Eukaryota; kingdom Viridiplantae; phylum Streptophyta; class Magnoliopsida; order Apiales; family Araliaceae; genus Panax; species Panax japonicus. Next base: position 12,435,753 of record CM035111.1, read on the forward strand.
TACGGTCCTGAGGGTGTACAGTCCATGGACCCTGTATTGATCAATACTACATGTACAAGAACGATGTTATCGTTCACTCTGTCCGCCTTGGGCGCATAAAAATTTTTCCCATTATCGGGATGTTCATACCTGTCGGGTTTTCATAACAAAGGTCTTATATAATTCAACATATATGTATATCAAAGGTATATCAACATGTGATTAAATACAATGATTATCCAAGTGGGGACACTTGTATAATCATTTATAAAAATTAACGAACAAAATATATAACTGAATTATCATATACTAACATGTTGATAATCAATGGGCGTATATAATATAGGCTTAACAATCTGTACAATAATAATATAACTTTAAAACATTCTTACACTTGTCCAATGCATAAAGAAAATGCAAAGGTAGGATACTTGCCTGATGCGCTGCTTACAATTTACGCAACTTAGATCTATCTGTTATACCGAAACCTATCATTAATAAGATCATTCTATCGATTAGAATTACATATCATAACACATAGTACTGCTTAATGCAGTCAGCACATAATATAATCACATTGTCATACATGTTCAACAATCATGTTATCACAAACAAACATCCACTCATTCCTAATCACATTGTCACACAACTTTATCCACCATTGAATCACAAATAAAATAATTAACTAACTAAATTTCTAAATCCAGATCAATTTCTGAACCATGTCGGCCTACCGACATCTTTATCAGGTAATTATCGAGTCTAAGACTCTAAATAGTTCAATATCCATTTAGACTAATTAAATAACAGTCATATCATTTTTCATGACCTTATAATAATTATTACCATTTACCATAATTTTTGAAATATCAGAATCATTATTAAATGATTTAAATATTAAACAATTCTATTATCATCAATATTTAATTAATATGAAACTATTAATCAAACCATTGCCCAAATATTAAAGTTATTTATAATAACTCAAAATATTCTTAACGTATTTATATTACCCTTAAATAATTTTTAAAACATTTAAAATCATTATTAAATAATTACCATTAATATTTAAATATTAATGAACTATTTATCCAAATTATAACTTAAAATATTTTTAAATTCATTTATATCCCTTTTAAATGATTTTTAAATAAATAAAACATTTTTAAACTATTATTTAATATAACTATTAAATAAATTTAATATCATTAATCATTAAATAAATATCATTAATATTAAATTATTAATGAAAATATCCCTTAAATATTAAAAGTTATATTTTATAACTTAAAATATCCTTAAACACTTTATTTTCATTTAAAATGATTTTTAAAATAATAAAATCATTTTTAAACTAATTTATTTAATATAAATATTAGATAAATTTAATATCATTAATTAATGAATTTAACCTTTAAATATTAAAAGCTATATTTTATAATTTAAAATATTTTTAAATACCTTATTATTATTTAAAATGATTTTTAATTTAATAAAATCATTTTTAATTCATTTAATAAATAACTTAATTATCATTAATATTAATTTATTAATGAAAATTATCACATAAAATTAAAAGTTATCAAAAATAACTTAAATTATTTTCTTATACCATAATATAATTTTAAATGATTTTTCAAATATTAAAATCATTTTAAAATAATTTATTTAATATTATAAATAAATAAATTAAATACTTTTAATATTCCAAAAATATTAAATATTTATGAAATATATTTAAAATAATTAAAAACTAATTTTTAGAATTTAAAATAATTTTTAATAATTTATTTTGTATTTTTAATAATTAAAAACTATTTTTTCTATTTATTAATTAATTTTCGGAAATAAATAATAGAAACCGTCGCAGAAGGCCCCTATAGCGACAGAACCGTCGCTATAGGTGTTCTTGAGCCTTCAAGAACATTCATAGCCAGCGTTTAAGTACCCTACTTTGACCACGATTTCTGAGCTGTTCATGATGTTTCTAGCCTCGATTTTGGTCCGATCATGTAGCTTTTATGTAGGACTACATGACCCAGCAACAAACATGATTATAACATGTATAACCAACGAGATCTGAAGCCTTGAACAAGCTGTCAGAGCTGTTCTTCATTTTCTGGGTTACCCAGAAATGAAGAACAGTTCGACTGGCCAGTTTTTGGCTTCCACAACTTGTGATCTAGGTGATAGTTTTATGATCTAAAAGTTCCAGCTTGTAGACAACATGTGATACTACAATTCCATTACAAAACATCAACATATCAACAATAAATAAAGCATATTCGATCCGGTCAAAGTCTGTCAGAGATCATGTTCATCAGTTTTTTGGGTTACCCAGAAAACTGAGTTCATGATCGTCTGACCTCCTTTGACCAACTACCAAAACCAGAACAAGAATTATTTATAGGTTCTAAAAGCATGGATCACTAGTTGAACTAACATACTATAACTTAGATTCAACACAAACAATAAAACATAAATACACTGAACGATCTAGCCGGATAAAAATCTTGTCAGACCGGTTCTTGGCTGTTACCCAGAAACGCCCGGTCATGGCCGGTCAACTATTTTTGACCGTAAATAACTTCTATTTTAGACATCAAATGACCTTGAGGTCACTTTCAGATTACAGACCACAATACAGGCTACACATAACAACTTAAAAACAACATAAATCATAAACCATCAAGGATCTGTGACCACTGGCATTCGTTGTCAGACCACAAAGCATAATTTTTCCAGATTTGCAAAATCATCAAATCCGAGCCTCTAGATGTTATGGATCTAACATCTAGCAACCCAGATCATCTATTGACACCATAATCAACATGTTTAACACATCAAACATAAAATCTAACAACAGAAAATTGGACAGATTTTTGGGCTAGAGTTTATACCTTTTCGATCCAATTCTTTATTCTGACTTCTTGATCTATTTTTGGTAAACGTGGGGCTTTGATTTAGGACTGATATACTATATATTTTCGTAGCTTTTAGAGAGAGAGAGAGAGAGTCTAGGATGGGTGTTGTGAGAAAATGGGCAAGAAAATGAGACTTTTCTCTCTCATAATCTATATATAATACTTAGATGCATTGTATGTTGCTATGATCTGATGATTGAGATTGATTTGCTGGAAGTTTGTAGCACATGGGGTTGGTAGGAGTTGGTTAACAACTACACCAATTGTCAAAACCTACACAATAGCTTCTTTAATGCTAAAAAATATGAACACTAGGCTTGTAATATTAATGGCACATTGATCAATTAGCAAACCCTTAGGGTTTGACCCTTAGGGTTTAACCCTAAGGTTAAGCACATAACATTCAAGCATTTTAAATTAGGGTTTGTAAAAAATAAAATTACAATTTTAGTTTCTAAAATTATAATTAGGGTTTATAAAATAATTTAGGTCTTTAATTACTTAATACTTTTCTAATTAGGTTTAAGCAATACTAATTAGCATTTCATTTCTCAAATTAGTGATTAGGGTTTACCATAAGCAATTTAGGGTTTCTAGTACCAAAAATTAGGGTTTCTAGAAATATAATTAGGGTTTCTAGAAATTAAATTAGGGTTTTAAAATAATTAGGTTTATTAAATAAAAGGTCTTAATTTACTTATCACCTTGCTAACTAGGGTTTAAGAAACACTAAGTAACATTACATTGTCCAAAATAGTGCTTAGGATTTACATTTACAAATTAGGGTTACTAATTAGAAATTAGGATTTATAATTTCTATATCACCAATCGTTAATCACATTATTGTGATTACATAACGACCTAACAAATTCTTAAAGTCGTGAATGACTTTCGCTTTAGGGTTTCAATTCAATTAGGGTTTAACAGTTTGAAACTATGGTTTTTATTTATTAAATAGGGTTTAATAACAAAATTATATAATGCATAACATATATCATATAACACAGTTATACAACAATCTTGAACTCACAGCTGAGTTTCAAATTAGAGTTTTAGCACTTAAAATTAGGGTTTAGGGTTTTCTAAAAATTATTAAAGGTTTCGAGAACTTTAATTAGGGTTTACCTAATTAAGACATTTAATACACGCCATAGATTATATAACACACTTATAAAACAATCTTGCACTATAATTTAAATCTCAAATTAGGGTTTAACATTATTACTAAGGTTTGGTCATAATACACCGTAATTGATCAACCATTATCAATACAGAAATACCGTACATATTCATAGCACTAAAAATCAAAATATAATTATATTATAATATTATTATCATTATTCCTTATTCCAGAACCAGAAATAGGGTTTGAAAAATATTATTAAGGTTTATAAAAATATTAATAGGGTTTGGTTATAATATAATAAAACTGTTCCACACATTAACATTACGCACGTAACACACATATCTATAACACTGACAAATAATAATATAATATTATTATTTTCATTCCTTGATCAAAATTCGGAATTAGGATTTGGATTCCATATCTGAATTATCTTTCATATATAACCTTATTAATTAAGTAAAAATAATTTACTTAACTATTCTAAAATAATTTCATATAATAAAATATTAATTATAAAAATTCTATAATCATATCATATGTAATATAATTATCATATTTTCATGGAAAATACACATTAAAAACATTTTTACTATAAAACTAATTATTATTAGAATATAATTTATAATGAACAATAATTCTAAAATAAAATTATTCATAACCATTCATGTAATAAATAATTTTATATTTATCACATAATTACATACATAATACCTTTCACGCATTCTTACCTTTAAAATAAATAATTATTCTAAAATCATTTCATATATTACTTAAATAATATTAGATTATATTTTCCTTGAAAAATAATTAATAAAACATTTCCAATAAGGAATTAATTAGTATAAAAATATAATTGATAATAATCAATAATTCTAAAATAAATTTATTTGCAATACTTAATGTAATAAATAAATTTTATTTATCACACATATAATTATAATTACACATTACCTTAACACATATCATTCATATTTATTTTAATAAATAAATAAAAAAAATTATACTCAAAATTTAGATTTATTTATATAGAAAATATCGGGTTGTCACAGGTAAATTATTGGTATGATCGTGACTGAGGAATATCTTTGGCCTGTAGTGCAAAGATGAATTGTTAACTGATATGATCATGACCATTAAATTTATAATTGAATATATTTAGCTTAAGTATAAAGATGAATTGATTAACATGGTTATAATTATTGTTTATATAAATTCTGAAATGATTATATATTTCTTTGAGATGTGAATATATTTGGCCTATAATGCAAATATGAACTGTTGAGGAATATCTTTGGCCTGTAGTGCAAAGATGAATTTTTGATGAACATCTTTGGCCCGTAGTGCAAAGATGGTTTGTTAATTAATATCTTTGACCCGTAGTGGAAAGCTGAAATTGTTAGTATGATTATAAACAGGAACTGTGATTTAGTATAACCATGATCTTTGATGTTTTAGGTAAAGACATGTGATGAAAATTATCTCCGTCCTGGGTGCGAAGAGGAATTTAGAACTACAATTATGATTAAGAGTTATTTATATGATTGTGGACCAAAATTGTTGATTGATGTTACAGGGATAAAACATTGTTGGTGGATTTTTAACATGGAGAAGATAATAGACTTTATAGTCTATTTGACTCTTCTAATGGATTGCTCGTTCTGCTGCAACTATGGTTAAAATTTTTTATCATCTACCATATGTTCTAATTCTCTGATTTATTACTGTTAAAGGCTATTGATAATTTATTTATCTTTAGTCATGATATTCTTTACTGAACTAGTTGTGCTCACCCTTTTGTTTCACAATTCCTTTCAGGTAATAAGAGTGTAACTGGGTCGAGCGGGGGTAACAAGGGAATAGAACGGTGGTCATCATTTAGTAGTTATATTTGGTGAATCAAATAGGGTCAGGCGAACCCAACATTGGAAGCGTGCTTTGCCACTATCATACAAGATGTCTAAAGACATACAACCTCGTGTCATTATAAGACAGGGTTGTGCACATCCATTTACTGAGCATATCTACGCGCACTACATATATGATCTTGGTGTTTGTTTGAAGTATAATTCTCAATTGGAGATAACAGAGATATTTATATGTCAAGAGAAGACTCACCATTGGAAAGAATATGATAGTAATCTTCTCGTTTTTCTTTGGGGTGTATTGGGTCAACCAAGGATAATTCTGTGGCCATATGATATCTATCATAACCTAGACGCATGGCCTCCCATGTACGAAGGTTTCCTTGAGCACTTCCCAAAGATTTTAATTTCTAAAACAATTTTTGACTATACCTTTATGTAAGATGTCATGGTGACGTGGTACCCAAGTTGGTGTCAAGAGTCACAGTTGATATATATATTTATATCAAAACTCACACCACATGAGTTATTGTATTTTGCATGATAATTGTTGTAATAAAGTTGTAGTTGTTTTCTGTACCATGTATTTTGCGACTCAGAATGGGTTGGATGGAATGGACCTATTTTGGGGTTGTCATAGTTGGTATCAGAGCTTAGGGATATGGTCTCTGGCGGAGATCGGGGAATAGAACTAGGAGGGGAGAGATGAGTAAATCTTTCGCTAGCGTGTCCTACCTAAGCTTATTTGTTGGTCAGTCATAATATCCGAATATTATGTGATATGTTAATTTGTTCAATTAACCCTTGTTTTGAAGCTGTATTCTAGAATGATATCTGAAATACAGGAGATGAGCAATGGAGAAATCATGAGGACAAGGAAGATGGAATCTGAAATGAAAGCAAGATATTCTCAACTCTTGAAATACCAGGTACGTAAATTTCGGGGATGAAATTTCATAAGGAGGGGAGGTTGTAAGACCTCAACTTTTTAATGAATAAAATCGATTTTTCCTATATTTATTATTGTGAATAATAAGGTGTTAATTTGATATAATGCTTTGGTTATGGGTGAAATGTGCAAATTTTCAAAATATGCAAGTGGTTATAAAATATTCATTTTTGTCGAGGAATATTCGTTTGGTCGTGAAATATTTTTTTTGTCGGGAATATTCGTATGATGGCGCAGTCATTTATGGGCCCCATAACAGAATAACTGTCGGATGAAAAAATGACAAATTTGAGTTTTTATAAATAACGGCGTAATCGTTACCGTTAACACTGTTGGAATACCCGGTGGGTAAAGTAAAGTAATACGCGTTGTTGCACAGTAGCACACGGTATTGCACAATATTTTTGAATTATTGATTCTTACGTAAGAAGGCACTATTCAATAATTGTTACAGTAATTACTGTTCAATATATTATTTTATTGGTTCAATAATTGTTGCGTTGATATTTTATATTATTGCTGTTTCAATAATTGTCACTTCACAGTATTTTCCATTATCATATCAATAATTCATATTATTTGAATAATATTATTAGATATCATTATTGGCAATGTCTAGAAAGTTCTGTCAAGGAGAGGTTTGGTCACCTAATTTCGCGCCAGTAAGGAGAAATCCTTATTGGAAAGCCCCCTCTTTCCTGGGAACTGCCTGGTTGTCATAATTGTGATTCTGTAATATTATTTGTGAATAATTAATTATTGATTTATATGATAAGGATATATTTATTTGATGTGGATATAAATGATGGATTTATTTATGTGGTTATAAATGAAAGAATTAATGTTGAAGTATTTTATCAGTATTTTGTCGGATTGGAGGTATTAAAAGATTAAATCGGTGTTCTTAAAGCTCTATTGTGTGAGTTATAATTTTTAATCTGACCGTTGGATCGTTGTGATTTTTGGATATGTTATACATATATAAGTTCAGTATATGTTCACAAATTTTGAACCGTTAAAAATGAACATATGATTTGTTATGAATTTTAAGAGGTGACTGATTCAGAAATTAGGTTTATAAATGATTTTGGTGGAAAATTCTAGAAATGGGTGGGCCCCACTTTTGGTTGTTGGGGAAGATGGCTGATTTTTTGTGGGTGGAATAGTAGCAGGTAAAGCCATCAGGTAGCATGTCAAGTCTGCTTCAATGTGCTAACATTTTCCTATAAATAGAGGGCTAAGTTAGAATTAAAAATCACACCAGAATTCATAAGTTTTCTCTCTTTTTCTCTCTAGATTATCGAGTGTATTTTGTGAGTATTTAGATACTTCGTGAGTTGCTATTCATTAGTGCAAGTTTCCTTCAGCGTCATATTCGATATCCAGTCAGAAGTGCTGCTCTTTTGAGGTAAGGGATAGTAAGGGATATTAAGGGATGTTATATTCTTCATAATGATGTTATTCTTTCAATATCATTATACTGACATATTGGTATGGATCTTATTGTGGAATTTCAACCTTTTTGAGTCGGAGTTACTATTCACGTATACGACATTATTCACGTATATGACACTATTCATGTATATGGCACTATTTACGTATATGACATTATTTACGTATACGGTACTATGTACGAATACGGAATACTATTCACGAGTTACTATTCACTGAGTTACTATTCACGAGTTACTATTCATGAGTTACTATTTATGGGTACTACTCACGACAAAAATTGGTTTCTTTTTCTGACTAAATTATCGTTGATTTATGATTGTTGCTCTTGAAAATAAATGCAGTTGTTGATCATATTGTTTTTATTATCATATATAACATTTTTATAACCCGGATGTTGAATTTCTCTTTCACTTGAGTGTAAAGATGGGTAAATTATTGGTATGATTGTGACTGAGGAATATCTTTGGCCTGTAGTGCAAAGATAAATTGTTAACTAGTATGATCATGACCATTGAATTTATAATTGAATATCTTTAGCTTAAGTATAAAGATGAATTGATTAACGTGGTAATAATTATTGTTTATATAAATTCTGAAATGGTTATATATTTCTTTGAGATATGAATATATTTGGCCTGTAGTGCAAATATGAACTGTTGAGGAATATCTTTGGCCTGTAGTGCAAAGATGAATTTTTGATGAATATCTTTGGCCCGTGGTGCAAAGATGACCTGTTGTTGAATATCTTTAGCCTGTTGTGCAAAGATGGTTTGTTGATGAATATCTTTGGTCCGTAGTGGAAAGATGAAATTGTTAGTATGATTATAAACAGGAACTGTGATTTGGTATAACCATGATCTTTGATGTTTCAAGTAAAGACAGGTGATGAAAATTATCTTCGTCCTAGGTGCGAAGAGGAATTTAGAACTACAATTATGATTAATAGTTTATCATATGATTGTGGACCAGAATTGTTGATTGATGTTACAGGGATAAAACATTGTTGGTGGATTTTTAAAATGAAGAAGATAATAGACTTTATAGTCTATTTGACTCTTCTAATGGATTGCTCGTTCCGCTGCAACTATGGTCTAAAATTTTTTATCATCTACCATATGTTCTAAATCTCTGATTTATTACTGTTGAAAGCTATTGATAATTTATTTATCTTTAGTCATGATATTCTTTACTGAGCTTGTTGTGCTCACCCTTTTGCTTCACAATTCCTTTCAGGTAATAAGAGTGTAGCTGGGTCGAGCGGGGGTAACAAGGGAATAGAACGGTGGTCATCATTTAGTAGTTATATTTGGTGAATCAAATAGGGTGAGACGAACCCAACATTGGAAGCATGTTTTGCCACTATCATACAAGATGTCTAAAGACATACAACCTCGTGTCATTATAAGACAGGGTTGTGCACATCCACTTACTGAGCATATCTACGCGCACTTGATGAGTGGGATTTAAACCCGCGAATCGGATACTTTCTGCCTTAAATACTTGTCTGGATTCATAGTTTTTTTTATATAGTTTTATAGGAATATAGTGTTTTTGTGTTTAATCATTGCATTGCAGAGCTTCGCAATGTTTTTGCTGCCTTAAAGAGGAAAAACAGTCATTTTGCGCATGCCCGCGCCGCTGCGCCAATGCCAGGTTCATTTGCCACGCCGCAGCGCCACGATCTGACCCATGCTGACGATAGTCGCGCCGCGGCGCCACTCATCCTCCCTGACTCGCGCTGCAGCACGAGCTCCGTGTCCCAGCTGCTAATGCGGCGCCGCAGCGCCACTCAAGGCTTAGTGGCCCGCGCCGCGGCGCCACCTCCGGTTCCCAGACAGACAGGAACTTTGTTTGACCTAGCAAAAGGGGTTATAGGATGCAAAAGGGGGGGGGGGGCGGCGGAGGGAGGAGATTATTGAGAAGATTGAAGATAGCAAACAAAGAAAAGGGAGGAAGAAGCTTGGAAAAAAAAGATCTATTGCTCTCCACATTTTCAGATTGTGCGCGTGAAGAGATTACTTAGCAGAAGATTACTTCTTTCTATAGGGGTTTTTCTTATTTCAAATCTTCTATTTATTGTATTTGTCTAAAATGGATAGTGTATTAGAATTTTGTGTTAGTCCCATAGTTATGAACTAACTCCATTGTTAGGATTGCAATGTAACCTTTTGAATAGCTTAATCGACTTTCTCTCTCGTTTTATATAATGAAGCATTTTGGAATGGGTTGTTGTATTTTGCTTATATTGTCTGATTTCTTGATAATGAAATAGGTACTGATAGTAGTGGAAATTGATAAATGGATATTACTGTCTTCCTTTAAATACAACGACACTTGTTTTGTCCTTGACATTTAATTGTGGGCTTATTGTGCTAGTAGGATAGACATATCCTTACTTGCCTTGTGTGACCTTGGAGTTGAGCTTAAAGACCTTGGTCTAATTAGAATCACCAATAGACATATTGTGTTTTAACTTGTCAAGGATGTGCATTTGACCTTCGACAGAAGCTTATACTTATATTATTCTCGGTTGGCCATTCCTTGATTTGTTTATATTACGGAGAGTTAGAAGATTAGGCAAAGCATTAGGGGAGTTATAATCCTATCTTCATTTCTTAGAGTAGCTACTTCTCGCAATTTGATTGTCCTATAAAAATTGTTTCACCAACCATCTATTTCTTTTGTTTAGATAAGATTAGTAACGACTTTACCTTAGTAGTTGTTTCCTGTTAAATCTTTATCCTCGTGGGTTCGACACTCTCTTATCATTATATTACTTGTTGACCGCGTATACTTGCGCGTGTTTATCGGTTGCGAAAACCAGCAACAAGTTTTTGGCGCCGTTGCCGGGGACTTAGAATTAATTGTTTTGCAATATTAAATCTAAGTCATTACAATCTTACTTTAAACCGATTTGTTTTTTTTTCTTTCTATTTTTTATTTTGTTTAACTCTCTCTTCAGGTAGTCTTCATTGTTTATGCCACCTCGGAAGGGGCAAAATATAATACCTCTTGATCCCGAGGTTGAAAGGACTTTCAGACGACTGCTGAGAGAAAAATCTGTGGATACACCCGATGATATACCTATGCCCGTCATAATGGCTGAGGAGCTACAGAAGTCTCTGAGGGATTATGCTATGCCTTGTATTGATGATCTCCAGGCGAGCATTTCAAGGCCCGCCATTCAGGCTAATAATTTCGAGATAAAGCCGGGCACTATTCAAATGTGCACAAACATTCAGTTTGGGGGAATGCCGAATGACGACCCCAATGATCACCTGATTAATTTTGTGGAAATCTATGACACCTTCAAATGCAACGGAGTATCTGACGAAGCCATCAGACTCCGGCTGTTCCCGTTTATATTAAGGGACAAAGCCAAGAGCTGGCTTCATTCACTGTCGACTGGCTCCATTACAACATGGGCTTACTTGGCGCAGAAATTCATGGCGAAGTTCTTTCCGCCTGCCAAAACAGCTAGGCTTAGGCACGATATCACGTCCTTTGTGCAATTTGAATCCGAATCCTTATACGACTCATTGGAGCGATTTAAGGATCTCCTGAGAAAATACCCGCACCATGGTCTGCCGGAGTGGCTTCCCATCCAGACCTTTTACAATGGATTATCCGGATCTACTCATTCGAGTATTGATGCCGCATCTGGAGGGGCATTCATGTCCAAACATCACACAGCGGGGTATGAGCTGGTGGAGACAATGGCGGCCAACAATTACCAGTGGCCTAATGATAGGCAAGCTCCGAGAAGAGCAGCGGGGGTTTATGAAGTGGACTCTTTCACATCGTTAGCAGCTCAGGTAGCAGCGCTAACAAAAAGGCTTGACACTTGGGACCTTCGACAGTTAAAAATGTGCAGAGTGTCATGGTCCAGTGTGAATTATGTCAAGGAAGCCACTCGACCGATCTGTGTGCTATAATCCCTGAATCTGTGCAATTTGTTTCCAACTACGGGCGACAACAAAACTCAAATCTTCCCACTCATTACCATCCGGGGTTGAGAAATCATCCAAACTTTTCATGGGGCAATAACAACAACAACAACAACAGCAATAACCCCAACCAACCACAACCTCCTTCTACCAGGAAGAGTTATGCCAACCCTCCTGGATTCCAACCTACGACTCAGTTCAACCCACAACCTCAGAGTAATCAGAATCAGTTTCACCATCCTCCCCCTCAACAGGAGAGAAAACCAAGTTTAGAAGATCTTCTTTCTAGGTACATATCCCAGAACGAAACCAGAAGTAACAATCAAGAGGCCTCCATTAGGAATCTTGAAGTACAAATGGGTCAGTTGGCTGCTGCATTAAACAGTCGACCACAAGGCGCATTGCCTAGTGACACTGATGTCAACCCTAAACGGGAAGGCAAGGAACAGTGTAAAGCAGTAACCCTCAGAAGTGGGAGAACCACTCAAGTACAAAGTGGTGAGGAAATTCCTGTGGAAGACAATGGGGCGACTGAAGAGGCAACTTCTGCAACGGAGATTTCTGAGACAAGTGGGGGTGACGCAAGTGGTCAAGACAGACCCCCAACACCATCTCCTCCAATGACTGCGATACATCGGCCTCTCCCTCAATTACCCTTCCCCCAGCGGATGCAAAAGTAAAAACTAGATAAGCAGTTTTCCAAATTCTTAGAGGTGTTCAAAAGACTGCACATAAACATTCCATTTGCAGAGGCGTTAGAAGGAATGCCCAGTTACGTAAAGTTCATGAAGGACATTTTGTCCAAGAAGCGGAAATTGGGAGACTATGAGACGGTGGCTTTAACAGAAGAATGTAGTGCCATCCTCCAAAACAAACTTCTGCCTAAGCTCAAAGATCCGGGAAGTTTTACAATCCCGTGCACAATTGGGGACCAATTCATTGGAAAGGCTCTGTGTGACCTAGGGGCCAGCATAAACTTGATGCCCCTTTCCATTTACAAAAAGTTGGGTCTTAATGAAGCCAAGCCGACTAACATCACCCTGCAATTGGCTGACAGATCTTTAACTTATCCGAAGGGAATTGTGGAGGATGTGCTAGTGAAGGTGGACAAGTTCATATTTTCGGCGGATTTCATAGTTCTTGATTTTGAGGAAGATAGGGAAGTCCCGATAATATTGGGAAGGCCATTTTTGGCAACTGGAAGGACCCTGATCGACGTCCAAAAAGGGGAGCTAACAATGAGAGTTCAAGACCAAGAGGTGACATTCAATGTTTTCCGAGCTATGAAATATCCCAACACCCCTAAGGATTGCTTCTAGGTCACTACGATTGCTGATTCAGTGAATGGGGTATTCTCAGAAACTTGCATTAAAGATTCTCTAGAAGCTACAATAACAGGGGCGAGTACTACGGAAGAGCCATCGCATATTGAATGTGCCATTTGGCTCGATGATCCTCAAAGATAAAGGCATTCACACCGACAATTCGAGTCTCTTAAAGATGATGAGGCATCAACTTCCAAGGGTTTGCCGTTAATCATTGAGCCTCCAGTTCTTGAGCTAAAATCGTTGCCTAACCATCTAAGGTATGCATTTTTGGGAAATTCTCTTTCATTACCTGTGATAATTTCTGCTTCTCTAACCAAGTGTCAGGAAGAGAAGTTGCTCCTTGTGCTAAAGAAGTACAAAACGGCCTTGGGATGGTCGATTGCTGACATAAAAGGGGTCAGCCCAACTCTTTGCATGCATAAGATCCTATTGGAGGAAGGCTCAAAACCTTCTATAGAGCACCAGATGCGGCCAAATCCGATAATGAAGGAGGTCGTCAGAAAAGAAATCATTAAATTGCTTGATGCGGGCATTATCTACCCCATCTCCGATAGTCCGTGGGTTAGTCCGATCCAGTGTGTGCCTAAGAAAGGAGGAATGACAGTTGTGCCCAACGAGAATAATGAACTGATTCCCACTTGGACGGTGACTGGGTGGAGAGTATGCATGGATTACAGGAAACTGAACAAATCAACCTGTAATGATCACTTTCCTCTTCCTTTCATTAATCAAATGCTCGATCGGTTGGCGGGACATGAATACTACTGTTTACTGGATGGGTACTCGGGGTACAATCAGATTTCTATTGCCCCGGAAGATCAGGAGTAGATGACATTCACATGTCCATATGGGACTTTTGCCTTTCAGAAAATGTCTTTCGGGCTGTGCAATGCCCCCGCTACTTTTCAGCGGTGTATGATGTCAGTCTTCTCTGACATGGTTGAAAAGACCCTGGAGGTCTTCATGGATGACTTCTCTATGTTTGGGAGCTCGTTTGATAACTGCCTAACAAATCTGACTGCAGTTCTCCATCGATGTGTTGAAACCAACCTAGTGCTAAATTGGGAAAAGTGTCACTTCATGGTTGAAGATGGCATTATTCCGGGTTATCGGAATTTCTGCTGGAGGTATTGAAGTTGATAAGGCCAAGATAGATGTTATCAACAACCTTCCCCCGCCCACCTCAGTAAAAGGGGTGAGGAGTTTTCTCGGGCACGCCGGATTTTACAGAAGGTTCATCCAGGACTTTTTGCGCATTACCAAACCGTTGTGCACCCTGCTAGAAAAAGATCAGCCCTTCCACTTTGATGCCGCCTGCTTGAGCGCTTTTGAATCCTTAAATACAAGACTCGTCACAGCACCTATTGTGGTAGCTCCTGACTGGACCTACCCTTTTGAGCTTATGTGCGATGCAAGTGATTTTGCTATAGGGGCAGTTTTAGGCCAGAGAAGGGAGAAGGTTTTCCACACTATCTACTATGCAAGCAAGACACTGACGGACGCTCAGTTAAATTATACAACCACTGAGAAGGAGCTGTTGGTAGTAGTGTATGCTTTTGATAAGTTCTGTTCATACCTCATCGGGACGAAGGTGATCGTATACACCGATCACTCGGCGATCAAGTATTTGATTGATAAGAAGGACGCTAAGTCGAGATTGATACGGTGGGTTATGCTCCTACAAGAATTTGACTTAGAAATCAGAGACAAGAAGGGAACTGAGAATCAAGTTGCCGACCATTTAAGTAGATTGGAAATCACTACATCAGTCGAGTGAAGCCGACAAGGCTATAAATGATTTTTTTCCAGACGAGCAACTCTTTTTGGTACATGGAAAGGCCCCGTGGTATGCGGACTTCGCAAATTACGTCAATTGCCAAGTTATCCCTCAAGGCCTGAGTTTCCAACAAAGGAAGAAATTCCTTAAAGATACTAAGCAATATTTTTGGGATGAGCCCTTCCTATTCAAACAGTGTTCAGATCAGATCTTGCGTAGATGTTTGCCTGAAGAATAAATTGAAGGCGTGTTGCATCATTGCCATTCGTCTAATTATGGAGGTCATTTCGGAGGCCAGCGAACTGCCGCTAAAGTGCTACAGTCAGGATTTTATTGGCCCACCCTTTTTAAAGATGCTCACACGTATGTGATGCATTGTGACAGATGCCAACGGGTGGGCACTATTTCAAGGTGGCATGAATTACCGCTGCAGAATATTTTGGAAGTAGAGTTGTTTGATGTCTGGGGCATTGATTTTATGGGACCATTCCCGTCCTCGTTCAACAATCTCTACATCCTTGTGGCAGTGGACTATGTCTCAAAGTGGGTGGAAGCAGTTGCCTTGCCGACAAATGATGCTAAGGTGGTGCTTCAGTTCCTCAAAAAGAATATTTTCACCCGTTTTGGCACACCTCGGGCCATAATTAGCGATGAAGGGTCGCACTTCTGCAATAAGTATTTTGTAGCACTTCTAGCCAAGTATGGGGTAACTCATAAAATAGCCACTGCTTATCACCCTCAGACCAGCGGCCAAGTTGAAATTTCGAACCGAGAGGTGAAATGAATCCTGGAAAAGATTGTTAACCCAACCCGTAAGGATTGGTCAAAGAAGCTTGATGATGCATTATGGGCCTACCGCACAGCTTATAAAACGCCCATCGGAATGTCTCCTTACCGGCTAGTTTATGGAAAAGCTTGT
Source organism: Panax japonicus (assembly GCA_020205505.1). Taxonomy (NCBI): domain Eukaryota; kingdom Viridiplantae; phylum Streptophyta; class Magnoliopsida; order Apiales; family Araliaceae; genus Panax; species Panax japonicus. The sequence continues at coordinate 12,452,022 of CM035111.1, forward strand.
CATCTCCCGGTCGAATTGGAGCACAACGCTTATTGGGCGATTCAAAAGCTTAACTTTGATCTTGAGGCAGCCGGCGAAAAGCGGCTGTTACAACTGAATGAAGCAGATGAATTTCGTCTGCAGGCATATGAAAACGCCAAGTTGTACAAGGAAAAGACCAAGAAGTGGCATGACAAGAAGATCCTTGAGAGGCATTTTGAACTGGGCCAGCAAGTTCTTCTGTTTAACTCCCGGCTAAAATTGTTTCCTGGGAAGCTAAAGTCCCGATGGTCGGGTCCCCTTCACTGTAGCCAAGGTTTATCCGCATGGAGCAATAGAGCTTAAGGATCTAAATTCCGACTCCACATTCAAGGTGAATGGGCAACGTTTAAAGCACTACTGGGGCGGCGAGGTTGACCGTCAAAATACCTCCATTACACTTGGAGACCCGGTCTAAGTCGGGATGAATAGTCAAGCCGACGACTATAAAACAAGCGCTTGGTGGGGAGGCACCCCCATCTCGGTATAAATTTTATATGTTTCTTCACTTATTCCAAGTTTAATTAGTGATTGTTCAATTTATTACATAGCTTAGCTGATAGATTTTATGTTTTGTGTCTCTCATTTTCAGGCAACATGTTTTGTATGATAATCTGCATATTATAATAGTGTTTACTATGTTTTTAACAGTGTATATTTGCTTGTGTAGTGTAGTTGTTGTACTTGTTTTGATATGTGCAGATAACAGATGAAAAAGTTCAGAGTTCAGCACTCGCACCGCGGCGCCGGATTATATACTGTCTTTCGCGCCGCGGCGCCACCGATCTATGCTGCCCACTGCTAACTCGCGCCGCAGCGCCATATTATATACTGTCTTTCGCGCCGCGGCGCCACCACTATATGCTGCCCACTGCTAACTCGTGCCGCAGCGCCATTCAACAAAGAGGACCTTGCGCCGCGGCGCCACAAGAAGTACCCAGCTTCTGTTAATTCACGCCGCAGCGCCGAGCAATGGGAAAACACTCGCGCCGCGGCGCCATTAGCGAATATTTGATTCCCAGTTGCATTTTTAAGTAAGCAGTTCGGCCAAGACTCCCATTTCTCTCAACAATCTCAACCCTCTCTCTCTTGGCAGCCTACACGCATACGACCCATCAGCCGTATCACTACAAAAACAAAAAATCCTAGCATCCATCGATCGTGTCTCTGCTCATCCTATAAAATCATATTTGAGCATCAATTTCTTATCAAAGGCATCCCCACTCAAGTGCTAGGGTTTAATTCCAAAGGTATTTTTGAGGGTTTTCATTCGATCAGAGATTTTGTTGGTTTAATTTCTTTTCTGTGTTCTTCTTCTTGTGTGATTTAGGGTGATTTCCATTAACGGAAATCGGGTTAGAGCAATTTCAATTAAAGGGTTGTCCAAGTGTTGTTTGGATATCGCACGCAAGGTGTTTGACAAATTGCCTGAACCAAAAGAGTAGGCCGATTGGGGCTGTCTTGGTTTAAAATTCACTAGGTTTGCGTTGGGGTTGAGATTGGCAGTGCTTCTAGGGTCGTTACGATAGAGTTTGAATCAAACCTACTGATACCATGGCACCAAAAAGGCAGCGTCTTAGTGTCGGTGGATCTTCGTCATCTGCCGCGGCACCACTACAGGCTTGGGACCCCACAAAGTTTGTCAGTGAGGAAACTTGGAAGCGGTACAGAGACTCCTTTGGCAAGCGCAATTTGCTTCCTGAACAGGGGTTGGGGCCTGATAGAAAAGACGGGGAACTCATGAATATGATTATAAGCGGAAGTGGGTAAACTTCACCAAACCGCCCGTATCAGCTGTTGTGCCTGTGGTTCGGGAATTCTATGCAAACGCCAGTCTTGATGGTCCTGCTGTGGTTATAGTCAGGGGTCGGCCGGTGTCATTTGACAATCAAACCATCAATGCACTGTTCGAGACACCCGACTACGCGGGAAATGATTATATGCAACAGAGAATCCGCAGTTATGACCAGGAGGATATTATCAGAAGGCTCTGCAAGCCCGGAACGGCCTGGAAGAAAAATGATTATACAGGTGAAAAGACCAGATTCCCGGCTACTGCGCTCAGTCGCTATGGGAAGGCGTGATACAGCTTCATTTGTGCCTCCATGCTCCCGACCCGTCACCTAAGCGATGTGACTAAAGACAGGGCGATTCTGCTATTCGCCATTGTCATGGGCTTGAACGTGGATATAGGAGTTCTCATCCACGACTCGATTATTAAGGCAATCAAGAGTACAGTCGTTTCGGGACTTCCCCATCCATCAGTGATCACGACATTGTGCAAGCAGGCAGGGGTACAATGGGGACTAGATGAGACAGCTTCGCCGCCCATGACTGTCATTGACCATCTGACGATCAAACGCTTCACTGTTTGGGACGGGGCAGAGTCTCATTTAAGGGGCGAAGGGTACGGACCGCCTACAGCACCGCCTTCTTCAGCCGAACCAGAGCCTTCTCAAGCACCTGAGGCAGGTCCAGCTAGTCAGGGTCTTTTGGCAGTCATCATGGCATCCCTCACCCTGCTGCATCAGAAATAGGACGCCGAGACACAGAGGCAGCGGAGGCATATCGCAGCTGTGGCTCAAAGGCAGGAGATAGCGATGAAGTACCAGGCTGAGCTGGTGAACATTATGCAAGGGATCTACACTGATTATTGTGGCGAGGGCATTGATTTCACGCCATACCAGTTTCCCGATCCTCCCATCTTTCCACCATACCCTCCACCATCACCGCCCGCCAAAGCCGACGGCGCCGATGAAGATGAAACTGAGACTGCTGCGGAGTGAGCGATCTCTAGAGAAGCCCTCTTGTGTATACAACTGCTTTATGTTTTAGCAATGAGGGCATTGCTCACCTAAAGTTTGGGGGTGTTTTTTGATTTTTATCTGTTTATCTTAGTGCTGCCATGTTAGGACTACTGTCTGACTTTATTTCTTTATTATGTTTGTATTTATCAGTTTTTTTTGGTGTAGTCTTTTGAACTGCGGGATTTGGTTGATTATCTTTATCATTATGGATGCCATGAACTGCTTTTGGTTTTATTTTGATTTTATTAGCATGATTGTGGTTTCTAGCCATCTTTTTGGGGCTTATACAGATTCAGATGCTTGTGCCATGTAAATGGCCTTTTCACCCTATTTTGAGCTGCTATTTAGCAAGGGTGTTATATTTATCATTGCTAATTTTTTGATTGTGGCTATGTCTAGCGCCAAATGAGTATATCTCTCGTAGAGTTGTGTCAAGCATGCCTTGTACTAGGGGTTTATGAGTTGATAAGTTTAGACTGTTATTGATCCGTCCTTCTAGAAAGCTCTGACCAACTGTGTTAACTAGTTATTTTTTGAATTTAGTTTGTGTATTTATTGTGTTGACAAGTTGTTCACTCTTATAAACTTTCATTTGTGCAAGGTAATAAAAGACTTAGGTGTTTATGCAGTTTTGGATCTTGGATTCTAGTTTGGAAAAAAAAATAGAATAGAAGTGTTTATATCAAAAGTTGTGCGGTGGGTCGAGATGGAGCGTAAAACGCACTCGCCCATAAACGCAGAGCCGATATCGAGATGGAGCATAAAATGCACTCGCTGATAAATATTCGTTCTTGTTGTGAAGTCTCAGTTGGCTTATGTTGATTACGTGGCCTTTACTGCTCGAGTTATTAGATTCTTAGGGGTGTTTTACACCTAGTGCCCTAAAGTCGTCTGGCTTGGGAGTCACTGATCAAAAGCTCATTCATGGGTAGTTCTGAATAGCCTAAGGTAATTAAGTACTGTCCGAGTCTGATTTTACTATCGGCATGCTAGAACCTTTTGATCTTTTCCTGCATTTGCGTCTTGTTCTTAATGTTTGTTGAATGTTTAAGTTGCGGAGTTTGCTTGGTTTTAACAATCGACTGTGCAAACTTATTTGATCTATGATTAGTCAGGACGGTTGATCTTTACACACGTACACAGATTGGATCGATTACAGTCTTATGCTTGAAATAGAATGAACCCTTACTCATTCCCGTGTTTGACTTATTCTTTTGGGGGTAGTTTATATAGATAATCGTAGCTACGATGCTAGTATATATTTTTATTTTCCTTTCGCATTCTTAGTGTCTACTGTTATTATTGTGTTAGATAGTTTGCTCGAGGACAAGGAAAGACTTAAGTTTGGGGGTATTTGATGAGTGGGATTTAAACCCGCGAATCGGATACTTTCTGCCTTAAATACTTGCCTGGATTCATAGTTTTTTTATATAGTTTTATAGGAATATAGTGTTTTTGTGTTTAATCGTTGCATTGCAGAGCTTTGCAATGTTTTTGCTGCCTTAAATGGGCAAAATAGTCATTTTGCGCATGCCCGCGCCGCGGCACCAATGCCAGGTTCATTGGTCGCGCCGCAGCGCCACGATCTGACCCATGCTGACGATAGCCGCGCCGCGGCGCCACTCATCCTCCCTGACTCGCGCTCCAACGCGAGCTCCGTGTCCCAGCTGCTAATGCGGCGCCGCAGCACCACTCAAGGCTTAGTGGCCCGCGCCGCGGTGCCACCTCCGGTTCCCAGACAGACAGGAACTTTGTTTGACCTAGCAAAAGGGGTTATAGGATGCAAAAGGTGGGGCGGCGGAGGGAGGAGATTATTGAGAAGATTGAAGATAGCAAAAAAAGAAAAGGGAGGAAGAAGCTTGGAAAAAAAAGATCTATTGCTCTCCACATTTTCAGATTGTGCGCGTGAAGAGATTACTTGGCAGAAGATTACTTCTTTCTATAGGGGTTTTTCTTATTTCAAACTTCTATTTATTGTATTTGTCTGAAATGGATAGTGTATTAGAATTTTGTGTTAGTCCCATAGTTATGAACTAACTCCATTGTTAGGATTGCAATGTAACCTTTTGAATAGCTTAATCGACTTTCTCTCTCATTTTATATAATAAAGCATTTTGGAATGGGTTGTTGTATTTTGCTTATATTGTCTGATTTCTTGATAAAGAAATAGGTACTGATAGTAGTGGAAATTGATAAATAGATATTATTGTCTTCCTTTAAATACAACGACACTTGTTTTGTCCTTGACATTTAATTGTGGGCTTATTGTGCTAGTAGGATAGACATATCCTTACTTGCCTTGTGTGACCTTGGAGTTGAGCTTAAAGACCTTGGCCTAATTAGAATCACCAATAGACATATTGTGTTCTAGCTTGTCAAGGATGTGCATTTGACCTTCGACAGAAGCTTATGCTTATATTATTCTCGGTTGGCCATTCCTTGATTTGTTTATATTACGGAGAGTTAGAAGATTAGGCGAAGCATTAGGGGAGTTGTAATCCTATCTTCATTTCTTAGAGCAGCTACTTCTCGCAATTTGATTGTCCTATAGAAATTGTTTCACCAACCATCTATTTCTTTTGTTTAGATAAGATTAGTAACGACTTTACCTTAGTAGTTGTTTCCTGTTAAATCTTTGTCCTCTTGGGTTCGACACTCTCTTATCATTATATTACTTGTTGACCGCGTATACTTGCGCGTGTTTATCGGTTGCGAAAACCAGCAACAGCACTACCTATATGATCTTGGTGTTTGTTTGAAGTATAATTCTCAATTGGAGATAATAGAGATATTTATATGTCAAGAGAAGACTCACCATTGGAAAGAATATGATAGTAATCTTCTCATTTTTCTTTGGGGTCTATTTGGTCAACCAAGGATAATTCTGTGGCCATATGATATCTATCATAACCTAGACGCATGGCCTCCCATGTACGAAGGTTTCCTTGAGCACTTCCCAAAGATTTTAATTTCTAAAATAGTTTTTGACTATACCTTTATGTAAGATGTCATGGTGACGTGGTACCCAAGTTGGTGTCAAAAGTCACAGTTGATATATATATTTTTATCAAAACTCACAACACATGAGTTGTTGTATTTTGCACGATAATTGTTGTAATAAAGTTGTAGTTGTTTTATGTACCATGTATTTGGCGATTCAGAATGGGTTGGATGGAATGGACCTATTTTGGGGTTGTCACAGGGGGTGCCTAACACCTTCCCCCCGCATAACCAAGTCCCCGGACCCTAAACGAATCTCGGTTTCGCTGACCCGTATATCAGTGTCACATCACTAGGTCAATGTGCAAACCTTTTCTCGGTTGTGTTGGTACAACCATTTAAAAAACCAACTGACGACTTTTAACAGTCCCATCGTCGACATTATACATGTCGGACCTTTTTCACTTGTTCTTTTCAAATAAATCTCACCTAAAATGAGAACACTAAAGAACAAGTAACGGAAAGGGACACACAAAAATCCCGACGTCAACAGGTGGCGACTCTGCTAGGGATTCTAGTAGGAGGACTTAAGCCGCTATTGCAATCTTTTCAAAACTGTTATCTGCTTATGTGTGGATGTTGCATTTACATTGGATGAATGTGTACGAATGCATGTCTTGTTTGAACTTAGTGTTTCGCATCATATCTGCGTGTGATGTTAGTGCTTCGCACTATAAACTGCTTATGATATTAGTGCTTCGCACATGTCATCATTTCATACGGTGAGACGCGATGTATGCGAATGTATGTTGTGTGGTCCCTCCACCAGGAGGCTATCCCGTCGGTGTTTGATTACTGGACTCGTGAGAAGACAAATTCTCTGAGGCTCAGGAAAGGCACCACCCAAATTCGCTCCAGTAGAAAGACCGGATTAACTTCCCGTCAAGTAGATTGTGATGATTTGGGAACCTTCATGCCAAAAAGCCGTGAGAGTAACCTAAGATAGGTCAGCCTCTGAAAAACCCAAAACGGAGGAAAGTCTCTTCATGCTCTCATTTCAATTACTTGTAAACACAATTACTTGTAATTTCATTTCATATCTATCTCCATGTAATGAGAAATATGAAGCAATGTGTACACATACATATTAACATGTTACAAACAGCTGACATTCATTTTGCAGGATAAAATTCCTAAAATGGACACATCACATGACATGCTATTATATACATTCCTTAAAGACTAAACTATGCAAGTCTTTCGCAGGAAATCAATCGGTCCTATTACCCGGTCAAAGTCCAAAAAGGCAACAAGCCTACAGTCAATCATGTCGTCATCCGACCAGACTAAACTTAATCCAGTTTCTCGCAAAGAATTCGACGGATTAAGTAAAAAAATTACAGATTTGGCTGTTCTACTAAAAGAATTACACCAGTCTACACAGGGTCAGAAAATACCCATACATACTGAGCCCTCCACACAAGGGGGAACCCAGGTCATTACCATACCTGAACCACAGTTGGATACAACCAACAAAATTCATGATGCCGTCCATCCCACTGGAGATCCAGACAATGGTGACATCAAAAAGAAAGTCCTCCAAATGGAAGAGACCCTTCGTGCTATCAAAGGAATTGGAACACACGGGAGTGTTTTATATATTGATCTGTGTATTTTTCTTGGTGTTCACTATCCAGGAAAATTTAAAACTCCTGACTTTGTAAAATATGACGGGTTAGGGGATCCTTACACCCATCTAAAAGTATTTATTGGAGAACTTGGATCATATGCAGAGGATGAAAAGCTCAGAATGCAATTATTCCAAAAGAGTCTAACTAGAGAAGCCCGTTCGTGGTACACAAGATTAGATAACTCTAAAATCCACAGCTGGGAAGAGCTAGCACATGCCTTCCTCACTCAATATAGTTTTCAAATTCAGATGGCTCCTGATCGGTATCAAATTACCAAGATCAAAAAATAGTCTAATGAGTCATTCAGAGAGTATGCTTAAAGGTGAAGACGCCTGGCTGCCCAAGTTAGTCCTGCCATGATAGAATCAGAAATGGTCATGACATTCATAGATATACAAGAAGCTCCCTTCTATGAGAGAGTGTTAGCCGACATCGGCAAACCGTTTTCTGAAATGGTTAAACATGGGGAGATGGCTGAGATGGGATTGAAGTCAGGAAAGATTCAAGACCTAGCCGCACTCAAAGATGTTGCTGATCACATCCAAACTGGAAATTATGGAAACAACCCCCAGAGGATCCATAAAAAGAAAGAGGAAGATGTTTCCCTGATACTACAGGGGCAGAAAGGCAATCAAAACATGCCTATCCAAAGGAGAAACTACACTCCTTTTCTAGCACAGTCTGCAAACCCTCCAGTACCAAAAGGTGGAGAAGTCAAACGCCATCGAGTGTTTACACCCTTAGGGGAAACCCTCAAGAACATTCTTAATCTTCTGACAACACAGAAGAAAATTACGCATCTTCTTCCACCAGCCAACCCTAATGGACGGGGTTTCAATGCTGCTAGGAAATGTGCTTATCATGCTGGGGCACCTGGACATGATACTCAGGATTGTTGGGCCCTAAAACACAAGATCCAGGACCTAATATACAACGGGGAGATCGTAGTCACCAAACCCGATCAGCCTCATGTTCAAGACAACCCTCTTCCTCAACACAAAGAAGAAGAGGTCAACATGATTAATTGGAGCAGTGGACAGAGTTCCAACTTTAGCTATGATTCTTCCCAGACCATCAAAGATGGCGATGACAAATGGGAATATGCCAAGTTCTAATTCACAATGGAACGAAAGATCAAAGCTCTCGGAAAACAAATTGAGCAATTGGCGGAACTGGTGACTTATCAGCATCAAGTGACTCGACAATTAATCAGCCAGGAGCATGCCAGTCTCCTACCTATTGTCATGAATATTCCCTCGTCACTTTCAGAAAATGAAATGCTGGAAGACAAAGTGACGAAGAGAGCAAATGCCAAATCCCGTCGGGATTTCGTCAACAAACGGGAATTCATATATTTGGGCCAACCCGTGGAGGAAATCCTTCACATGTTAATCAATGAAGGAAGGATCAGTTCCCTTCTACCGCCAATCAACCCCCGTTCGGGATGGTACAACTCTGATGGAGTATGTCAATACCACTCCCAGTCTCGCGGTCACAGCACAGAAGAATGCTGGGCACTACGCCACCTTATTCAAAATCTAATCGACAGTGGTGTACTGCGCTTGGTAGATAACGACACTGTGCTACGTGCAAGTGAGAATGCAGGCTTTACTAAGTGGAAAAGTGTGGTAGCAGTTATATCCACTAAAGTTGAAGGGATTAATACTTTATTTACAACACCGATAATTCATCTCAAAGGAGGAAACAATCATTTAAAAGTGGCCGCTCCCAAGCCAATCAACTTGACATGCAGAGCACAATATCCTATTGTTAGCTTGCGCAAGGTTCCGTGGTATTATGGAGAAGGTGAAGGATCAACCTCACATACAACTGCTGCAGTGTCGAAGGAAAATCCACTGTATCTTCGCCAACGGGTGATGAACTCTACCACCAAATCAAAGAGGAAAATACCCATGGAGAAGGTTGAAAAATTCCTCTGCGCTATGGGTCATAATGAAGCTACGGTGGTTTTAAGCTTGAAAGAAGCTCCACAACAAATATCAATTTTGGACTTGGTCCTAACCTCTGAGAATCACTGGAAGGTCTTGCTATAGGTTCTAGAAGAATCATATCTCCCGACATTAGTGGATACAGAAAAATTTTAACATTTGGTTGATCACATTTTCAACAACAATGTGATATCCTTCACTGATGATGACATACCATCCGAAGGGACCGGTCATTGCAAGCCGTTGTACATTGCGGTCTTATCCTCCGGATACATGGTAGCAGGAGGCTTAATTGATGGAGGTTCCTCTCTAAATATCTACCCATATGCTACCTTGGTGAAGATGAATATCAATATCAACAGAATTCGGAGTAGCCATACTATCATCAAAGCTTTTGATGGAGCCCAGCGTAACTCGGCCGGAGTAATTGAGCTGTCAATCGAAATTGGTCCTCACACATTCTGCGTATCTTTCCATGTGCTCAAGATAGATTCGAGATACAACATGCTCTTGGGATGACCATGGATTCATATGGCTGGGGCAGTCCCCTCCACTCTTCACCAACAATTGAAATACATCATAAAAAATAGACTGGTCACAGTCAATGCTGAACCAGAGATTCCTCAGCACGGGGACATGCCATTCATCAATGCCAATACAGACATAGAACCAATCAGTTTTCATGCTTTGGAAATAAGTAACACCCAATACCATGCTATTGGAGCACCATTGCCCGAACCCAAAATTTCTGTCGAGGTAATGTCAGCCACTCAAGAAATGATGTCGTTAGGTTATAAACCGAGACAAGGGTTGGGTAAAGATTGCCAGGGTATCAAGTACCCTATTCGATTAACCAAGAAAGTTAGAACAGCTGGACTAGGCTATTCTGCTAGCTCTAGTCACAGGAATCCTCATAAGCATCAGCAGATTCCTTCAGCTTCAACCCTGTGGCGTTTGGCTTCGCCTTCAAACTCTGAGTCCGCACAACCTCCAGTAAAGGTGCCAGCCAATGTAATGGCTATGTTATTTCCCAGGCCAGTACCGGTGAAAGGAAAAGAAATCTTTGTTCCCAATCCCACAGTGGAAGAAGAGGAACAAAGAATCAAGCAAGACATCATACGGATGATGTCCGGTATACGCATCGTCTTTCATGATGAACATACCAACAGATACACCCTAGACAATGATTGCCCTGACGTAATGGCCATTATTCGGGACAAGGAGGATGATGACAATCCCTCCATCACTGCGGTCCCCCCGAACTTTTCCCTTGCCAATTAGGACATCATTCTTTGCTTTGGTCGACGAGGGTAAAGCGGGCAGAAACTCTTTCTACCCTGTAGATATAATAACTGCTTACTTTTCTGTACAGTATTAGCAGTTTATTTTGCCAGTATATGCTAACATTATGTATGATCAACGCGTTTCATATATACTAAGTGAAAGCATATTTTTGTTTCAGGACCCTGAATTTAGATGTGCATGTACTTGCTGATACGATACCTCTCCTATACAAAGATTGTACCTTTGATGTAGAGATGAATCCAGCCTTGATGGATATCCAGGATGACATTGAGGTTCCTCCAGAAATTCAGGAATGGGTCAAAGATAAACCCAAACCCAACCTTGATCAAACCACTTCTTTCAATCTCGGAACCTTAGAAAGCATTAAGTTAATCCAGATTGGTTCAGACCTTACCCCAAACCAACAGAATGACATGGTTACGCTATTGACCCAATTCCAGGATGTGTTTGCATGGTCTCATGAAGACATGGTGGGTTTTTCCACTGACATTGTCCTTCATCGCCTTCCCATTAAAGAGGGATTTAAGCCAGTCAAGCAGAAACTCAGGCGGTTGAAACCGGAGTGGAGTTTAAAGGTAAAAGAAGAAATTGTGAAATAATTTCAAGCTGACATCATTATGGTGTCTATATATCCTGAGTGGATATCCAACATCGTGCCTGTACCTAAACCTGGAAGGAAGGTGCGAGTTTGCGTGGATTACCGGGACTTGAATAATGCTTGCTTAAAAGACAGCTTTCCTGTGCCATTTATCCACATTCTCATTGACAATACTGCGCAATACGACATGTACTCCTTTGCTGATTGATTTGTGGGGTACCATCAGATCATGGTTACCGAGGAAGATCAGTGAGAAGACTGCTTTCATCACTCCTTGGGGAACTTTTTGCTATAGACGGTTGTCATTCGACCTCATCAATGCCGGAGCTACCTATCAAGGAGCTATGATGGCTCTTTTCCATGACTTAATGCACAAAGAGATTGAGATCTACGTGGATGACATCATTGTCAAATCTTGGAAGGAGGATGACCATATAGACCATCTAAGAAAGTTGTTCAACAGGTTGCATAAGTACAACTTGAAGTTGAATCCAGCTAAATGAGCCTTTGGCATTAAATCAGGCAAGTTGCTAGGATTTCTAGTTAGCCACAAAGGGATTGAGCTGGATCCTACCAAAATCCAAGCCATCACTGAAATGCCCATTCCTTAGACAGAGAAAGAAATAAGGGAATTTTTGGGAAGAATCAACTTCATCAACATGTTTATCTCCCAACTCACAGCAACCTGTGAGCCAATCTTCAAGCTATTAAGGAAGAACTCCTCCATAAAATGGAATGACGAGTGTCAGAAGGCCTTCCTTATAATCAAGAAACAGCTAGTCAAAGCTCCTATCTTGGTGCCACCTAGGGATGATGTTCCCCTGTTCATGTACTTATCCGTAAGTGACAATGCCATGGGATGCATGCTGGGACAGAAAGATGAAAGAGGCCAAGAACGAGCTATTTATTACCTCAGTAAAAGGTTCAGCAGCAGTGAACACAAGTACACTCTGATCAAAAAGACGTGTTGTGCTTTAGCATGGGCTTCCATGAGGTTGCAGCATTACCTCCATGGTCACACAACCCATCTCATATCCCGCGTAGATCCTCTCAAGTACGTGTTCAACAAACCAATGTTAAATTGCCGGCTGTCCAGATGGCAGTTGATCCTACAACAATTTGACATCGTATATATGACTTAAAAGTCCATCAAAGGTCAAGGAATCGCCGATCAACTGGCCGCCACACCTTCAGGGGATTTCAAACCCTTGGAGACATATTTCCCTGATGAAGGAGTAATGATAGTACAACAACACCATCAATACGATACGCACAAATTATAGAGGATGTATTTTGATGGAGCTGTTAATATGGAAGGTTCTGGAGCTAGAGCCGTTCTAATATCTGATACGGGGGAGCAGTATCATGTCGCCGTCAAATTATAGTTTGTCAGCACCAACAATACGGCTGAGTATGAAGGCTGTCTCATGGGACAAAAACTTGCCCATTCAATGGGCATCAAGCGGTTAATTATCCTTGGAGATTCAGAGTTGATAATCAGACAATCCACCGGAATCTATCAAACCAAGGAACTACATTTGCTGTCCTTACCATCGGCATGTTTTGAAGATGGCTTTGGAATTCAAAGAAATTTCCTTTATACATGTTCCTCATAATAGGAATGATTTCGCAGATGCGTTAGCAACTTTGGCTTCCATGATTCGAATATCAGACAAGGAACACTTGCCAAGCGTCACAATTTCCCTGAACAAGGCCCCAGCCTATGGGAATTACAATGGAGATGTATCGGATGAGCTACCTCCCATCCAACCTCCTTGGTATCAGCATATCAGGGAATATCTGCGAGATGGATCTACACCCACTGAGGCAAGCCTGACTGAGAAAAGGCGGATCCATCGACTTGCTATGAAATTCTATCTGAGTGGAGATGCGCTCTACAAAAGAGATGCAGGATTAGGTCTCCTCAGATGTTTAGACAAAGATCAAGCCTAAAGGCTTATGGATGAAATCCATGGTGGAGTCTGTGGCCCCCACATGAGTGGCTCCCTCCTTATCAAGAAAGTCCTCAGGATAGGACATTATTGGCTATCTCTCAAAGATGATTGCAACGACCACGTCAAAAGATGCTATTAGTGCCAGATTCATGGGAATGCTATACACTCCCCTCCACGGGATCTCCATAATATGAGTTCGCCTTGGCCCTTCTCAATGTGGGGAGTGGACGTTATCGGGCCCATTGAGCCTAAAGCCAGTAATGGTCACCGATTTATCTTCACCATGATTGACTACTTCACCAAGTGGGTAGAAGCAGCCTCCTTCCCCAGGGTCACTAAAGAAGTCATCATTGCCTTCATCAGAAGCAATGTCGTTTATCGATACAGACAACCAGAGGTTATTGTGTCAAACAATGCCAAAAACCTCAAGAACAAAATGATGGAAGAATTATGCTGTAAATTCCACATCAAACATCTAAACTCTGTCATCTATCGTCCGAAGATGAACAGTGCTGTTGAAGTGGCTAACAAAAATATCAAGAAGATTATGCAAAAGATGTCCTCCAACCACAAAGATTGGCCTGACCTATTGCCTCTGACTCTATTAGCCTACAGAACCACAATGCGTATTTCAACTGGGGCAACCCCCTACACTTTGACCTATGGGATGGAAGCAGTGCTCCCCATAGAAGTTGAGATTGAATCTCTCAGAGTGTTGGTCGACGCTCAGCTGGATGAAGACCCATGAGTACAAGATAGGTATCACCAATTGTCTTTGATAGACGAAAGGCGAACCGCGGCTATCTTCCATGGTCAGCTATATCAGCAAAGGGTCGCCAGATCCTACAACAAAAAAGTTCGGCTACGACAGTTTAAACAACATGACTTGTTTCTGCAGAAGATTCTTGACAACCAGGATCAGGCTAAAGGAAAATTCGCTCCTAACTGGGAAGGCCCGTTTATTGTCAAAGAAGTATTGACAGGAGGCGCTCTCATATTGCAAGAAATGGACGGCGATGAATTTCCACAACTCATCAACTTAGACACCGTGAAACTGGTATTATGTCTGAAGTAGCCAGCAAACACCCTGGTGCATCATCATCAGGTCACCAGTCATTCCGATTATTTAACTCTTTAACACGTATAACTTATCTACACTTAGCCCCTCGGGGAAACATCCATTTCAAGCCAGCAGCCTAGCTCTCCTTTGCGCTCATACAACTTAGGTCATCCCACTGCTGATTGAACCTCTTGCATTCACAGTTTGGCTACCCATTCCTGGGATCAAACTTTTCACCTGCAGTTTATCCTCAACCTATGATTAAACTTTCTTTTCCCCGCACTCTGACCTGCACATGGGATCATGCTTTTCATCTCGCCCTGAGGGGCGAACTACGTCGACCTGATCTCTTCTTCAATAGGAAGTACATAGGCAACCATTTCACAATGGCCCGGTCGCAATAAAACAAAAACAACAAAAACACTTCTACCCTCTTCTCCTCACAAAAACAACCAAAAACATTCCTACACCATGTCAGCCATATACAACGTTGAACCTCTTACACCAGGTTCGAACTACGCAGACCTGATCTCCTCTTCAATAGGAGTACGTAGGAAGTCATTCATGGTGCGGTCTCACCCCCTACCAAAACACAAACCATTGTCAACGGGTATTGGGATTCTCTTTCAATCCATTACATTTCATTCGGCTTCAGACCAAAGGGATGGAATTACTTGAACTCCTCCCAAATAGGAGATTTGGCGACCATCTAAGCTGCGGTCATACCTCGAAGAGCAACACTAAACCATAAGAGGTGGAATTAACTAGGCTTCTCCTAAATAGAAGTATTGGCGACTATCTGTGGTTCAGTTAATCTCAGAGAGGAAAGCCACACTCCTCTCCATATTTTCATTCAGAAGCAAGTCCCAAGACACCAAAGATGGTAGGGTTACATAGATCGATGATCCCTTCTGAACTATCCAGAGACAGCTCAATGTCCATCCACCAAGGAAGAATTCAGAATACATCAAGATCACAAGCCCTGAAGCCGCAAGCAAAAAGTCAAGCAAATATCCAGACATATCTAAAAGGGAAGTGATCCAAAAATATATTTCCCTGTCATATATAATGATGTTTGATATATATACAATGTGAACTGTACATGAAAAAATGGCCAAGCTAGTCTGTGTAGGTAAATACAAGCTCATCTACGGATCAGGGTACATGCGAGCTAGCAAGACTAACATGGCATCCCTCTCAGATGAAGGAGGTAAAGCTTGTAGTCTCCTGGATAAGAATATCCACACGACCCAACAGATCTGTAGCCATCTGCATGATGACCATATGCTCATCGATATAAGCGCTCATCTCTGTGATCATACCAGTGGTAAGGGACCTCGCTGCAGTACTATCTGTGACGGCTACATCCCGGGCAGATATGGCGATATCCCGCTCAACTATCGCTGTGTCCATGGCTGACCTGGCCTCATCATGCTCAATGACGGCGGCATCTCTACGAGCCAATGCCTCGTCTCTCTCTAATAGGGCGGCGTCCCTCACATCAAGAGCAGACGACATCACAGATCGAATCTGATCTCTCTCAAAGGTCATCAGATGAAGACTCTGCTCTAAGTACAGTGCCGAGTGCTGAATCAAAAAAGTACTGGTACTAGGAGAATCCGAAAAAAATGCTGGTAACCCAGCAGCGGTATCCTCCTCGATGTAGGTATCAATGTCCTCTATAGGCTCTACATCGTATAACTCGCTCTTCGGTACTGCAAATACTGCTGCAGTCGATAAAACCTTCGTCTCCATCCATGCGGAGTACTCTGCAGAATAACTGAGACGACTGGCAGGGAAAGCAGCTAGCTCACGCTGATCCTAGCAAGCGTATAAACTGAGATCGGTCCTCGGCTGAGAGGTATCGAGAAGCTGAACGCTGACCTGCCTCCCCTTGAAAGGATGAAAATCCTGGAACTGGTCGAACTGCGACATCACAGCCAATGGATGATAAGTAGTCACGCCCCTCAAGCTAGCCAAAGGGAGGAAATCTATGCCTGGAGCATGAGTAATGAAGCTGTATGGTGAGCAAAGCCCCGAGCACAGCAATATGCTAAATGGATCTCTGATATTTGCCAAAAATGCGGACCAGGACTGAGCATCTGTACACTCCGATGGCTGAAAGGAGTATGACATAGCCACATCATGGGAAAAGCAATACCCATGCCGTCTAAGGGTACCAACCGGTCGCAAGTGTGACATAAACCATACATACAACATGACCGAACTCCTAGTAAACACGCCTAACGGGTAAGTACTGCAGTAGGATGCTGATCACAGGGTCTCTGCCACGATCATAGGTACAATGGTACGACCCTCCCTGAGAGCTCTCACGGCGATGATAATGCCTATATCTATCTCATCCATATAGCGCGTCATATACACGTATGACAGTACATATAGCATCAATACATCAACTCTGGCCAAACGCAAATGATCCTCCGACACGGTGAAGTCCTCGGAATGTCGTGAGTAGCTATCCTCTACACCAAATCTGTCATACAGAAAATGCTGAGAGATCACGTGGCCAGATGTCATCTCATCCTGCACCACTCTGTGCCTCAATCCTGTGAGAGTCATGAATCGTCTACTCATGTCTCCCAAAGCCATGTGTACGCAAGGTCTATCTAGGGGCAGCATCATCAAACGGGCATACTCCTCCAGAGTAGGAGTCAACTCATGGGTGCCAAAACAGAATACCTGCCTATCAGGTAGCCAATGCTCTATCATCCCATCCACGAATCCTGCAGGAACCTGAAATACCAAAAGGGTCATGGTATGCTGCAGCAACAGATCTACAGTCACCCTGTCTGGTGATGACATGCTATCGTACCACGATCGCATACCCAATGCCACCACTGACGGTGGGGTATGATCTATACGGCTAACTGTCGAAGAAGACATCTGTGTAGACCGTGTCATAAGACCATCCAGGGGTCAATGTCGAATATCTCTGGACATACATACATATGAGTAACATGATACATGCATAACAGATAATGGATGGTAATATGATATAGGGAATGAAAAACTGATGCATACATTCCTAAATATATCATCATCTAATACATCAGCTCTATACAGCTACAAGTACATAAAAATGGGGCACAGACGCCCTACTACTAACAGAGGCCTATCAAAAGATATAGCGAGAATGGGGAATAGCCACCCAATATCTAACAAAGGCCTATCAAAAGATATAATGAGAATATACATCAGAAGAAGTCAGGGTCTCGATATCCATGTCCTCAATCCTGTCCACCTGATGTAACTCCTCCTGAGTTACTGGATCTCTATCAACAGGGATGTCAGGCCTATAAAGAGGAGGATCTGTGCCGGTAAAACCAAATGGGTCGTCTGAGGGGCCAACAGCTGAGCTAGAAGGAACAAATGACTCCGCCTCTGCTGGATCTCTGCCCAAATGCCGAATAAATATGTGTGCCTGATCCAACTGCCGAGTCAAGCTATCAATCTGGGTCAGATGAGCCCGAAGCTTGGACACAAGCCCCCCAATCAGTCATCATCAAAGATCCTGGAACCATGTCCCCCATAAACTGTGTGGCACAGGACTGGGCCCCAATAGTGTGAGGGAGCCACCAGCGCTGGAATATCTCCTGAGTACATGGACCCTCGAATAAATTAAAATTGTCAACTCCCAACAATGGAATATCAGTGGCGGGTGACTATGATACATGCCAATGACGCCTGACAGGAGGCAAGATCGGTATATGAATCTCCCATGTGGTGCTCCTAATAGCACACTCTCCTAAATAGAGCTCCCAGCCTCCATTTGTGAAGAGAGGAAATCTCCGGTGGAAATCAAATACTCTACTCCAGTAGGGTGTCCATCCTCAAAACCTATGGTCAAATGATCCCCTGAATATGGAAGCCATTTGATGGCTTCAGCCGTCAGCAACTCCAGCTGCATATGGCAGTGAGCGAAGCCCTCAGATACAGGGACCTTTGGCAAAATAGAATGGTGCCACCGTCGTCCTCGTGGATAGGTATCTAAGCCTGACACACTCATGGGTCGCAAACATGGAAGCCTCTCATAGGCCCAAAACTGCCAACACAATGGCAAAACATTACTATCAATAAACACTCTTAACCTGTGAATGGAAAAAGACAAGAGAAATACTCACCAGCAGAAATGGGTAAAAACCTAGCCAAGCCTCGGTCAAACTCTGTGAGCGCAAACGCATGCCCTGGAGGAAATAGGCAAAGGTGTAAGAGCCCCAGTCATACTCTCCTATACGGTCCACATCGCGTGTGGCGCTGACCAGAGCGAAGGATACCGTGGAAGAGTTATCTGCTATGAAGCAGCCTCAAATGATCATCAGGAATAATCGCCAGAGAACGCGATCCCTGATCCTGACATCATCAGGCATGGGCTCACTCAATAGCCCGCTCATAACATCTACGCTCAAAGGACCTGAACGGATAGTCCTGCCTTTAAGCGCCCCCGCCGAACTCCTAATAAGGATCAGACAGCAGTAGGGGTGATATTCGCCATGCAAGGCACTGGCTCCCATCCAAACTCTATACCTGTGATAAATCGCCAATCCATAGGCGTCATCATCACCTCGTAATCCAGTAGGTGAAGTGACTGAGTCTGATGAAATCATCGCTCAGACAATGCCCTGAGGTAACCCTAGGGACAATGACGGGGAAGGATGGATAAAAAAGCCCCAAATCCCTACTCATGCACTACTGCTCTATAATCAGGATGAAACGCCTGGTACATGGAGTGGATGCTAAACCAGTTCCCCCGAGGCTGTGTAAAACCTGGAGCCTGCATGAAATACAGATCAACATCAGAACCCTTTAAATCTTCATCAATAGGAAAGAAAGAAGATAAAGTCTAACGTCATACCTCGTTAGCATGCAAGTACATCGATGGATGTCTACCCAAATCACCCAACAACTCTGGGTTCACCACCTAGGATGCTCGGAAGCTCCATACGAGGGATATGTACAGCAGGAGCGGGATCCTCAATATCCACCTCCTCGTCCTTGACGTCTGGAACATCTACCTGGACAGGACGAATCACAGCCTCCACCAACCGACGAGGCTGTCTGACAGAATGGGGACGAGGCACTTCAGAAGCCCTCCACTGTACGCCAGAAACGGTCCTATAGGAACTGCTCGGCTGATCCGGATCCATAATATCTGGACAACAAGTCTCCAAATCAACTCAGAAAGGGTGTGGTATTTCCTTACCTAGAGCTTTCTAAAATGCATTATATGACTATATGCATGCATGCATTTACTTTAACATATAATAGAGTTAGAATGCATGACTACCCAATGCCTACATTTGGAAAAATTTTGCCATAGTCCCCTTTGAAAATAGGACTATCCACATGCACCCAGACATGTCTAGGTGGACATTCAGTAGCACACCTGTCCCAAAGTCATATACCTAATATATGCATTAAAAATAAAAATCATAATGCAGAAGGCCAATCTCAATGCTAGGAGTATTTTGCCTTTCTACCTTTTGATCATTGGACCTCAAATAGGACAAAAAATAGCAGGAAAAGGTGCCAATTTGACTATCTTAGAAGTCAATTTTTTTCACATCATTATGTTCAACATGGTTTAATACTAACATTTACTATGTTGAATATTTTTTATCAAGTCATTTGTGCATACATAATCATTACTATATGTTTAGATGTATTTCGTGCAATATCTCACAATCTAACAGACAGAAACTAGAAAAAAATACATGCATACATTACCAGGATAGTGTAGAACACTTGTACGCTGACAGAATATGCAGAAAGCAGCCCGAACTCAGCAGATCTAAAGATGGTTTGCGGTTTTTCTAAAGTGAAACAAGTTAAAAATGTCTTGTGAAGTGAAGCCTGTTGGGATTTATCATCCATGCCTAGCCGCAGGCTCACCTGCGGCTCCTCTATGTGGGTCCCACCCCTCTGGCTTGGTCCAGTTCGAGTTGAAATGGAGTTCTTACAGGCTAGAAAGGTCAAATCGGGAATAAAAATGTCACGCGATTGAGCAAAACAACATACAATCCTGGTCTTCTCAGTTGAGACTTTGAATCTGTACATCACTCATTGGTAGTCGCCTGAACACAAGGTATACTCTACCGATGACCTCAGTTGTCACAAATCACATACGACAATACCTTATACAGGTCCGATGCCGCCGACTCCAGGTCGTTATCCTACGTGTGTCCCCGACGGGGGTTACAACGTGAATCCCCGACGGGGGTTGCAATGTAGATCCCCGGTGGGGGTTACAACACGTTCATTCTTTGACAATTCTATCAATGAAGGTCAAGCAGCCTTGACATTATTTCAGCCGATGGCAGGTAAACCCATCAAAGCATTGAGAACCGTTTGGTAGTTGCAGTAGTACTCATGCGTCCCCAGTAGATCCCCGACAGGGGTTACAACGTATAGTTCCGGTGGGAGTAGCAATGCATGCTCAGCCGTTGACTCACATATCAATGAACGTCAAGCAACCTTGACGTCATTTCAGCCGATAGCGTTTAAACCTATCAGAGCTATAGAGCTGTTTGAGGTTCTCATACCCAGCTGCTCATATTCCCTAGCGGATCCCCGGCGGGGGTCACAATGCAATGCTCCGTTGATCTACACGTCAGCGAAGGTCAAGCAACCTTGACAGTATATCCCACATGATGTTTCAGCCATTGATTCACACGTCAACGAAGGTCAGACATCCCTGACAGCATTTGCTGTTGGCAGTAAATCCAATAGAATCGTGACATATTCTGGCGATACTAACCAGGAGAGGTCAACATTATCAAAAAGGATAGATGATGGAATATGTTATACACATCCTCAAACAGATCAAGCTTTATCCCCACAGATCTCTTACACATAAGAGATACCCCTTAAGGATCAAGTCGTTATCAAGAACACAAGAATTTGGTGATAACTCCAACATCAACATCCTAACAGGTTTGGCTTGCACATCAGATCTGGTCAGTATTGCCAATCCCCAGTTGAAGCAATAGGGAGCCAGCAATCATCCCCAGCATATTGGGCCACAACCCCGTACACATGCATCATACATTTGCATCATGTTGCTATCCATATTACCATGTTTTTCTTGTTGCGTTTCAAGTGTCTAGGATTCTTTATCCTACCCATGCATCGCCATGCAGGAGTATGATAAAGAGGGGCATCTGTAGACACTCAAACTTTTCTGTACTAGTGTTACTAACATTACAGGAGGACCGATTCGTCTTTTAAGAGAGAACCCTGAAAGACAATCCAAATCCATATCAGATACTACCGGAAGTGCAGCATCAACCCCGGATCGCAATCTGGGAGTAATGATTTCAACCTCGGATCTAACCCTGAGACCTATAGATACAATACCGGAACACACACCGGAGAAGATCGATTAATCTCAAAAATAACCCCGAGGTATCCAGTCTCAGTCCCAACCATGGGAATAGCCACCAACCTTGGTGATAACCCCAAGGAATGATGTTTCGGAGATAACCCCAAAAATGCTTGTTTCAAATGCCATTAGCTTCAATCTCGGCACTCACAACGAGATACATTGTGCCAACCAGGCAATGACATCGAGAAGACATGCACACCTCAAAGATGACAATTAGGACCTTCAACAATTGCAGCACTCCAATCTCAGCGAAGTTTGAGCAACGTCTGCTTTATTAGCCCAATCCGGACGATAACATCGGTGAGGGACAACATCGTCATCTCGTCTAAAATGATGCCAGTCTCGTCTCTACGCAATGATGTCCCACAAGGCTAACCATTCCTGAGTGACTATTGTGCGGGGTAATGGATGAAAGTTGAAACTTGAGGATCGGAGGGAATTGTCCCATCTTCAATGACTTTGTACAAACTCTAATCCCATGCCATCGTACAACTCTCGACAATGGCGGTCTGAAATAGGTCCTGAATACCCCAAAACGGATGCCTGGATTGCACTTCTCAAAATCCAAGTGGACATTATAGTGTCTGAGTACACGTACTTCGAGACGACCCGACAAGACAAAACTGGGCCGACCAGACCCGCCTCTGGTACACCTGCGACTCATATGCCTATAAATAGAGGGCTTGGGGTGCTGATTTTTAGGAGAAAAAAATGGGGAACCCTACACAATTTGCTCTGCACTCGCCATACAATGTATTTTCCCACTTTCAAACACCTGTGAGCTCATATATAGCCTCTTTTGTACCCACAAAAGCCCAGTGTTTACCCACTCTAAAGTTATAGAATCCTTTTTTAGCAGTCAGCTGTAAGCCTTCTCACACACTTTAGAGTCTTTCTCTTCATCTTTGCACACACTCTTCTACACGTTAAGAGTCGTGTTGCTTGCTTTTGCCCGGACTTCGGTCCGTGGTTTTGTTCCAGTATGTATATATATATATATATATATATATATATATATACTTATATATATATTGACTAACATTATCGAGTTATGCCTTGATCGAGCCTAGACTTCGGTCTGGAGCGTTTACATGCTTATATATATATATATATATATATATATGATCTGTGTGTCGAACTTTGTTTGATGAGCCTAGACTTCGGTCTGGAACGTTTATTGCTTTAATATATATATGTACATTTATATATATTAACCGTGTGTCGGACTCTGTTCGATGATCCTGGATTTTATATCCGGTGCATTTACTCGCTTTTATATATATATATATATATATATACTTATATATATGAACTGTGGTCGAACTCTGTTCGATGAGCCTGGATTTTACATCCGGTGCATTTTCTGCTTATATATATATATATATATATATATATATATATATATATATATATATATATATATATTCGTCCTGCCTGGAGTTTCGTTCGTGGCAGTTGATCGCTTTACAGCTTTATTTATGTTTCATCCCGCCTGGAGTTTCCTCCGTGGCGGTTGATAACTTTTAACAGCTTTATTTACATTTCTGATCCCCCATAGAGGTGCTTCGTGGTTGGTGATCCTGTCTGTATATATATATTTACCGCTTTTATATATATACCTGCTTACTGCTTTCATACAAATTGCAACATTCTGTACGCCTAGGAATCATGTGATCACAGATTCATCCCATTGGATCTAGATTTGATTCCCGTGATGGACATTTTTAGCTGTAAGCAGCTTGTAAATTATTCTGCGATGTCTAAATTTCCTCAGATGGTTTCCATACTCACGAGGAAGTCGACATTATTTTTGTATATTATTTTCATACAGATGGCTCGCATCCGTCAAATAAAATCAATCCAGCCGATCACTTAATAAAAATGGGAGTGTAAAAGGTCTTAATTCCTATTGAGCATCAGGGTTTGAAAAACCTCTTTTATAAAATATCACTGCCATATCTTGCTAAAAACTGAATTTTTACATAGATTCAAATCCTGTGTATATGGGTTCGAAAAAGGCCTCGCACAACTTTCATATAACAGCACATTGACCCACACACACACCCACACACTCAGACAATAGTTTCTTGAAAAGAGGCGGTCACCGTGGTAACACGGATGTCGGGGGTGCCTAACACCTTCCCCCCCGCATAACCAAGTCCCCGGACCCTAAACGAATCTCGGTTTCGCCAACTCATATATCAGTGTCACATCACTGGGTCAATGTGCAAACCTTTTCTTGGTTGTAGTTGGTACAACCATTTAAAAAACCAACTGGCAACTCTTAACAGTCCCATCGTTGATATTATACATGTCGGACCTTTTTCACTTGTTTTTTTCAAACAAATCTCACCTAAAATGAAAACACCAAAGAATAAGTAACGGAAAGGGACACAAAAATCCTGATGTCGACAAGTATTAATCAAGTTCTGAGTCAGATTGCAACATACAAGCAAGATATGGAAGCTCAAACTAGTTTGTCAAAACTGTTCTTCATTTTTTGGGTTACCAAGAAAACAAGATCAGTTCGACTGATCACTTTTGGGCTTTCACAACTTGCTTTCTGTGTTATGTTATAGTGATCTAATGGTTTTAACGTGTAGCCAGCATATAACTTAAGAGATCTATTACAAAACATCACCATAAAAACATCACAGAATGAAGATATTTATCGGTCAAAGTCTGTTAGTCGTCATGGTCATCAGTTTTCTGGGTTACCCAGAAAACTAATTTCATGAATGCATGACCTTCTTTGACTAGTCGCCAAATGTTGTACATTTGATATCTAGAGGTACTAAAATCATGGATCAAAAGTTAAACTAACATACAACAACATGGTTAGAAAAACAAACACAAATCAACCACAACTTGCAAGATCCGTGCCTTTAAACTTCCTGTCAGACCGATCTGGGCATGATCTGGGATGCCCAGATCTTCTTCAGTCATGGTCGATCAACGACCGTTGACCAAGAATATCTATCAATCTGTGCATGATCTGGTTCTTCTATGAGTTCCAGAACACAAATATCATGAACTTACTACAAGATCAAACACTTAAAATATCAAATCAATAAACACACTGAGATCTAGAAGGTCTGACATTCGGTTGTTAGACCACCATAGAAAAATTTCCAGATTTTGTAAAATGCTAGATCTGAGCCTATAAATTATATGGATCTAACATCTATTGTGACGCCCCCAAAATTAGGTATACATCACCCATCTTGAGTCGTCAGATACATGGTACAGAATTCAAATACAACTTACTAATACCACTGTCGTGTATAATACGACAAAATACAACTGTGAGTTTGAATACAATAATTGTCTACTAGAGATCATACAAACTCAAAAGGAGTCCTCAATACAAATATTGTCACACTATTTAACAAGAATAATGAGGACTACTAATACTATTCTCTGGTCCATCACTTCGTTCCCCGACTCGTCCCAGCTATATTCTCATTTCCTGAAGAGAACAGTGAAAGAAAGGGTGAGCTCAACTAGCCCAGTAAGAAATATTATGACTAAGATAATGCAGAATAAATTATCATTAGCCTTCAACAGTGTTAAACTGATAAAATATAATAAACATCAAGTTTAACTGCAGCAGAATCAGCAATCCATTAAAAGAGTCAAGTAGAAAATAAAATCTACTATCTTTTATGATTTAAAAGGTTTTTCATCACTGTTATAGCTGAGACTCAGCTTAATAAATATTCCACATCATCGAATCACCCCTGCACTACGGCCAAGGATATTCTTTAGTATCACGACCACAATTATTCATGCACTACGGCCAAGAATATTTGTGTATTCATTAATGGTCATGATCATGCCAACAACTGTCCATCAATGCACTACGGGCCAATGAGGATTTTTAATTTTTACATCATTTGTAATATTACGGTCATGATTACACCGAATAATCCCTGGTCATAATCATACCAAGTCCATCTATGCACTACAGGCCACAGATGACTTTCAACAAAATATAAACATGAGGATGATGACAATGATATAAGAATTCAATAAAACAAGTTCAAGAATTATTTTATCCAGGAATTATTAACGTCCAAATTGTCAACACGATACTGTTTTGTGGTGTAAAATTCAAGAATGCTCAGAAGAATATTTTCATGAAAAGATACTGGATGAAGCGCAAATATCAAGGATATTCCACTAATTTCATGGAGTAAAGAAGTCAAAGTTTTATCCAACTGAGTATAATAAAGAATGGAATAACAAAAGAAATCACCATGCATGCGATAGACCGCACAGACATGTTATTCCAGCAGAATAATAATAACGGAACCAGGTCAGGTGAAATTCACACCGACAGGATGTTCCAACAGAATAATAAATAATGGAACTAGGTCCGGCGTAAAACGCACAGACAAGATATTCCAACAGAATAATAAAGAATGGAACCAGGTCCGGCGTAAAATACACAGACAGGATGTTCCAACAGAATAATAATAAAGAAGGAACCAGGTCCGGCGTATAGCACAGACAGGATATTCCGACAGAAATATAAAGACAGAATAGTAAATGGATGTCACCAAGTATAGGGTATTCCACGTATACAGGTTATTCCAACAGAATAATAATGAATGGAATAACATAAGGATTTCACCAAGTATAGGGTATACCACGTATACAGCTCATGTATAGGGTATGCCACTTTTACAGGTTATTCCAACAGAATAACAAAGAATGGAATAACATAAGTTCTCTTCAAGAAGAAAGAATAACACTGCAGTAGTGTAGTAACCGAATACTCTTCCTCTTTCTCTCTTACTCTCTCTATACTTTCTCTCTCTATAGCTTGAACGAATTCGTGAAAAATAATGAAGCCCTAGGCCTCTATTTATAGAAGATTTATTACTATTTACGAAAGTATTTACTATTTACGAAGGTAATTACTATTGACGAAGGTAATTACTATTGACGAAGGTAATTACTATTGACGAAGATAATTACTATTTACAAAGGTAATTACTATTTACGAAGGTAATTACTATTTATGAAAGAGACTCTTAGATGATGACATATGGCCCCCCATAAATAATTAAACTTACCACAAACGTCTAATAATAGACTCTTTATATACATCAAGGATTGAATAAAAATTACCAGAAATCATTTTATTTTTAATCAACACATATTTAATCTTTCAACAATTATTAATCATTTATAACTTGTCGTCTCAATTATTGTTTAAATAATATAACATATTATACAGATGATACTGTGACAATAATTGAATCAATAATATAAGAGATATGATGCAGCAATTACTGTAGCAATAATTGAGTATAGCTGAGTGACTTCTCACGTAAGCATCAATAATCAAAACCGTGTGCTACTATGCAGCAACGCGTATTACTGTACTTTTACTACCGAGTAGTTCAACAGTTTTAACGGTAACACCTCCGCCGTTATTTTATAGAAAGATAATTTTGTCGTTTTCTAACTACGACAATACTTTCGTTGTGGGGTCCACCGATGATTGTGCCGTCGTACGAATATTCCCCGACAAAAAGAATATTTCCCGACCAAACGAATATTTTACAACAACTTGCGTACTTTGCAAAATTTATATATATTACCCACAACTATAACATTATATCAAATTTATTCCATAATATTCAAAAACAATAATTATAAAATTCATCTTTATTTATAAAAACTGGGGTCTTACAACCTCCCCTTCTTATGAAATTTCGCCCTCGAAATTAGGGTACGTACCTGGTATGTCGAAGAGGTAAGGATACCTTGATTTCATTTCAGATTCTAACTCCCAAGTCATTTCCTCAACATCGTGGTTTCTCCACAAAACTTTGACTCGAGGTATAACCTTGGAGCGTAGAATATGTTCCTTCTTATCCAAGATTTGAACAGGAATCTCTTCATACGTCAAATCTTCCGCTATTTCGTCCGGTTCTAACTCAATAATGTGGTTCGGGTCTTTCACATATTTACGTAACATGGATATGTGAAAAACGTTATGAACACGAGACATACTTGGCGGTAAAGCAAGTCTATAGGCCACAGTTCCTATTCGATCGAGGATTAAAAATGGACCGATGAATCGAGGATTGAGTTTTCCTCTCTTTCCAAATCTTGTAACTCCTTTCCATGGAATAACACGTAACAACACATGATCTCCTATATTGAATTCCACGTCCTTTCGATGAAGATCAACATAACTCTTTTGTCGACTTTGTGAGGTTTTTATACGTTGTCGGATCGTTTGAATCTTTTCCGTAGTCATACGTACCAACTCTGGTCCCAACAACGTTGCTTCACCCACCTCATCCCAGCATACTGGAGAACGACACTTTCTTCCATACAACGCTTCGAATGGAGCCATGCCAATACTTGCTTGATAACTGTTGTTGTAGGAAAACTCCACCAATGGTAAGAACTTGTCCCAATTTCCCTTGAAATCAAGGACACAGAGTCTTAATAGATCTTCAAGAGTTTGAATAGTCCTCTCCGACTGTCCGTCCGTCTGAGGATGATATACCGAGCTAAATCGTAAGTCTGTGCCTATAGCATTTTGCAAACTAACCCAAAATCGTGAAGTAAATCTTGGGTCTCGATCAGAAACTATGGATACCGGCATACCATGCAGTCTTACAATCTCGTTTATGTACATACGAGCAAGACGTTCAAGTGTATAAGTTTCTCGTATCGGTAAGAAATGAGCAGACTTGGTCAATCTATCAACAATGACCCAAATCGCATCTATACCTTGAGAAACCTTAGGAAGACCGGTAACGAAATCCATGGTAATGTGCTCCCACTTCCATTCTGGAATTTCAAGTGGTTGCAATGGACTTTTTGGTACTTGATGCTCCGCTTTAACTCGTTGACAAGTTAGACACCTTGAGATAAACAACGCTATCTCTCTCTTCATATTGCTCCACCAAAATGTATAACGAATATCATGATACATTTTGGTACTCCCAGGATGGATTGCAAACGGTGTACTGTGCGCCTCCATCATGATTTTATACTTTAAATCAGGGTCGTTAGGAACACAAAGTCTGGAGTTGACTCGAAGTATTCCTTCTTCATCGATTCTTGCTTCCTGCATAGCACCCTCTTGTACTTTCTTCCTCATACGCATCAGCTCCAGGTCTGTAGCTTGAGCAGCTTTAACTTTATCGATTAAAGTCGGTTCTACTTGTATATTCGCCATCGTCACATGCGTCCCTGGAGTCTTTAACTCTATCTCTATCCTTTGCAAGTCACACAAAATGGGCCCTTGCGTTGACAATATCGCACTCGTACTTGCATGTGATCTTCTACTCAATGCGTCAGCTACCACGTTTGCTTTTCCAGGATGGTATTGGATGGTATGATCATAATCTTTCAACAGTTCAAGCCAACGTCGTTGTTGCATGTTGAGTTCCTTTTGAGTGAAGAAATATTTGAGGCTTTTATGATCCGTAAAGATCTCCACTTTCTCCCCATACAAGTAATGCCTCCAAATTTTAAGTGCAAAGACAACAGCTGCCAACTCTAGATCATGAGTAGGATAATTTTTCTCATATTCTTTGAGTTGTCGCGAGGCATAGGCTATGACTTTTCCATGTTGCATGAGAACACATCCCAGCCCTTTGCCCGAAGCATCACTGTAGATGACAAATCCCTCCGAGCCAGATGGTATTGTTAGAACAGGTGCTGAAATGAGTCTCCTCTTGAGTTCTTGAAAACTCTTCTCACATTCTTCGCTCCAACCGAACTTTGTATATTTCCGAGTCAGCTGAGTCAATGGAGTAGCGATTCGAGAAAATCCTTCCACGAATCTCCGATAATAACCAGCTAAACCGAGAAAGCTACGTACTTCGGTCACTGATTTAGGTTACTCCCAGCTTTGAATAGCTTCAATCTTTGCTGGGTCAACAGATATTCCATGACTTGATACCACGTGCCCAAGGAATGCTACTTCCTCAAGCCAGAACTCGCATTTCTTCAACTTGGCATAAAGCTTATATTCACGAAGCTTTTGGAGTGTCAACCTCAAGTGTTGCTCATGATCTTCATGGCTTTTGGAATAAATAAGGATGTCATCAATAAAGATGACCACAAAGTGATCCAAATATTCCTTGAATACTCGGTTCATCATATCCATGAAGGCAGCAGGAGCATTAGTCAATCCAAAAGACATGACTAGGAATTCATAATGTCCGTACCGAGTTCTGAAAGCTGTCTTTGGAATGTCATCGGTTCTAATCTTCAATTGGTGATACCCGGAACGAAGATCAATCTTTGAAAAGAATTTGGCTCCTTGCAACTGGTCAAACAAGTCATCAATACGTGGCAATGGATACCTATTTTTGATGGTGACATGATTCAACTCCCGATAATCAATACAAAGTCGCATACTCCCATCTTTCTTCTTCACGAATAGAACAGGAGCACCCCAAGGAGAAGTACTAGGACGAATAAAGCCAATGTCTAACAATTCCTGCAGTTGGGTTTTTAACTCCTGAAGTTCAATAGGAGCCATTCGATATGGGGCTTTAGAAATGGGTTTTGTACCGGGTTCAAGGTCGATACAAAATTCAATCTCACGCTCTGGGGGTAGGCCAGGAAGTTCTTCGGGGAATACGTCAGGAAATTCATTAACAATAGAAATATCGTTCAAAACTGACGTATTTTTGTTTAAATCTGTGACATGAGCTAAGAAAGCTTGACATCCGTTTTTTAATAAACGAATAGCTTTATGGCTTGAGATGACCGTGATTGATTTTAATGGTTTGGTCGCTTGAATTCGCATAATAGGTTGATTAGGAATATGAAAGCTAACAACCTTATGGAAACAATCAATTTTTGCATGATGAATAGTTAACCAATCAATCCCTAGAATCACGTCAAATGCAAGTATTTTCAATGAAATAAGATCTACAGGTAATGTGAGGGTACCGATTTGAACCAAACAAGATTTATAAACAGTGGATGTAATGAAGGTTTCTCCCAACGGAGTTTCCACAGATAAGTCAAAGTCTAATTTCTCCGGAGTCAAATTTAATCGATGAGCGCAAGTAGGAGAAATAAAAGAATGGGTAGAACCGGTATCAAATAAAGTATAGACTTCTTTAGAGTTTATGATAAGCTTACCAGTGATGACCTCATTCGGGTTCCTTGCTTTCTGGGAGGTCACAACAAACGCTCTCCCTTGCACTACCGGCTTTGACCTTTCTGGGACGGCCTTTGGTGCCTCCATCCTAGCTGAATTTGTCTTTGGTAAACGACAAAATTGGGCTAATTGACCTTCTCTTCCACAATTATAACATGCTTTGGACGGCATCGCGCAATTTGGACTGATGTGTCCCTCCCCTCCCCTCCGCATTTGAAGCATATAATAGGTGGTCTTTCTCCTTCCTTAACAACGGGTGCTGGTGCTGACGTCTTTCCATCATTGTTGAATCTCCTCTTCTTGAAATGTCCATTCTTATTGTTTTGGCCCTGATTACCACCGAAGTGGTTACCATTTTTGGCTTGCTGATTCCCTCCACGCTTGTTGTCACCGCTTCGATGACCACTCTCTCTGGTATTATAATTTTGTCGGCTGCTCTCTTTTAGTTGAGTTGACTCGTTATCGCGCTCCACTAACTGAGCCCTATTTACAACATCTGAATACAAACACAGTTTATGAGAAATAAGATGTTGACGTATCTCCAGCTTCAAACCTCTTAAAAACATTCGCGCCATTCTCTCTTCATTATCCACCAAGTGGGACGCAAATCGTGATAACTCTGCAAATTTTGCCTCGTATTGCGACACGGTCATATTATTTTGTTCCAACTTAATAAACTCCACCTTCTTCATGTGGCGAATACTTTCGGGAAAGTATTTATCGTTGAACAGCTCTTGGAACTTCTCCCAAGATATCTTCAGTACAGCAGGTTGAGTACGTTTTACCGATTCCCACCAGTAATCTGCCTCTCCGCGCAAAATAAAGGCGGCAAAGGGAACCTTTTGCTCCTCGGAGCATCCCAAGACATCAAATATCTTGGTAATCTGCTTTATCCATGTTTCCGCCATAAGTGGTTTTGGCTCTCCCTTAAACTCCGGTGGTCCCAGCTCCTTGAACTGTTTAGCGGTGACAGCCCGAGAGTTTCCTATGTTTCCATCTACGTTTTGGACAGGAGTCGCTCTCGCCTGCTGTTGCATGAATTGCATAAAGCCTCTGAACATTTGATCATTCATCATTTGGTCAGTGTTGTTGTTTGCATGAGGATTGTCGCCTTCCTGATGCACATTATCCTGATTATTGATATGTGGTGAATCAATGATTGCCTGTGCTCCATTGTTATTCTCAACATTCTCAGATGTCATTTTCAGATACTGCCACAAATCAAAGGTTAATTAACATGTAACATAATATCTCTAAACTCTGACCAACCAATTTAAATACAAAATAAATTTAAGTAGGTCATACTAGCAAAGGAATTCCCCGTCTCTCCCCTCCTAGTTCTAGTCTCACATCTTAGCCAGAGATCATATCCCTAAGCTCTGATACCAACTGTGACGCCCCCAAAATTAGGTATACATCACCCATCTTGAGTCGTAAGATACATGGTACAGAATTCAAATACAACTTACTAATACCACTATCGTGTATAATACGACAAAATACAATTGTGAGTTTGAATACAATAATTGTCTATTAGAGATCATACAAACTCAAAAGGAGTCCTCAATACAATTATTGCCACACTATTTAACAGAATAATGAGGACTACTAATACTATTCTCTGGTCCATCACTCCGTTCCCCGACTCGTCCCAGCTATATTCTCATTTCCTGAAGAGAACAATGAAAGAAAGGGTGAGCTCAACTAGCCCAGTAAGAAATATTATGACTGAGATAATACAGAATAAATTATCATTAGCCTTCAACAGTGTTAAACTGATAAAATATAATAAACATCAAGTTTAACTGCAGCAGAATCAACAATCCATTAAAAGAGTCAAGTAGAAAATAAAATCTACTATCTTTTATGATTTAAAAGGTTTTTCATCACTGTTATAGCTGAGACTCAGCTTAATAAATATTCCACATCATCGAATCACCCCTGCACTACGGCCAAGGATATTCTTTAGTATCACGACCACAATTATTCATGCACTACGGCCAAGAATATTTGTGTATTCATTAATGGTCATGATCATGCCAACAACTGTCCATCAATGCACTACGGGCCAATGAGGATTTTTAATTTTTACATCATTTGTAATATTACGGTCATGATTACACCGAATAATCCCTGGTCATAATCATACCAAGTCCATCTATGCACTACAGGCCACAGATGACTTTCAACAAAATATAAACATGAGGATGATGACAATGATATAAGAATTCAATAAAACAAGTTCAAGAATTATTTTATCCAGGAATTATTAACGTCTAAATTGTCAACACGATACTGTTTTGTGGTGTAAAATTCAAGAATGCTCAGAAGAATATTTCCATGAAAAGATACTGGATGAAACGCAAATATCAAGGATATTCCACTAATTTCATGGAGTATAGAAGTCAAAGTTTTATCCAACTGAGTATAATAAAGAATGGAATAACAAAAGAAATCACCATGCATGTGATAGACCGCACAGACAGGTTATTCCAGCAGAATAATAATAACGGAACCAGGTCATGTGAAATTCACACCGACAGGATGTTCCAACAGAATAATAAATAATGGAACCAGGTCCGGCGTAAAACGCACAGACAGGATATTCCAACAGAATAATAAAGAATGGAACCAGGTCCGGCGTAAAACACACAGACAGGATGTTCCAACAGAATAATAATAAAGACGGAACCAGGTCTGGCGTATAGCACAGACAGGATATTCCGACAGAAATATAAAGACAGAATAGTAAATGGATGTCACCAAGTATAGGGTATTCCACGTATACAGGTTATTCCAACAGAATAATAATGAATGGAATAACATAAGGATTTCACCAAGTATAGGGTATACCACGTATACAGGTCATGTATAGGGTATGCCACTTTTACAGTTATTCCAACAGAATAACAAAGAATGGAATAACATAAGTTCTCTTCAAAAAGAAAGAATAACACCCCTTACCTTATTAGGAGATTGAATACTGCAGTAGTGTAGTAACCGAATACTCTTCTTCTTTCTCTCTTACTCTCTCTATACTTTCTCTCTCTATAGCTTGAACGAATTCGTGAAAAATAATGAAGCCCTAGGCCTCTATTTGTAGAAGATATATTACTATTTACGAAAGTATTTACTATTTACGAAGGTAATTACTATTGACGAAGGTAATTACTATTTACGAAGGTAATTACTATTTATGAAAGAGACTCTTAGATGATGACATATGGCCCCCCATAAATAATTAAACTTACCACAAACGTCTAATAATAGACTCTTTATATACATCAATGATTGAATAAAAATTACCAGAAATCATTTTATTTTTAATCAACACATATTTAATCTTTCAACAATTATTAATCATTTATAACTTGTCGTCTCAATTATTGTTTAAATAATATAACATATTATACAGATTATACTGTGACAATAATTGAATCAATAATATAAGAGATATGATGCAGCAATTACTGTAGCAATAATTGAGTATAGTTGAGTGACTTCTCACGTAAGCATCAATAATCAAAACTGTGTCCTACTATGCAGCAACGCGTATTACTGTACTTTTACTACCGAGTAGTTCAACAGTTTTAACGGTAACATCTCCGCCGTAATTTTATAGAAAGATAATTTTGTCGTTTTCTAACTACGACAATACTTTCGTTGTGGGGTCCACCAATGATTGTGTCGTCGTACGAATATTTCCCGAAAAAAAGAATATTCCCCGACCAAACGAATATTTTACAACAACTTGCGTACTTTGCAAAATTTATAAATATTACCCACAACTTTAACATTATATCAAATTTATTCCATAATATTCAAAAACAATAATTATAAAATTCATCTTTATTTATAAAAACTGGGGTCTTACATCTATCAACCCAGATCATCATTATACACTACTAACAACATGTTTAACACAAAAAAAACTAACATTTAACACATCATCAAAGGTCAAATTTTTAAGTTAGGGTTTATACCTTTTATGATCAAGTTTTGATTCTAGGCTTCTAAATCTGTTAAAGGTGTTCATGGGGCTTGAATTGGGGACTGATAAACTATTAAATTTCATAGGTTAGAGAGAGAGAGTTGGTGAGAGATTTGGAAAGAAATTGACCAAGTTTAGCTACTTTCTCTCTCTTATAACTTATATAATAAATTGGTGCAATGAATGATCTGATATTGCTGGCAGTAAAGGATTGATTTTTGAGATATACATCAATTTGTCAAAATTATTTGGTCACCAACCCACATTTTGGCAAGATTGACAAGTTATCTAAATAAATAAATGAAAAAGGGCATTTTGATCTTTTATAATATAGTTTTAATGGCACTCTGGTCATTTGGCAATCCCTTAGGGTTTAACCCTAAGGTTTAGCATATAGAAATTATAGAATTTCCAATTAGGGTTTGTACAAAATAAAAATTTTAGTTTCTAAAATTTATAATTAGGGTTTCCTTAATTAGATTAGGTCTCTAATTGCCTTATACATAAACATTGGGGTATTATTTACTAATTATAATTAACCCTGCTAATATTTGCAATTATGGTTTACTATTTTGATAATTAGGGTTACCAAATCACAATTAGGGTTTCTAGAAATTAATATTTCTAAATGTTAATTAGGGTTGATCTAATTAATCATAAAATCCTATAACACAATTATATAATAGTCTCGAACTCATAATTGAGTTTCAAATTAGGGTTTCTATTTGGCAATTAACTAATTATTATTTAAGGTTTCTAGTTTCATAAATTAGGATTTATATTTACAATTTGGGTCTCCTATAATTATGGTTTCCTAATTAGCATCAAATCTTTATAATACACATCATACACCACATAACACAGTGACTTAATAGATTTTAAAGTCTCATTTGATTTCGAAACTAGAACTTAACAGTAATACTAGGGTTTATAAAAATATTGTTAGGGTTTGGTTATAATACACTATAATTGACCAACCATTATCAATACGTACATACATTACATATTTATAGTACTGAAAAATCAAAATATAATATTATTATATTATTATTCTCATTCCTGGATCAAAATCTAAAATTAGGGTTTGGATCCCATATCTAATTTATCTTACATATTTAATATTATCAATTATGTTAAAATAATTAACTTAATTAATCTAACATAAATTCATATAATTAAATAATTATTATAATAATTCTAAAAATTATTTCATATATTATTTAAATAATATATATATATATATATTCATAGAAAATAATTAATAAAAACATTTCTACTATAAAATTAATTATTATAAAAATATAATTTATAAAAATCAATAACTTTAAAATAAAATTATATGTAATAATTAATGTAATAAATAAATTTTTATTTATCACATACATATATATACACATTACCTAGCACATATTTCCACCTATAAAAAAAAATTTATATGCAAAATTTATGATTTATTTATGTAAAAAATACCGGGTTATTACAGTAGAACACCTCGTCTTTCTATTGTGTAGTGATTCAATACTTCTGTTTGCTTCGACTGTTCTCAAATACTGATGGTTTGATTTCTTTCTCTGGCCCCTTCTGAATAGTAAGACACTTTAGATTTGTGGCGCGTCCAGCTCGCTTTCTCCTTGTGATCTCCCGTTCACTTATCTTCAGAAGCTGACCAATATCTGTGTGTACACTCCATCAGTTCTTTCTTTGTGTGGAAAACACTACGATCTTGGTTGCTTCCAAGATCGTCATCTTCTGTCTATTTGACAGCTACTGCACTTGCTGACTTTCCTTAGTCAGTTACTGAAGTCTTCTTCTGATCAACTCGTGGAAGACTTCATCTCGAATGGCTTCACAACTCAATCTGGATGTTGATTGGGTTGATGCTTAGATCTTCTGTTATCTTGCATGCCATTCATCGAGTGCTCTCTGGTTTCCTTCAGGTGGGATGTATATTTGTAGTATAAACCAGAGGCTTCATTCCTTTGGATATTCTGGGAGTGTTCATTTGTTGAGAATCGTATTTGCTCTATGATTCTGCCTTGGCATTGTGAGCACATCTATTGAAGTCTTAGTTCTACACTCTACGATTCAGCTTCGACTATGTAGACACTACGACTCCAAGATCAGATCTTGACACTCTATGATTTCTATCGTTATGCTTGTTGTCTTCATCTGATCTCGCTCGGCTATGATCTCTGCCTCTGATATGATCAGTAAACTCTACAACTCTGAGTGTAGTCTACGATTCTTGACTTGGCTTCGACATTAGTAGACTCTACGACTCCAAGTGTAATCTACGATTCTTGACTTGGCTTAGGTAGATGCTCGGTTGGCTCGTAGGCTGGCTGTCTCTACGATTCTGAACGTGACTTCCTTAGCAGACTACGACTTCGAGGAAGTTCTACTCGACACACTATGATCCTTCCTCGTCTCTCCTGGCAGTCTACGAACTCCAAGATTTACTATCATACAGACTACGATTCTGCCTCGATAGCTCTCGAGTTTTCCTAGACTCTCCTAGCAGACTACAATTTTTGGTGCAGTACTCGACTATCAGACAAGCCTATCTATTACATCATAAGATCAACCTAACATGCTTGATCTTTCTATATTTATAGTCCTTGTACATCATTTCTTTTTAAGGACTTTACAAAGCTGTTTTGCTTATGTTTGATCAACCTAACATATTTGATCAATTCATTCTAAGTCATTGTACATATGTTTCTATTATTTATCAAAGGACTTTATAAATTTTTTTAATGCAAGTATACTTGCATATTCATTCATATATATATATATATATCATAATCAAATCATATATAAATAAGAATATCATTCACATGCTTATTCATGACAATCTCCCCGCTATTTGATTATGACAAAAACAATAAGTGCATATGCATGTTATGAATGAATCTTATATACAGTGAGCAACTGTATTTCTAAAACAGATAATCATGAATGTCATTTTATAATGATATGGAATTTTATAAGCTATGACATTTTACATCCTAGATCCAGAACATACCTAACTAGTTAGAGATGTACCTCTTTGGCTCCATGTATGTTTCCAAGATGTTTGTTGATCAGCTATTCATCTGTTTGATCTCTTTGCTCCTTCTCACCCTGGGATGTTGACTTCATTTCTTCTTTTTCTTCTTCTGGCTCCCCCTCGGCCTTTGCAAACACATGTTCATCATCCTTTGGCTCCCCCTCAGATGATGACCTAGCTTCTTCTTCTGCTATCTTCTTCTCTTGTTTCCTTCTGCTCTCTTTACCCTTTCTTGAATGCCTCTTATTGTACCTCTTTCTATGCCTCCTTTTGTCATTAATCACTTGAGAAAGCTGTTCCACGTTGGACATAAGCTGCTCCATCTATTAAGAGGAGTTAACAACTTCAATCTTGAGTTCTTATTGGCTCATCTCCTCCCACTCTTACACTACGATTAGGTGTTTGATCGTAGGCACTCCACGATTTTGAGTTGGGTTGCTGATAGGTTATCAGTAACTCGTTTTGAGACGTTCCTACTGACTATGGATCTTCATTTGGTTCATCAGCCACAAATTTTTTGGACTCTGTAGCTAGTACATTTCTTCATAGTATATCTCAGTTCAGTTGTTCCTTAACAGATCACTGCTTCCCCATGTTTATACTATCTTCCCAATGAGGTGTGATTTCCTTTTCTTCATGTACAATAGGAGGCATTCTTTTATGTCTTTTTCTGACTTGAATCACCACTGACAATTAAATCTGTTTACATCGTAGATATGGATATCTCCAGAACTGATCATTCTATGATCATTTGACAGCACTATGAACGTAGTCTTCTTTTATAGTTTGTACTTGTGGAGTTCTGATCCCGTAATGAGTTCCTCATGTTTGATGCTCGATGATCCTCTATGGTGAGCTTCCTTAAGGATTCTTCTATTATGACCTACTTTGCATGATTGAGCACCTAAGACCCTTTTTCATCTTTGGTTAAATGGATTGCTTCCATATAAAGATAAGCATCCATGTGAGCTTTATTCAGATCAGCTCAGCAGGTCTTCAAGGACAGGCTTTGACATATAGGAGTTTTATCAGAATCATTTTTGAATTGTTTTAAGCCTTCTGCTGGTTTAATCTTCTTGACTGAAGTCTTCTGCTTCAGCATTCCTTAGTGTGACCAGATAGACCAGGTACCTGCAGGTTATATACATTTCTATTTTTGGTACCTATAATTAAATGGGTTCTGTTAGGTTAGTTTTCTAAACCCCTGTTCCTCATATAGTTGGATAATCATCACATTTATCACCAACAGTCATATTCATGCATTTAACTAATTTAGATAATACATTTTGAGATGCATGATGGTGAGTGTGTGTAAGATTTGACATTTTATTAACACACTCTTTTTCTTTGATGGTTTCATCATTTTCTGGGTTATGTTCACAAGGTTTAAGTGTCCACGGAGTGAGAATCAACTCTACGATTTATGTGTATCTAGTTGATTCATGGAGCTGATCAGTTTCTACAAATCATCAAGATACTCTTGTAGAACTGATCATACTCTGTGTGTTATCACACACTTAGAACATAGGTTCATACATACTGACCCATCAGCAAAGATTACTTCACACAAGATTAATTTAACCTGTGATATTCTTATGACCTATTTCAGATTTTTTTTCAAGATGTCATCTTCATCCTAAAATTTGGATGGAGAGAAAGTTTATAAGCATTAGAGTATCCACTCTTAGTGTACTTTCTCTCTTTACCTTTTTAGGTAGATTATAATTTCTTGAAAGAGTACTATTATAGTTCATAAGGAGGTGCAACATGATGTACACAAGTATCTTAGTGAGGAACCGTACCTTTCTACTGTCAGTTTCTTAACATTCATTTATCTTAGATGTACCGAGGTTAGGCATTGATGTGCATAGTTTCTCATTTGCTCCTGACAGCTTGTTGCTCCAGTTGACCTTCAATCAATCAGTCGTGGTCTTGAAGATGCAAGCTAAGAGAATCTCAGCATCTTTAGTTCTTTGACATCCTTGAGTTCACAAGGTTTACATCCAGCTGCTGGTTGGCTAGACATATGTTTGTAAAGTTCTTCTTTCTTCTCTGGATAAGCATTTCTTTGTATGTATGGCCTTTTCATCTTTTCAGGCTGGTGGATGTTTGACTCTTTTCTGTTGATGTCTCTTGAGCTTTCTATCCTGGTCTTCAGACTACAAGATTGACCGCGAGGAAGGATTGGTCTTGTTGATATGGCAGTCAAGAACATGGACCAATCTGAGCAGCTTCAGGTGTATATACACATTTACATGTACACCATATTTCAAATGTGTGAGCTCATCTGCATATAACAAGTGACTTACTACTAAACTAAGTATAGAACAATGTTTGTGCCTAGGACCAGACTCAAAGCGATTAGCGTTTGAATATAGCATGAGAACCTTCTCTGATACCAATTGTTAGTTCCCAGTAGGCACAACATAGATCTAGAAGTGGGGTTGATGTGAGACCCCAGATTTTATGAATAAAGATTTAATTTTCTAGAAATTAAATTTTGAGATAGTGTTATATTTGTGGGTAGTATTTATAAATTTTTAAAAGTATGCAAGTTGTTGTATAATATTCGAATGGTCGGGGAAAATTCTTTTTGTCGGGGAATATCCGTACGATGGTACAATCATTGGTGGACCCCACAACAGAATTATTGTCGGATTGAGAAAACGACAAAAATATTTTTATGATAATAACGACGGAAGTTTTACCATTAATACTGTTGAACTACTCGGTAGTAAAATTACTGTAATACGCGTAGTTGCATAGTAGCACACGATATTGATTATTGATGCTTACGTGATAAGTCACTCAATTTTGTTTTATTAAGTATTATTAATGTAATAAAACTAGAAAAGCTTTTTATATAAAACAGAATACTTTTATAAAGTTATTTGTTTTATTAGACTATAAATAGAATATATTATATTTTATTATGCATAGTGCCTGCATAGTATTTTGCATAGTAAAATCTTTTTATATAAAACATAATACTTTTATAAAGTTATTCGTTTTATTAGATTATAAATAAAATATATTATATTCTATTTAAAAGATTTTGTTTTAAATCTGGACCGTTCGTTTAAAGTAAATCAATCTGGACCGTTCATGAATTAGTTACTATGCAGTCCATTCTTCTATAAATAGAAGTTCATTCCTTCATTATTTCTTACTAATTCACTGAAACTTTAGAGAGATAAACTATAGAGAAAGTTCTTCTTCTGTAATCTCGAGCGTATTTCTTTAGAGTTTAAGAAAGTTTTGAGCGTTGAAGATAGTGCAAGTTTTCTTCAAGTATATTCCCGCCCTACCAGTCGGAATACTTTTCTTTTAAGGTAAGGGATATTATTTGTTGTACTCATAAGGGGTATTATTTCTTTCGTGTTCTTGAAGAGAGCTATTGTTATTCCATCCCTTATTATTCTGTTGGAACATCCTGTCTGTGAGAATTACGCATGATCTGGTTCCGTTATTTATTATTCTATTGGAATAACCTGTCTATG
Organism: Panax japonicus; assembly: GCA_020205505.1. Classification (NCBI taxonomy): domain Eukaryota; kingdom Viridiplantae; phylum Streptophyta; class Magnoliopsida; order Apiales; family Araliaceae; genus Panax; species Panax japonicus. Next base: position 12,493,441 of record CM035111.1, read on the forward strand.
TGAAGTACAACATACATGGTGAAATTCTTCTGTTATTCCATTCTTTATTAGTCCGTTGGAACAACCTGTCTGTGCGTATTACGCATGACCCGGTTCCATTATTTATATTCTGTTGGAATAACCTGTCTGTACGGTCTATCGCATGCATGGTGAATTCTTATGTTATTCCATTCTTTATTATTCTGTTGGAATATCATGTCTGTGCGTTTATGCATGACCTTGTTCCATTCTTTATTATTCTGTTGGAACATCCTGTCTGTGAGGTTTACGCATGACCTGGTTTCGTTATTTATTATTCTGTTGGAATAACCTGTCTGTGCGGTCTATCACATGCCTGGTGATTTCTTTTGTTATTCCATTTTTAATTATACTCAGTTGGTTAAAGTTTTGACTTCTAACTCCATGAAATTAGTGGAATATCCTTGATATTTCCGTTTCATCCAGTATCTTTTCATGGAAATATTCTTCTGAGCATTCTTGAATTTTTACTCCACAAAGCCGTATCATGTTGACAATTTGGACTTTATTGGTTCCTGGATAAATTAATTCATGGATTTGGTATGATTATGACCAGGGATTATTCGGTATAATCATGACCGTAATGTTACAAATGATGTGGTAAAAATCCTCATTGGCTCGTAGTGCATTGATGGACAGTTTTTGGTATGATTATGGCTATGGATTCTCTACGGCCAAGGGTGCAAAGATGAATTATTTTATGGCATTATCAGGACCGTTGATGAAAACACGATTATCTTTGGCCCATAGGGCATGAATAATTCGTGGTCGTGATGCTAAAGAATATCCTTGGCCTGTAGTGCAGGGATGATTTGATGATGTGGATTATTTATTAAGCTGAGTCTCAGCGATAAAAGTATTGAAAAACCTTTTAAATCATAGAAGATAGTAGATTTTATTTTCTACTTGACTCTTCTAATGGATTGCTTGTTCGACTACAGTTAAACTTGATGGTTGTTATATTGTATCAGTTTAACACTATTGAAGGCTAACGATAGTTTATTCTGCATTATCTTAGTCATAATATTTCTTACTGGGCTAGTTGAGCTCACCCTTTTGCTTTTATTGTTCTCTTCAGGAAATGAGAACGTAGCAGTGACTAGTCGGGTGAAACAGAGTGATGGTCCTAGATGGTGCATTAGTAGTCCTCACTATTGTGTGAAATAGTGTGATAATAAATGTAATGAGGACCCCATTGAGTTTGTATATTGTCTAGATGACAATATTTGTATTAAAACTCACATAATATGTTTAGTCGTATTTTACATGGTTGTTGTATAATTAAGTTGTATTTGAATTTTTTAACAAGTATTTGGCGACTCAGAATAGGTGATGTATACCTATTTTGGGGGCGTCACAATTGAATAGATCCTTTTTAATCTTCAAATACTTTTCTCGTTTATTTTGTATTGCTAATGATTTAGCATATGACAAACATAAGAATCTTTTCAAGCACAACAAAATAAGTAAAAGATCCCATTCATTGATATATTCATAATCATACATACATTGTTCTTAGAGTTAGTCCTGTTGTAAGCAGTTAAAACATACATAGCAGTTATAGAAGTTAATGTACATAATGTAAATGACATAAAGTAAAAGACACATAGGGTTTTAAGTGGTTCAGAGACTCAAGCTCCTAATCCACTATTCTGTTTTCAACTAGCAGGATTTCCACTAAGGAAGGGCAGCTCCCTGAATCACTAAGATTCCTTTAAGGCTAGCAGCCTTAGGACTTCAGTTCACTAAGAACTCTTCAAGGCTAGAAAACTTGGAACTTCTCTAGTTCCCTAGGAACTCTTCAAGCCCTCAGGCCCTAGCTTCTTGTTGTTGTTTGTTATTGTTGTTGGTGCTGAGCTGCTAAGATGTCTTTAAGCTTGATCATCTTTTGTACTTAGCAGCTTGGTGTGGTCCTCTTTGCATTCTGCTTCGAGACTGGACAACATCATCTTTAGTGCAGTTGATCTTCTTCTGTTCTGCTCATCTTCATGTAGTGTCAGCTGTGCACCATCACCATTTCCTGAACCCTTCTTAACATGTTGGCAGATATGGTTCTGTACTTTCTCTGCTTCAGCATTGGTGTAACACCTCCAAAATAGGTCCAATCCGCACAACCTATTCTGAGTCGCCACGAACTACACTCAATACAATTTCCAAATACAACTTCATTATTACAATTTTCGTGAAAAATACAACAACACATATGTTATGAGTTTTGATACAAAAATATACCAACTGTGACTCATGTCCCAACCTTGGATAGTACGTCACAATGGCACCTTATATAAATGTACAATCAATAACTGTTTTAGAGATTAAAATCTTTGGAGAGTGCTCAAGGAAACCTTCGTAAATGGGAGGCCATGCATCTAGGTTTTGATAGATATCATATGTCCACAGAAGTATCCTTGGTTGACCCAATTGTCCCCAAAGAAAAACGAGAAGATTGCTATCATGTTCTTTCCAATGGTGAGTCTTCTCTTGACATATAATTATGTCCATTGTCTCCAATTGAGAATTATATTTCTACTAAACTCCAAGGTTATATAGGTAGTGCTCGTAGATATACTCAGCAAGTGGATGTACACAACCCTGTCTTATGATAACACGAGGTTGTATGTTATTAGACATCTTGTATGATAGTGGCAAAACACCCTTTCAACGTTGGGTTCGCCTCACCCTATTTGATTCACCAAATATAACTACTAAATGATATATAAAATATAACATGCCATTCTAAAGTTCTCAATAAAATTATTTGCATACTGTTTAGGGAGAACCTTTGTAACATTCAAGAAATTTAAAGTGTTATATTAAATATTTATTGAATTATATAAGTATTTAATGGATATGTTTATTGTTGAATAAATAATTGTTTAATTTGATCTGATTTGATTTAGTTAATTATTTGTTAAGTAAATAATTCAGGAGTTAAGAAAATTAATTGTTATGAGATAATATTCCAATTTAATTTAATACCTAAGTTAGAGAGTTTATAATAATTAAATGAATTATTATATTTTTAATTGAATTTGTAGATAAAATGAAGTGTTAGTTGATTAAATAAAATTATAATTATAAAGAAAATTATAATTATGTCGTATTGGTTTATGTCGTGAATTAATTTAATAAATTGTTATTAGAATTAATTAAATTAAATATTAAAATTTAATTAATTAAAGTGTGACCATAAACTATATTATAAAGGAGTTATTAAAATAAGTTAAGGGAGGTTAATTCAATTTTTGCCAAACAAAGCTTAATGAATGTTAAGTCTTTAATTTAAATCTGTTTTACCAAACAATGTGTAAGATTTAATGGGTTATTTTTAGTTAGCTAGCCAAACAAACCTTATGACTTTTGATTTTCAAATAATTTATAACTGATGTCAATTAAAATTTTATACTTAATACCTATATTATTATTATTAATATTATACATTATATCTTTTTTTGTTAGTACGTAACTTAGAATTGGGTTAGGAGAAAGACTCAGAAGAAGAAAGAGGAGGAGGAGAAGAAGAATACAGAGAAAAGTTGAGAGAAAGAAGGTTTTGATAAAGAGAAGAATCTTGAGAATAGCCATCATCTTCTTCAAAATTAAGGTATCATCTTGCTCCTATTTTTTCTAAAAGCTATGGTTATCTTCTTCTCCAAAAGTTCTCTATAAAGTTTTTGTAAAGATGAATTTCTTGTGTATATAGCTTTATATGATAATTGTTTGTTAAAAGGTTGTTTTCATAAGTTATATATGAATATAGATAAACTAATTCATGTGTATGTATTTTTGTGAAGAAAACTATATTACAGAGTGTTTATATGAAAATATATGAATATGACTTAGTTTAAAATAAAATTAAGGTCTAATTAGTTGTTTAATTTATAAATTGACTATTGAATTTGAAAGAGGATGAATAAACATAAGCATAGTATGTTGAATTAACTGTTTTGGTTGAAAACAAAAGTCACAGTGATGATTTTTCACTGAAACTTCAAAAAGTGAAGCTTTAGCAAAAATAGTGAAAATTAATGGTTGTAATTTGGATGTTTATGTTGTTTAGATGGCTAGAAACGCGTTAGAAAATATTAGATTATGTTTCTATAAACCTAATGAGTGGGTTTTATACCTATGAATCCGATATTATTAACTTAAATATTGTTATCTTTTATTGTTTTTTAGTATCTTTTTATGTGTTTTGTGTTTATTTGTTGTAGGTTGGAGCTGGAGGGACAAATTGGTCATTTCGGATAAAAAAAGGTCAAAAATCATGAAAATTAAAGCTGAGTGGCATTTTTGTAATTACGTGGTCCTGGTCAAGCGCCTAGGCGCTTGGAAATGGCCTATGTTGAGCGCCTAGGCGCTCCAGTGCGGAAAAAGATGTGTTTTTCTACTGCCAAGTGGGTTTTTGAAGCCAAAGAGGAGTCTGAATGAGGGCTGAGACCAATACAAATAGGAGAAGACTTTAGAAAAGACGTATCAACTAATTTTTCAAGAGATTTGCAGAGAGAACAACAAGAAAAACACGAAGGAGAATTGCAAAGGCTAAAGATCTAAGAGAGAGTATTGGAGCAAATTCAGAGTTTCTTCTTCTCTTCTCTAGTTTTATCTTTTGTAATTATCTAGGATGTTTGGATTATTAATCTTGATGATGTTTTTCTTCATTATTATCATGAACTAAATTTTAATTAAGATTGCAACGGAACTTGGTATGTAGTTTAAATTGCAAGCTTCCCATTGAATGAAAGTTGATTTTTATTAAATTGTTTATTATATCTTATGTTTATTAATTAATTGTTTGGCAAACAATTACTGTGATAATCTATATAAAATTGGAAGATGGAGTATAGATTGAGATCTGGATATGATAACATCTGTTCATATAATCTGAATATGGTTAATATGATTAGCGTGTAGGATAGGAATATACCTTTGTGTCTTTTCTATCCATTGAAAGAACCAAGAATGATCGATATACTTCTGTCTTCTTCATAGTCTAGTATAATGAAATCAGCCGGAAAGATGAATTAATCCACTTTAACTAATACATCTTCAACAATCCCCCATGGATAAGTGATAGACCTGTTAGCTAGATGTAAAGAAATATTTGTCGACCTTGGAGCCGACAATCCCAACTGATTGAATACTGACAAGGGAATCAAATTGATACTTTCCCCAAGATCACACAAACATTTACTGAAACTCATTTTTCCAATTGTGCATGGAATTGTGAAACTGCCCGGATCTTTCAGCTTTGGAGGTAATTTGCGTAGAAGCACTGCACTGCATTCCTCTGTCAAGGCCACTATTTCAAATTCTTCTAATCTCTTCTTCCTTGACAAGATGCCCTTCATGAACTTAGCATAACTGACATTTGTTCTAATGCCTTAGCGAAGGGTATGTTAATCTGTAGCTTTTTAAATACCTCCAAGAACTTACTAAATTACTTGTCTTCCCTCTGTATATGTAATCTCTGTGGATAAGGAACAGGAGGTTAAACTATTGGTATCTGATTCATAGGCTTCTCAAAAGAACCTTCTTTATTTTTCTCTTCTTGCTGTTGTTCAGAACCTTTATTATTAATTTTCTCCTCAGACAAGATTTCTTGACCGCGCGGCCGCGCGTCCTCCCTTTGTAAAAGTGGCGCGGGCGCGCCATGATAATTTTTTGCAACCTGTTTCCCAGACCTAAGTGTAATCACTTGACATTGTTCCTTCCTTTCCCTTCTTGGATTGGCCACTGTTGTACTTGGAAATGAACCATGTGGTCTATTGTTAAGCATGCTAGCCATCTGACCCATTTGAGTTTCCAGATTTTTGATAGCCACTATTTGGCTTTTAATCATCACTTTTGTATTTGCCATGTACTTCATCATCATCTCCTCCATCTCTGACTTCTTTTCTTGCGGAGGTGAAGGTGGTGTATAATGTTGTTGTTGAAAAAATCCAGGTGGGTAGGGTGGTCTTGGTGCAAACTGTTGCTGAGCTGACTGTGACTGAAATTGGTTATATGGTTGAAACTGACTTTATTGATTGCTTTGGTTATTAGACCAACTGAAATTTTGATGGTTGCGGTTGTTGGAGTTGTATGTGTTCTAAAATTGACCTTGATCCTTCCGATAGTTACTCACATATTGCACAGACTCCGAACTGATAGCACATTGGTCCGTTGAATGTGACCATGCACATATCTCACACACAAAAGAAACTGTCTTCACCTTAGTCTCTGTCAATGAATCAATATTATTCGACATGGATGCCATCTGTGCTGATAGTTGAGTGATAGCATCCACCTCTAACAAACCTGCAACTTTAGGCTGTGGCATCCTGGCTGTAGGATTTTGGAAATCATTAGCCGTCATCGTCTCAATGAGATTATAGGCCTCTTCATAGCTCTTCGCCCATAAAGCTCCTCTTGCGGCTGCATCTACAATAGGCCTGGACTGTCATCCCAATCCATTATAAAATGTGTTGATCACCATCCAATCCGGCATGCCATGGTGTGGACACTTCCTTAGCATCTCCATGTATCTCTCCCAGGCTTCATATAGTGATTCACCCTGTTGCTGCTCAAACTTGGAAATTGATGTCATCATCTTTGCAGTATTAGACATTGGGAAAAACATGGCTAAGAATTTATGTGCTAGGTCCTCCCATGTAGTGATAGATCCTGAAGGTAAAGAGTGAAGCCAACTTCTTACTTTATCCCGCAATGAGAATGGAAATAGTCTAAGTCTGATTGCATCCTCTGTCACCCTGTTGTATATGAAGGTATCAAATATTTCAATGAAACTCAACAGGTGCTCATTTGGATCGTCTGTACCAGCACCCCCAAACTGTACTGAATTCTGCACCATTTGAATAGTACACGGCTTAATCTCGAAGGTGTTGGCTGCTATCGCTAGTCTGACTATACTTGACTACAATCCATTAATATTCGGCATCGAATAAGCTCTTAAAGCCTTGTGCTCCTCCCTTTGCTCTTCTCTTTGTTCTGCGGCTGCCATATTAGATGTTGTGGTCTCTAACTCTGCTTGTATATTTCTACGTGCTCTTGATTTCCAACCCCCTGCCATTGATGTTGTCCTGTAAAGGTGTTAACTCAGAATTGGAGGATCGATTGTGCATATACTATATACAAGTACTTGAAACAAAAACAAAAATTGAAATGAGACAAGATTAGAATTTTCTAAGTCATACAATTTAGCTTAAAATTGATGATAATAATAATAAAATTAAATCCCTTTCCCCGGCAACGGCGCCAAAAACTTGTTGCCTCCTTTTTAAGTCTTAACAAAAGGACTCTAACTCATGCAAGCATACATGGGTTAATAAGTAGTACAGAGTAAGAACAGTATCGATCCATGGAGAAAGGTTTTAAAGTTAAACTATCATACACCAATTGTATCACTATTTTTTATATGCTTAAACGAATAATCTACAATTATGATTAATATAAATTCAATTAATGAATAAAACCACAAGACTAATTTAATGAAATTAAATTTGGAAAGAATGGGATTCTAACTTCATTTCATACTTCGTCTAAATATTACCATCATACACAATTATACATTTATCATGGAAAATTAGCTAAGAGCACAAAAGTAGACATAATCATTTTTCAATGAATTAAGACCTGTTTATATAACATCCACATTGTGATAGAAATCATGTAATCGACAATAATGCTAAAATCACTATATTCTTATGTGAAATTATAACACTAATGAATTGAAGCACAAGCTCTTATATTACTACATACGGTGAAACAATATATTTCTATCGAATTCACGAAATATAATGCTAAACATTTCAGCCTCATAAACGCATGTTATCATGATTATACCCGCACTCATGTGTCATTTTTCAATTCCATATAAGTACACATGGTGAATGGTGATCAGACATTCATATAATGCACTCAATCCTGATAGATAATCTAAAAATAAACATATAACCAAACAATCATGGAATTAACTATAGACTACATATCAGATTCCGTTAGAATCCCATAATGGAGCTTAGTTCATTTCTGAACCAAAGGCCATTATGGAATTGTAGTAACACATGGAAATAAAATAAGACAATTGCGAGAGAAGAGAGAATTGATTAAACCCAATTGCAGGATTCTGTCCAAAATAGTTATTCCAAATCACCACTGATCTCCCGAAGATAAAAATATACTTTATTTCTAATAAGCTAAAATGAGAGAGAGACAGAGAGCTCCACACTTTCTCTTGAAATTAGTTCAAAACATAGAACCCTAATTACTCTAATGTAAAAACTGATGAAAACCATAATAATCCACGTCTGGTACCAACAAGAATAGTTTAGATAAGCTCAAGAGCTTCAAATTTCAAATTTAAAAAATAAGTCAACAACAGCTTCAGAGGACTCATGCGGCCACGCGAGATCCTAGTACAAAATTGGCGCTGGCGCGCATGTATGTGATTTTAATTTTTGCAGGCTGATGGCGCGGGCGCGCGAGATTTAGCTTATTCAGTAGCGCGGCCGCACGACTTCTATTTTCTCCATACTAAAGTTTTGTTGTTTGTTTGTTTGTCCTGCTTCTTGTTTGTTGGTCCTTCAACCATGCTTAGCTCCTTGTCTACACACGTTCCAGTTGCCATGCCTTAGCTATCCTCATACCACCTTGCCAATGCCAAACTATGCCATTTCCTGCATTTCAATACCATAGGAGTTCTAATTACGAGTTATGCAAAATAAACATAAAATGCACTAAAAACATACTAAAATGTACTTGAGATGAGCATAATTCTCGTGAATTGATATCTAATAAGTAGGTATAAAACTTACTTATCACAACCCCATCTCAATATACATTTTCTCTATTTTTCTTTACTTATGTCTATTTTATATTGTGTCTTTTCTCTTTACTTTATAAACATTGCAGGCATGTTTTTGCGGCTATAGAGTGCAGACATCATGTTTTCCTTTTGTGATGTTATTTTATATATAGTAGTATAATTAAGCTAGTTATTATGTGGGTTTATTATATATATATATGTACTTATTTAGATGATGGCTAATACATGGGCAGTTTATGCAGGGAAAAACTTAGATTCAAGAATCGTGCTGCAACGCCAACAAAGACATTGGGTCTTGCGTCGCAGCACCGGGCACACGTCCTACATTTTGATCCTCGCACTGCAACGCCACACTAGACAGTAGACCTTGCACTGCAACTCCAGGAACGATCCTTGCCCACTATACACTCGCGCTGCAGCACCATCAAGAATCCTAGCTCTCGCGCTGCAGCGCCACAGGTGAGCCCAATATACTGCTAATTCACGTCACGGTGCCAAGCAATAAAGGAATGCTCGCGCCAAAGCGTCTATAGCGAGAATATGTTTTTAAAAAATGTTTGGCCAGCATTTGTGCCCATTACTTCCTATCTCTCTCGACAGTTTCAACACAAAAGAACCCAAACATCCCATCAGTCGTTTCACTCCAAAAACAAATTCCTGGCAGTAATCGTATTCTCATCTCAAACTACCATAACAAACTGAGAGACTCCATCGATTGCTTGTCAGAGTTCGAGCCCACTCGATTTCTCACCTAGGGTTTCCCACTCAAGGTATTTTTGAGATTTTGTTCAATTAGAAAAGTACTTTGATCGAATTATTGTGTTTGTATTCTTGTTTGTTTGGGTGATTTCCACTGCTAGAAATCTGGTTAGAGCATTCACAAACGAAGGGATGTCCAAGTTGGTTTTAATAGCGCACACAAGGTGTTTGATAAATTACCTGAGAGATAATTTAACTATTTGGGGGCTGGTTGACATTGAAATTTCATTGGGGATTATTCTAGCCTAAGTTTGGGGGAGTTTGGAATTGAGCCTTCTATTTTTGACAAACCAATCGCTGAAATCTGACATGGCTTCAAAAAGGCAACGACTGAGCATCAGTGGTTCCTCGTCCGCAGCACCAACGGCATGGGACAACACCAAATTTGTCAACATAGAGGCCTGGAAACTATACAAAAGCTCTTTTGTCGCGCGAAATTTGATTCTTGAGCGGGGTTTGAGGCCTGACAAGACAAAGGATGGTGAGTTGGTGGCTATGATTGCGGGAACGCCAGTGGGTGCATTTCACTAAGCCACCTGAGTCAGCCATCATTTTTGTGGTCCGCGAGTTTTATGCAAACTCCAGTCCCGAAGGTCCTGCAGTTGTCCAAGTTAATGGGTGGTCAGTGGCGTTTGGAAGCCAAGACATAAATGCATTATTCGCGACACCTGGATTTGAGGGTAAGGAACTATATGGAGTCGGTGTAACGTCCAAGAAAATTGGATTTTTATGACAATTAAAATTTTATTTGATTATGTGAATTAAATGAATTTAATTGATTTCTTTGTGAGTAAGCTATGTGAAGGTCGTTCTATGACCTAGAATGTGCCAACGTGGTTAGTATTCTGACTACGTGTTAGAAATAATTGTTTGAAATTTCCAAGATGAAAATAATTGTTTTCTAAGAAATTTCCGTAAAAATACTATTCATCCAGTTTCTGTTCGGGGAATTATTTTGAAATTCGAGAAACGCATAATGATAAAATATCGTGATAAGATGGAATATCTGATAATATTTCATTTATGGCAAACGCAATTTTTGCCTACGGACTTAAAACCTAAGGGTTAAGTATATTGATTTCCGAGAAGGAAATAATATGCGTAGAAGGAATGGCGTTTGGTTTAATTCGAGTGTTATACATTTGGTGATACTATTTAGTATCTTTGTATAATACGTTGAGTAAATACGAAGTAGAATATGATTATTATACGAGTAGTATACGGAGATAATACGTGAATGGTACGTATGTGATACGATTTGTATTATAGAATTAAGTTAAGACTTAATGACTAATTCATTTGAGTTGGATTATTAATTAATCCAATCATTTGAATGACCAAGGTCCAATATTAATTTAGTTAAGCCTAATTCATTAAAACTGAACCGTGGGTCAAATAGGTGGGTCATCGAATAAGTAAAACCCATGGGGCAACCCATGGGATGTCACATGGGGTGGTGGGCCAACCACCTTGGTGTGGAAGCCAAGCATAAGTCTTGGTCACCAAGTGTTTTACTTGGTGACCACACATGAATAGTAAGGAGGTGATGGTTCTTTGACAATTATGCCCTCCATTCTTGTTTTCTATAAATAAGAAGTTAGGTTGATTCATTTGGGAGTTTTCAACTTGCCAACCTAGATTATTTGAGAGAGAAAGAGAGCTATACTTGCAAAACATACACTTTGGAAGCTTGATCTTAGAGTTTTCCAAGAAAGAAAACCAAGAGTTCTTAAGGTATAATCCTTACCTTTCATCTCCATCTCTTTTAGATTTTCTTTCATTTTAGAGAATCGTGAAGGGGTGGTATATGTCTTGAGTGAGGATTTAAAGATGACTTACCATAGATTCAATCTCTATAAGTCATGAGATTATAAAAATAATAAGGTTTAATATAGTTTTGAACCATGAAAATATTGATAGTTGAGATCGATTGTTGATAAACAATTGAGCTCCATCAATATGTTAGTATATGCATCTTGTTTGGTTAGGATGTAGATATGAAATCCATGGAGTATTCCATGTGATTTGGCTTACAGAACATTAGTAACGAAGTTATGGCGAATTTTACGAAAATAGAAGTTAAACGTCGAAAACGTAGAAATTACGAAATGGTAGTCGAAAGTTGCCGTGAGACTTGAAAACAGTTTGTTTTCAATGTCAAACACGTGAGATAGGGTGATTAAGAGTTGTGGGTTCGAGAATCGTCGGATTCTGACTTAAAACGAAGAGAACGAGCATTGAACGCTCATTAACGTTTCCGAACTTCTATAAAATGAACTTAATAGTGAAATTTGTGTTAATCTGTGTTGAATTCTGATATAAACGCGTAGGGTACGTCATTTATGACGTGTGGGCTTTTGAACGGACCAAATCAGGCTTATAACGAAAAAATTACGGCCCCGAAAATTTCACACAGATTTTCAAAACTGCTGAGAATCTGTTACTGAGGTCTGGCGCCGCAGCGCCAGACTGTTAGAGTTTATGCCCTAGAGGCCAATTATTTGATATAATTGCTTAACGTTTTGATATTATATTTGATTGAATAAATATATGATTTTATTATGGTTTTATTTACTGCGTAATATAATTGTTAACATAATAAAATTTCTTAGAATAGTGATTCAAATTATATAGTTTCAAGTATGTGACTTGAACATGAGATTATATATTACCATTAGTATCAATGTTCTTAAATGTCCCTAGTCGAGTATCATTGTTGATGGGACAACAATGATGCATTGAGACTAGAATGTGGATTGACTGATGACCAAATCTCATTGGTCATAAATATATGAGATATTAAGTAAATGCATAGGTACATGTTAGAGAACGATGTACTGGACAGACCCACCATAAGAATTCTATATGGAGCATTATGCGAAGTGTCATTAGCAATTCTCATAGTGACAATGATGTAATGGTCCCCCGACCTGAAATCGTTATATTACTACACGAGAATTTATGTACTTTGATATCATCAAATGTCACCTTTAATAGGGTGGACTATAAAGGTGATTATTGGGTTCGTCATTAATCATGTGAGAAATATGAGTGATCTAGATGGAATTTAACCATCCTATATATTATGGGTGATATCCATAGGCCTCTTGATTGAGTAGGACTATGAAATGCATGGCCATGCTCAAATAGTGATTTGTTTCATATAGTATACTCATTGATCAAGAAAACTCAGATTAAATTATGAAGAGTATGACACATTCCATGACTCGAGTTTAATCTAGGATATTAAGGTTAAAAGGATTAAATTGCATTGAAACATTGGTCACAAAAGGTTGCATCGAATCATCGATCTTATTATTACTTGGGTAGCAGTGATGCATTACTAGATGTCGCTCACTGTTTATAATTTTATAATATGATTTTAAAATTATTGCCAACGTAATAATAACCTATAGGGTCACACACATAGAACGTTATTTAAAAGGGAATTAATTTAAATTTTAAGGATTTAAATATATTAATATGATTAATAGTATTTAAATCACGAATTTAAATTAAAAGGAGAATTTGTATATATGTATATTAATTAAGACTTAATTAAGATATATATATATATATATATATATATATATATATATATTCGGATTTTATAAAATTAGGTTTTGATTTTGATTAATTCCTTTTAACTACTATATATATGATATATAGCAGCTACTTAGGGTAATATATCATAATTGAAAAACCCTAGCCGCTCTTAGAGAGAGACTAGAGAGAAAACAGTTTCAAAATCCATTCCTTTTGGTGGCTAGTACCGCAAGTCCTTCTTATTGCAGAATCGTTCGACGGTTCGTGCGGCGTTCGTGCGGCGTTCGTGTGGATACCGTAGAGGCGCAATCGATTTGTATTGCGTTGGAGATTCGAGGCGCAGTCGGTTTCAGATTCTCGTTTTTGTTTATATCTGGTATAATCTCTAAACCTCTGAATTAATTGATTTTCGCATGGATCCTGTTTTAGGGTTTCAGAAATTGCTTTAAAATTTTAATTTCCGCTGTGCGTTTCTGTGCCGAAGCCCAACAGTGGTATCAGAGCTACTTGCGAAAAGATTAATTTAGATTACGTGTTTTAATTGTATTTGATATATATGATATATGATGATGCATGTTTACCGATATAAAACTGAATATATGATATTCCGTTGTATGTGTATTATGGTAATATATATGATGATACTGTTAATCGTATCTTTAATCGGTGGAATAACAATATAACTATTCTAATCGGATTAGAAGCATGAAGAATCGTTTTAATATGATTAATCGAAACTGGAAATATATGATAAATTCTGGGTGTACTGTTATTCGTTTTAATATGATTAAATCGAAATTGGACATATATGATTTGTTATTATGGGTGTTTTGGTGGATTAAAATGTATGATTCTAAAAACTGTTTCAGAGATTCGTATGGAAAAATTCTGCAATACAGAATGTAGTTCGAAATTTTTTTCCAGGGGCGCTGCCCCCGACCCCGCTCGCTGACCGGTCAACGAGACCACACGCCGGCTGATCGGTCAGCCGGACCACCGCCAGGGGGGGAGACCCCCCCTTGGACCCCCCCCCGATCATAGCGCACGATGGTCGTGTCCCCTATATTTTATATATAGTTTTCTTTAATTATATATAAATTGTTATGTGCTTATTGTGATATGCATGGTGCACAGTTATGGCCTTTTGACCCATAGGTTAGTGGTTTTTGGTTTTGAAATACGACTTGCATGTCGTGCCTTTCTATAAATTCTAATGTAATATTCTCTTCTCATCTAAATCCCCTCGAATGTAACTCGAGGTTTCTTTATGTCATGTAATAATCTGTAATTGATGAAGATGTCAAGATGGAGAACACAATGGAAAGATGATGATGAAGAGGAGGCGCATGCTAGAGGAAGATCCAAGGAAGTTATTTATTTTAAGATCTTTTACCACCTTAGATTGACCTTCAATCTTTCATTAGCTTGAAAAGATTGACAGTGGATTGGGCCATAACTGTGACACATTTAATTTTGCACTTTATTTATGCTTGTATATGATATGATATGATTAATAATGTGCATGCTTAACAAGATTAAAATTGGTGAGATCTAAATTAATAAAATCCCTCATTAAATTATTAAGTCTAAATCAGATGCCTTCCAATGAATAACACTCATCTAGACCTTGATCAATAGATGTAGGTTTGCCAAAGCAAAGTACCCTATTTATCTAGGTAAGATGCGATAGGATAATTATGATATCCAAACTATTAAAATCATTGGGCCCGACTTAACTAAGTTATCTCAATAGGATTGTGGACTTAGAGGCATAGAGTTTGGTTGGTACCATTAGATGGACTAGAAACAAATGTTGTTTACCAAACTATCCAGGAGTTATATATGATATAATTGACAAAGGGTTGTCTACCTAAATAATTATGTTTTGAGAGAATAGCCAAAGCTAACTTAAGGCATAATGAAATATGGATCTTGGCTCACTAGAAAGATTTAATAGAAAATGCTTTCCGAATTAATGGTGAGGGCTATTAATTTGAATAAAATAGTGGGAGGTATATTTTGAATGTACTATTATCAATTATATAATATCAACTCTGTAATTTGACTTATTATTGTTGCACTTATAAATTGTAGATATCAAATGGCAAACAACAACAACACAAATAGTCTTTCATTACGATCAGTCCTTGAAAAGGATAAGCTAAGTGGAATTAATTTCCTTGACTGGCATAGGAACTTGAGGATTGTCCTCAAACAAGAGCGTAAGCTATATGTCCTTGATGGGCTCATTCCTGCAGCACCAGCTGTCACTGCACCACGTGCGGAGCATAATGCTTACAAGAAGCATCAAGATGATGCTCTGGATGTGAGTTGTGTCATGCTAGCAACCATGAACGCTGAGCTTCAGAAGCAACATGAGTTGATGGATGCTTATGATATGATCGAGCATCTCAAGAAATTGTTCGAAGGGCATGCTCGACAGGAGAGGTATGATACAAGCAAGGCGTTGTATCACTGTAAAATGGGTGAACGTGATCCAGTTGGTCCACATGTGCTGAAAATGATTGGGTATATTGAGTACCTTGATAGGTTGGGTTTTCCAATCACTCCGGAAGTCCAAACTGACCTTGTTTTGCAATCTTTGAACAGCAGCTACTCTCAATTTGTTATGAACTATCTTATGAATGAAATTGAGAAACCCCTTACTGAGTTGTTGAGCATGTTAAGAACTGCCGAGAACAACATGAAAAAGGCAGGACCCGCTCCCATAATGATGGTGCAAAAGGGGAATGCTAAGGGAAATTGGAAAAGCAAGAAGAAGATAGGATCTAAATCTTTTGCCAAACCCAAACAGGCTTTAAAACCTAAAGGTGGGGTTGCTAAAGAAGGTGAATGTCACTTCTGTGGAAAACCTGGACACTGGAAAAGGAATTGTCATGCTTATCTGGAAGAAGTGAAGAAAAGAAAAGGAAGTACGACTTCTGATTCAGGTATATATGTTATAGAAGTCAACTTATCTACTTCTACATCATGGGTATTGGATACTGGATGTGGTTCTCACATTTGTGTTAATGTGCAGGGACTCCGAATGAGTAGAACTTTGGCGAAAGGAGAGGTTGACCTACGAGTTTGAAATAGAGCAAAAGTTGATGCACTGGCCGTAGGAACTTATCATTTATCTTTGCCCACTGGGCTAGTTTTAGAATTAGAAGATTGTTATTTTGTGCCTGCTATAAGCAAAAACATTATTTCTGTTTCTTGTTTGGACAAGAAAGGTTTTTCATTTATAATAAAGAACAATCGTTGTTTGTTTTACTTAAATGATATTTGTTATGGTGTTGCACAATTGTTTAACGGTCTCTATATTCTTGATTTAGAAATGCCTATCTATAACATAAATACAAAACGATTTAAATCAAATGATTCAAATCCGACATATCTCTGGCACTGTCCTTTAGGCCATATAAATGAGAAACGCATATCCAAACTCCATAAAGATGGGTTCTTGGATTCATTTGATTTTGAATCATATGAGAATTGTGAGTCTTGTTTATTAGGCAAGATGACTAAAGCCCCTTTCACTGGACACAGTGAACGGGCTAGCGATGTATTGGGACTTATACATAGTGATGTATGTGGACCCATGAGTTCGTTAGCAAGAGGTAGGTTTTATTACTTCATTACATTTACTGATGACTTTAGTAGATATGGATATGTGTATCTTATGAGACACAAATCCGAATCCTTTGAAAAGTTCAAGGAATTCAAGAATGAAGTTCAAAACCAATTTGGCAAAAGCATAAAAGCCCTTCGATCCGATCGAGGAGGTGAATACTTAAGCCAAGACTTTGATGACCTTCTAAAGGAGTGTGGTATTATATCACAGCTCACTCCACCTGGAACACCGCAATGGAATGGTGTATCTGAGAGGAGAAATCGAACCTTGTTGGACATGGTATGATCAATGATGAGTTATGCAGATCTTCCAATAAGCTTCTGGGGTCATGCCCTAGAGACAGCTGCATTCACACTTAACCGTGTTCCTACAAAGATGGTTCAGAAGACACCATATGAAATGTGGACTGGGAAACGTCCTAGTATGTCGTTCATGAAGATTTGGGGTTGCGAGGCATTCGTAAAACGTCTGAATTCTGACAAGCTCGGACCCAAATCTGACAAATGTAATTTTGTGGGATACCTAAAGGAAACAAAAGGGTATTATTTCTACAAACCTTCTGAGAACAAAGTGGTTGTTGCTCGAACTGGTATTTTTCTAGAAAGAGAATTTGTCTCTAAAGGAAACAGTGGGAGGAAAGTAGAACTCGAAGAAATTCGAGAACCACAAAATATCATTGAACCTAAGGTTGGAACATGAGCAGGAACCACAAGAAATTATGGAAAGTGAACCTGCTCAAATTACACAAGTCATTCGTAGATCTGGTAGGACACGCCAAGAGCCTGAGAGATATTATGGATATCTTGTGACTCAAAACGGCGATGTGATGCTCATAGATCAAGATGAGCCTGCTTCCTACCAAGAAGCTATGAATGGACCAGATTCTGAGAAATGGCTTGAAGTCATGAAATCTGAGATGGACTCCATGTATACTAACCAAGTATGGACTCTGGTTGATCCACCCGAAGGGGTAAAACCAATCGGGTGCAAGTGGGTTTTCAAGAAGAAAATCGACATGGATGGTAATGTACAAACCTATAAAGGCCGACTGGTAGCAAAAGGTTTCAAACAAATTCAAGGTGTTGACTATGATGAAACCTTCTCTCCAGTGGCAATGATTAAATCCATCAGGATCTTACTTGCTATTGCAGCTTTTTATGATTACGAAATCTGGCAGATGGATGTCAAAACTGCTTTCCTTAACGGAAATCTCCTTAAGGATGTGTATATGACACAACCTTAGGGTTTTGTCACTCCAAAGGATGCTGTAAAGGTATGTAAGCTGCATCGATCCATTTATGGATTGAAGCAAGCCTCTCGGAGTTGGAATCTTCGATTTGATGAAGCAGTCAAAGAATTTGGCTTTATTAAAAATGAAGATGAACCTTGTGTATATAAGAAGGTTAGTGGGAGTCACATTGTATTCCTAGTATTATATGTTGATGACATATTAATTATTGGGAATGACATTCCTTCCTTACAGGCTGTAAAAACATGGCTAGGAAAATGTTTCTCCATGAAAGATTTGGGCGATTCTGCCTACATTTTAGGTATCAAGATCTATAGAGATAGATCAAGAAAAATGCTCGGCCTAAGTCAAAGTACATATATTGATAAAGTGTTGAAACGGTTCAGCATGAAAGAGGCGAAAAGAGGAAACTTACCCGTGACTCATGGTGTAAAGATCTCTAAGGCCCAATGTCCTAAATCACAAGATGATGAGGAGCGTATGAGAAAGATCCCTTATGCTTCGGCAATTGGATCTATCATGTATGCAATGATATGTACTCATCCGGATGTCTCGTATGCTTTGAGCATGACGAGCAGATACCAGTCGAATCCAGGTGAAGATCACTGGACAGCAGTCAAGAATATCCTCAAGTACCTGAAAAGGACTAAGGATTCATTCTTGGTATATAGAGGTGAAGACGAACTAGCAGTAAAGGGTTACACAGATGCTAGTTTCCAAACTGACAATGATGACTATAAGTCTCAGTCAGGTTTTGTGTTTTGCCTTAATGGTGGTGCTGTTAGCTGGAAAAGTTCGAAGCAAGAGACAGTAGCTGATTCTACAACAGAGGCTGAGTATATTGCTGCTTCTAGTGCAGCCAAGGAGGCTGTATGGATTAAAAAGTTCATCACTGAACTTGGTGTTGTTCCAACCATTGTTGATCCGGTTGCTCTATACTGTGATAATAATGGAGCCATTGCACAGGCTAAGGAACCCAGATCTCACCAACGATCCAAGCATATACTTAGGCGGTACCATCTCATCCGTGAAATCATTGATAGAGGAGATGTACATATAGGAAGAGTGCCAACAGATGATAATGTTGCAGATCCACTAACCAAGGCTTTGTCGCAGCAGAAGCACGACGGTCACACAAGTTCCATGGGTATTAGATACATGAGTGATTGGCTCTAGTGGAAGTGGGAGACTGTTAGAGTTTATGCCCTAGAGGCCAATTATTTGATATAATTGCTTAACGTTTTGATATTATAATTGATTGAATAAATATATGATTTTATTATGGTTTTATTTATTGCGTAATATAATTGTTAACATAATAAAATTCCTTAGAATAGTAATACAAATTACATAGTTTCAAGTATGTGACTTGAACATGAGATTATATATTACCATTAGTATCAGTGTTCTTAAATGTCCCTAGTCGAGTATCATTGTTGATGGGACAATAATGATGCATTGAGACTAGTATGTGGATTGACTGATGACCAAATCTCATTGGTCATAAATATATGAGATATTAAGTCAATGCATAGGTACATGTTAGAGAACGATGTACTGGACAGACCCACCATGAGAATTCTATATGGAGCATTATGCGAAGTGTCATTGGCGATTCTCATAATGACAATGATGTAATGGTCCTCCGACCTGAAATCGCTATATTACTAAACGAGAATTTATGTACTTTGATATCATCAAATGTCACCTTTAATAGGGTGGACTATAAAGGTGATAATTGGGTTCATCATTAATCATGTGAGAAATATGAGTGATCTAGATGGAATTTAACCATCCTATATATTATAGGTGATATCCATAGGCCTCTTGATTGAGTAGGACTATGAAATGCATGGCCATGCTCAAATAGCGAATTGTTTCATATAGTCTACTCATTGATCAAGAAAACTCAGATTAAATTATGAAGAGTATGACACATTCCATGACTCGAGTTTAATCTAGGATATTAAGGTTAAAAGGATTAAATTGCATTGAAACATTGGTCACAAAAGGTTGCATCGAATCATCGATCTTATTATTACTTGGGTAGCAGTGATGCATTACTAGATACCGCTCACTGTTTATAATTTTATAATATGATTTTAAAATTATTGCCAACGTAATAATAACCTATAGGGTCACACACATAGTACGTTATTTAAAAGGGAATTAATTTAAATTTTAAGGATTTAAATATATTAATATGATTAATAGTATTTAAATCACGAATTTAAATTAAAAGGAGAATTTGTATATATGTATATTAATTAAGTAAGACTTAATTAAGATATATATATATATATATATATATATATATATATTCGGATTTTATAAAATTAGGTTTTGACTTTGATTAATTCCTTTTAACTACTATATATGTGATATATAGCAGCTATTTAGGGTAATATATCATAATTGAAAAACCCTAGCCGCTCTTAGAGAGAGACTAAATAGAAAACAGTTTCAAAATCCATTCCTTTTGGTGGCTAGTACCGCAAGTCCTTCTTATTGCAGAATCGTTCGACGGTTCGTGCGGCATTCGTGTGGATACCGTAGAGGCGTAATCGGTTTGTATTGCATTGGAGATTCGAGGCGCAGTCAGTTTCAGATTCTCGTTTTTGTTTATATCTGGTATAATCTCTAAACCTCTGAATTAATTGATTTTCGCTTGGATCCTGTTTTAGGGTTTCGGAAATTGCTTTAAAATTTTAATTTCCGATGTGCGTTTCTGTGCCGAAGCCCAACACAGACGTAGTGTAAAAAGCCACGCTGCAGCTCCAGTTATGACTGGGAAAAAAATAAAAAGGTCTGAAGACTCGCGCCGCAGCTGCGAGAGTTTGTACATGGACTTGCGCCGCAGCGCCAAGTCAGGGCAAAACCTCTGGAGAGTGGCGCCGCAGCGCCACTAGAATACTTCTGATGTTGCGCCACATCGCGAGTTTAGGGCTTTTGATAGTAACTTAGGTTTTGAACTTTAGTTATTTCGAGACCTACCTGAGTTGAGTTTACATACTCAAAGAAGGTACTAAGACTAATCCTATATTACCTATACTAAGGTATATGGTATGAAACCTAGGAATGTAATACATGTTAACAAGATATGTACGATGGAAAAAGTTAGTACCTTATCAACGATGTTTGAGTCCAATTAATAAACGTCAGTTGAGTGATAAACCGGGACAAAGGGTAATAAGTCATGTTGACTTTAATAAAGATATTAAGTTAACAGAGACATAGAAGAGAAAGAAGCTTGTAGGAACAATGTGAATAGTTGTTTGATAGCTAATTTCAGTGTGCTATGTGAATATATCATGTAGATTCTGTAAAGGCTGTGGTCAGTCGAGTAAGTTATTTGAAGACGCTAAAAGTCAAGTTTTCTTAATGCTTGTCTAACTTCCATGTTAGCCAAGTTTTATGTGATTCGTTGAACTGAATTGCAAGACTTTTTTAAAGAAAAGGTCGATGCCAGATTTTAACTCGGCTGGATTATTCGTAAGATATAGATTGATTATTATTCATATCATTCTATATAGAAATGTTAACGCTATCCTATGCCAAGTAATTGGTACGGACGTGAAGGTAATGTTTGTCTATGAACAAACAAAAGTATTTTTCATCGATTATTCGATGGGCACGCGAGTTTGCCATAAATATTGAACGTAATTACGTTTAATGAATGAGTGTTAATCAACATATAGTACTATAGGTTGATCACCTAGAAGTGCTCGTAAGTTACTACTACACAAAATTAATCATACCCACATGTTATAATTCATGCATAAACATAAACCAACATTTATAGAATGGTTTTAACTCATTAAAACACATAATCACAGAACTAAAATATGTGAATTTCACTGACTTTGAT
The DNA here is from genome assembly GCA_020205505.1 of Panax japonicus. Taxonomy (NCBI): domain Eukaryota; kingdom Viridiplantae; phylum Streptophyta; class Magnoliopsida; order Apiales; family Araliaceae; genus Panax; species Panax japonicus. Next base: position 12,515,345 of record CM035111.1, read on the forward strand.
GTTCATGAAGGTTTTGAAAATAAAATATAAAAATTGACACTACGGATTCGTTATAACACTGAATCCGTTCGTTTAAAGTTTGGTCTCTTCGTATCAACATGTATAATAATATACAAGTGTAAAATTTAGGGATAATATATGATCAACACATGAAATAACACGTATAAGGCCATAAGGCCAAAACTCATACTCTATAATTTTGTAGAAATCATATACTATGTATTTTCATGAAAATGATGTTATGGATTATAAAATATATATAATTAAATATGATTTGACAACATCTTAACCTATATATGCACATAAGCCTTACAATTTCCCATCATAGAGACTTTACAGAAAACTGTGAAAGCCATTTTTGTAAAACTCAAACAACGTAAAATAGAAATTGGGTTTGGAGAAATTACCCAGAGTATAATTTAGAAAAGATGATCACAGATGACTCTTTCACAACAAATTGTTGATTACACACTCCCAATATCTATAAATCTCACAATTTTATCTGACAATTTCTCAAACTCTTTCTCCCTCTCTGTTTTTAGACTTAGAAAAAGAATAGAAAAAGAGTACGTATAATAAAGGAAAAGAGAACTGACGCGCATACTGGTCAGTTAACCCAGTCATGGGTAACTGCTAGTAACTCCCACTAAGGACATGTTTGGCTAGGCTTAATAGATTTCAAAACCATTTAATCTAATAAAGCTTTATCATATAGTTTAATTAATGTCACACTCCTTCATAAAATAAAACAATATCTTATTTAATTTACTTTAAATAAAATATAATAATTTCTCATAAAAAAATAATGTCAAATTATTAACTCTCTAATTAATAATTAAATTAATTAAAATACTAATAGGCTTATTAAATATTTTTTTTAATACAATAAGCTCACATAATCACATACTTCGATAATAAAAATTCTCCACATAATTTAATAAATGTAATACATATAATTAAATTAATCTACCACAATTGCATTAATTAATTATTTAATCTAATAATTAAATCATCAAAAATATTTATTTAATCTAATAAATATTAAAATTAATTTACAAAATTCTCGTTCGTCACATGCGCTCAACGTTTAAATTTGACTCTTGAGAAGTTAGACTTTGACTTATCGGTTGAAACTATGTTGGGAGAAACCTTCATTATATCCACTATTTATAAGTCTTGTTTGATTCAAATCGGTAACCGCCTGTCGATCTTATATCTTTAAAAATACTTGCATTTGACGTGATTTTAGGGATTGATTGGTTAACTACTCATCATGCTAAAATTGATTATTTTCGTAAGGTTGTTAGCTTTCATATTCCTAATCAACCTATTATACGAATTCAAGTGACCAAACCATTAAAATCAATCACTGGTCATCTCAAGCCATAAAGCTATTCGTTTATTGAAAAACGGATGTCAAGCTTTCTTAGCTCATGTCACAGATTTAAACAAAAATACGTCAGATTTGAAAGATATTTTTAGTGTTAATAAATTTCCTGATATATTTCCTGAAGAACTTCCTGGCTTACCCCCATAGTGTGAAATTAAATTTTTTATCGACCTTGAACCCGGTACAAATTCCATTTCCAAAGCCCCGTATTGAATAGCTCCTATTGAACTTCAGGAGTTAAAGACCCAATTTCAGGAATTGTTAGACATCGGATTTCATTCGTCCTAGTACGTCTTCTTGGGGTGCTCCTATTCTATTCATGAAAAAGAAAGATGAAAGTATGCGACTTTGTATTGATTATCGGGAGTTGAATCATGTCACCATCAAAAATAGGTACCTGTTGCCTCGCATTGATGACCTGTTTGACCAGTTGCAAAGCGCCAAATTCTTTTCAAAGATTGATCTTCGTTCCGGATATCATCAGTTGAAGATTAAAACTGATGACATTCTAAAGACTACTTTCAGAACTCGGTACGGATATTATGAATTTTTAGTCATGTCTTTTGGATTGACTAATGCTCCTGCTGCCTTCATGGATATGATTAACCGAGTATTCAAGGAATATTTGGATCACTTTGTGGTCGTCTTTATTGATGACATCCTCATATACTCCAAAACCCGTGAAGACCAGTAAGCAAAACTTGAGGCTGATACTCCAAAAGCTTCGTGAAAACTAGCTATATGCCAAGTTGAAGAAATGCGAGTTCTGGCTTGAGGAAGTTGCATTCCTTGGGCACGTGATATCAAATCATGGGATATATGTTGACCCGACAAAGATTGAAGCAATTCAAAGCTGGGAGAAACCTAAATCAATAACCAAAGTGCATAGCTTTCTCGGCTTAACTGGTTATTATCGGAGATTCGTATAAGGGTTTTCTCGAATCGCTACTCCATTAACTCAGCTGACTCGAAAAGATATATACAAAATTCGGTTGAAGCGAAGAATATGAGAAGAGTTTTCAATAACTCAAGAGGAGACTCATTTCAGCACCTGAGTGATGCTTTAGGAAAAGGGTTAGGATGTGTTCTCATGCAACATGGGAAAGTCATAGCCTATGCCTCACGGCAACTCAAAGAATATGAGAGGAATTATCCTACTCATGATCTAGAGTTGGCAGCAGTCATTTTTGCATTTAAGATTTGGAGGCATTACCTGTATGGAGAAAAGGTGGAAATCTATACGGATCATAAAAGCCTCAAATATTTCTTCACTCAAAAGGAACTCAACATGCGGCAACGACGATGGCTTGAGTTGTTGAAAGATTACGATCATACCATTCAATACCATCCTGGAAAAGCGAACGCAGTAGCTGATGCATTAAATAGAAGATCATATGCGGGTACGAGTGCATTATTGTCAACCCAAAGGCCCATTTTATATGACTTACAAAGGATGGAGATAGAGTTAAAGACTCCAGGGACCCATGTGATAATGGCGAATATACGAGTAGAACCAACTTTAATCGATAAAGTTAAAGTTGCTCAAGCTACAGACCTGGAGCTGATGCGTATGACGAAGAAAGTGCAAGAAGGTGTTATGCCGAAAGCAAGAATCAATGAAGAAGGAATACTTCGAGTCAACTCCAGACTTTGTGTTCCTAACAACCCTGATTTAAAGTATAAAATCATGATGAAGGAGCACAACACACCGTTTGTAATCCATCATGGGAGTACCAAAATGTATCGTGATCTTCGACATACATTTTGGTGGAGCAATATGAAGAGAGAGATAACATAGTTTATCTCAAGGTGTTTAACTTGTCAACGAGTCAAGGCGGAGCAACAAGTATAAAATGTGACGCCCCCAAAATTAGGTATACATCACCCATTCTGAGTCGCCAGATACATGGTACAAAATTCAAATACAACTTTATTTATACGACTGTTGAGCTGTCGTATAGAATACGACCACAGTTAACAGTGAGTTTTAATACAAATGTATGTAACTCTCATGGTTCATCGATCACAACCTTACAATGGTACTTTACATAAAAGTATAGTCAAAAAATGTTTTAGAAATTAAAATATTTGGGAAGTTCTCAAGGAAACCTTCGTACATGGGAGGTCATGCGTCTAGGTTATAATAGATATCATATGTCCACATAATTATCCTTGGTTGACCCAATAGACCCCAAAGAAAAATGAGAAGATTACTATTATCTTCTTTCCAATGGTGAGTCTTCTCTTGACATATAACTATCTCCACTGTCTCCAAGTGAATATTATATTTCAAATAAACTCCAAGATCATATAGATAGTACCCGTAAATATACTCAGCAAGTGGATGCGCACAACTCTGTCTTATGATAACACGAGGTTGTATGTCATTAGACATCTTGTATGATAGTGGCAAAATATCCTTCCAAAGTTGGGTTCACCTCACCCTATTTGATTCACCAAATATAACTACTAAATGTTGTATAGAATTCAATACACTTTTCTATACTGTTTAGGGAGAACCTTCATAGCTAGAGACCACTATTTTATTCCCATGTTATCCCCGTTCGACCCGGCAACACTCTTACGGCAACACTCTTATTACCTTAAAGGAATTGTGATGCAGAAAGGGTGAACACAACTAGCCCAGTAAAGAATATCATGACTAAAGATAATTAAATTATCAATAGCTTTCATCAATAATAAATCAGAGATTTAGAACATATGGCAGATGATAAAACTTTTCAACCATAGTTGCAGTGGAACGACCAATCCATTAGAAGAGTCAAATAGACCATAAGGTCTATTATCTTCTCTATGTTAAAAGTCCACCAATAATGTTTTATCAATGTAAAATATATCAACAGTTCCTGTCCACAATCATATGAATAACTCATAATCATAATTGTGGTTCTAAATTTCCTTTCGCAACCAGGACGAAGATAATTTTCATCACCTATCTTCACCTGAAACATCAGAAATCATGGTTATACCAAATCAGAATTCATGCTCATAATCATACTAATAAATTCATCTTTGCACTACGGCCAAAGATATTTATTAACAATTCATCTTTGCACTACATGCCAAAGACATACAACTGTATTTTAGAAAAGTCAAGTAGAGCGTGATATCTACTATCTTCTACGAATTAAAAGTGTATAATAAATATTTTATCACTGAGACTCAGTTTAATAAATAATTCACATCATCAAATCACCCCTGCACTACGGCTAAGGATATTCGTTAATATCACATTCATGAATTTATATTTCAGCGCTGAGACTTAGCTCGATAATCAATCCATATCACTGAATTATCCATGCAGTACGACTAAGGATATTCGTTAATATCACGACCACGAATTATCCATGCACTACGGGCTAAAGATAATCGTGTTTTCATCAACGGTCATGATCATGCCATAAAATAATTCATCTTTGCACCCTTGGCCGAGGAGAATCCATAATCATAATCATACCAAAAACTATCCATCAATGCACTACGGGCCAATGATGACTTTTTCCACATCATTTGTAACATTACGGTCATGATTATACCGAATAATCCCTGGTCATAATCATACCAAGTCCATCTATGCACTACGGCCAAAGATGACTTTCAACATAATATAAATATGAGGATGATGACAATATTATAAGCATTAATCAAACTAAATCAAGGATAAATATTAAAGACTTTAAATTTATCCAGACATTATCAATCACTTAATAAAATCATAATATAATATTGTTAATACTATAACAATATTTTAATCACTTCTTAAACTTATAAACAATTACATTTAATTATTTATACTTTTTCAAATAATGCATTTAATCATTCAAAAATGTCATACTCATAAGATTTCATCACCAATAATCAAATTACTCATCAAAAATCTTCATATACCTTTTATAGGATTTCCAAGCCATAAAATCCTATTTACCAATTCTTCAACTCCACATAACATATTTAACTCATATGTTCGTAGCTAAACTATTTTCATGAAAAATACCAAATCAGTCCCAAAAATTAATATTTTCTGGGATTTAGCATAATATAACCTAATATTGAACATATATTTTTCTTGACATTTTTAAAATTCATTTACTATTTTTCACAAATTAATTTCTAATTAATTCCTTAAGAAATTAGCTACATCACGGTTAACTCCAGAAATTCCCAAATATTGGCAGGATCTTACATATGTTAACGTGAGCTTCCAGTTTAAATTTCATGGTCATCGGAGTTATAGAACTCCGGTTATAGCATTTTTTTCGGAAAAAACCTAAATATTGAAATGGTCATAACTTTGCTCATTTAAAGTCGGAATGAGCTCATTTTTGGACAGGTGGTACTTTGTACCATATACTTTCAAGTCCCAAAAGGCCATAATTTTTCTTACAAATTAAGTGGCCAAAACAACCCTTTTAAAATCGTGGCAGCAGCCTTTTTCATATTTTGCAGTTTTTTATACTTTGCTAAAATCAGTCCACAAGAAAATTTACAACACCTTTTCCAGTGATTCCACTTGGATAAGTTACAAAACTCATAGACCTAACTCTAGAACTTGACCACACTCAAAAATTCAAAATATAATAGGAGATATGGTCAATTGAATTTTATGTTCTATTTTCACCAAAATCTGATTTTTCAACCCTTTGTGATTTCTAAGAAACTTTCATGTTTTCACATAATAACCAACATAACTCATTATAACACTTACTAATACCACATATACCCATGATTTTCATTAGTCTAATACTTTTATTATGACTTTCATCATAATCCACGTAAACAGATCATTTCCACAATTTAACAAGGAGTGAAATACAAAGGATCGTTCACCATGCATGTGGTAAATCCACATAGACAGGTTATTCTAACATAATAATAAAGAATGGAATAACAGAAGGATTCACCATACATGCGATAGAGACCGCACAGACAGGTTATTCTCAACAGAATAATAAATACGGAACCAGGTCCGACGTAAAATGCACAGACAGGATATTTTAGCAAAATAGTAAAGACGGAACCAGGTCCGGCGTAAAACGCACAGACAGGATATTCTAACAGAATAATAAAGACGGAACCAGGTTCGGCGTACAACGTACAGACATGATATTCCAACAGAATAATAAAGAATGGAATAACAGAAGAATTTCACCAAGTATAGGGTAGCCAGCGTATACAGGTTATTCCAACAGAATAATAAAAAATGGAATAACAGAAGTTCTCTTCATGAATACAAAAGAAATAATACCCCTTATGAGTACAACAAATAATATTCCCTACTATAATAATAATATCCTTTACGAGTACGATAATTATATCCCCTACCTTAAGAAGAAGAGTACTGGATATATGAGTAGTGAAGTAGCAGAATACTTTTCTTCTTTCTCTTTATAGTTTATCTCTCTAGAGTTTCAGTGAATTCGTAAGAAATAATGAAGGAATGAGCTTCTATTTATAGAAAAATGGACTGCATAGTAACTAACTCATGAACGGTCCAGATTGATTTACTTTAATCTTACGGTCCATATTTAAAGCAAAATCTTTTAAATAAAATATAATATATTCTATTATAATCTAATAAAACGAATAACTTTATAAAAGATTTTACTATGTGGGCACTATGCAAATATTATGCATAATAAAATATAATATATTCTAATTATTGTCTAATAAAACAGATAACTTTATAAAAGTATTCTGTTTTATATAAAAAAAATTTACTATTAGCCTAATAAAATGAATAACTTTATAAAAGTATTATGTTTTATATAAAAAGTTTTTCTGTTTTATTACATTAATAATACTAATAAAATAACACTGAGTGACTTATCACGTAAGCATCAATAATCAATTCCGTGTGCTACTATACAACCACGCGTATTACTGTACTTTTAACACCGGGTGTTTCAACAGTTAACGGTAAAACTTCCGTCGTTATTTTCATAAAAATATTTTTGTCGTTTTCTCAATCCGACAATAATTTCGTTGTGGGGTCCACCAATAATTGTACTGTCGTACGAATATTCCCCTGACAAAAAGAATATTTCCCGACTAATCGAATATTCCCCGACACAACGAATATTTTATATCAACTTGCTTACTTTGCAAAAAAAATTCACATATTACCATTAATTTTAAACTTTTATCAATTTAACTATTTACCAAAATAGAAAAATTGAATACTTTTATTTTATAAAATTCGGGGTGTCACACAAAAGGTCCATTGCAAACACTTGAAATTTCAGAATTAAAGTGGGACCACATTACCATGGATTTCGTTACTGGTCTTCCCAAGTTTTCTCAAGGTATAGATGTAATTTGGGTCATTGTTGATAGATTGACCAAGTCTACTCATTTCTTACCTATACGAGAACCTTATACACTTGAACGTCTTGCTCATATGTACATAAACGAGATTGTAAGACTGCATGGTATGTCGGTATCCATAGTTTCTGATCGAGACCCAAAATTCACTTCAAGATTTTGGGTTAGTTTGCAAAAAGCTATGGGCACGGATTTACGATTTAGCTCAGCATATCATCCTCAGACGGACGTGCAGTCGGAGAGGACTATTCAAACTCTTGAAGATTTATTAAGACTACGTGTCCTTGACTTCAAAGAAAGTTGGAATAAGTTCTTACCATTGGTGGAGTTTTCCTACAACAGCAGTTATCAAGCAAGTATTGGCATGGCTCCATTTGAGGCGCTGTATGGAAGAAATTGGTGTTCTCCAGTATGCTGGGATGAGATGGGTGAAGCAACGTTGTTGGGACCGGAGTTGGTATGTATGACTACGGAAAAGATTTAAACGATCCGATAACGTATAAAAACCTCACAAGATCGACAAAAGAGTTATGATAATCTTAATCAAAAGTACGTGGAATTCGATATTAGAGATCATGTGTTGTTACGTGTTGCTCCATGGAAGGGAGTTACGAGATTTGGAAAGAGAGGAAAGCTCAACCCTCGATTCATTGGACCATTTTTAATCCTCGATCGAGTAGGAACTGTGGCCTATAGACTCGCCTTACTGCCAAGTATGTCTCGTGTTCATAACGTTTTTCACATATCTATGTTACGTAAATATGTGAAAGTCCCGAACCACATTATTGAATTAGAACCAGACGAGATAGAGGAATATTTAATGTATGAAGAGTTACCTATTAAAATCTTTGATAAGAAGGATCATATTCTACGCTCTAAAGTTATACCTCAAGTCAAATTTTTGTGGAGAAACCACGATGTTGAGGAAATGACCTAGGAGTTAGAATCTGAAATGAAATCAAGGTATCCTCACCTCTTCGATATACCAGGTACGTACCTTAATTTCAAGGACAAAATTTCATAAGAGGGGAGGTTATAAGACCCCAACTTTTATGAATAAATAATAATTTTCTCGAAATATATTTTTGAATATTATAGTGTGGATTTGATATAATGTTATAGTTGTGGGTAATATTTACAAATTTTGCAAAGTAAGCAAGTGGTTATATAATATTCGATTGGTCGGAAAATATTCGTTTTAACAGGGAATATTCGTACGACGACACAATCATTGGTGGTCCCCACAACGGAAGTATTGTCGTAGTTAAAAAGCAAAAGAATTATCTTTTTATAAAAATAACGGCGAAAGTGCTACCGTTAAAATTGTTGAACTACTCGGTAGTAAAAGTACAGTAATACGCGTGGTTGCATAGTAGCACACGGTATTGATTATTGATGCTTACGTGAGAAGTCGCTTAGTTATACTCAATTATTGCTACAGTAATTGCTGCATCATATCTCTCATATTATTGATCCAATTATTGTCACAGTATCATCTGCATAATATTTATTCTTATTAAATCAATAGTTGAGACGACAAAGTTATTCATATTATTATTTGCAATATTGACAATGTCTAGAAGTTCTGTCAAGGAGAGGTTTGGTCACCTAATTGCGCGCCAATAAAGAAAAAATCCTTATCGAAAAGCCCCCTCTTTCCTGGGAACGACCTGATTGTTAAATATTGTGAGTTATAATATTAATGATGAATAAGTTGTGTTGATTAAAGATGAAATTGATAGTTCCATTGTGTTGGAATTATTAGTATTAGTGGCAATCGACATTTATTTCGATAATAATTGATGTCTGGAGGTTATATTGACCAATAGGGTAATTAATCGGATTAATGAGCAATTAATTGTTATTATTTCATATGCTTATAACTATTTGTTCACATGTGTGTACTATTGATTCACATTCATGTACTATTAGGGGAGGTGGTGCAAGATTGATAATACTTGCTTGACTAAATTAAAAATGGAGGTATAGTTGAAGGTACTATACTGTAATTAGTTTTTTCACATGATTATACTATTGAGTCACATGAATGAACTATTAATTCACATTATTTACTATTAGGGGAGGTGGTGCAAGTTTGATAATACTTGCAGGACTAAATTAAAAATGAAGAAAAAGAAGAAGGTATTATACTGTAATATTTCGAGCCCCAAAACGTGCAATTATCGAAACTATATTTTCCTATAAATAGAAGCTCATTCTTCCTTCATTTCTCACCAATTCACAAAAGTTTTAGAGCAATTATTATAGAGAGAAATTATAGAGAGAAAGAAGAAGAGAAATATGCTACCTCACTATTCCAGTATCCAGTTTTTCTAAGGTAAGGGGTATTATTCTTTTGTATTCATGAAGAGAGTTTTTCTTTCAATACTCATAAGGGTTGTTATTCCATTCTTAATTATTATGTTGGAATAACCTGTCTATGCGAAGTACCGCATACATGGTGAAATTCTTCTGTTATTCTATTCTTTATTATTTTGTTGGAATAACCTGTCTGTGCGGTCTATCGCATGCCTGGTGAATTCTGTTGTTATTCAATTCTTTATTATTCTGTTGGAACATCCTGTCTGTGCAGATTCTGCATGACCTGGTTCTATTCTTTATTATTCTGTTGGAACATCCTGTCTGTGTGGATTACGCATGACCTGGTTCCATTCTTTATTACTCCATTGGAATATCCTGTCTGTGTGAATTACGCATGACCTGGTTCCATTCTTTATTATTCTGTTGGAATAATATGTCTACGTGGATTACCGTATGGAGGCAAAAATCCATTTGTGGTTTCATATATTCTATTATACGTAGTTGATTAAAGTTTTGGCTTCTATACTCCATGAAATTAGTGGAATATCCTTGATATTTTTGCTTCATCCAGTATCTTTTCATGGAAATATTCTTCTGAGCATTCTTGAATTTTACTCCAAAAAGCAGTATCATGTTGACAATTTGGACGTTATTGATTTCTGGATAAATTAAATTATAAATCTTTACAAATTTATCCTTGAACTTGTTTTATTGAATTCTTATATCATTGTCATCATCCTCATGTTTATAATATGTTGAAAGTCATATGTGGCCTTTAGTGCATAGATGGACTTGGTATGATTATGACCAGGGATTATTCGATATAATCATGACCGTAATGTTACAAATGATGTGGTAAAAGTCCTCATTGGCCGTAGTGCATTGATGGACAGTTGTTGGCATGATCATGATCATTGATGAATACACGAATATCCTTGACCCGTAGTGCATGGATAATTTGTGGTCGTGATACTAATGAATATCATTGGCCGTAGTGCATGGATGATGTGGTTTATTTATTAAGCCGAGTCTCGGCGATAAAAGTGATGAAAAACCTTTTAAATCATAAAAGATAGTAGATTTTATTATCTACTTGACTCTTCTAATGGATTGATTGTTCCGCTGCAGTTAAACTTGATGTTTATTATATTTTATCAGTTTAACACTGTTGAAGGCTAATGATAATTTATTTTGCATTATCTTAGTCATAATATTTCTTACTGGGCTAGTTGAGCTTACCCTTTCTTTCACTGTTCTCTTTAGGAAATGAGAACGTAGCCGGGACTAGTCGAGGAACGGAGTGACGGTCCAGATGATAGCATTAGTAGTCCTCACTATGCTGTTAAATAGTGTTACAATAAATGTATTGAGGACTCCATTGAGTGTGGATATTGTCTAGATGACAATATTCTTATTAAAACTCATAGATTATGTTTTGTCGTATTTTACACGGCTGATGTAAATAAAGTTGTATTTGATTTTTGTACCATGTATTTGGCGACTCAAGATGGGTGATGTATACCTATTTTGGGGGCGTCACAACGTTCATTACAGCTTTATAAAATTTTATTGTTATAAGTGACCTTACTTATTCAATGTTTAAGTAATTACATTCCAAGCAATCTCAAACATCCATTCAAAGTGTGTACGGTTTATCGTATTATTAAACTTACTTTGTGTTTACATTTTTGTAACCTTTTGTTAACTTTTAATTATTAAACTTAAGGTTCTAATCATCCTTTAAGATGTTACTTTAAGTTTAATTAAGGTCATAATTCACCTTCAATCAACTTACCTTTCTTTTGTATTCATATATATTTTTCTGCACCTATAGTCTTGAACCGACAATGCGGCGCCGTGTCCTTTGTTATTTGTTGTGCTGCAGTGCATATTTCCAGTGTAAAATCCTCCGTTCCGGTGCTGTGGTGCCACTTTCTTAGGCTTGGGAGGTGCTATGGCGCCGTCCCTGAGCCTTTGAAATTTTTTAAGTTTTTTATTTCAAATTCTTTATGGGCTCGTAACTTAGTCGTTATAAGTCAGAATTGGCTCATTCAAAAGTTGTTATCTCACATATCTCGTATACTTCGATTTCATTTGGACAAAATAAGTTTTTAAATTCGTTAACACCAAATTTACTGTTTAAATTTTTTACTACGCGTTCGTTAAACATTCGTGAACGTTCATAGCTTGTTTCTTCGTTTTAAGTCGGACTTCAACCATTGTTGAGTCCACAATTCTTAAATGCACAGTTCTACGATACGCCATCGAAAACTAAGGTTTACAAGTTAAAAGATGACTTTTGACTATCATTCCGAGAATTTTACGATTTCGACAATTATTATTTAATCTCGTAAATTTCACCATAACTTCGTTACTTGAGATTTTTACTCCGTTCAAAATGGATTCATTCAATTATTCATACATCTATCATCCTAACCAAGAACATAGCATCTAATCCTATATACAATGGTTTTAAACTTGTCCATCAACAACATGTGATAAATTTTTACGTTTTCTTCATTATTTCTTACTTATTTGATTATAATTCCACTTGTAACATGGTTATTAATTTTTAAAGTCCACTAATAGCCATCCTTGTTACTTCTTAAGATACATTCTCCACCAATAATCACTTCTCTATCAAGATTCAAATTAAAGAGATGAAGATTAAAGGTTCAAGTTTCATTACCTTTTGATGTTCTAGCTTTCTTCTTCTTCTTTGATTACTTGAAATAGCTCTCTCTTTTCTCTCAATATAATACTGTAGGTGTTGGTGAATTAAACAACTAACAATTGACAATTTAAGCTTTCTATTTATAGAATTTTCAAAGTAGGGGGTAAAATGGTCAAAAGGCCACCCAACCTCCTTACTATTCCACATCCTTACTATTCCAAGCTTGCAAAGGAAGCCACAACTCTTGCTTTGCCACCAAGTGGCCGGCCATAACTCACCATGGGGGCCCACATGGGTTGCCCCATGGGTTTTACTTATCTAGTGACCCAACGGTTCGATCCACGAGTTCTATTCTTGGTTCGGGCTTAAGTTCAATTCAATTTGGGCCTAACTTTGGGCTTGAATTAAATTATCTTTGGGCCTTGTTAATTTTGTCATTGGGCCTAAATGATCTTATATTTGGCTTGCCAAAGTTCACCTTCAAGTTCTACTAGTCCATTAATAATGGTTTGTGTTTTTAACGTATAATCCTCGTATTCTTCTCATATACTAGTTCGTATAACATTCATCTTATACGTTATATTATCTTTCGTATATAATTGTACACTACCTTGTATTATACTCGTATTCTTTCCCGTATAATAACTTCCTTATTATACATAACCCTTAAGTATTCAAATCTTCACTTTCCCTAACATTCTCGAATTTGAGTACGCAAACAAAAAACTACGTTTTCTATAACTGAATTATTATTAGATAATCCATCGTTCCTTAAAATTCTATAATTAATATTTACCGGAAGTTCAAAAAAATAATTCCCAAGCAGAAATGGATGAATAGTAGTTTTTCAAAGAATTTATCGGAAAGATTTTATTTTCGTCTTGGAAATTCACATACTTTATTTCTAGCACTTAGCCAGAATACTACTATCATATCTCTCTTTTAGGTTATAGAATAACCTTCATTTCGCTTGCTCGTTATAAATAACATATGATATAATTTTATTCAATAAATATTCAAATAAAATTAATTTACATTATAATCCGATTTTCTCGGTTGTTACATTCTTCCCCCCTTATAAGGATTCTATCCCCAGAATCTCGACCTAAGTTAGTCAAATAACTGAGGGTAATTCTTCTTCATCTTTTCTTCAAGTTCCCACGTTTCTCAGCATCGTGGTTTCTCCATACTACCTTCACAGAATGTATTACTTTATTCCTTAGAACTAGTTCTTTTCTATCAATGATTTGAATAGGCATTTCTTCATATGTCAAGTCCTTTATATTCTATTATGTTCTTATAATCTGGCTTATAAGGACGTAACACAAATATATGAAACACATCGTGTATGCGTTCTAATTCTGGAGGTAATGCTACCACATAAATTACCTCTCCTACCCTTTTCAATATTTCAAAAGGTCGTATAAACCTTGGACTTAATTTTTTCTTCTTCTCAAAGAGTATCTTTCCTTTACAGGGAGATACCTTTAGAAACACATACGAGCCTACTTCAAACTCTCTTCTCATTCGATGAGGATCTGCATACTTTTTCTGTCTGTCTTGAGCTGCTACCAGTTGCAGTCGTATCAACTTAACTAAATCCGATGTTTGCAGTACCATTTCAGGTCCTAGCATACAACGTTTTCATATCTCATCCGAACACGGTGGTGTTTTGTACTTCCTCATATATAATGCTTTGTAAGGCGGCATGCCTATGCTTGCATGATAACTGTTGTTATAAGCAAACTCTACTAACGGTAAATGATCATCCCAACTACCTTTAAAATCCATGACGCAAGATCTTAGCATATCTTCTAACATCTGAATTTTTCTCTCGCTCTGCCCATCTGTTTGTGGATTATAAGTTGCACTTAACTTCAACTGTGTTCCCATCTGTTCTTGCAGACTTCTCCAAAAATTTGATGTAAATCGTGGATCACGATCTGACACTATTGAAATTGATACCCCGTGTCTTGAAACGATTTCCTTAACATAAAGTTTAGCTAATTGATCTAAGTTAAACTTGACTCTTATTGGCAAAAAGTGAGCCGACTTCGTCAACTATACACTATTACCCAAATAGCGTCGTATCCTTTCTGTGTAGTCGGAAGTCCTACCACAAAGTCCATTATGATATGCTCCAACATTCATTCTAGAATTTCCAATGACTGTAACAAGCCATTTGGTCGTTGATGTTTGGCCTCAACCTTTTGACAAGTTAAACACCTACTTACATATTCTGCTATCTCTCTCTTCATGTTTGGCCACCAAAAAATCTGTCGAAGGTCTTGATACATCTTAGTACTACCAGGAAGAATCGAGTACCTTGAACTATAAGCCTCTTGCAATATTTCCTCCTTCAATTCTGTTTCACTCGGAACCCAAATTCATCCTTTAAATTTTAATAACTCCTCATTATCAAGACTATACTTTATTTCTTCTCCATCTGCTAGCCATTTCTTCATCTGGTTACACTCAACATTTCTAAGTTGTACCTCCTTGACTCTCTCTACAATGGTAGGTCGAGTCTCCATTGCAAATAGTTTCTAACCTGATTTACTCGATAATCTTACCTCTAACTCCATTTTAGACATCTCTGTTATTAACTCAACTTGAGTCGTTAACATAGACAACTTTTCCCGACCCTTTCTACTTAAGGCGTCGGCCACCAAATTCACTTTTCCTAGTTGATACAGAATATCACAATCGTAATCCTTTATCAACTCCAGCCATCTTCTTTGTCTCATATTTAAGATTTTTTGTGTGAAGATATATTTTAGACTTTTATGGTCCGTGTATATCTAACATTTTTCCCCATATAGGTAATGCCTCCAGATATTTAAGGTGAATACCACCGCTGCCAGTTCCAGATCATGAGTAGGATAAACTTTCTCATAATCTTTTAACTATCGTGATGCATACAAAATGACATTGTCATGCTGCATGAGCACGCAACCTAGTCCTCTATGTGAAGCATCGCTATAAACTACAAAATTCCTTGTATCATCGGGTAGAGATAATACATGTGCTTCACTCAACTTTATCTTCAGTTCTTAAAAATTATCTTCAAACTTCTCAGTCCACACGTACTTAACCTTCTTTCTTGTCAAATTAGTCAACGGAGTAGCTATCTTAGAAAATCTTGGATAAATCTTCAATAGTATCATGTTAACCCTAGGAAACTCCGTACCTCTGTAGGTATTTTCGGTTGTTCCCAATTAATCACTACTTCCACCTTTGCTCGATCCACTAAAATTCCATCTCTGTCAATGACATGCCCTAAAAATTGCACTCTTTCAAGCCAAAAATCTCACTTAGTGAATTTCGCATATAACTTCTTCTTTCTTAGTGTCTCTAACACTAATCTTAGGTGTTCAGAGTGATTTTCTAGCGTCTTAGAATAGACTAGAATATCATCGATAAACATTACAACAAACTTGTCCAAAAATTGTTTAAACACTCTGTTCATCATATCCATGAATGCAGCTGGTGCATTCGTTAACCCAAACGACATTACCAGAAACTCAAAATGGTCGTAACATGTCCTGTCTGAACTGTCGTCTTAGGCACATCCTCCTTCATGACTTTTAACTGATGATACTCTGTTCCCAAATCTATCTTAGAAAAATACTTTGCCCCTTTCAATGGATCAAAAAGATCATCGATCCTGGATAATTGGTATTTATTCTTTATCGTTAGCTTATTCAACTCTCGGTAGTCAATACAAAGTCTCAACGATTCATCCTTCTTCTTTACATATAGTACCGTTGCTCCCCACGGCAAAACACTCGGTTAAATGTATTTCCTATCTAACAATTCTTGTAGTTGAACCATCATCTCCTTCATTTCTACTGCCGTCATACGATACAGTGCCCTTGAAACTGGTGCCGCTCCTAGCACAATATCTATTACGAATTCGATCACCCTATCCGGTGGAAGACCTGGTAATTCGCTTGGAAATACATCCACGAATTCATTTACTATATGTATTTATTCCATTGTTGCTCCCACTCTCTGGGTATCAACAACATGACACAAATAACCCACACATCCCTTCTTCAACAATTTCCTAGTTTGTGTCATGGTAAGACAACACGAACGTCCCAGTGACTTACTACCGTAAAACACTAACTTAGGTTGTTTCAATGTTCGGAGGTTTATACATTTCTTTTGACAATCTATAATTGCTCCATGGTTAAACAATCAATCCATCTTGAGAATTACATCTAATTCTCCCAACTTTATCAGCATTAAATCTACCGACAATTTATAACCACTTATTTCTTCACAACAAAGTCTATGAATATGTTCAACATGGATTATTTCTTCACTTGCTACCTTAATATTTAAAGGTATAGGAAATCTTTCAGGAAGTAATCCTAATCATCTAGCAAAATCACATGTTATAAATGAACAAGTAGCACCCGAATCAAACAAAACATAAGCATTTATATCGTTGATTTGGATAATACCTGCAACTATATCTCTCGATGCAACTGCATCCTGGACCTCCATATTAAAGGTCCGAGCCATCGGCCTACTCATCTGAGCTGGACAACTATTAGATAAATTACCACTATTAATGCCCTTATTACAATCTATCCCCTTCTTCGGGCAATTCTTCGCCATGTGATCAGTTGATCCACATACAAAGCATACATGGCTCTTCTTCGGACTTGGACAGTTAGGTGAAATGTGCTCTTCTTGTCCACAGTTGTAGCACACGACTTTACCCTTGAGACAGACTCTTAAATGAGTCTTCCCATAGTTCTTACATGCCTCCATCCTCTTCTCAGGATCTCCTTATTTTACTCCGGTATTCCCAGAGTTAAAAATCTTCCTCTTCTGTCTGTTTCCACTCTCGCTGGCTCCCCCATTTTCGCTCCCCCGTCTACTCTACTCTTATTCTTATTCTCTCTGTACCACCCTCTACGATTATTGTCTTCTCTAGAACGGTTCCAAAGGAATTACTTTGAAATACTGATATCTGGCTATAGAGTCAGGGTTTCAAGCCCTGCTCGAATCTTTGTGCCTTTCTCACCTCTGTATCCACCTGATGTGGAGCAAATCTCACCAGTTTATTGAACTTGGCAGCATATTGGGGAATGATCATATCCCCTTGTTTAAGTTCTAAGAATTTCATCTCCATCCTACCCTGCATACTCGTGGAGAAATAGTTCTCGAAGAATATCTCCTTAAACTGTGTTCACGTAACCACCTCCACTCCAATCCTAGCCTAGTTTACCTCCTACCAGAAGTTGGCCTCTCCCTTCATCATATAACGAGCAAAAGAATTCTTTTGCCCCTTTTCAACATTTGCAATTACAAATGCCTTTTCAATCTCTTTTACCCAAGTTTGGGCTTCTATAGGGTCCGTGGTTCCATTAAACTCTGGCGGACCTACACTCTTAAAATCCTTATATGCAGTAGCACGTACTACCGCAAGATTAACTAGTATATTTGCACCTTTTCTATTAAAGGCAGCTGTTAATAAGTTAACAAACTCCTGCATTGGGTTAATCGGTCCCCCTTCTTGTTGATCTACATTAGCTTCAATATTTCATTGTCTTCTTTTGACGGCATCTTTCTGTTAAATTAATAAAAGTTCATTATTACTTCCTTCTTATTAATTAATTATTATTCATTTTTTAACAATAACCCAAACTCATTACAAAACATTTTCAATAAAATTATTATATTGATATGCTTCCTTCTTTGTAGTATAATACGACATCGCTCACCACTACATAGCCTTAGCTAATTACATTACTTTTCCGCAATCACTTTCCAAAAATTGTGGTTTCCAAAAGACTACCTTTTGATTATACAAAAGAGGGTTTTACGTCACTACATAGATATACAATATTTACATATCTAATTATATTCTAGTTATTAACTAGATTACATTTACCTAATGGCATTTGCAAAATCTGCTTCGGCAAGACTGGCCACCATATCTCAGCTGATCGTATGCCGAGTCTGCCCTGTCTCTACGGGATAGTCAGCAACTTTTCGTTGATAATCCTCATGAGAACACCTATGAGTATAGGACATCTTACAAATCTTCTACTTCTTGGCCTTTAGCTCCTCTCTAAACTCAAATGCCTCATGTTTTAGCTCGTGGACTTTGTCCTTCGCCAAAAATTTCTCATCATGTTCCACCTCCCAAAACGTCTCCATGTCCCTCTTGTCCACCAAGATGTCATGGATCTCCTCTTTAATTCCTTTATCTCTTTACCTAACTGGATATTCCTATCTAACACGGTCATGAACAATGTCTTCATTGACTCTCCCGGTGTCATCATGTTATCTCCTGACATCTACAATATAACAAATTATCTTGATTAGTAAACAACATTAGAATATTATAAACACATATCACATTTAATACATTTTAGGATTAACTTCATCTTTTAATTGAAAAAGTTTGGTGTTCGTGGACATAGTTCGTGTTCGCGAACAAGCTTAAGCTCAACTTGTTCGCGAACTCGATCATGTTCACGAATAGTTCGCGAACACCAAACGATCCGAACTCGTACATAGTTGTTGATTCAATCAAGTTACTTGAACATGTTCAAGTTCGACTAAAAGTGTTCGAGTTCGGTTCGAGTTCGACAGAGTTTAGTTCGGTTCGGTTCGTTTGCAACTCTAGATTTAAGTACTAGGATTTAGGGGTGTCACACCATCCATAACCCTTGGCTTTTCTCTTGGCTCAAGCCAAGCCAAGCCTTTCAAATCCTAGGCTTAAACTTTTGCTCAACCCTAGCCACTTTCCAAAATTCTTAGCCAAGCCCTAGAATTCCTAGGTTTAGTTAGTCCAACTAATTTTAGTCAAGACTTTTTCTTATCCAATTAGGTTTTCTATCTTTTTTCAGCTGCTATTCATAATCCGCTAGGTTAGCAGAAAAATCGACTTTCGAAAATCCAATTTCGCCACCGATCCTCTTTTTTCGAAGAATCGCTATGTCGTAATTCGAAATTTGAAAAATACGAGTTTGTGTTTTTAGCATGAATAGTGTTTTTACGATTTTTTTTCAGAAAAAAATTATTTTTCACATTAACCATAAGTCACATAAAACTCAAATTATTAACAAAATCTCATTTTATTCAATAATTTCACATATATCTTATTTACTAAGATTGTTTAATCTTCGCGATCATTACATTTACCTTAGCAGATCGGTGAATAAAATCAATTAGGGTCTTTGCATATGAAATTTTGGGTAAAAACCGAGAGATGAGAGTGCTTTAAGCGAAGTGATATCAACGAGTTCTGAGTTTAGGATTATCATTCATATCGGCAACCCTTGGATATCAACTGACGAATTTAGGAGAGTAATTAAATTGTAAAGCTCTTACCGAATCGAAGTCGAGACGCCCATATCTTAGCGTTTTTCCCTGAATTTTTCGAGGTAGAATGGTTTTCTTTCAAGGAGAAATAAGAGGATATTAATCGAGAAACATGTGATGTGAGGAGAGAGAAACTAAAATCGGAGTAGTTAAATAAGTATGTTACTTAAGCAGGTATGTCATTTACCCGGTATGCTTAGGATCATTACTGATATGTTTTCATTCAAGTTGTTATCGAGTTTACAAATAATAAAAAATAAAATAAAAAAACTTATGTTTAACATCTAATTACTAAGTTGTCTTCATATTAATTTAATTTTATTATGTTTATAAGCTAAAAGGTATAATAAAAATAATAAAAGATGATCTTATATTATTTAGTTTTTCATCTAAATTCGTTTATTTTTAATGAAAAAATTTATAAAAATAATAGTTAATTAATTTTTTCATTCATTTCTTTTGTTTTTTTCTAAAAAAGTCGATAACAAAGGAATTATATAGAAAACTTAAAAATTTTAACCTATTTCTTTTCTTTTCAATTTATTTAAAAATTCAGTAACAAAGTGTAAGAGTAATATTATATATCCACCCAAAACTCATTTGATTCCATTTGTAAACATAAAATATCACGTTCTAATGACAACAAAAGTTCATGTGAATATCCAATATAGATCTAATAAATATAACATGTACAACTTTGACTTTCTGGCTCCTTCATGTTAAATTAGACTAGAGAGTCAAGGACTCCACATCACGATATAAACATTGTCCCTCACCTTTTATTTTCCGCTCACTTATTAGTCTTATTTTCTCCTCTGTTTCCCACAAACACATACAATGAATGTAAGTCATTTTATTTCTCTTAATTCAGTATCTGTAAAGTCTTAATTTATGTTTCTCTTTGTGAATTAATATCAGTATGTATATATAGGGAGGAAAACGGAGCGGTCAGATTCCGGAGTTTGGCAACTGGGATTACGTAAATGAGCTGCCAATTACTCAGTATTTCCAGAGTGCCAGGCAAGCTGGCTTCTTCTTCCGGTGAATTGGATGAACGAAACGACGACGTTGGCTTCAAGAAGCCTCCTGTCCACTCAGTTGTTCAGTCCCAAAAGGTTCGTTTGGTTGGAACTATTTTGACTTTCCTGGTATCGATTCGAATAAACATTTTTCTTCTATAGGGCTATTTGAGGGCAAAAAGATAAATGCGTTCTTTTTTTCAGCCTTGGCGCTCAAATTTTTTTCTTCTTAATTTAGAGGAGGGAGTTTGAACAAGTAGAGTATTTGAGCCAAAAACTCTTGATAAAATAAATATTGTGTGTTAAAGATCTTAACGCAATAAATTAAATTAGCTGAATTAGTGTTGATTTATTTAATATAATATCTAACATAACTTTAAGCTATGTAAGGAATAAATTTTATTACATTAATAGGCAGGGCAGCGATCACGTCACGTGAATTCATGAAGTGTTATGTCTCATATATTATATTAAATAGATTAACATTTAATTCTACCACCCCTAACAATTAAGGTTTTTTCTATTACTAATTTTTTTTAGCTTTTGCGATTATTAAACCTCTAAATGGTATCACTTTTAGTACATCACATTTAAACTCTAAATACTATATTTGTGAGCTAAGAGTTAAAAAATAAAATTTTCTATGAGCATTTTGCAAATTAAGTGTCTATAAGCATTTTGCAGACAAAGGAAAACAACAAGGACTGGCCGCGTGTTAAGGAACAGAAGAAGCAAGTGGGTAAGGCTCAGTTCCAAAAGCACAATAAAAACAGTGGTTCAATTCTTGCCAATGTCAAACCGGTGGATGAAGATCTTTACAAAATTCCTTCCGAGCTCCTTGATACTTCCAAGCGGGTAGGTCCCCCTCTTGACATTTTTATCTTTTATTATTTTATTTTTCGAATACCTTTCTATCTTTAAAATTGTTACTCATTTTGTGTAAGGGATGGAATATAATCTACTTGTTTTTGCTAATTGATAGATCATGGCTTTCTTTTAAATAAATTACTTTTATTTTTTCATAATCTTTTTAAGATCACTGAAAATAATTATATCAGAATGTGTGGTATACAAATTTTAATACATGAAAAATAAAAATGTATATACAAAGGACTCTATTTTCAGGACCGCTTATTCTTTTCTTCTTCTTCTTTTTCATCATAGAAATCACATCAGAAAGATAAAAATATATATTTATTTTTCATTTCCATATTATCTAAATTGGAAACATACCCTTCATATTTTTTGCAGAAGAAAGTGCTGGGTTTTTTTTCAAGATGCTTAGTGGCGTAGTGCCCTCTTGCAAGGTATAAAGATGAAATGCTAGGGCTTTTCTAACAAGATTGATGGGTTCTTTCAGCAAAGATTGAGGGCAATAATAGAAAAGACAAATATGTCATTGTACAAGTTTTTTTTATCTAGCAACTTATGAATAGATGTTGTAACCCATTAAACATGAATTATGAAAATTAAAATAATTATTTTTAAAAAATCAAATAAAAAATCAGTTATAGAGGTTTGAGCTCACTGATGTGTTAAAGTTAATGAAAGTGTTGTGACAATCCGGAGAACCGGATTGTCCAGAATTTAAATTTAAAGAATTAGTTATTAATAAATAAATTTTTATTAATAATATTATGTGCTATGTGTTTATTAATCGTTCTATAACCTAGGATTATTATAATACGGGAGGATTCTGGCTACGAGCTAGACTGAACGAATAAGAATTTTCAAGAGGAAAATAAAAAATTTCCGGGAACGAAAGTATTTTCGGGAAAAAAGACGAAACAGATATTATTCACCCGACGAAACCTAAGGGTTAGGGTTTGAATAACCTAAGCTTTTCTGAGAGTTCGGTATGTCAAAATGACATTCCGTCGAAAGATTTGACGATAATGTATCGTGAAAAGTCAAGTAAGCGATAAAAGTTTTTCTCGATAAACGTGCAAAAATCGGACGAAATAAAAATGACGAAAAGTACTGTTATGTACTTTTCATTCGTTTAACTACGTTAGGGGAAAATGTGAAAAAAACTCTTAACCTCAAATAGTGTTTTTTAGTTTTTCGGAGTTTTGAAGAACGCGTAAAAGTTAAACTGTAGAGGAAAGACCAAATATCCAAAAATATTTGGATTCTGAGAATCACACTTTTTCAAACTGTCGAACGAATTCCGCAAAACGGAAGCACAGAGCTTCCAAGGGAAGCTTTATGAATAGTAAGGAGGTGAAGTAAGGAGGTGTGAATAGTAACCCTAGGGGCAAAATAACTATTTTGCCCCTAGCTTTGAAAATCTATAAAAGAGAAGTGTTAGTTGATTTCTTTGAAATCAACCAACACTTTGACAGAGAGAGAGAGAGAGAAAGCTTGAGAGCTTGGAGAAGAAGAAGGAAGAGAAAGAGCATGAAGGCTCGGATCGGAGAAGATCGAGAGATAGAAAGCTAGTGAATCGTCGGCTTTGTCTAAAGGGAGAAGAATAAAGAAGAAAGGTATTAAAAACATAACTTCTAGGTTAATTTTCTTTAAGCTACATATGTTAAAAACATAACTTAATGAGAATAAGAAGTAAATGATGTTAAGAATGGTTTCATATGGTTGAAATCATGAGAAACGAAGAAATAAGAATTAGAAGTTTATTTTTATAAATTTCTTAAGGAAGAATAAGATTTGTAATGAATTTGAACGATCCGAATGAATCATATGAATAATTCAGTATAAGAAGTAAAGAATGGTGTTTTATAACATCAAATTCCAAGAAAAAGTGAAATCATAATCAAAGTATGGATTAAAAAAGAAGAACGAATGAAGAACGCGAAGAACACGAAGAACGTTGTTGATGGACAAATTTAAAACCATCATAGTTTAAGTTGTTGTTGATGGACACGTTTAAAACCATCACGTATAAGTTAGTTGCTTATTGCTTGGTTAGGAACAATAGAAACGTTCATGAAGAACGAATTAAACTAGCTATAACGAAGTTATAGCAAAAAATTCATAAAAGACGAATGAAAAAATAGAAAGTATGTAAATGAACCCGAATGAGTAGGGTTTCATAAGAAAGTAAGAGAACATAGAAAACGTAAGTCATGGACTCAATAATGAACGAGTTCTGAGTTTGGATTACTGAATTACGGACGAACAGACGAAGAACGTTAATAACGTAAAACGAACGAGTAATGAAATTTAATCCAATCGAATTTCATGTTAACGGATTCAAAATAAATTTGTGTCCAAGGGGAGTTGAAGTACGTAAGATAGGGAAGATAATAGCTTTGGAACGACCTCGTTCCGAGTTATAACGAAGAAGTTATGAGATTTCAAAGTAAGCGTCTCACACATTTTCCAAGACTTAGAAAATTTTTATGAATTTTAAGCATGGCGCCGAAGCGCCAGCTATGCCGTGGGAGGCGGTGCCGCAGTGCCAACCGGAGCATCTATGTACTGTTAACTAGCGCCGCATCGCAAGAAGAAAGGAAGATTTTGGCGCTGCAGCGCCAGACCGGGGTAGAAGGTGAGGTAGACTCGCGCCGTAGCGCGAGAGGAAGAAAGGAAACCGGCGCCACATCGCCGGTGCAGGGCAAGGCCCAGTGATAAGCTTTTAATTGTTCAATTCTTGGGGGAAGTCTAAGGAAAGATAAAGAACATACAGTGCAATTAATTTAACACTTGATCAAGTGAATTAAACCTTTAGTAAAGGTTGAACATGATAAAAAGATAACGAATGTAAACGCTAATTATGTAACTGATATCCGGGGACCGTGGTCGCGATAAAATGAACATGTAGGATTGCTATGACTATAATTCCTTAGACGTTGACGAATGTAGTAAATAAGATATGAATTATTGAGAAAGCCGTAACGAACGGTAATAAGGGTAAGGAAAGTCCGAATGTGAGTCGGATAGAGAATGTTAGAATAAAGTAAGCGTTAAACACTTTAGCCGACGTGAGGGTTGATTGTACGCGAATATTAAACGGGCAGAACCTACACTCCGTTTATGGATCGTAAGGTAATGAAGAATGAAGGAACTGAATTAAAGACAATAACATATAACGTAAAGAAGCTGAGTTAATGATTATAACGTGGATAACGTTCTGAGTCGAATGAACCGAACGTTGTAAGATATGAATAAGGTAATGTAAAATGATTAACGCTATGAATGTGTAGAATTAATATTGATGATCGTATGAGTAAGACATCTCCGTATGTCATGAAGCCGTAAATCGGTAAAGAAAGTTAGTCCCGTAAACTTAGATTTCAAGAACGCGAATCTTAAGAAGTAAAGAAAAGTTTAAACCAATGCGTAAGTCAAGTATATAACTAATTGGTTTATGTGTTATTTCCCTATGTGCTATATAGGAATTGGAATGAGAAGTTCAGCGTAAAATGTAAGTTGTAGTTGTGTGTAAGGCAAGTTTCCTAACTTCATTCATATTTTACATGAATGCTAGTTTCTTAAACTTCTAAGATGTTGAACTTGAGAAGTATTGTCTATGTGCAAATGTGTGATATTTGTACAAGGTGGTAGTATGTATGAGGCCTTGTGCCATAATTTTAACACATCGGTGTTTCTATGAGATGAATTATTTTATGATTTAACTGTTCAATATGAGAATGTTATGTTTATACATGAACCGTTATTGTTAAGTCTCTGCTAATGATTCTAGTCAGACATGATATGTATGGAAAAGGTAGAAGAATGAAAGTATTTCAAAGTGAATGTGACTAATGTTTTAAAATGATATGAATAGAGATTATTCCTATTATTCAAGCTGCTTCATAACCTTTGTTCGGTTATTGAAGTCTTAAAAGAATGTTTAAATGTCTTCAAGTTATTTGTTCAACTACAATAATTTGCTGGGCAATTGAATGCTCACACTTGCTTTAAATGAAAAATATTTTCAGCGTACGAGTAGAAAGAACTTAAGGATTCTGTAAAAATCAAGCTGACCGGTATCCAGATGAAGTGCCATTCAGTATGTGAATGAGCGGGAAGATCAAGCGAAGATTTGTAATGTAGAATAGTTTAACTGAACTATAAGTTAGTTTAATGATGTAAAAACCTGAAGAATCCGGATTGTCCAGAATTTAAGTTTAAAGAATTAGTCATTAATAAAAGAAATTTTTATTAATAATATTATGTGATATGTTTTTATTTATCGTTCTAAAACCTAGGATGATTATATATCAGGGGAAAAAGACGAAATAGATAATATTCAACTGACGAAACTCTAAGGGTTAGGGTTTGAATAATCTAGGCCGTTCCGAGAGTTCGGTATGTCGAAATGACATTCCGTCGAAAGATTTAACGATAATATATTTTGAAAAGTTAAGTAAACTGATAAAAGTTTTTCTCGAAAAACGTATAGAAATTGGACGAAATAAAAACGACGAAAAGTACTGCTATATACTTTTCACTCGTTTAACTATGCTAGGGTAAAACGTGAAGGAAAATGCTTAATGCCAAAAAGTGTTTTTTAGTTTTTCGGAAATCCGAAGAATACGTAAAAGTTAATCAGTAAAGGAAAGACGAAATATCCAAAAATATATGGATTCCGAGAATCGCAGTTTTTAAAACTGTCGGACGAAACCCAAAAGACGGAACCATGAAACTTTCAAGGGAAGTTTCGTGAATAGTAAGGAGGTCTATTGAGGAGGTGAGAATAGTATGGATGTGTGAATAGTAAGTAGGTTAGGGGGGCGAAATGACTAAAATACCCCTAACCTTGGTTTTCTATAAATAGGAAGCTTATTTCATTATTTTGGGATTTTGAAAATCCTACACTTGGAGAGAGAGGGAGAGAGAGAGAGAGTTCAGATGGGAGGAGAAGGAAGAGGAAAGGCTAGCCCGTGTACAAACTTTGTCCGATGGGAGAAGATTAAAGGAGAAAGGTAATCCGAAATCTTATCTCGTACAATTTTCTTTAAGTTTTTTTTATGTTTAAAAGCATAACTTAATAAAGATAAGAAGTAGATAAGGTTAGAGATGATTTCATATGGTTCAAATCATGAGAATAGAAGAAATAAGAAATTTAAAGTTTAGTAAATAAATTTCTTAAGGAAGTATAAGATTCGTAATGAATTTGGATGATCCGAGTGGATTAAATGAATGAGTAGGTGAAATAAGTAAGGAATGGTGTTCTATAACATCAAATTCCAATAAAAAGTGAAATCATAATCCAAAATATCGATTAAACGAAGAACGAATGAAGAACACGAAGAACACACGAAAAATACGAAGAACGTTGTTGATGGACAAATTTAAAACCATCGTAGGATAATTGTTGTTGATGGACAAGCTTAAAACCATCGCGTATAAGTTAATTGCTTATTTTTTGGTTAGGAATGGTAGCAACGTTCATGAAGAACGAATTAAAACTTAACTATAACGAAGTTATGTCAAACATTTCGTAAAAGACGAATGAGAATTAGAAAGTTAGTAAATGAACCCGAACGTATAGGGTTTCATAAGGAAGTAAGAGAATGTAGAAAACGTGAGTCGTGGACTCAAGAGCAAGCGAGTTCCGAGTTTGAATGCCCGAATTACAGACGAACGAACGAAGAATGCTAAAAACATAAAAATGAACGAAGAGTGAAGATCAAGCCAATCAAATGGCATGCTAACGGATTGAGAACAAAGTTCTATCTGAGGGGTATTGAAATACGTAAGATAAGGAAGAGAATGGCTTTGGAACGACCTCGTTCTGAGTTATAACGAAGGAATTATGAGATCGGTAAGTAAGCGTCTAAAAATTGATTTAACACTTAGAGAAATTTTCTAGGGTTAGGGCTTGGCGCCGCGGCGCCAGACATGCCTTGAAGAGTGGCGCAGAAGCGCCAGACTGGGGAGCCAGATACTGCCAACTCGCGCAGCAGCACGAGTGATAAAGAAGGGAATGGCGCCGCAGCGCCGGTACAGGGAAAAAGCCCGGTAATGAGCTTTTAACTGCTCAAAACTTGGGGGAAGTGTAACGAATGCTAATGAACGTGTAGTTCACGTAATATAACACGTAATCAAGAAATTTAAACCTTTAGTACATGTTGAATGAAATGATCGAAATAGATTAAAAGATCAAGAAGGTAATGAATAACGAAAGTATTAATAAGATAGAAATTATAAAGAAAGCTGTAATAAAAGGTAATAAGATTAATGAAAGTCGAATGTGAGTCGATAAGGAATGAATCCTGAGGTATGGCATTTAGTTGCCAGAAAGCCGTAAAGAATAAGAAATTGACTTAACGAACGTTATAGTTAATGGTTCAGATAAGTTAAGATGAGTTAGGTTGTGGTACAATCGTAACCTTTGATGGTTGATATATGGGAGCTGGGGTAAACAATTCCTTCAGAGAGCGAAGGTATATACCAAACTGACAACCGATCTAACTCACTGTGATGGCAGTGTAGATGAGACGGGAACTTGTTTGTTGGTTATTTGTGGGAAACCACTCAGAGTACCATATGGACTACCAGCAGAGACGCGATGTGTGATGAGTCCTAGAGAAGTTATAAGAAGAAGATAAGAATATAAATCATTTAAGATGATGAACATATAGGTAAGACATCTCCGTATGTCATAAAGCCATAAACTGGTAAATTAAGTTAGTCGCGTAAACTTATATTACAAGAATGCAAACCCTAAGAAGTAAAGTTAAGTAAATCAATGCGTAAGTTCAATATATGACTAATTGGTGTTTATTTTTTCTCCTTATGTGTTATATAGAAATTGGAATGAACAGTTCGGCGTAAGCTGTAGCTGTGCGTAAGGCAAGTTTCCTAACTTCATTCATATTCTAAATGAATGCTAGTTTCTTAAACTTATCAGATGTTGAACTTGAGAAGTCTTGTCTATGTGCATATGTGCGATGTATATACAAGGTGGCAGTATGTATGAGGCCTTGTGCCACAATTTGAACATTTTGATGTTTCTATGATATGAATTGTTATGTGATTAAACTGTTCAATACCAGTATGTTTTGTTTATACATGAACCGTTATTTTTAAGTTAGTGCTAATGATTCTAGCCAGACAGGATGTGTATGAAAAAAGGTAGAGTAATGAAAGTATTTCAAAATTAAAGTGACTGATGTTTTAAGATGATAGGAATCGAGACTATTCCTATTATTCAAGCTTCTTCATAAACTTTGTTCGGTTATCGAAGTTCTAAAGAAATGTTTTAATTCTGAAGTTGTTTGTTCAACTGTTATGACTTGCTGGGCAATTGTGTAATGCCCGAGAATTTTGGATTTTTAATGAATTAAATTTTTATTTGATTATGTGAATTAAATGAATTTAATTGATTTATTCTGTTAGTAAGTTGCTCGAAGGTCATTCTATGACCTAGAATATACGGATGTGGTTAGTATTCTGGCTTTATGCTAGGATTAATTGTTGAGAATTATCAAGACGAAAATGAAGGTTTTTCGAGAATGTTTACGTAAAAACACTATTCATCCGATTTCGTTCAGAACTAGGGTTTGAAATTTCGAGAAACGTGTAATGATATAATATAAAAATATTACGGAATATCTAATAATATTTTCGTTATGGCAAACGAAGTTTTTGCCTATGGACTTAAAACCTAAGGGTTTGTGAAAGAGGTTTTTGAAAATGAAATGCAATGCGTATAGTCATATTGATGATTAAAATATGAGATACGTATATTATATTAGTATAAATACGAGTATGGTATGAAGAATAGTATAACGTATAATACGAATATCATATGAGTATTAGACGAGGAGAATACGAGAGTTATACGCGTAGAATACGAGAAGTATTAATGGAGTATGAGTAAAGAATTTTGGTATAATTTAATTGGACTTGGGTCAATAGCAAGCCCAATGAATTAAGTGTGCAAGCCCAATCCAAAAAGTAAACCGCGGATCGAACCGGTGGGTCATGGGATGGGTAAAACCCATGGGGAAACCCATGGGATGATCCAAAAGGGGAGTGGGTCGACCACTTGGTGGTCGCGTAAAGTGACAACTTGCTCACCATGTACTTTACTTTGTGGCAAAGTTGATTAAGGAGGTGGAATAGTAAGGAAGTGGAGTTTGGATAATTTTGCCCCTTAGTTGGTTGTCTATATATACAAAGCTAGAGTTGGTTAATTGTGGTTTTACAAATCTTGACCGATACATATTGTGATGGCCCCGAATCCGAGGTCCCGAATCACCGCGGATCCGGTTCGATCATTTTATACAACTATTACTATTTGCGGAAGATATAAACATAAATTGTTTATACATTAAACTTACATACTTTTCCCCAAGGTCGAGTAACCTTAACTTAATCACAATTCATAACTTAACTAACACATAACATTATTATCAAACTATACTATTACAAAATTAATCGCGCACATTAACTTTAATCTAGAACTATCTTTAATCTTTCCTTGTACCCGACGCATTCGTCTTAATCTGCAATGTTTATCATGATATAGCAAGGGTGAGCATAAGGATTGCCCAACAAGTTTAAATTTAATAATTTAACGATATATCATGATTGAAAGAGACTGAATAATAAGCTGGCTATAGTTCAACAATATAATTGTGAACTAGCAAGAACAAATTTATGACTGAAAAAGTATTATACATGAACAAATATATCTGAACCAACTGGTAATGAAGGTGATCAGCCTTTCATACATGACTTATACATGTAATATGTACATAGTACAATTCATAGTAACAAACAATGATTAACCATAAGCATGTCTGAATGAAACAACTCTTAATATAGTTAAGTAAAAAAAATTTGCATGAACCGTTGATTATCGCTACGCAATTTATATCGCCTTATCCGAAGACCTAATATTAGTAACATAGATCTCCAATATTAGAATAATATCATCACAATATAATACTATAATACATATAGATATACATATAATAACATAAACACATAACACATAACACATAACATATAACCCTATCAGTCTACAACACACATAAGACTCGGTATTAAGTCAAACTATTGCAGTATGAGTTGAACTCGACATAAATCTGACATCCCGACGGTCTAGTAGGACAAAAATTCGAGTCTAAGTTCAATTAAACTCTGCCTAACACTTAAGAATTATCTCAGATAATTTATTAATAGTCGAAATATTTTTCATACGCTCGTAAAATTTTTAAATAATTATTACTATTTATCATGAATTTTCCATTATTAATATCGTATTTAAATGAATTAAATACCACATAATTCTATTATCATTAATATCTATTTATTATCAAATATTAATGAAATACATGTCATAATATTATAATATATTTATAATATTACAAAGTATTTTTAATACCTTAAAATCATATTTATATAATTTTTAAAAAATTAAATTCACTATTCGATAATTGCTATTAATATTAAAATAATAATATTTTTATGAAAAATTTTTAAAAGTTATATTTTATAACTTAAAATATTTTTATAATACTTAAATCATTTTTATATGATTTATAAACCATTAATTCTATTTTTCCATAATTTATTTAATATATTTATTAAATAAACTAATTATCATTAATATTGATTAATTAATGAAATTCATCACAAAATATTAAAAGTCACTTAAAATATCTTATAATATTTTCTTTTACCATAATATTATTTTTCATGATTTTTCATGTATTAAAATCATTTTTAAATAATTTATATATTATTATAATTAAATAAATTAAATACCATTTATATTCCAAAAATATTAAATATTTATGAAATATACTGAAAATAATTTAAAACTATTTTTCAGATTTTAAAATAATTTTTCGGAATTTATTTTGTATTTTAATAATTAAAAGCCATTTAATTCGATTTATTTAATTAAAATAATTATTTTTCGTAATTAAGTGTCACTAAAGGGCCCTATAGCAACAGAACCGTCGCTTTTGGTGTTCTTCAGCTATTCTTGAGCTGCCCAAAACGCCCATGTCAGTGTTAAAGGTACTAGGTTTGACCGGCATTTAATTTAGGTTTCTGATGTTTTCTGGGCTTGATTAAACGTTTATATTGTAGTAGGTTTGCAACACTACAATTAACAATCAACAACTCAGTTATACAACATCATGATATGAAGATCTGGTCTCTAAAAGACACTGTCAGACCATGCCTGGGTTTTCTGGGTAACCCAGAAACCCAAGGCAGTTCGAGTGTCTCATTTTGAGCTCAATGATCTAAGGGTTCTGGTCATTAGTTTAGTGGTTTTATGGTTTTGATCTATAGTCCTTCGGTCAGTGAACATGTAAATTACAACAAATCAGTTCAAAAACATATAACTCATCAGATACAGATCAGTCAAATCTTGTCAGGAATGACGTTCATCTGGTTTCTGGAAATTCCAGAAATTGAACAATATAACTGAGTGACTTGGTTTGACCACTGACTACATTTGATATTGTGATGTTTTGAAAGATCTAAGAACATGGATCTATAGTCCATACAACACACTATAATTTTGTTACAACCAAATGAACATATCACTTGTATTCTGACAGATAAAGACCTTAGAAACGATTGTCAGGCCTTGTTTTACACTTTCTGGGTTACCCAGAAAGTGCATAGTCGTGCTTGGTCAACCACCTTTGACCTTGAATATCTTGAAATCTGTAAATGGAATAGCTTTGATTTTACTTCCAGATAAAAGACCTCATGTCAGACTACAAGTCTAAAGCTTAAAACAACTTAAAACATAAACACATAAAGATCTAAGGCCACTGACATATGGTCGTCAAGCCATTTCTTGAATTTTTTTCCAGACTTCAAAAATACTAGATTCGAGCACTTTGATGTTATGGATCTGGGATTTAACAACCAAGATCACTAAATAACATCCTATTACACATATCTAACCAATCAATTAAAAAATCTAATAACAAATCATAAGATTTTCGAAATTTTAGGGTTTATACCTTTTCTATCTTTGATTCTTGATTTCTGATCATTGATCATGTTCTTGGAAAGCTATATGATGTTCATGGCTTGATTTCTCACTCTATCTCATTCTAGATTTCGAAAGTGAAGAGAGAGAAGGGACTCGGTTGGTTTGAGAAATAAACTGAGTGATTTTTTCTTACTTTTCTCCTTTTTAATCTAGTTGATTCATTGAATGGGGCTGGTATAGCTGCTAGTTGCTGAGATATAAGTCATATGCTAGTCTTAGGGTTGGTGAACAACCCATAATAGGTTAAGATCTGTGACAACCCGAAAATTTAGAAGATCTTGAATAATTAAATTAAGGGTTAAAGTTTAAAGCCTAGAATGAAAATAGAGGGTTATTTAAAATCTTTAAGAAAAAATCTAAGGAAATGGTACGTTGAAATGATTCAACGATAAGGTTACGAGAAATAATAAGATCTAAACAAATTAAAAATGATTCGGTATTGTGATTCTGGGGACGGAATCCTTATGAGGGGGAAAGAATGTGATAACCCAAATTTTTGGGTAATATTAAAATAAGAATTAAATAAATAAAATTCTTATTAGATAATATGTGGTATGATATTATATTGCATAAGTGAGTATAAACTATATAATATGTGATGCTTATGCTTAATAAATATATTGGTATTATATATTTAGAAATTGTAGGGGCAATTTATTAAAGGAAGAGAAGAATAACATATATTATTAAAATGATATTTCGATATCAAAATGAAAAGGAAAGCCAACATGGCTTAATTATGAAATACTCTTGGCATGAAACTACCGATGTGGCTAATGAAATAATTATATTATAATATAATTGATATCATTCAAAAGTAATATGTGGTAGTAAAGGAGAGTGATAAGTACTAAAATAGGTTAACTAAATTACATGGACCCATTATTTTTAATAATGTGTACTAATTAAATTGGCTAGTTTAAGTGAATGTGGTAGATCAACTCATGAAGCTTATTATGTATTGGGTGTCCAAGTTGTACAATTTGGGCCCTAATAAATTTCCTATGTATGCTCTCAAGCTTACCCCCAAGTGTAATGGGTCATTACTACTTTTGAATTATGTATTAAGCCAAATACCAAACTCAAATCCAGCCCACTCCTTGGTCATTCCATCAGCCATGTTGGATGAATTATGCTATGTCTTATTAGTTAGCAAATAGTATAATCGTTTCCAAGAAGGAGGAATCAGTTAGTTGATTAGCAGTTAGTTAGAGGCTATGTTATAGAATGGCTGATTAGGGGCCACTGTCAAGGAGCTGTCAGTAGGCTGAGAAGAGGATAAGGTAGCTATCTTAGGGGCCAATTGCTAGGGGATATGGTTGATAGGTTGCGGCTGATAATTGAGGAGAGAAAGAGATGTCATAATAAGCCAAACTGTTGATTGTAAAAGGGAAGGCTATGTAACCTGCAGTACTATCTCATGCTATCTCCCTCTACTCTCTATCCCCGTTGTACTCTAATTCGTATTACTCTCCTAGAAACTTCAAAATTTCCAGAGAAACATCACCTTATACTTAACCATTTCGGCTAGAACAAAGAACTTCGCAAGGAACCAAGATGTAATCCTGGTTGGGGCATAGTTTCGGTTAGTAAGGCAGCAAGAAGGGGTTGTATAACTGAACCATAAGAGTGGAATTCAGCTCATCAAATCATCATAACGAGGTTAGTATTATGTTATTTTATTCAAAGTTAGAAATTAAATGTTATTCACAATGAGGGCTGCTGTGATTAAACTAGTAGTTTGATTGTGATATCTTTGAATTAGAAAGAAAGAAGTTTGGTAGTCGTTGTGAGGGGTAATAAGGAAGGAAATATCTGGGATTATATATATATAAACATGTATGATCTCTGTCCAAATATAGAATGCATATGCTATGTTTGATAAAAGGTTTCTTAGGAGCTGTTGTATGTAATTAAGGAATTTGGTAAGTTTATAATTTGTAAACTTTTCACATCCGTTTTATGTAATGATTTAAGTGAATTGAACAAATAAAAGTGAGATTAAAATCTATTTTGACAAGAAGGGCAATTTAGTTATGCTGAAAATAATTTGCAACAGGGCAACTTTGAACCTTTATTAAACCTGTCAATAATATTTAATTTGGCTGGGATATATTTTCTGTAAATATTATACTATGCCCTTTATATCATGCCAATGTTTGGTTGCTATTAGTTATGTGAGTTGTAAACTAGAAAATCGTGAAATGAGCACCTTACTGTTGGGGCAGCAGGGCATAGCTGCTGCTCGCAAGCAGCAATAGCCGCAGCTACGCGCAAGCGCGCTGCTGCTGGTTGCGCTACACTACATCAGCTAGCTAGCTTGGTTATGACATTTTGATGATTTTGGTGTTTAGTTCATGAAAAATGAAATCACGTAAATTTATATATATAAATTAATATGTTAGTCATAATTTATATATAAGACTAAAAATCAATTTAATACATGACATAAATTATAAATAAATGGCCATAAAGAACAAAATCGGATGAAACTTGGAATTTAATGAAGCTGATACCTTAGACAAGTCTTACTATGCTAATTAAGGCTTAGTCAGGAAGCGATAGGGTTGGATCGCGTCGAGGCGAGTTTTAACCTCTAAACGCGAAGATTGAAAATTTGTGTGAACAGCCTTTTTGAGCACACTGTTTGGGAAGTTTAAAATACCCGAAATTCAATGTTAGTATTTTCTAAAAATACTTTGATATGTCGAGTCAAACATATTCAAATTTGGGATCAATTCAATTAATGAGCAACGCGTGAGAAATTTGCAAAGTAGACCGCTGGAAGTTGAGCAGGCTGCCAGCAGCAGCCAGCAGCAGCAGGCAGCACCTACTAGTGACTGTTGTGCTTGCTGCTGGTGCGACTTTGGCGAGCTATTTTGCTTGACTTCCGTGGTTTCTTTTTGTGGGTAGAAATTTAGAAAAAAATACTATGACATAAGAACTCAAACATACTAAGAATTCGCTGCAATCCGAGTAAGGGATTGAGAATTAAAAATGGACGAGCATGTCAGAACATGTTAGTCGGGTGACGCCGAACTTGGCCACCGCGGGCTGTTTTGACATTCGTCGTCCTGAATCGCGTTTGGGCTATATTTTAAGCAACATAAAGCTAATAAAGTCCCAAGAGACAAGTTTTGTGTTAATTGGAATGAACCAAAAAGAAGTTAAAACGAATTTATAGTGAATGGTTTAGTAAAATATGTTAGAAACCGAAAAAAATTGTGAACTGCTGACCCTAAGGACAAATTCGGGGCTAGCTAGAGTTTCCAGAAAATTTTGGAATTTTGGGGTATTATAGTACATTGAATAAGCTTTCCATGGACTCAGGAACGGACTAATTCCGACTTCAGAGCAAAGAGTTATGACCGTTCAAAGTAGTCGCGTCAAAACTGTCTAATCAACTCGGGTCAGTCCCTTTGCACGAAATTCTGGAATTCTGTGTTTTGAATTTGGAAATGTTCAAAGAATGAAAGTTGTAGCCTCGGAAGTTATCTTCGCGTGGGCTAAAGAATCGCTCAAAAATGTTTTGAAACGAAGGAGTTATGACCATTTTAGCGAAGGAGGGTCGTGCAGTTTAAAAACAGAACATTCTGTCCACATAGAGCAGATTTCTGTTCTGTTCGGTTTGGAATTTGGATTTGTGATCTGAAGAGAAGTTGTAGTCCCGGAAGTTAGCTTCGCGTGGGCTCAAGAATCGATCAAAAATGTTTTAAAACGAATTAGTTATGACTGTTTTAGTGAGAGAGGGTAAAGCTGGGAAAAAGTTAAAAACTGTTATGATTGGGCATTTTTAAGTTCTGTTTTGGACTGCCTATGATGTCTAAAATGAGTGGCTTATATTTTCTAAATATATTCTCCTATGGTATCTACAATATATCCAAATTGGGACGGGATCGATTTAGCGAATTAGGAATTAGAAAATCGCAAAAAGGACATCGAGTACTTGGGGATGCCCAACCAAGGCCAAGCACGTCGAGCTACGCTGGGCCAAGCTTCTGGATGTGCCCGCTGTTTAGATGTCGTCGTGTTTTGCTTCTATGGTTTTAATAATTTTGCGTATGGAAATGGAATAGAAATGAAATAATACAAATGTGTGAAATGATTTAATATTTATAATTTATAAATTATAAATAAATTTGATGTGTAAGCTAAACTATAGTTTACGTATAAAAGTACGAGAATTCATGAGAGATGAATGGTTACAAACCAAGCATGTAACGTAATGATATGCTAAAGCCGTGTCGAAGCCTTTTAAAATATAAATTCGTCAATATATAAGAGAAACAATAAAAATATTATGTAAACGTAAGTTTACATATGCGGAGCCTATGGGTGTAATGAAATATAAAGAGAGTTATATATTAGAATTGAATGTGTTAATATTGAATGTAAAATTTGAAACAAAAGGGTTTTCGAAATGACTATTATGAAAACGGAATCAAGATTTTATTAAAGGACATGTATAAAACTAATATACATATGAAATGAGATTTCAATTTATTCGCGAGAGTAAACATTAAGCTATGGATACGCTATATGAATTAATGATACGAGACGTCCGTGTACGTAATTATATAATGAGTTAGTATATGGACTAACACAATGATATAAAATGCAAAGTTAAGTTATTAATAAAGTAAAGCATTCGCATACGTGGCGATAGAATGGTTTAGCACATAAACTATCAAAAAGTCATGGAAATTACGAAAGTTAAGGAAATGATGAGATAAGCTATGTTTACGCTATAAAAGCTATGTATAAACTATACAGTCCCAAGTTTACAAATAGAGGCAAGAAATATTTCTATAAATAGATATAAATGGTTTATGCTTTGAAATGTAAAGTATATATATACTAAAACCATGAGAGAACCTTTTTGGGCATAAAAAGAAAGGTTATAATGAAAGAAAGTTTCTAAAGAAACGTGAAATAGTTTTATGACGAGACCAAAAAATTATAGTTAATGTAAATAAATTAGTTTACATTGAGTATGCGAATTTAGTATGTGAAACTAATGTGTGTATGAATATATACTCAATTTGTGTAGGATCATCATCGAGCAGATAAGTTATAACATTAAACAGCACTCGAGGCAAGTTTCTCAGTTTATTTATGTGGACTTATAATTGCTATAGATAACTGTTAGCATGATGATACTTATGAACTGCATTATTTGCTTTGTGAATAATGAATGTCAAATTATGACTAATTATTGAATTGAGTCGGGGAACTCAATATATATGTGCAATGAATGGCAAGTACATGACATGTGTAGCATGCTACGGTACGTATGTTGCTACCAGCATGACATAAATGTGATAATGCATCTGTAATATGCTTGAACACCAAGATTATAAATGCATGAACTGAATATGAAACTTATGTGCTACGTGATGCATGATAGACTGTTAGACTTGCTGGGCCGTCGTGCTCAATCTTGCTTAATTTGCAGGTTAAAGCTAGGATGCGATCTATCGTGATTAGGAGCGCATGAAATGAAGACTAGTGATTTAATTGATATTGTGTTAAATCATTTGATGGTATTCTCATGTGTAAATCACAAATGTGTAAATTTATGAATTATTCGATAGATGAAGAATATTTGTTCTAAAAAGGGGATATGTTTGAAAGAATGAATTGTATATATATTCATATCTACTCAGGCTAAATAAGTCATATAATAAATATGATTTCAGTATAAAGAAGCATTGTAAAGGTTGCGATTAAGGGAATGAATGACTAGCAGAAGAAAAAAAAAAATTTATTCCGCATTTTTAGCTAATTTAACATTAAATAATGTTTTAAAGCTAGAACAGGATAATATTAACGCACAAGATCGGGAAGGAAAATAGTCTCGATTTTGGGGGCGTTACAAGATCTACACACTAACTCATTAAAGAATTGCAAAAAGGGTAAAATGGTCTTTTCGCAAACAATTTTAATGGCATACAAGTCCTTTTTACCCAAACCCTTAGGGTTTAGTGTTTGGAAACCTTAGGGTTCAGGGTTTAGAAACCCTTAGGGTTTAAGGTTTGGAAAAATAAATTCTAGGATTTCCAAATTAGGTTTTAACAATTGAAAATAATATTTCTAAATTATAATTAGAATTTCCTAATTATATTAAAATTTCTTAATCACAAATTAAATCTTGCTAATTAGGATTAACATTTTCTAATTAAAATTGCTAATTAAGTAATTAGGGTTAAAATGGTCATTAGGGTTTATAACCCTAAAATTAGGATTTCTAATAGAAAAATAATTTTCTAATTTAGAAATTAGATTTCGTAATTAAATTAGGATTTTCTAATTACTTAACTTGAAATTAGAATTAATATTTCCTAATTATCATTAAAATTATTTAATTAACACTCAGTTTTTTGCCAAGTACAAATTAGGGTTCCTAAACCAAAAATTAGGGTTTCAAATTTTGAAATTAGAGTTTTCTAACCAATTTGTTAAGATTAACCCTAATTAATCTTATAATTATTTACACTTACGTCATTAGGTTCCCAATTTAGGGTTTCATGCATCGAATTATGGTTTCGGATTCCCGGAACCGACATTAGGGTTTTATAACCGATTTTAGGGTTTCTTGTTAATCGCTAGGGGTTTTCTAACCGAACGTTGACGTTCTTAATATATACTTAGGATTTGTTACAGTTATCATTTATCTGGTCAACCCTTGACCCTTAACCACACATTGAACACATGTACACAGAACATATTCACATATTCCCTTAATCCTGAATAATTCACCTAAATCCTTCACAGAATTTGGAAATTCTCAAAATTCTATCTTAAAAATTATCAAACACATACACTTATTTTCTGTCTAGGTTCTAATTTTGAACCTTAAATCAATTAATAAAAATATTAAAAATTCTTGAGTTGTCACACATATTGAGAGAGAGAAAGAGCTAGAAATGCTTAATCATTCTATTTCCAAGCAAACCAATAGACGTTTATCAAGAACGTGAATTACTTCAAAGGTAAATTCTCATAAACCGTAATCTTCATCTTTTTCAATTTCTTTCTCGTAAAAGAATCATAAATTGGTGGTTCATGTTTATTGAGGAGGTACAAGGATGTCTATCAATGATCAAATCATTGATAGGTCATGACCAAATAGAAATCGTAAGAGTTTACTTAAGTTAAAAAATCGTAGAAAGTCTTGAACGTTAACTTTGTTATGAATTCACGATTTAAAAACCGTTATAGCTAAGGAATGTGCCTATTGTTTGGCTAGGATGACTATGATGAATCAATGGAGTTTTCCATTTGATTTGGCTTATAGAACTCAAGTAACAAAGTTATGGAGAATTTTGCGAAAATAGACGTTAAACGTCGAAAACGTAGAAATCTCGGATTAATGGTCAAAATTTTCCGTGTGACTTGAAAATGTTGGTTTCTAATGTCAACACGTGAGATAAGGTAATTAAGAGTCGTTGGCAAAAGAATCGTAGAATTCCGACTTATAACGAAGAAAACGAGTATTGAACGGATGAAAACGTTAAACGAACGCTCAAAAATGAACTCAAAGGTGAATTCCAAGTTAACGGATTCTAAAATGTGAAATTCTTATATGAACACGTAAAGGATGTGATTTGTGAGTTGTAGGCTTTCGAATGGGTCAATTCGGATGTAAAACGAACAAATTAGGAAGTCGGGAGTTTCATAAGAAAAGCAAAATTGTTTTGGCCGACTGGTGCACAGGGGCGGCGTCGTAGCGCCAACCTAGTGTATAATGGTCGCTCCACAGCGCCAGATCCTTCCAAGTACCCTATTAACTCATGCCGCAGCGCCGAGTTAGTACTAGGGATGTCACGCCACAGCGCCGGGAGTAGAAAAATGTTGACCAAGTTAGGTTTTGTTCCATTTGAATGTAGACCTAAGGTAAGACATTGAAGGTACTTAATGTACATAATAAGACTGAACTTAAATCATTTATAAGGTGTTAATGTAAGAAGATTTAGTAAGGTTTAATAGAAATTAAACGAAGAACGCGAGAACGTAATAAGTAAACCGTAAATGACTGTAACACCCCAGTCCCATATCGAAAGATAGGGGAAAAATTTGTCTGTATATAAGGAAATAAATTACTACCAATAGTACCATCAAGTCATGACCTTTTGGGAGCCTGTGGTGGGCTAAGATGACCCAAGAAGATACTATTGGGCCAGTAGTTTGAGACCTTATTTTGATTGATTTGATTCGATTCGAACTTGCGATTTGACCCGAGATTTATTTCGGACTCGGGATTTGACCCGGGTTGTTCCATATGGTATCAGAGCCAACTCTCAAAAGCTCAGGTTGGATCATTCGATCGGTTTGCCGGAGGTGGGGAAACAAAGGCTGGTGGTATTATCCCACAATGGAGAGATGAAGGTCCGGAGGTGGGGACACGAAACCAGCCGGTATTATCCCACAATGGCTAGAGAGGCAAAGATCTTTGGGCTGTGTGTGTGATCGAATTCTGACGGGGACATCAGAAATTTAAGTGGGGTAGTTTGTAACACCCCAGTCCCACACGAAAGATAGGGAAAAAAATTTGTCTGCATATAAGGAAATAAGTTACTACCAATAGTACCATCAAGTCATGGCCTTTTGGGAGCCTGTGGTGGGCTAAGATGACCCAAGAAGATACTATTGGTCCAGTAGTTTGAGACCTTATTTTGATTGATTTGATTCGATTCAGACTTGGGATTTGACCCGAGATTTATTTCGGACTCGAGATTTGACCCGGGTTGTTTTAATAACGTTCAACGTTGGTACTTAACCAATAATGATCGAATGTCGGTTAGTAACGTATAAATGTTAACGAACCGTAATGAAGTATAGAAAGTCAAATCGACTTTAATAAAGAAGTTAAGTCAAGTAAGACATAGAAGAGAAAGAAGTTGGTTAGGGAGAATAAAGTTAGTTTTTGATACTAATTACAGTGTGCTATGTGAATATATCATATAGATCCTGTAAAGACTGAGAATTGTTGAATTGTATATTCGAAGACGCGTGAAGGCAAGTCTTTCTTAACGCTTGTCTAACCTCCGTGTTATCCAAGTTTTATGTGATGCATGTTATACAATGCATGAATGGTTTTAAAGAAAGAGTCGATTCCTATTTTAACTCAGCTAGACTAATATTGAAGAGTTGATTGATTTGTTTACAAGTCTTTCGATATAGAACTATTAATGTTATCCTATGCCAAGTATTTGGTACGGATGAGAAGGTAAATTTGTTTATGTACAAACAAAAGTATTTTTCATCGATTATTTAATGGGCACGCGAGGTTGCCAAATTGTTAAGCGTAAATACGTTTAACGTAAGAATGTTGATCAACATAGAGGTCAATAGACTGATCACCTAGAAGTGCTCGTAAGTAAAGACGAGTGGATGGCCTTGGTGCCGGATATCCTTTTCAAGTATGAAAACAAAAAGAGTATGTTCATGGTCTATTGACCGGTTCATCATTTCTAAGCTATTATATATACTTTGGAATTGTTGTTATGAGAAGTAATAGTCAAATGTTTCATAGTGCTTCGTAGTTAATTGTTCAATTATTGTAATAAAGCATGTGATTGTTAAGGTGATATTCATATGATTCTTTGTTAAGACTTGTTGAGCTAGTTATGCTCATTCTTGTTTGAACCATATGTTTGCAGCTAAAGTTGAACGAACTGAGAGTTCTAAGCGAGACAAATGTAAGGCTAAGATGGAAAATTAATCGTCTTGTAATAGATTAGTGTATTTAATTGTAATATACTTATGAAGAACAACGAATGTATTCGGTTTATGAACCTGGGAAAGGATTTATTACAAATGTAATACAAAGATAGTAATTACACTCATTTTGTTGTTATCTCAATGGAATGATTGTATGGATTGTAATATCTTGGAGCACCATTTTTGGGTTGGAAGATACCCGGATTTGGGGGTGTCACAAATTGAATGCTCACTCTTGCTTTAAATGAAAAACAATTTTCAGCGAACAAGATTAGTAGAACTTAAGGATCCCGTAAAGATCAAGCTAACGGTATCTAGATGAAGTACCATTCAGAAGGTGAATGAGCGAGAAGATCAAGTGAAGACTTGTAATGTAGAAATATGAAACTGAACGATAGACTAGTTTATTGAACTGTTATGTATCCTTGGTGGCGGATAAAAGTCACTCTTGTAAGATGAAATGAATAATGTATTTACCATTATTTGTAATGAAATAGATTATAAGGTTTGCAGAACCTGGGATTTGAGAGTATATATTATTATATTTCAGTATATAATGATGTATATTTGAGGAATGATGTACTCATGACATACGGAATCCGGGTGTGAAGATAGATCGGATTTCGGGGTGTTACAAGTTGGTATCAAAGCTGATAGGTTATAAACTTTAGGTAGGAGTACCTAAGACTATAATCGTAGGGAGAAGGATAAGAAGATCACCACGTGAGCATAGTTATTCGTAGTAACAGAGGGGTTGTTAAACGATGAATGATTTATAGCTAATACTATGAATGAAGGGTACTATGAAGTAGTACGAGAAGAAGAACTCAGATTGCGGTGTGAAGGATAGTATATGAATTAAAGAAAATTCGTATTAAGTAAAGATAGATTTAGAATTTGTAAAATTTCAATTGAGGACTCATGTGATAGCTGAGTTGTATGAACCTTTGTTATGGATAGAGGTTTGTGCTTGGTGTAACAACTACTTAGCTTATTACAGTGATAATTATTGGGATTGGTCGCGCTACCAATATGTATATGGCGAGAATGTGAATCGTTTCTCATGTATATACTTGATAGGTAGAGAACGATAAGGTAGGTGCGAGTTCTTAAAACTCATACTTATGGTAAGTTCGTGACTCATAATAATATGGTATATTTTTGAACGTCTTAGCGAATGGACGCCTATGGTCTGTCTGGATGGTTATTAAACTCATATTATTGTGGAAAGTTCCTGAACTCATAATTTGTGGTAAGTTGATGGACAGTACTAAGATATAGGAATGTTTATACTGAAAATGAGTTGTTTTCAGTAGGCTTAGTATTGAAGGTGCTGGAGAAGATTAAGTATTGTCGCAGTAAGACAATGAAGGAAGATGGAGAGATAGGGTATTCCAAGTCA
Organism: Panax japonicus; assembly: GCA_020205505.1. Classification (NCBI taxonomy): domain Eukaryota; kingdom Viridiplantae; phylum Streptophyta; class Magnoliopsida; order Apiales; family Araliaceae; genus Panax; species Panax japonicus. The sequence continues at coordinate 12,559,508 of CM035111.1, forward strand.
TCTAGCTATGCTAGATTTTGAACTTTATTGAAATCGTGCTGATATTTACATTTTGAAAAAGGAAAGAATTGGTTCAACTTTTGGAACCAACGGATTTTAAAAGAGATATTCTTGGTATGTCTATGCTAATTGCTTCGGCTAGATAAAAATTAATTTAAAAATATCAAAATGAATTTTATATCATCCGTGCATTTGATGCAAGGATGGTAAAAGGATGGAGTTATTAATGCAATTGAACCTGGTGTTGGATGTGATCTTAGGATCAACAACCCGCTATGGTATGATGTATAATGACGAAGTCACAAACTGACGAAGTCCTCAACGTACTGTGAAAAGTACGGTATCATGACATCATAAACCATTTTGATGTATTGCGAAAAGAATTTAAAGAAGTAGTCGACGTCAATTGAGTTGACTAGACGAATGTTTCACGTTGATATCCAATTTATTGATATGGTCTAAGCTACTTGATTCGGCTAGACAAATGGTATGTCATGTTCGAGCTTTCTTTGAGAACTTGTGCCAAACCAAATTATTTTGGTGCAGAATCTAATGATTAAGTCTAAGGAGAACATGGAAGAGGTAGTTTACTTTCTTGGTGATTGTAAACTGACCGTTAAAGAAAGGCTTACGACGAAATGTTGTTTAACCTAGTAAGAGTTCATGATCGATTTGACCCCTCAGCAAAAGTATGAAAATTTTTAAAAAGAAATTTTATAGTCCTCATTATTCCTTCTACTTCATGATTCTTGATAGGTTATGGGTGTTAGGAATAATGGAAAGATAAGAACTCCGTTGAAGGGAAGTTGAGAAGAAGGGTAAGCTAGAAATTTGGAGGATGAGGTTATGTGAAGAAGGGGTGGATGTGATGACTCGGGTAAAAGTGTGGTTTTAAGAAATTCCGAGGATGAAATTTTTATAAGGGGGGAAATGTAACAACCCGGAGAATCCAGATTGTCCAGAATTTATGTTTAAACAATCAGTTATTAATAAAAGAATTTTTTATTAATAATATTATGTGATATGTGTTTATTTATCGTTCTAAAACTTAGGATGATTATAAGTCTGGAGGATTCTGGCTACGAGCTAGATTGATCGAGTAAGAATTTTCAAGACAAAAATAAAATTTTTCCAGGAACAAAAATATTTCTGGCGAAAAAGACGAAATAGACACTATTCTCCGGACGAAATCCTAAGGGTTAGAGTTTGAATAACCTAGACCGTTCCGAGAGTTCGGTATGTCAAAATGACATTCCGTCAAAAGATTTGATGATAATATATTATGAAAAGTTAAGTAAGCCGATAAAAGTTTTTCTCGAAAAACGTGCAGAAATTGAAAGAAATAAAAATGACGAAAAGTACTACTATGTACTTTTCACTCGTTTAACTATGCTAGGGTAAAACATGAAGGAAAATGCTTAACCGCAAAAAGTGTTTTTCAGTTTTTCAGAAATCCGAAGAATACGTAAAAATTAATCAATAAAGGAAAGATGAAATATCCAAAAATATTTGGATTCCGAGAATCGCAGTTTTTAAAACTGTCGGACGAAACCCGAAAGATGGAACCATGAAACTTTCAAGGGAAATTTCGTGAATATTAAGGAAGTCTATTGAGGAGGTGGGAATAGTATGGTTGTGTGAATAGTAAGGAGGTTAAGGGGGGTGAAATGACAAAAATACACCTAACCTTGGTTTTCTATAAATAGGAGGCTTATTTCATTGTTTTGGGATTTTAAAAATCCTACACTTAGAGAGAGAGAGAGTTCGGATGGGAGGAGAAGGAAGAGGAAAGGCTAGCTCGTGTACAAACTTTGTCTGATGAGAGAAGATTAAAGGAGAAAGGTAATTCGAAATCTTATCTAGTATAATTTTCTTTAAGTTTTTTTTATTTTTAAAAGCATAAATTAATGAAGATAAGAAGTAGATAAGGTTAAAGATGATTTCACATGGTTGAAATCATGAGAAAAGAAGAAATAAGAAATTTGAAGTTTAGTAAATAAATTTCTTAAGAAAGTATAAGATTCGTAATGAATTTGGATGATCCGAGTGGATTAAATGAATGAGTAGGTGAAATAAGTAAGGAATGGTGTTCTATAACATTAAATTCTAATAAAAAGTGAAATTATAATCCAAAATATCGATCAGAATGAAGAACGAATGAAGAACACGAAGAACGTTATTGATGGACAAATTTAAAACCATCATAGGATAATTGTTGTTGATGGACAAGCTTAAAACCATCGTGTATAAGTTAGTTGCTTATTGTTTGGTTAGGAACGGTAGAAACGTTCATGAAGAACGGATTAAAACTTAACTATAACGAATTTATTGCAAAAATTTCGTAAAAGACGAACAAGAATTAGAAAGTTAGTAAATGAACCCGAACGTGTAGGGTTTTATAAGGAAGTAAGAGAATGTAGAAAACGTGAGTCGTGGACTCAAGAACGAGTGAGTTCCGAGTTCAGATGACCGAATTACGAATGAACGAATGAAGAACCTTAAAAACATAAAAATGAAAGAATGGTGAAGATCAAGCCAATTGAATGGAACGCTAACAGATCAGAACGAAGTTCTGTCTGAGGGGTATTAAAGTACGTATGATAAGGAAGAGAATGGCTTTGGAACAACCTCGTTCCGAGTTATAACAAAGGAGTTATGAGATCGGAAAGTAAGTGTCTAAAAATTGATTTAACACTTAGAGAAATTTTCTAGGGTTAGGGTTTGGCGCCGCGGCGCTAGACATGCCTTGAAGAGTGGCACAACAGCGCTAGACTGAGGAGCCGGGTACTGCCAACTTGCGCCGCGGTGCAAGAGATAAAGAAGAGAATGGCATCGCAGCGCTGGTGCAGGGAAAAATCCCGGTAATGAGCTTTTAACTTGCTCAAAACCTAGGGGAAGTGTAACGAAAGCTAATAAACGTGTAGTTCACATAATATAACACGTAATCAAGTAATTTAAACCTTTAGTACATGTTGAATTGAAAGAGATTAAAAGATCAATAAGGTAATGAATAACGAAAGTATTAATAAGATAGAAATTATAAAGAAAGCTGTAATAAACGGTAATAAGATTAATGAAAGCCGAATGTGAGTTGATAAGGAATGAATCCTGAGGTATGGCATTTAGTTGCCAAAAATCCGTAAAGAATAAGAAATTAACTTAAAGAACGTTATAGTTAATTGTTCAGATAAGTTAAGATAAGTTAGGGTGTGGTACAATTGTAACCTTTGATGGTTGACATATAGGAGCTGAGATAAACAATTCCTTCAGAGTGTGAAGGTATATACGAAACTGACAACCGATCTAACTCACTGTGATGGCAATGTAGATGAGACGGGAACTTGTTTGTTAGTTGTTTGTGGAAAACCACTTAAAGTACCATATGGACTACGAGTAGAGACGTTATGGGCGTCGAGTCCTAGAGAAGTTATAAGAAGAAGATAAGAATATAAATCATCCAAGATGATGAACGTATAAGTAAGACATCTCTGTATGTCATAAAGCCGTAAACTGATAAAGGAAGTTAGTCGCGTAAACTTATATTGCAAGAACGCGGACCCTAAGAAGTAAAGTTAAGTAACACAATGCGTAAGTTCAATATATGACTAATTGGTGTTTATGTTTTCTCCTTATGTGTTATATAGGAATTGGAATGAACAGTTCGACGTAAGCTGTAGCTGTGCGTAAGGCAAGTTTCCTAACTTCATTCATATTCTAAATGAATGCTAGTTTCTTAAACTTCTCAGATTTTGAACTTGAGAAGTCTTGTCTATGTGCATATGTGCGATTTATGTACAAGGTGGTAATATGTATGAGGCCTTGTGCCATAATTTGAACATTTCAGTGTTTTTATGATATGAATTGTTCTGTGATTGAGCTGTTTAATACCAGTATGCTCTGTTTATACATGAACCGTTATTGTTAAGTCTGTGCTAATGGTTCTAGCCAGACAGGATGTGTATGAAAAAGGTAGAGTAATGAAAATATTTCAAAATTAAAGTGACTGATGTTTTAAGATGATAGGAATCGAGACTATTCCTATTATTCAAGCTACTTCATAACCTTTGTTCGGTTATTGAAGTTCTGAATAAATGTTTTAATTCTGAAGTTGTTTGGTCAACTGTTATAACATGTTGGGCAATTGAATTCTCACTCTTGCTTTAAATGAAAAACAATTTTCAGTGAACAAGGTTAGAAGAACTTAAGGATCCCGTAAATATCAAGCTGACTGTAACGTCCCGAAATCCGGTCTATCTTCACACCCAGATTCCATACGTCACAAGTACATCATTCATCCAACATACATCATTATATACTAAAATATAACAATATACACTCTCAAATCTCAGGTTCTGGAAACCTTATAACCTTTTTCATTACAAATAATAATAAATATATTATTCATTTCATCTTACAAGAGTGACTTTTATCCGCCACCAAGGATACATAATAGTTCATTAGACTAGTCTCTTGTTCAGTTTTATCTTTATACACTACATATAATAACTTAAATATTTTCTATATAAATAAATAAGAAATTTTGCATATTAATTTTTTTTGTTATCTTTTTAAAGATGAGAATATGTGTCAAGTAATGTGTATGTATATATGTGATAAATAAAATTATTTATTTCAAGAATAATTTCAAATAATTTTATTTTAGAATTATTGATCATTATAAAGTATATACTTATAATAATTAATTTTATAGTAGAAATGTCTATATTATTTATTTTCTATGAAAATATGATTTTTATATTATTTAAATAATATATGAAATGATTATTGGAATTATTATAAGTACTTTTTTATTATATGAATTTTAGTTCAGATTATTTAAGTTAATTCTTTTTAACTTAATTAATAATGTTATATATGAAAGATAATCAGATATGAAATTCAAACCCTAATTTTGGATTTTGAGCTATGAATGAGAATAATAATATTATATTAAATATAATATTATTTTTTAGTGTTATAAATATATACAGTATATGTGTAGACTGATATTGGTTAGTCAATTATGGTGTATGACAACAAACCCTAGTATTACTGTCATAAACCATGATTGGAAATTTAAAACTGGAAATTAAGATCGGTCAGAAATTGTGTTATATGAATTATGTGCATATTATAGAATTAAGGTTAATTAGATAAAAACCTAATTAATATTTGAAAGCCCTAATTTAAAATTTGTAACCCTAATTGCTAAAATTATAAACCATGATTATTATTTTAGTAAATTAAAATGTTAATTTAGGAACCCTAATGATAATTAAGAAACCCTAATTATTTAAACCCTAATTTTCTATTAAACCCCTAATTTTAATTAATATGTTTTAATTAAAATTTTGCTACACTTTAATTTTTAATTATCCAAACCCTAGTAATTATTTGGAAAACTTTAAGGTTAAAAACCTAGTGATTAAACCCTAGATTTAAGCACCTTGGACAAGAATACCCTTTGACTTATTTGCAAAATTACTAAAATACCCTTTTTGTCCCATTCTTGAATTATTGTTAGACAAATCTTATCAAAATCTTGATAGACACCCTAGTCTACCTAGCTATGAACCTACAAGCTACAAATCTCAGCCATGTGATCATCCAATACATTGCATACATGTTATTTGTATAGATCAAGAGAGAGAAAATGTCACATTTATGATAATTATTCACAACTTTCATCTTAGAACTCCTCTCTCTAAAAACCACGAAATTGTATAGCATATTAGCCCCCTAATCAAGCCCCCGGAACAGCAACAACAGATCAGAAGCATAGAAATTAGATTTTGCTCATAAAAAGGTATGAACCCTATTTTATAATCTGACTTTGATCTTATGTTAGATGTTAAAATTTTTGTGTTAAATATGTAGCATGGAGTCTAACAAAGTGATCTGAGTTGCTAGATGTTAGATCCATAACATCTAGAGGCTTAGATTTGATGGTTTTCCAAATCTGGAAATTTTTGAAAATAAGGGTCTGACAATGAATGGCAGATCCCATAGATCCCTGACAGATATGTATTTTTGTTGTTTAAGGCTTTGATCTTGTAGTCGGTTATGAGATCTTTAATATGGGACTTGAATCAGGTCCATCTCTTTTGTAGATTAAAAGGTATTCGTAGTTAAAGTGAGTTGACCATTCAGAAATTCTGAGTTTCTAGGCAACCCAGAAACCCAGAAACCCAGAAATTCTGACAGTCACTTTTGGAACTTCTGATTTTGCTGATCTGTTATAGTTAGTCCATGTTGTTGTTTTGATGTTGTAGTATAACATAAGGACTATACAATCATGCCTCTAGAACCCCCAGATCGCACACTGTATCGAATTTAATGAAGGTCAAAGTAGGTTGACCAAACTGCTTGAAGAACAAATCTGGGTAACCCAGATTTTTCCCAGATCGTCCTGACAACATATTCATGAGCCCAGATCTTACGCGTGTTTAATGATTTGATGGTGTTTGTTTTTCTATGTTGTAATATGGTATAGAGACTATAGATTAGTACTTTTATTTTGCTTTAAAAACAAACAGGATGCATGTAGTAAACGGTCAAAGTAGGCTGCTCAGTCCTGAAATCCATTTTCTGGAAAACCCAGATTCTTCATGAGCGAGTTTTCTGACCTACGTTGACCGGCTCAGATCTGGTGTTGTTGATATGTATGGACTGAAACAATTACATGGTTTTGTAGCCTGACATCAATACTATAGGATTAAACCTTCATAACACACAAACCTAGCTTTGAAAGCAAAGATTAAAGCCTGCTAAATAGGTACCTTGGCTGTTCTTCATTTCTGGGTAACCCAGAAAATGAAGAACAGGCCTGCCAAGATTTGTATTGCCTTATAACTCACTGGTCGGATGTTTTATGGCCATGAACTTGGTATGATATTGAAGTATTACATATGTAATATAAATGTAACACAAATTTCAACCCAGAAAGCAGCAGGAACAAAGAATTAAAACCGGTCAAACCTCCTACCCTGAAAGTTGACATAAACATTATGGGCAGGCTCAAGAACACCTATAGCGACGGTTCTGTCGCTATAGGGCCCTTTAGCGACATTTAATTTCTGAAAATTATATTTATATTAAATAATTAAAGAAAATTAGTTTTTAATTATTAAAAATACAAATTAATTTACTAAAAATTATTTTAAAGTCTGAAAATTAGTTTTTAATTACTTTAAGTATATTTCATAAATATTTAATGTGACTCCCCTAAAATAGGTATACATCACCCATTCTAATTCGTCAAATATATGGTACAGAAACAACTACAACTTTATGAATACAACAAAAAAACTATGAGTTTAAATACAAATATTGTCATCTAAATAATATCCACACTCAAATAAGTACTCATTACAATTATTGATACACTATTTTACAAAATAGTGAGGACTACTAAAACAGCTATCTTAAAAAATCACTCCACACCCCGACTAGTTCCCACTATATTCTCGCCTCCTGAGAAGAAAAATGGAACAAAAAGGAAAATGGTGAGCTCAACTAGCCCAGTAAAGAACATTATGACTAAAATAATATAGAACAAATTATCGTTAGTCCTCAACAGGGAAAAATCTAATAGAATACAATAGACAACAAGTTTTAAATCAATCTTCGCAGCGAAAATATTAATTCATTAGAAGAGTTAAGTAGAGAATACAAACTACTATCTTCTATATATGAATTTAAAAGTTCATCGTCGATATTTTATCCCTGTAACATCAATCAATATATATCTGGAATCAAATATTCATCTTTGCACTACAGGCCAAAGATATTCATCAATTGGTCATGTTCATCTAAACACCTGTTCATCTTTGCACTACGGGCCAAAGATATTAATCAGTCGGTCATGTTTATCTCAACACCTGTTCATCTTTGCACTACGGGCCAAAGATATTCATCAAGAAATCATTCATCTTTGCATTATAGGCCAAAGATGTTCAGTTATATCATCATTTAGGACTGAGGTTGATGAAAAATATTTTAAAGAAAAAACGAATCCAGTGAAGCAAAAGAACAAATATTAAGGATTCGTACTTTACACAATTCCCATTCAAAAATACTTCATAAATAACCAGAGTGGGGTAAAATTCAAGAATGATCAAAACATGGATACAATCAAAGCTAGTGTCCAGAATAGATATTTTGGACGAAAAGAAGAAATTTTATTTTTCGGTGAATAGTGTCGTATTCGTGAATAGTGTCGTATATGTGAATAGTAACTCCGACACCAAAAGATAGAAATTTCACAAAAAACATCATCATGCTTCGTGAATAGTACTCGTGAATAGTAACTCGTGAATAGTAACCCCGACATGAAAAAGTTTCAAATTTGATAAAAAGTTTCAACCAATATTTCAGCATAATGATATTGAAGAAATAATATCATTTGAGAATAAAATAACATCACTTACCTCGCAAAAACAGTATTGTTGACTAGAATACTAGATATAGTGCTGAAAGAACTTGCACTGTATAGCAATACTCAAAGTACTAAAATACTCACAAAATACGCTCGATATTATAGAGAGAGAAAGAGAGAGAAATCTTTAGTTTCTGGTGTGATTTTCAATTCTAACCTAAGCACCCTATTTATAGGAAATTGCTTAGAACACCAAAGTAGAAAATTTAATATAATAATAATATATATAATCAAATTTTCTACGCACACAAATCTGGTCCAAACTTCAGTCACACATGTGCCAAAAACAATAAAAATGTTTTTCTTAATAAAAATAATTAAAACTTCAAAAAATCAATTATTTCGGAACTTCGGAACTTCAATAATTCATAATAAATAGCCCTTTTTTTAGAAAATTCAAATCTCACGACTTTTTATAGGAAATTCAATTCTCTACAACTTTGCAGAAGAAAGTTTTTCCAAATTCCAAACAGAAATTGACCGAAATCCATAAGCGTGTGATTTTACAGGCTATAATCAAATTTCAGTCAAGAAATGGGTCCACCAACATGTTTAACATGTTTTTAGTATTTATTGTAACAAAAATACTCCTCCTCCTTATTTATTCATATATACCACATTCATTGTAAAAATATCATCATTATTGTATAATAATAATATAATAAAATATTATTTTATCAGAAAAGATAAAATTTCAATTTTTAACAATTGTCACCTTAAAAATTTTCTCCATATATATCCACATAAAATCAATATTTTCATCATCATATAAATCAATAATTAATTATTCACAAATAATATTATAGAATCACAGTACTGGCAACCAGGCCGTTCCCAGGAAAGAGGGGGCTTTACAATAAGGATCTCTCCTTAATGGCGCGCAATTAGGTGACCAAACCTCTCCTTAGACAGAAATTTATAGACATTGTCAATAATGTTATCTAATAATATTATTGAGATAATATGAATTATTGCTTCGATAATGGAAAATATTGTGTAGTGACAATTATTGAAACAACAATAATGTAAAATATCAATGCAGCAATTATTGAATCAATAAAATAAAGTACTGAACAGTAATTACTGTAACAATTATTGAGTAGTGCCTTCTTACGTAAGAATAAATAATTGGTGCAATACCGTGTGCTACTGTGCGACAACGCGTATTACTGTGTTTTAACCAACGGGTATTCCAACAGTATTAACGGTCAGAACTACGCCGTTATTTATAAATAACTTATACTTGTCATTTTTTTCATCCAATCACTTTCTGTTATGGGGCCCACACAAGGCTGCGCCGTCGTACGAATATTCCCCGACAACAAGAATATTCTACGACCAAACAAATATTCTCCGACAACAATGAGTATTTTATAACCACTTGCTTATTTAAAATATTTGCGCATTTTACCCATAACTAACCACATTAATCAAATCAACCCTTACTATTTCAAAATGATAAATAGAGGAAATTAAATTTCAATTATTAATAATTTGGGGTCTTACAACCTCCCCTCCTTATGAAATTTCGTCCTCGAAATTGACGTACGTACATGGTGTTTCGAAAAGATTAGGATACCTTGTTTTCATTTCTGTTTCAAACTCCCAGTTCATTTCTTCAATAGCATGGTTTCTCCACAAAACTTTAACTTGTGGTATGACCTTCGTGCGTAGGACATGCTCCTTCCTATCCAAAATCTTGATAAGTATCTCTTCATACGTTAAGTCTTCGGCTATCTCGTCTGGTTCTAACTCAATAACATGGTTCGGGTCGTCCACATATTTACGTAACATCGATACATGAAAAATGTTTTGAACACGCATCATACTTAGTTGTAAAGCGAGTCTATAGGCCATAATTCCTATTCGATCTATGATTTCAAATGGACTAATAAATCGAAGGTTTGAGCTTTGTTCACCTCGCCAATTCTTGCTTTTGGAATAACAACTTCTTGTACCTCTTTCTTCATATTCATCAGCTCTGGTGTGTAGCTTGAATGTTTTTAACTTTCTCGATTAAAGCCGGTTCTACTTGTATATCATCACGTGAGTCCCTAGAGTCTTTAACTCTATATCTATCATTTGTAAGTTATATGAAATGGGTCTTTGACAATATCACATTCGTACTCGTATACGATCTTTTACTCAACACGTCAGCTACCACGTTCGCTTTTCCAGGATAGGTATGGTCAGAACATGTGCCGAAATGAGTCTCCTATTGAGTTCTTCGAAGCTCTTCCCACATTCCTTGCTCCATTCGAATTTTGTATCTCTACGAGTCAGCTGAGTTAATGGAGTAGCGATTCGAGAAAATTTTTCCACGAAATCTTCGATAATAACCAGCTAAGCATAGAAAGCTACGTATTTCGATTACTGACTTAGGTTACTCTCAACTGTGAATCATATCCCAATCTTGGATAGCATGTCATAATGACACCTATCAGTTTACTACCGCACGAATATGGCGTCCCCTACGGAGAGTCTGGCTTCGGTGCATTCCACAAAGGAAGTCACCAGATAAAGGCTAGGGTACCAAATTCTATAGTTGAATTTTTAACTCCTGAAGTTCAATAGGAGCCATGAGATTTTTAGAAATGGGTTTTGTATCAGGTTCAAAGTCGATACAAAATTCAATATCACACTTTGGGATTAAGCCAAGAAATTCTTCAGGAAATACGTCAAGAAAGTCAATAACAACAGGAATATTATTCAAATCTGACGTGTCTTTATTCAAATCCATAACATGGGCTGAGAAATCTTGACATCTTTTTTCAATAAACGAATAGCTTTATGACTTGATATGAAAGTGTTTGACTTCAATGGTTTGGTTGCTTGAATTCGAATAACAGGTTGCTTAGGAATATGAAAACTAACAACCTTACGAAAGCAATCAATTTTGGCATGATGAGTAGTTAATCAATCAATCCCCAAAATCACATCAAAAGCAAGTATCTTTAAAGAAATAAGGTCAACAGGTAATGCGATGGTGCCAACTTGGATCAAACAAGATTTATAAACAGTGGATGTGATGAAAGTTTCTCCTAACGGAGTTTCCATAGATAGGTCAAAGTCTAATTTTTTCCAAAGTCAAGTTTAAACGTTGAGTATAAGCAGGAGAGATAAATGAATGGGTAGCACCGGTATCTAGTAATGTATAAACTTCGCATGAATTTATGATTAGCTTACCCATGATCACCTCGTTTGGGTTCCTCGCATGTTGACCAGTCACGACAAACGCTCTTCAAGGAACCGTTGACTTTGACTTTTCTAGGACAGCCTTTTGAGTCACCATCCCCACTGGTCTTGGTTTCGTTACCGTACAATCTCGAGCGATATGTCCTTCCTTTCCACAATTATAGCATACCTTGAACTGTTGTGGACAGTTTGGGCTGATGTGTCCCTCTTTTCCACATTTATAGCATACGACCGGTGGTCGTTCTCCTCCTTTAAAACCAGTTGCTGGTGCTGACGTCTTCACAGTGTCATTGTAGAATCTCCTCTTTTTAAAATCTCCCCCGACTCACTTCTTCTATTTTCATGGCCACGATTACCACCAGAGTGGTTGTCGCTCTTGTCCGTATTTTTCTTTTTCCGCTGGTTATCGTTGTTCTGATGACTGCTGTCACCGGTATGATCCTGGTTGCGGTCTCTTGGTTGAAAGTACTCGTTGTCTCGCTCTAATAATTGAGCCCTGTTGACAACATCTGAATATAAAGAAAATTTATGAGAGATAAGATATTGCCGAATCTCAGGTTTTAAACCTCTTAGAAACAACCTCGTCATTCGTTCCTCATTCTCTACCAAATGAGGTGCAAACCTGGATAACTCTGTGAACTTCACCTCGTATTGGGACACCGTCATGTTGTTTTGTTCTAGTCTAATAAACTCTACCTCTTTCATATGGCGAATACTTTCAGGAAAGTATTTTTCGTTGAAAAGTTTCTGAAATGTTTTCCAAGACATGCGGAGTGCGGAAGGCTGGGTACGTTTCACAGACTCCCACCAGTAATCTGCCTCGCCACGAAACATAAAGGTGGCGAATGGAACCTTCTGTTCCTTCGTGCATCCCATGACATCGAATATCTTGATAATTTGCTTGACCCATGTTTCCGCTATGATCGGATCCGGCTTTCCCTTAAATTCTGGTGGTCCCAACTCTTTGAACTGCTTGGCCGTGACAAACCGTGCGTTGCTATCATTTCCACCCGTATTTTGTACACGAGTCTCCCTCGTCTGGTTTTGCATGAACTGCAAAAAGCTCCTAAACATCCCGTCGTTCATCGTCTGCTCAGTGGTGTTGTTTACAGGAGGAATACTGCCTTCCTGTTGTACGTTCCCCTGGGTGGTAATTAAAGGTGTTTCCACGGTCTCATTAACTCCACCGTTAATATTCTCAACTGTCATTCTTAAATACTGCCATAAAACAAGGGTTAATTAAACAAATTAACATATCACATATTAACTATATAGTTCGACTGACCAACAAATAAGCTTAGGTATGACATACTAGCGAAGGATTACTCGTCTCTCCCCTCCTAGTACTATTCCCCGATCTTCGCCAGAGACCATATCCCTAAGCTCTGATACCAACTGTGACGCCCCCAAAATAGGTATACATCACCCATTCTGAGTCGCCAAATACATCGTACAGAAACAACTACAACTTTATGAATACAACATAAAAACTGTCAGTTTAAATACAAATATTTTCATCTAGACAATATCCACACTCAAATAAATCCTCGTTACAATTATTGATACACTATTTTACAAAATAGTGAGGACTACTAAAACAGCTATCTTGAACCATCACTCCACACCCCGACTAGTTCCCGCTATATTCTCACCTCCTGAGAAGAAAAATGGAACAAAAAGAAAAAGGGTGAGCTCAACTAGCCCAGTAAAGAACATTATGACTAAGATAATATAAAACAAATTATCGTTAGTCCTCAACAGGGAAAAATCTAGTAGAATACAATAGACAACCAGTTTTAAATCAATCTTCGCAGTGGAAATAATAATTCATTAGAAGAGTTAAGTTGAGAATACAAACTACTATCTTCTATATATGAATTTAAAAGTTCATCGTCGATATTTTATCCCTGTAAAATCAATCAATATATATCTGGAATCAAATATTCATCTTTGCACTATAGGCCAAAGATATTCATCAGTTGGTCATGTTCATCTAAACACCTGTTCATCTTTGCACTACGGGCCAAAGATATTAATCAGTCGGTCATGTTCATCTCAACACCTGTTCATCTTTGCACTACGAGTCAAAGATATTCATCAAGAAATCATTCATCATTGCACTACAGGCCAAAGATATTCAGTTATATCATCATTTAGGACTGAGGATGATGAAAAATATTTTAAAGAAAACGAATCCAGTGATGTGACAACCCGAGAAATTAGACAATTTATGAAAATCTCAAATGATTGATTTAAGGTCAAATATTAGACCTAGACAGAAAATAAGTGTATGCGTATGATGTTATTAGGGTGGAATTTTGAGGATTTCAAAATTTCGTGAAGGCTTTTAAGTGAATTATTCAGGATTAAGTGTTTACGTGAATATGCTCTGTGCATATGGATAATGATGTGTTTAGAATGTGGTTGAGGGTTATAGGTTGACCAGATAAATTACATCTGTGACAAACCCTATGTATATATTAAGAACGTCAACGTTCAGTTAGAAAACTCTAACATCTGATAAGAAACCCTAGCAATCGGTGTTGTAAACCCTAGTTTCAGTTCCGGGAGTCCGAAACCCTAATTCGGATATTGAAAACCCTAGATTGGGAAAACAATGTTATGTACAAGGTTAAACGTCATTAATTAGGAAAAACCCTAATTAATTACTGGAAATTCTAATTGATTATTAGAAAACCCTAATACCAGATCTGAAAATCCTAATTTCAGATTCTGATAAAATGAAGCCCTAATCTGGGAATAGAAAGGATAATTATAATGCTTATGTGGTATTAATTATACTACTAATTAGGGCAAAGCTTAATTATTTAGCAAACCCTAATTTTGAATTTAGAAAACCCTAATTGCGGGATTTGAAACCCTAATTTTATAATTAGGAAAAACGAAAGTGTTAATTGAATACTTTTAATGATAATTAGGATATATTAATTCTAATTTTAAAGATTTAGTAATTAGAAAAATGTAATCTAATTACGAATAAGTTAATTTCTATATTAGAAAAATTAATTTTTCTAGTAGAAACCCTAATTTGTGGGTTGAAAACCCTAATTCGTGATTTTAAACCCTAATTGTTCAGTGGTAAATTAATTGCTATATTAGCAATGTTAATTAGGAAATATAAATCCTAATTGTCAAGTTATTAGAAACCCTAATCTAATTGGGGAATCTAATTTTAAAAATTGAAATATTACTATTTTTCTATTTAAAACCCTAAAATGAGGTTTTGAAACCTAATGTACAAATTTGACCCTAAGTGCTAAATTAGCAATTTTTAATTAGGATAAAATGGTCCTAATTAGCAAATGATGATTCATGATTAGGAAATTACAAAATAATTAGGGAGTCCTAATTATAATTTCGAAATCAAAATTTTCTATTCTAAATTAGAAAATTTTGGAAATCCAAGTTGCTTAATATTTGAGGGTTAAAACCTAAAATCTAAATTTGTCCAAACCCTAAATCTTGATATGCTCAAACCCTAAACCCTAAGGGTTTTATCATTTGGCAAATTCTAGAAATTTAAGAAAATGACAAAAATGCCCCTTGTGCATTATTTATTGTGTAACTTGCATTTTTGGCCAAGAAATGGAGTTGGTGACCAACCCTTGTACCAACCCTAACCCTAACCTAGCTCTAGCCTAGATATGTGTCCAAAATCAGCCAAATTGCTTGCAAATTCAATGAATCTAATTGATTAAAAAGGAGAAATTAAAGTGAAGTCTTACTTTAATTTTCATACCAATCAAGTTCCTTCTCTCTCCTCATTTTCGAAACTTAGTGTGAGAGAGAGTAAGAATCAAAGCCATGATCAAGAATCAGCAAACCAAAATCAGAATCAAAAGTCAGAAATCGGAAATCAAGCATAAAAGGTATAAAATTCCTAATTTTTGAAATCCTTCGATTCTTAGTTAAATGTTGCAATTGATTGTTAAAAGTAGTGTAATAAGGTGTCAATTGATGTTCTGGGTTGTTAAATCCATGAACCATAACATCAAAATGTACGAATTTAAAGTTTTAGCAAATCTGGAAATCTGGAAATTTCGTTTTTTTTTCAGCCAAATGTCAAATACGATAGATCCGTCTGTGTTATGAGGTTTTGATGTATAAAACTTGTAACATGTAGCCTGTTATGTGTTCTTTAAGTTTCAAAAAGAATCAGCCCTAGATCTATTATAGATCGCAAGATATAATTGGTCAAAACTCGTTGACCGAACTGCCTAAAATCGCGAACCCAGAAATTATAGATCAGTTGTCCGTGTCCTACTTTGACCGGTCATATCTTACTCATTCTGTGATGTTTTAATGTTATAAAACCTTAAATTTGTAGTACTACATATTGTCTACACACTGTAATTGATAGATCTCATAAAAGTTGCTCGATCATCAAGTTATAAAGCGTCAAAGGAGGTACCTTGACTGTTCTTCATTTTCTGGGTAACCCAGAAAATGAAGAACACGTTTGTCAGAACTTTTGGAGGCCCAGATCTTGATGTTCAGTTGTTGGATTGCCATGAAATTTGATTGTCATTGTAGTATTACACTTATACTACACGATTAGAACAATAGTCAGCCCAGAACACATTCAGATCACAGTTTAATTTCCGGTCAAACCATGCCCCCCAAACTCTGTCAAGAACACTCAAGAACACCTATAGTGACGGTTCTGTCGCTATAGGGCCCTTTAGTGACGGTTTATTTCTTATTTTCCGGAAAATGATTAAAAATTAGAAAAAAAATGGTTTTTAATTATTAAAAATACATAATAAATTATGAAAAATTATTTTAAAGTCTGAAAAATAGTTTTTAACTATTTTGTGTATATTTCGAAAATAATTAATATTTTTGGAATATAAATGGTATTTATTTATTTAATTACAATATTAAATAAATTATTTAAAAATAGTTTTTAATTCATGAAAAATCATGAAAAATAATATTATGGTATATGAAAATATTTTAAGTTATTTTTGATAACTTTTAATATTTTGTGATGAATTTCATTAATAATTTATTATTAATGGTAATTAGTTTATTTAATGAATATATTAAATAAATTATGGAAAAATAGTATTAATGATTTAAAAATCATATAAAAATGATTTAAGTGTAATAAAAATATTTTAAGTTATAAAATATAACTTTTGATATTTTGGCATGAAAATATTAATATTTTAATATTAATAGCAATTATCGGATAATGGATTTAAGTGTTTGAAAATCATATAAAAATGATTTTAAGGTATTAAAAATACTTTGATATATTATAATTATATTATAATATTATGTGATGATTTTTATTAATATTTTATATTAAATGAATATTAATGATTAAGAAATTATGTTGTATTTAATTCATTTAAATACGGTTTTAATGATTTCAAAATGGTGGTAAATGGTAATAATTATCCGAAAATTATTACGAGCTTAGGAAAAATATTTTGACTGATAAAGAAATTATCGGTGTTAATGGTTAAGTGTTCAGGAAGAGTTTAACTGAACTTAAACTCAAGTATTGACCGACTAGACTGTCGGGATGTTAGAATTGTGTCGATTTCAAGTCAGACTGAAATAGTTTGACCTGATGCTAAGTCTTATGTGTTGTATAGACTGATAGGGATATTTTGTGAATATAAATATAACAGTATTATACTGTGATGATATTATTCTAATATTGGAGATCTATAATATTAGGTCTTCGGGTAAAGCAGTTATAAAATGCAGTTGCGGTAATCAACGGTTCAGGCAAGTTTTTCAGTTCTATTATGTTTGTGGATGGAATGTGGTTATGTGTTAAATTACATATCATGCTCTATGAATTGTAAAAGTCAAAATATGACTAAGTTAATTGGGTTATGGAACTCAATCTATACGTGATTACATGTTGTATGATGTAACCCGATAAATTAGAATTGTATAATGCATGAATGTATGTTTTGTAAGGAATTATTGATGCATGTAGATATGCATGTTAAAGGAATTGTAGTGCATATAGAATTGTGCGCTATGTGAAACATGATAGACTGTTAAATTTGTTGGGTTGTCGAGCTCAATCTTGCAAACACAAACTTTTTGCAGGTTAATGATGTTAGGCAATATTACTTGCTATACGGATGATGAAGATTGTGCGATGCACAAATTGAATACATTTTCTTGATTTAGAAATGATATAGATCTATGATTGATAATTTTTCAAATGTAATTGTCAGCTATGTACAGATTGAAATGTTGTATAGACAAAGAAGGTTTATTTTTAAATGCGAATAGATATGATTCTTAAACAAATGAATCATCAATAGAAAAGATAATGCCAAGCTCAGCTTGGGCAATATATGCGGCTATCTTGTAATAGAATAGTTTGAAAATAATGTTATGAGTTAGATAACTTATGAATTGTGTATTAAGTTAAGGTTACTCGACCTTGGGGAATAGTGTGTAATGTATTGTATAAACAATTTATGTTTATATCTTCCGCGATTAGTGAAAGAATTAGTTTACCGAGTCCGCGACGATTCGGGGCCCGGATTCGGGGATGCTACATTTGGTATCAGAGCTGTTGGTTATGAAGTTTAAGTAGGAATACCTGAGACCAATAACCGCAGTGATTAGGATAAGACTAACTCAAATAGAGTTAGTTGGTCAGTAAGATTCAAAGACGAATCTCGGCGAGTGTAAAGTACAGAGTTCCCTAACTCTGATAATAAAGTTGAACATTAATGATGAATAGATTGAGTCTAAAGGACTTAAAGTGCAGGGATAGAAGATCGTAAAACAAAACGATCATAGTGCATGGAAATAAATCGTAATATATACGATAAGATCACCACGTGATCTGATAAGGTTATGATGTGGGAAAAGAATCAATCTGATGATTGAAAAGTTTACAGCAAGATGTTGTGTATCAGTTGTACTATGAAATTGTACTATGAAAACTCATGAAAGAGTTATGAATTATAAATACGGATTTAATAAAATTCGTATGGAGTAAGTGTGGAGATAGAATTATGTGGGAATTCAATTGAGGACTCTTGTCGGCAGCTGAGTTGTATGATTCCTTGTATGGGCGGAGAATTTGTACTTGGTTTTAGAATCACTTAGCTTCCTGGTCGATGTAGTGGTTAGGTTGACTAATTCTTTGTATGGGCGGGGAATTGGCCGCTTAGCTTCCTATATTGATTAGTGGCCGAGTTTGGTTTGACGACCACTTAGTTTCTGGCACTGATAATCATTGAAATATTTGTGTCGCGCTATTTGCTATATGCAGGTTAAGAGGGTGATTCCTTTCTCATGTGTATAACAGATAGATAGGTCATAGGTAGAGAATATAAGGTTAAGTACGAATTCTTAAAACTCATACTTATGTGGCATTCTTGATTCATAGTTATATGAAAATGAGAGGGTGATTCCTTTCTTAAACTCTATGATTGTGGTCAGGCTATGGACTCATAAGTGTGGTTTTATGAACAGGGTATAGTTGTGTGTGAATGGAGTGTTAAGGATTATAGGAACAGATAGATTGATAAGCAAATGATCATTAGTGGAGAATTAGGTTTTCCTAAACCCATATCTTTACTAAACTTCAAATTTTTGACATCAAGCTAAATACGCACTATGTGCCTTTTAAAAAAAATTGTTTTTATTTATCACTTATGTACCATGTGACCTGGTGTAGAGATGATAAAAATGATGGAGTCATCAATGCAGTATTACTTAGTGTGAATTTGACTTAAAGTCACTATTCCACTATGGTATGATGTAGTATGATAAAATCACCAAATGACGGAATCCTCAACGGACTGTAAATACAGTGCGGCATCATGACGTCATTCTCAAAAATATTTTCAAAAACTTCAAGTGTTTATTGAAAGAAATTTCCTGAACCAAATTGTTTTGGTGCTGAATCCTATGATAAGACTGAGGTGAACTATGTTGTTTGGATAAATAAATCCAATCTAATAGCGTAAATATTCGCTAAAAATAATTATTACGTTATGCATGACGTAACTGTACGATGGGCTAATCACCTAAAGTACTAGTAATGGTAGTTTACCTTCTTTGTGATTGTAAACAGACCAAGTGATGTTTTGTTTTGCGGTATGAATACCGTCAAATCTATGTGTTCATGGTCTATATGACCCCTCGGCATAATTTTAAACCTTTTTACCCTTGTGAGTGGTGTATTGGGTAGCATGTAATATGTGTGAATGGTGTAAGGTGCATGGTGTAAGGTGTAAGGTGAATTTCGGGGACGAAATTCTTATAAGGAGGGGTGAATGTGACAACCCGAGAAATTAGACAATTTATGAAAATCTCAAATGATTAATTTAAGGTCAAATATTAGACCTAGACAGAAAATAAGTGTATGCGTATGATGTTATTAGGGTGGAATTTTGAGGATTTCAAAATTTCGTGAAGGCTTTTAAGTGAATTATTCAGGATTAAGTGTTTACGTGAATATGCTCTGTGCATATGGATAATGATGTGTTTAGAATGTGGTTAAGGGTTATGGGTTGACCAGATAAATTACATATGTGACAAACCCTATGTATATATTAAGAACGTCAACGTTCAGTTAGAAAACTCTAACATCTGATAAGAAACCCTAGCAATCGGTGCTGTAAACCCTAGTTTCAGTTCCGGGAGTCCGAAATCCCTAATTCGGATATTGAAAACCCTAGATTGGGAAAACAATGTTATGTACAAGGTTAAACGTCATTAATTAGGAAAAACCCTAATTAATTACTGGAAATTCTAATTGATTATTAGAAAACCCTAATACCAGATCTGAAAACCCTAATTTCAGATTCTGATAAAATGAAGCCCTAATCTGGGAATAGAAAGGATAATTATAATACTTATGTGGTATTAATTATACTACTAATTAGGGCAAAGCTTAATTATTTAGCAAACCCTAATTTTGAATTTAGAAAACCCTAATTGCGGGATTTGAAACCCTAATTTTATAATTAGGGAAAACGAAAGTGTTAATTGAATACTTTTAATGATAATTAGGATATATTAATTCTAATTTTCAAGATTTAGTAATTAGAAAAATGTAATCTAATTACGAATAAGTTAATTTCTATATTAGAAAAATTAATTTTTCTATTAGAAACCCTAATTTGTGGGTTGAAAACCCTAATTCGTGATTTTAAACCCTAATTGTTCAGTGGTAAATTAATTGCTATATTAGCAATGTTAATTAGGAAATATAAATCATAATTGTCAAGTTATTAGAAACCCTAATCTAATTGGGGAATCTAATTTTAAAAATTGAAATATTATTATTTTTCTATTTAAAACCCTAAAATGAAGTTTTGAAACCTAATGTACAAATTTAACCCTAAGTGCTAAATTAGCAATTTTTAATTAGGATAAAATATTCCTAATTAGCAAATGATGATTCATGATTAGGAAATTACAAAATAATTAGGGAGTCCTAATTATAATTTGGAAATCAAAATTTTCTATTCTAAATTAGAAAATTTTGGAAATCCAAGTTGCTTAATATTTGAGGGTTAAAACCTAAAACCTAAATTTGTCCAAACCCTAAATCTTGGTATGCTCAAACCCTAAACCCTAAAGGTTTTATCATTTGGCAAATTCTAGAAATTTAAGGAAATGACAAAAATGCCCTTTGTGCATTATTTATTGTGTAAGCTTGCATTTTTGGCCAAGAAATGGAGTTGGTGACCAACCCTTGTACCAACCCTAACCCTAACCTAGCTCTAGCCTAGATATGTGTCCAAAATTAGCCAAATTGCTTGCAAATTCAATGAATCTAATTGATTAAAAAGGAGAAATTAAAGTGAAGTCTTACTTTAATTTTCATACCAATCAAGTTCCTTCTCTCTCCTCATTTTCGAAACTTAGTGTGAGAGAGAGTAAGAATCAAAGTCATGATCAAGAATCAGCAAACCAAAATCAGAATCAAAAGTCAGAAATCGGAAATCAAGTATAAAAGGTATAAAATTCCTAATTTTTAAAATCCTTCGATTCTTGGTTAAATGTTGCAATTGATTGTTGAAAGTAGTGTAATAAGGTGTCAATTGATGTTATGGGTTGTTAAATCCATGAACCATAACATCAAAATGTACGAATTTAAAGTTTTAGCAAATCTGGAAATCTGGAAATTTCATTTTTTTTTCAGCCAAATGTCAGATACGATAGATCCGTCTGTGTTATGAGGTTTTGATGTATAAAACTTGTAACATGTAGCCTGTTATGTGTTCTTTAAGTTTCAAAAAGAATCAGCCCTAGATCTATTATAGATCGCAAGATATAATTGGTCAAAACCCGTTGACCGAACTGCCTAAAATCACGAACCCAGAAATTATAGAGCAGTTGTCCGTGTCCTACTTTGACCGGCCATATCTTGCTCATTCTGTGATGTTTTAATGTTATAAAACCTTAAAGTTGTAGTACTACATATTGTCTACACACTGTAATTGATAGATCTCATAAAAGTTACTCGATCATCAAGTTATAAAGCGTTAAAGGAGGTACCTTGACTGTTCTTCATTTTCTGGGTAACCCAGAAAATGAAGAACACGTTTGTCAGAACTTTTGGAGGCCCAGATCTTGATGTTCAGTTGTTGGATTGCCATGAAATTTGATTGTCATTGTAGTATTACACTTATACTACACGATTAGAACAATAGTCAGCCCAGAACACATTCAGATCACAGTTTAATTTCCGGTCAAACCATGCCCCCCGAACTCTGTCAAGAACACTCAAGAACACGTATAGCGACGGTTTTGTCGCTATAGGGCCCTTTAGCGACGGTTTATTTCTTATTTTCCTGAAAATGATTAAAAATTAGAAAAAAATGGTTTTTAATTATTAAAAATACATAATAAATTATGAAAAATTATTTTAAAGTCTGAAAAATAGTTTTTAACTATTTTGTGTATATTTCAAAAATAATTAATATTTTTGGAATATAAATGGTATTTATTTATTTAATTAAAATATTAAATAAATTATTTAAATATAATTTTTAATTCATGAAAAATCATGAAAAATAATATTATGGTATATGAAAATATTTTAAGTTATTTTTGATAACTTTTAATATTTTGTGATGAATTTCATTAATAATTTATTATTAATGGTAATTAGTTTATTTAATGAATATATTAAATAAATTATGGAAAAATAGTATTAATGATTTAAAAATCATATAAAAATGATTTAAGTGTAATAAAAATATTTTAAGTTATAAAATATAACTTTTGATATTTTGGCATGAAAATATTAATATTCTAATATTAATAGCAATTATCGGATAATGGATTTAAGTGTTTGAAAATCATATAAAAATGATTTTAAGGTATTAAAAATACTTTGATATATTATAATTATATTATAATATTATGTGATGATTTTCATTAATATTTTATATTAAATGAATATTAATGATTAAGAAATTATGTTTTATTTAATTTATTTAAATACGGTTTTAATGATTTCAAAATGGTGGTAAATGATAATAATTATCCGAAAATTATTACGAGCTTAGGAAAAATATTTTGACTGATAAAGAAATTATCGGTGTTAATGGTTAAGTGTTCAGGAAGAGTTTAACTAAACTTAAACTAAAGTATTGACCGACTAGACTGTCGGGATGTTAGAATTGTGTCGATTTCAAGTCAGACTGAAATAGTTTGACCTGATGCTAAGTCTTATGTGTTGTATAGACTGATAGGGATATTTTGTGAATATAAATATAACAGTATTATACTGTGATGATATTATTCTAATATTGGAGATCTATAATATTAGGTCTTCGGGTAAAGCGTTATAAAATGCGTTGCGGTAATCAACGGTTCAGGCAAGTTTTTCAGTTCTATTATGTTTGTGGATGGAATGTGGTTATGTGTTAAATTACATATCATGCTCTATGAATTGTAAAAGTCAAAATATGACTAAGTTAATTGGGTTATGGAACTCAATCTATACGTGATTACATGTTGTATGATGTAACCCGATAAATTAGAATTGTATAATGCATGAATGTATGTTTTGTAAGGAATTATTGATGCATGTAGATATGCATGTTAAAGGAATTGTAGTGCATATAGAATTGTGTGCTATGTGAAACATGATAGACTGTTAAATTTGCTGGGCTGTCGAGCTCAATCTTGGAAACACAAACTTTTTGCAGGTTAATGATGTTAGGCAATATTACTTGCTATACGGATGATGAAGATTGTGCGATGCACAAATTGAATACATTTTCTTGATTTAGAAATGATATAGATCTATGATTGATAATTTTTCAAATGTAATTGTCAGCTATGTACAGATTGAAATGTTGTATAGACAAAGAAGGTTTATTTTTAAATGCGAATAGATATGATTCTTAAACAAATGAATCATCAATAGAAAAGATAATGCCAAGCTCAGCTTGGGCAATATATGCGGCTATCTTGTAATAGAATAGTTTGAAAATAATGTTATGAGTTAGATAACTTATGAATTGTGTATTAATTTAAGGTTACTCGACATTGGGGAATAGTGTGTAATATATTGTATAAAAAATTTATGTTTATATCTTCCGCGATTAGTGAAAGAATTAGTGTACCGAGTCCGCGGCGATTCGGGGCCCGGATTCGGGGATGCTATAAGTGAAGCAAAAGAACAAATATTAAGAATTCGTACTTTAAAAAATTCTCGTTCAAAAATACTTCATAAATAACCAGAGTGGGGTAAAATTCAAGAATGATCAAAACATGGATACAATCAAAGTTAGTGTCCAGAATAGATATTTTGGACGAAAAGAAGAAATTTCATTTTTCGATGAATAGTGTCGTATTCGTGAATAGTGTCGTATACGTGAATAGTAACTCCGACACCAAAAGATAGAAATTTCACAAAAAACATCATCATGTTTCGTGAATAGTACTCGTGAATAGTAGCTCATGAATAGTAACTCGTGAATAGTAACTCATGAATAGTAACTCATGAATAGTAACCCCGACATGAAAAAATTCCAAATTTGATAAAAAGTTCCAACCAATATTTCAGCATAATGATATTGAAGAAATAATATCATTTGAGAAGAAAATAACATCCCTTACCTCGCAAAAACAGTACTTTTGACTGGAATACTGGATATAGGGCTGAAAGAACTTGCACCGTATAGCAATACTCAAGGTACTAAAATACTCACAAAATACGCTCGATATTATAGTGAGAGAAAGAGAGAGAAAATTTTAGTTTCTGGTGTGATTTTTAATTCTAACCTAAGCACCCTATTTATAGGAAATTACTTAGAACACCAAAGTAGAAAATTTAATATAATAATAATATATATAATCAAATTTCCTACACAGACAAATCTGGTCCAAACTTCAGCCACACATGTCCCAAAAACAATAAAAATGTTTTTCTTAATAAAAATAATTAAAACTTCCAAAAATCAATTATTTCGGAACTTCAATAATTCATAATAAATAGCCCTTTTTCAGAAAATTCGAATCTCGAGACTTCTTATAGGAAATTAAATTCTCTACAACTTTGCAGAAGAAATTTTTTCCAAATTCCAAACAGAAATTGACCGAAATCCATAAACGGGTGATTTTACAGGCTATAATCAAATTTCAGTCAAGAAATGGGTCCACCAACATGTTTAACATGTTTTTAGTATTTATTGCAACAAAAATACTCCTCCTCCTCATTTACTCATATATACCACATTCATTGTAAAAATATCATCATTATTATATAATAATAATATAATAAAATATTATTTTATCAGAAAAGATAAAAATTTCAATTTTTAACAATTGTCAACTTAAAAATTTTCTCCATCTATATCCACATAAAATCAATATTTTCATCATCATATAAATCAATAATTAATTATTCACAAATAATATTACAGAATCACAGTACTGGCAACCAAGCTGTTCCCAGGAAAGAGGGGACTTTCCAATAAGGATCTCTCCTTACTGGCGCGCAATTAGGTGACCAAACCTATCCTTAGACAGAACTTTTTAGACATTGCCAATAATGTTATCTAATAATATTATTCAGATAATATGAATTATTGCTTCGATAATAGAAAATACTGTGTAGTGACAATTATTGAAACAACAGTAATGTAAAATATCAACGCAGCAATTATTGAATCAATAAAATAAAATACTGAACAGTAATTACTGTAACAATTATTGAGTAGTGCCTTCTAACGTAAGAATCAATAATTGGTGCAATACCGTGTGCTACTGTGCGACAACGCGTATTACTGTGTTTTAACCACCGGGTATTCCAACAGTATTAACAGTCACAACTACGCCGTTATTTATAAACAACTTATACTTGTCGTTTTCTTCATCCAATCGCTTTCTGTTATGGGGCCCACACAAGGCTGCGCCGTCGTACGAATATTCCCCGACAACAAGAATATTCCACGACCAAACGAATATTCTCCGACAACAATGAGTATTTTATAAACACTTGCTTATTTAAAATATTTGCGCATTTTACCCATAACTAACCACATTAATCAAATCAACCCTTACTATTTCAAAATGATAAATAGAGGAAATTAAATTTCATTTATTAATAATTTGGGGTCTTACATTTAATATTTTTGGGATATAATAGGTATTTAATTTATTTAAGTATAATATTAAATAAATTATTTAAAAATAATTTTAATACGTGAAAAATCATTTAAAAATATGTTATGATATAAAAAGATATTTTAAGTTATTTTCTATAATTTTTAATATTTTGTGATGATTTTCATTATTAATTAGATATTAATGATGATTAAGTTATTTAATAAAGATATTAAATAAATGAGGAAAAATAGAATTAATGATTTAAAATTTATATAAAAATGATTTAGAGATTATAAAAATATTTTAAGTTATAAAATATAACTTTTGATATTTTCTCATGAAAAATATTAATATTTTAATATTGAGGATATTAGATTTATTTAATAATTATATTAAATAAAGTAATGTAAAAATGATTTTAATATTAGAAAAATCATTTTAAATGAAAATAAAGTGTTTAAAGTTATTTTAAGTTGTAAAACATAACTTTTAATATTTAAAGGATAATTTCATTAATAAATAAATATTATTGATAATAATTTAATATTAATGATATTAAGTTTATTTAATAATTATATTAAATAAATAGTTTTAAAATGGTTTTATTGATTTAAAAATCATTTAAAGAGGAAATAAATGAATTAAAAATATTTTTAAGTTATAATTAATGACTTTTAATATTTGGATAAATAGTACATTAATACTTAAATATTAATGGTAATTATTTAAAAATGATTTTAAATGTTTTAAAAATCGTTTAACTGTAATATTAATACTTTAAAAATATTTTGAGTTATTATAAATAACTTTAATATTTTGGCAATGGTTTCATTAATAGTTTAATATCAATTAAATATTAATGATAATAGAATTAGTTAATATTTAAATCATTTAATAATGATTTCAGAGTTTGAAAATTCATGATAAAGTATAATAATTATTTAAAAATTATTATAAGGCTATGAAAAATAATATAACTGGTATTTAAAATATCTAAACGACTATTGAACTGCAGGATAGAGTCTTAGACTCGATATTTACCCGATAAAGTCGTCGGTATACCGAAATATTTCAGAAATTGATTTGGACTTAGATAATTTAACTAGATACGTGTTTGTTTATGATGTAATGACTGTTAAACATATGTGACAATGTGATTAGGTTATTATTGATTATGTATTCAATCTTTATATTCATACAAGTTTTTACATTATCCAATCATATTTTATTGTATAATTCAGATATTTATTCTGTTCGTTAATTCGTATATAGGGTTAGACAAGTGTCTCCAATTGGATAACCATTTTATTTAATCATATATTAATACATACTTATTGATTTTAAGTATGTATACGTTGACTTAAAAGCGTTATAAGCTATTTGATTCAGTTAGACATAAAAATATTATTGAACAAGATAGAACGTTATTGTATCCAACCAGATTGTTTTGGTTTGGATTCCCGACTAAGTATGAACATCCCGAATATGGGAAAACTTTTGTGCACCTAAGGTGGATATAGTGAACGATAATATCGTTCTTGCATGTAGTATTGATCAATACAGGGCACATTGGGCAGATCAGCCTCGTGTCCGTAAGTTATGACGGTTTGCGAATGAAGCTCTGCTAAACCCTAGCGAAAATGAAAAATAATGTTCATAGTCTGTCGACTGATCTCCAGTTATAGTCTATACGTAGTTTCAAAGATTACATATGGAAGTGATATGTTTTTATTATTGGTTCAACTTATTTCACAACTGTTGATTCGTTGTAGAAGTGTATTTCAAAGAAAACATTTAATTCTTTCAGCTAATATATATTGTTGTTATTACTTGCTGGGCAATCAAATGCTCATTCTTGCTTTAAATTTAAATGTTTTCAGTTAAGTATGATCAACCAAATGGTTCAGGCAAGAACAAGGGGAAAGGAAAGTTGTTCGAATGAGATTTATATTATGTTGTGTAATAGTTATAGTTTATTAAGACAATGATATTTATTATCTATCATGTAATGTATTGTAGTAAAGGTTACGTACTTGGGATTAGACTTTGATATATGTAAATTAAGTTTGAATTTTATATTATTGTTATTATTATTAGTATTATTTAGCTTATAGAAATGGTATCGTAAAGCACCGAGTTTGGGTTTCAAGTACCCAAATTTGGGAGCGTCACAGGTTGGTATCAAAGCTTTAGGGTAAGAAACCTTAGGTGGGATCGACCTTAGGCTATAACCTTAGAACAGAGGAAAACGTTGAAAATACAAATAACTCATATAGAGTTTAAAAGGAGATGAATTGAATAAATTCATCGTTAAACAAAATAAAAGATAACTTATATAAAATTATTAATTGTTGTGTGTATATACTATATGTTAATCAAGATAGTTAGTGTGTAGATGTTATGTGAGATAAGGATTAACATACCCTCAGGTCGTAAAGAAGGAGTCAACCTCCATAACCGAACAAATATCAAAGCCAATAGCCGAAATAGAAGCTAAAATTGAAAGCTACCTCAATAAGGTGATTATACAGGAAAGTGTAGTACTGGACCTTGAAATGATAGTATGACTGATATGTAAAGTATAGTTACAGGATAAAAGATCAAACTCGAGTTCTTAAACTCATATGTTTGTGGTGAGTTCCTAAACTCATAATGTGTGGAAGGTTTGACGAACTAGGTATAATTATGTGTAAAAGGATTATTGAGGATAATAGGAATATATAGAATGCTAAGTAATTGATCCTTAGTGAAGGCGTATAAAAAGAGTAGTGTTAGTGTTATTTGAATATGTATGATTCTATGATGAGTATATGATAATTATGTCTGTGTTAAGTAGTATTCTCAACTTTTGTATAAGTTGTGGCAACGATTCCCGACTTTTATGTCACAAAGGGGATAGCAGATGTTTAAAGCAGTATGTGTTATGCTATGAAAAGTATGATGGGATTAGTTAGATGAACATGATTTATTTAATCAGATAATGCCGCCAAGACGTAAACAAAACCAAAAGGCAGAAGAACCTATCAACAAAGCTGGAGGACAACCAGACCCGATATAAAATTTTGTGAATATAGACGTTCAAGCTATGTAAAATGGATCACCAGCCGTGGGAAATCAGCCAAATAATCGATCGACAAACTTCAAAGACTTCAAGGCAATTGAACCGCCAGGATTTAGAGGATCAACTGACCCTATAGAGATGTTTGTGACAGCTAGAGTAACGGATGGGCAAAAGACAGCTTTTGTCACCTATACGATGAAAGGAGATGCAAATTTTTGGTGGGAAGCAAATCAAGCTAGAGCCGGAGAAGAAAATAGTGGTAGTAAGACTGGAAAAAGAAAAGGAGATAATTTCGAGAATACCATAAATAGGCCAGGAGGTGGAAAGAAACAGGCTGCGCAGTGTGGGAATTGTGGAAAGAATCACTCGGCGGAGTGTCTTAAGGGTAAGTTTGTGTGTTACAAGTGTGGGCAGGAGGGACATATCTCTCTTAACTGCCCCAATCCAAGGATGAACAATAGGTGTTTCAGATGTGGATCAACAGTGCATAAGGTGAAGGATTGTTCGAAAAAGAGAATGGATACAGGGAGTATGACTACGGGGAAAAGCAGCGGGACATCGGTGATAGCGGAACCTACTTTAACAAACAAACCAATAGAATAAACCGTGAGAGTCTACAATGCAACTCTAGGTATTATTCGTATAACTTGTGTATTTTGATATATATAATTTTCCAATATATAATAAATTATTTTATAAAGATATTTTGAAGAAGGAATTTGAGTTCTCTTAGCAATCAAACTTTCGTCTAATCAGATAGACAAGCTTTATGTTGAATAGTTAAAGACCGCTTCGATCAAATCTGATCGAGATCTATTTGAAATGACTATATATTCTATGTACCCTTTTAAGTATGAGTTTTAAAAAGTTAATTCCTGGGGACAGAATCCTTATAAGGGAGGGTGCTGTAATAACCTGAATATTTTCTATATAAATAAATAAGAAATTTTGCATATTAATTTTGTTGTTATTATTTTAAAGATGAGAATATGTGTTAAGTAATGTGTATGTATATATGTGATAAATAAAATTATTTATTTCAAGAATAATTTCAAACAATTTTATTTTAGAATTATTGATCATTAAAAAGTATATACTTATAATAATTAATTTTATAATAGAAATGTCTTTATTATTTATTTTCTATGAAAATATGATTTTTATATTATTTAAATAATATATGAGATGATTATTGGAATTATTATTAGTACTATTTTATTATATGAATTTTAGTTCAGATCATTTAAGTTAATTCTTTTTAACTTAATTAATAATGTTATATATGAAAGATAATCAGATATGGAATCCAAATCCTAATTTTAGATTTTGAGCTATGAATGAGAATAATAATATTATATTAAATATAATATTATTTTTTAGTGTTATAAATATATACAGTATATGTGTAGACTGATATTGGTTAGTCAATTATGGTGTATTACAACAAACCCTAGTATTACTGTCATAAACCATGATTAGAAATTTAAAATTGGAAATTAAGATCGGTCAGGAATTGTGTTATATGAATTATGTGCATATTATAGAATTAATGTTAATTAGATAAAACCCTAATTAATATTTAAAAGCCCTAATTTAAAATTTGGAACGCTAATTGCTAAAATTATAAATCATGATTATTATTTTAGTAAATTGAAATGTTAATTTAGGAACCCTAATGATAATTAAGAAACCCAAATTATTTAAACCCTAATTTTCTATTAAAAATCCAAATTTTAATTAATATGTTTTAATTAAAATTTGGCTACACTTTAATTTTTAATTATCCAAATCCTAGTAATTATTTGGGAAACTTTAAGGTTAAAAATCTAGTGATTAAACCCTAAATTTAAGCACCTTGGACAAGAATACCCTTTGATTTATTTGCAAAATTACTAAAATACCCTTTTGTCCCATTCTTGAATTATTGTTAGACAAATCTTATCAAAATCTTGCTAGCCACCCTAGTCTACCTAGCTATGAACCTACAAGCTACAAATCTCAGCCATGTGATCATCCAATACATTGCATACATGTTATTTGTATAGATCAAGAGAGAGAAAATGTCACATTTATGCTAATTATTCACAACTTGCATCCTAGAACTCCTCTCTCTAAAAACCACGAAATTGTATAGCATATCAGTCCCCTAATCAAGCCCCACGAACACCAACAACAGATCAGAAGCATAGAAATTAGATTTTGCTCACAAAAAGGTATGAACCCTATTTTATAATCTGACATTGATCTTATGTTGGATGTTAAAATTTTTGTGTTAAATATGTAGTATGGAGTCTAACAAAGTGATCTGGGTTGCTAGATGTTAGATCCATAACATCTAGAGGCTTAGATTTGTCAATGAATGTCAGATCCCATAGATCCCTGTCAGATATGTATTTTTGTTGTTTAAGGCTTTGATCTTGTAGTCGGTTATGAGATCTTTAATATGGGACTTGAATCAGGTCCATCTCTTTTGTAGATTAAAAGGTATTCGTAGTCAAAGTGAGTTGACCGTTCAGAAATTCAGAGTTTCTGGGCAACCCAGAAACCCAGAAATTCTGACAGTCAGTTTTGGAGCTTCTGATTTTGCTGATCTGTTATATTTAGTCTATGTTGTTGTTTTGATGTTGTAGTATAGCATAAGGACTATACAATCATGCCTTTAGAACCCCCAGATAGCACACTGAATCGAATTTAATGACTGTCAAAGTAGGTTGACCAAACTGCTTGAAGAACAAATCTAGGTAACCCAGATTTTTCCCAGATCGTCTTGACAACATATTCATGAGCCCAGATCTTGCGTGTGTTTAATGATTTGATGGTGTTTGTTTTTCTATGTTGCAATATGGTATAGGGACTACAGATTAGTACTTTTATTTCGCTTTAAAAACAAACAGGATGCATGTAGTAAACGGTCAAAGTAGGCTGCTCACTCCTGAAATCCATTTTCTAGGAAAACCCAGATTCTTCATGAGCGAGTTTTCTGACCTACGTTGACCGGTTCAGATCTGGTGTTGTTGATATTTATGGACTGAAATAATTACATGGTGTTGTACCCTGACATCAATACTATAGGATTAAACCTTCATAACAAACAAACCTAGCTTTGA
Source organism: Panax japonicus (assembly GCA_020205505.1). Lineage (NCBI taxonomy): Eukaryota > Viridiplantae > Streptophyta > Magnoliopsida > Apiales > Araliaceae > Panax > Panax japonicus. Next base: position 12,591,900 of record CM035111.1, read on the forward strand.
AAGCAAAGATTAAAGCCTGCTAAATAGGTACCTTGGTTGTTCTTCATTTCTGGGTAACCCAGAAAATGAAGAACAGGCCTGACAAGATTTGTATTGCCTTATAACTCACTGGTCGGATGTTTTATGGCCATGAACTTGGTATGATATTGAAGTATTATATATGTACTATAAATGTAACACAAATTTCAACCCAGAAAGCAGCAGGAACAAAGAATTAAAACCAGTCAAACCTCCTACCCTAAAAGTTGACATGAACATTCTAGGCAGGCTCAAGAACACCTATAGCGACGGTTCTGTCGCTATAAGGCCCTTTAGCGACATTTAATTTTTGAAAATTATATTTATATTAAATAATTAGAGAAAATTAGTTTTTAATTATTAAAAATACAAATTAATTTACTAAAAATTATTTTAAAGTCTGAAAATTAGTTTTTAATTACTTTAAGTATATTTCATAAATATTTAATATTTTTGGGATATAAAAGGTATTTAATTTATTTAAGTATAATATTAAATAAATTATTTAAAAATGATTTTAATACATGAAAAATCATTTAAAAATATGTTATGATATAAAAAGATATTTTAAGTTATTTTCTATAATTTTTAATATTTTGTGATGATTTTCATTATTAATTGGATATTAATGATGATTAAGTTATTTAATAAAAATATTAAATAAATGATGAAAAATAGAATTAATGATTTAAAATTTATATAAAAATGATTTAGAGATTATAAAAATATTTCAAGTTATAAAATATAACTTTTGATATTTTCTCATGAAAAATATTAATATTTTAATATTAAGGATATTAGATTCATTTAATAATTATATTAAATAAAGTAATGTAAAAATGATTTTAATATTAGAAAAATATTTTAAATGAAAATAAAGTGTTTAAAGATATTTTAAGTTATAAAACATAACTTTTAATATTTAAAGGATAATTTCATTAATAAATCAATATTATTGATAATAATTTAATATTAATGATATTAAGTTTATTTAATAATTATATTAAATAAATAGTTTTAAAATGGTTTTATTGATTTAAAAATCATTTAAAGAGGAAATAAATGAATTAAAAATATTTTTAAGTTATAATTAATGACTTTTAATATTTAGATAAATAGTACATTAATACTTAAATATTAATGGTAATTATTTAAAAATAATTTTAAATATTTAAAAAATCGTTTAAGGGTAATATTAATACTTTAAAAATATTTTGAGTTATTATAAATAACTTTAATATTTTGGCAATGGTTTCATTAATAGTTTAATATGAATTAAATATTAATGATAATAGAATTAGTTAATATTTAAATCATTTAATAATGATTTCAGAGTTTAAAAATTCATGATAAAGTATAATAATTATTTAAAAATTATTATAAGGCTATGAAAAATAATATGACTGATATTTAAAATATCTAAACAACTATTGAACTGCAGGGATAGAGTCTTAGACTCGATATTTACCCGATAAAGCCGTTAGTATACCGAAATATTTCAGAAATTGATTTGGACTTAGATAATTTGACTAGATACGTGTTTATTTATGATGTAATGACTGTCAAACATATGTGACAATGTGATTAGGTTATGTGCTGACTGCAATTAGCAGTACTATGTGATATGATATATTATTCTAATCGAACGAATGATCTTATTAATGATAGGTTTTGATATAAAAGATAGAACTAAGTTGCGTTATTGTAAGCAGCAGCTCAGGCAAGTATCTAAACCTCATGCACTACTTTTATTTCGTGCAACAGGTATATCATGTTATGCAAGTTCCTAAACTTACTCCAATTATTATTGTGCCAGATTATTACCTCTGTTATTATTGATTATGTATTCCATCTTTATATTCATACAAGTTTTTACATTATCCAATCATTGTATTCACTACAAAAAAAATGGGCCTTTAGCAACGATTTTTCGGGCAACGACTTATAAAAGTATATGTTTAGCAACGAAATTTATCCTTCGTTACAGATTGTGACAGGCTTTCACTTTTTGCAACGAAATTCATAAGTCGTTGCAAAATTTCGTTGCAAATTCATTGGCGGGAAATTTTTTTGTTAGAAATTCGTTGTAAAATTTTCGTCCACTTGATTTTCCGTCATCGTGGGCAACAAAAGTTTTTTTATTGCTAAAAATGGAGCTTTAGCAACGATTTTTCAGGCAACTATTTTATAAGTCGTTGCTAAAAGTGTATGTTTAGCAGCAAAACTTGTCTTTCGTTGCAGATTGTGTCAAGCTTTCATTTTTTGCAACGAAATTCATAAGTAGTTGCAAAATTTGGAAACAGAATTCGTTAGAAATTCGTTGCAAAATTTCTAACCACTTGATTTCTCCTCATCGTGGGAAACGAAAGTTTTTTTATTGCTATATTTCGTTGCCTAATATGGACCACATTCATTGGCAACAAATTTTATTTTCATTGCATATTTTATACAACTTTTTGCAACGACTATTAAAATGTTGCCTTAAATTAAGATAATAATAATAATAATAATAATAATAACAATAACAGTAATAATAATAATAATAATAATAACAATAATAATAATAATAATGACAATCATAATAATAATAATAATAATAATAGTACTAATAATAATAACAATAACAATAATAATAATAATAATAATAATAATAATAATAATAATAATACTACTAATACTAATAATAATAATAACAATAACAACAACAACAATAATAATAATAATAATAATAAGGGTAAAATGCAAAGTAGACCACTGAACTTTAGGAGTTTTTGGGTATTAAGTCATTTTCTTTTAGTCAACGCAAATTGAGCCCCACAGATTTGAACACGGAACCTCTAATTTGGAACATTGGTCCAATGACCAACTTAGCAACGTGGGTCTTATTGTTATTATTTTGTAAAGATTAATATTTATAACTAAACAATTAAATTCCCAAATTAAAAGACAACATATCCCAAGCAGTTCATATAGGCAAACCTTAAGGATATATTTACCGGAAAAAAACATATTTTAATTAAATATATTGCCTAAAATTACCTAATTTCCGGTAAATATTTTTTTTAATAGTAATAATAATAATAATAACAACAATACTAATAATAATAATAATAACAATGCTAATAATAGTATTAATAATAATAAGATTAATAGTAATAGTAATAATAATAATAATAATAATAATAATAATAATAGTACTAATAATAATAATAATTATTATTATTATTATTAGAATAAGAATAAGTCAGTGTCTGCTTAATGTAATATTGGCAATACTGAAAGCACTTCTATTAACTATAGGTTCAACATATAACATTAACATATAATATATGACTACTAGACTAACCATAGAGTAAGGGGTATTAAATAACTCCTACGTGTCTCACCTTGCATCCATCTTTTCCAATTATAAAATTTTGATCACCTGAAACCAAAATGGACTATAGTGTCTGCTTTTATTATTATTATTATTATTATTATTATTATTATTATTATTATTATTATTATTATTACTATTTTGTTATTATTATTATTAGTACTATTATTATTAATATTGTTATTGTTATTATTAGTATTGTTGTTGTTATTATTATTATTATTATTATTATTACTATTAAAAAAATATTTACCAAAAATTATGTAATATTTTAGGTAATATATTTAATTAAAATATGTTTTTTTTCCGGCAAATATATCCTTAAGGTTTGCTATGGGAACTGCTACAAAATTTTGATCACCTGAAACCAAAATGGACTACAGTGTCTGCTTTTATTATTATTATTATTATTATTATTATTATTATTATTATTATTATTATTATTATTACTATTATTATTAGTACTATTATTATTATTACTATTTTGTTATTATTATTATTAGTACTATTATTATTAATATTGTTATTATTATTATTAGTATTGTTGTTGTTGTTATTATTATTATTATTATTACTATTAAAAAAATATTTACCGAAAATTATGTAATATTTTAGGTAATATATTTAATTAAAATATGTTTTTTTTCGGCAAATATATCCTTAAGGTTTGCTATGGGAACTGCTTGGGATATGTTGTCTTTTAGTTTGGGGATTTAATTGTTTAGTTATAAATATTAATATTTGCAAAATAACAACAATAAGACCCATGTCGCTAAGTTGGTCATTGGACCAATGTTCCAAATTAGAGGTTCCGTGTTCGAATCTGTGCATCATCATAATTTTGAAAAAAATTCCAAAAAACGCACATGTGGCCAAAACCCCCTAAATTTCAGTGATCTACTTTGCATTTTACCCGTAATAATAATAAGGTAATAATAAGGGTAAAATGCAAAGTCGACTACTAAACTATAATAATAACTAATAAGTGTTATTATTATTATTGTTATTATTATGACTGTTATTATTATTATTATTATTATTATGACTGTTATTATTATTATTATTATTATTATTATTATTATCACACAATTAGTTTTGTACATTTATGTATGTACATAACAGATCTAAGGAAAGGGGATCTGTTTTAATTTGTGGTAGTTATGTACATTTATGTATGTACGTAACAGATCTAAAGAAATGGGATCTGTTTTAATTTGTGAGAAATGATTTGTTCAATTATAAATATAAATATTAATCCTTGCAAAATAATAGCAACTAGGCCCATGTGCTTGGATTGTCATTGGATCTATATTCAAACTGGAGGTCTTTAGTTTGAATCTGTGCATCAACATATTTTTTGGGATAAAGTACTTTGCATTTTACCCTTATAATATATTGTGTAACTCTTCAAAAAGTCTACGAAATTAAAATTTTAATTAATTTAACGATATACACATACATGAACAAATGAAATGTTACATAAGATTAAAACTAAATTGTATGTAGTTATAAATGTTATATAACATTATGTAATTGTTTGTGCATCATAGATTCATTTGTAATAGCTTATCAAATTCATAAACTTACAATAACTTCTCAAATTCGCAAACCAAATGCATATATGGTGTCCCTTTTTCATATTCTTATTCCAATTAAAGTGATATATTATAATGATATCACTCAAAATTAATCAAATTATTATAAATATTGTCATTAAATATGTCATATTTAAAATTTATCTAATAAATTATTTATAAATTTATAAATTGTACTTATAAGTTGTTCCATATTATTTAATTTATTTTTTTGCTAAATTTAAATGTATATAAAAGAAAAGAGATACATATACTTAGGGGCATTCCCCAGATCGATATAAAATGTCAAGAAAGGGAACTCAACATGACAAACAGTGAAACTCAGATTCTAAGAGCTAAGCTTAATTGTCAGTAGTTTATTTTTATTCATTTTTTCCAAGCTAAGATTTGTTCCAATTACATAAACAAGATGACACGTCGCAAAATTTTGAGTATTCTTGGACAGCTAATGGTATTTATTTTTGTGTATTACCAAGTACTAACAATTTCAGGGAAACAAAATAAGTAAAATTCTTTTGGATGCAGTTCAGCATTGAACTAGGTTTCGAACCTAAGACCTACTGGTTATTGGGCTTATTAAGCTACCACCGAGCCATTCTAATTTATTAGTTAATTAAACTACTGCCATAACTTGTAGCGGTAGACAGTGTAGCGCATGACCAAATGAGGGGCAAATGAGTAATTTTTGATGTCATTACAGCCTGTAGCGGCAGGGGGAAATCCATTTCAATCCGTGTCATTCAATGTTGTGATCAACGGTATAGATTATGGGTGTTGAAATAGTACCCGTGACAACCGATTGTCAAGAATGGGGGCCCATATATATATATATATAGCCGTGTATATTTTATTTGTGCACAGTCTTTCAAAACTACGTCGTTTTGGCATATCACTACAAGAAATTATGGATGTAGTGAAAGAAATTTTGTGAATGAATTTATTCCTTCACATGAGGAGTTTTCTAGCGAAGGAATTCTGAAGGAACAAAATGTAGTGATAATATAGTTATTAGTGAAAGAAACATCATTCACAATTTAAATTTTTTTTCTTTCGCAAAATTGAGGTGGTAGATGGATATTTGGCGCCAATTTATGATAAAAATTTGCAAGGAAAAAATCTATTAGTGAATGATGTATTTCTCACTATACATTATTGTTTAGAGATTTTTGTGAGAGATAAAATTGGTCAATATTTTGTTCTAAATAATTTTATTAAAATTAATTATGGTTCATATAATTTTTAATATAAATAGATTTAACTTTTTATAGTAACAAATTTATTATTAATAGTACTTTTTAAAGAAATTACAATATCAACTATTTCTTTAATAAAAATAAATAAATTTACAATAATTGAAATTTTAAAATTTCATACATTGACCAAGGGAAAAAAAGAAAGATAAGGCTTTTATGTGGAATACACCACAAATGCTTAAAAATTACTCATCTATTCTATAGGAAGAGTTTAGTTTGAGTATTATTCTTAATTAATTTATGGTATCCTATAACTCAAATTATTTTTTAAAATAGAATTTTAGTCTTAATAATAATTTTTAAATAATTTATAATATTAAATATTTTACTCCCTCCGTCCCAAATTAACTGCTCAGTTTTGACTTTTTAAAGTCAAATTGACTATTTTTAGAATTAATAATTAAGCATATATAAATATATTTCTAAAATTATAAAAATTAGGATTAGTAATAAATTGTATATACTTTCTTTTGGTTATAATTTCTTCACCTATATTTTAACAAAAATAGTAAAAAGATTAGTTTAAAAAATGGTCAATTTGACTTTAAAAAGTCAAAACTGAGCAGTTAATTTGGGACGGAGGGAGTATTAATTAAAATATTGAGGTAAAATAATTAAAATTCTAAAATATTGTAAATTGACAATAAATTTTTTTAATAGTTAAGACTTTTTTTTGGAACAAAACACAAATGTGTTAAATAATTATTTTTTCGTTCAACAAAAGAGTAATATTTTAGTTTGGTATTAACTTATTTATGACATCCTAAAATTTAAATTTAAATTTATTTAAGTTTTTGAAATAATAATTTTATTTATAATATTATTTTTTAAAAAGTTTATAATATTAATTGTTTTTATATGTTAAAATTAAAGTCATTCTTTTTATGAAACGATATTATAATCATGAGTTGTGTATTTAGAGCCCTCAGCCTTCAGCTTGAGCCCTTCAGTTTTGCTTCTACTCCCAACTGCCGCTGCGCCCAAATCTCCCATCATCTCTCTCACAACTCACCACCAATAGGCACCCCTCACGCAACCAGTCGCGACTCGTGGCCTACCCCTTCTCCAGCCCAGTTGCGTCTTACTCTTCCCCAGCCCAGTCGCGAGAGACGAGCCTACCGCCTCAACCTTGTTGCCCCCTACCCTAGTTTCCGAGGAGGAGGATGATGTTTCCAATATTCTCAACATCGCAGAGATTTTGCTCATCATCGCCTTAATTTTTCCACCACAACCTCTTCCAAGGACCACACCAGGTATTTAATTATATTTATATTTATCTAGAAATTTATAATTTTATATACGATTCTTGGTGATTATAAACTAAATATGTGTCTTTCTTGGTTGCTCTGATTTCTTGATGTTTATCGTGATTGGATTTTCATCGCAAAATAATTGCGTGTATGTACACAAATGAAGATTGGATTTGGGGACTTTGTTTTTTTTGTTGTTGTTGTGGACAACCTCTATTTTCTATTGGAAATTTGGAATATATAGCCTTGTTAATTATGATTTCTAGTAATTATAGGTTTTTGATTTTCTCTCATTTTTGTGGGTCATTTATCAGTATAGTATCATCTTCTGGTAATTTGATGATCTTTACTCTTAACTGAGTTAAGGGATGATAACTTTTAGTCTGTCATTTTTGAGATTATAAGGAGTATGTATGAGCCCTTTTAATGTATGCTCAAAGTGTTTGATTCCTTAGTTTGAAACAAACCTTTAAATTGGCAAGAAGCAACACCTTCTAGATTTATGCTTCTTGTGAATTAAGTGTCATAAATTTTATTTTACTAATTTAGTTGAGACTTTGTTTTGTATTTTAGATATGTTTATGTTCATTTGTGTTTGATTTATCACGCTTGAGTTTTAAGTTATGATCATTCTTTAATATCTTTTATTTAGTATTTATTTGAATTGATACTTTTGTTGTGTAATCTAGGTATAAAAATTTCATTTTAGTATTTGAACCAAACTCTGTTTGAAACAAGATGTGTGTTCAAAATGTTAAATATGCGACAAAATTTAATGTTTCGACTATCATTTGTTTGCATGGTTGATTATGATTTTTCTTGTTCAAATTCGATTTAATTGACACATTATGTATGAACTATGTGAATAATGTTTAAAACTATTTCTATAAATCAGATCAAGGATTATGTCATGCTTACTCTTTTCTTCTGAAATGCATGCTTGGGTAAAGCCTTACTTTGACATGACCACTCCTATATGAACTTGTGTATAAATACATCTATCTGCTTAAAAATGCTAGTATACTACCATTATATCTTCTACCATGTCAGCTATAATTCCCTATGAACCCACTTCTTTTTCTGTCCCTTAACCAAAATGTCAGGACCATTAATTGATCCCAACATGCTAACTGAATTTGCTCAGTTAAAGTATAATGCAATGAAGTATAATTTTATGACTAGGACTACTTTTATTTTTCATTCTCATCCTGATTTGCTTGTCAATTTGAAGAAAATTGGTTGTGTTTGTCTAATTTCTTTTTCAAGTAGGTGTGTTTATCTGGATTTAGTTAGTGAGTTTTATGATCATATGGAATTTATAAAAGATGTTGGCATTTTGCATAGTATAGCTACTTATGTGAAATGTAGGAAAATAGTGTTAGATCAGACTATTTTGCTTGAAGCGTTTGACCTTGACCCTTGTATGCTAAATTTGCCAAAGATTAACCACTAAATCTTTCCTCTTGATGACTCAGTGATTAACTATTTAGACTTTAAGTAAAATCTGTCCATTGTGCTATTTGTCTACTAAGTTTCAATTATTGAGTAAGATACTTGGGCACAATTTTATGCCTCTAAGGTTTTATAAAAAGGTCTGTCCTTTTGACCTTGATACAATGAAGGGTATTCTGAATGAGTCCTTAAACATTGACCTGCCCTATTTTTTATTAACATATTTTGAACACTATTTTTTTATCTGCTATGAAGTGGTGAGTAAGTTTATTTAGGGCATTGATTTTAATCTCTCAATATAATATTGTGTAAATTCTGTATTTGATTTTGGGGTAACTTAATTCGATACAATCTATGGGCTTCTTTTGTTTCAAGAAAAATAGTAGGACTAATTTTAGAAGGGTGCCGGAGTGCAAATTCTGTATTTGAAATTGTTTCCTTTGATCCTCACAAGAAGAAGCATAAGGTACCCATTTGGTTTAGATAGTTATTTGGGTATTACTGATATGTAAGTGCAGCGTTCTTAATTTGTCTTGAAGTGCTGATGAATTTTATACAATTTTTGGTATCTGTAATAGGTATTATATACTGATGGCGATGAAGAAATACTAGCTCTTCAGAAATAAAAGTGGGGGTTTGTCAATGATAGAACCATGCGGGTAAGCTAGTGGCTGAGTGTATATTATTTCCTATTTATTTCATTTTCTGTATTCTTAGAGATATTGCTTCTTAACTGCAGGGAGCAGATGAAGATTCAAATCATGATTCTTCCGCTAAAATGTAAGTGTTGCTTTTGTTGGTTCTCTTTTTGAACTTGAGATATCTCTATATTAGTATACAGGTGTTGGGCAATTTTTTTTTTGAAAAAAATTAAATTATTATTATTATTTTGTATAAAAAATTCAATTTTTATTGCTCAAGATATTTATTGATCTTTGTCTAGGCATCATGGATACATGATGTTTGCTAAACTGAAAAATTAGTTCAACTCAAAGCATGTTATATATATATATATATATATATATATTCCCTACGAATTATTGTAGTATGATATGATATGGGGACAAACTAGCCATGTTACTACTATTATAGTTCTCTCTATTTCTTAAACTACTTAATTAGACCTCTAATTATAAATAAGTTAGTATTAACAATATTAGTTCTAACAGATCAACTATTTCAATGTTTTTCTATGGAAACACGCTTATTAATTATTGCAGGATAGATATATAAAGAGAGAGATGCCACAATAGGAATAGGGTTTGAGCTAGGAGGACAAGTTGTCGCAAGAATTAATTCAGTATAACGAATTAACTTAAATACAAAAAGAAAGGAGAATTCTCCATTGGGGCCATTTATTTTACAGGAGAAGGAAAAGGAAAAAAAAACCTTAATTGCTCTTATTTCAAGTTTGAAAGTAAGCTTCCGACTCTTTTACACTTACTTGAAGATATAAGTACGTGCTGTTTGTCTAGAGTTCTGCATGTTATTCGCCATATATGTTTTTTGTGCCTTTTGATATAGTATATGATCTTTGTCTCGGTTCTTGTAGTAAATATTGAATCATCATCATTGTCATAAATCTGTCAAGTAAATTTTGATATTATTATTTTTTCATAGCATAGAGATATAGAGGGAGATTTCTGTTCTTCTGTGTGGTATTGCTAGGAATCGAAACATCTACCAAATTAAATACATGAAGAACGAGAGGCTATAGTCATCAAAATGAAAGAATTTGATTTGACTTTCTAATCGAGGTACTAAATTTATTAATTTTATCCTCCATGGGATATCCATACATATAGAGAGAGAAAACTTCCAATACTATATATAGACATATATTAGTTCTAAGAAGCTATTTTTATGTAAGCTTTTTCATTATCAACTTTAATACCTATTAATTCTTAGTGGATGTAATTTTTATTTGTTACATACTGCAAGGTGAAATTGCATGTTTTTTGTCCAAATTTAGTAATTTTGAGTTTGTCAAAATGAAAATCAAGGACCGTGTAAATATGCATGCAGAACTGTGTGCCAAGTGTAATAGAAGATTTAATTTTTTTTCACATAACAATTACTTCAAAGTTGGACACATAGAGCAGGTGTATCTTTGTCATAGTTGTTGTAATCTTATACATGCACATTGCACATGGTACCATCTTGTGTATGTTTGTCAAACTAGTATATACTTCATGTTATCTTGTTTAAGGCATTTTATTTTGTCAGTTGAAGGACTCTAGAATCTTTCTATATGCTCAACCATTTAATAAATTATATTGTGGGTAGTCTGTTGGTTTAATAATATTAGTACCACATAGCAACTCCATTGTCTTTATGTATTGATTTGGCATTAAGTGCCTCTGGTGACCTATTTGCTTCTTTTTCGTGACTTGCTATTATTTTTAAATATGTGCAGGAAGACTGCTTCTACGACCTGCCTTACAATACTGGGTATCAAATTTTCGTGCTACGTTTACGGAAAACAAATGACGAAATTATGAAGTGTACTATCTCTATATATGTATATATATACTTTGATTGAAGAACTGTGGTAAATTTAGATGGTTAATTGTAAAGATAATGAATGATTATGTAGTGAATGATTTTATTATGTTAATAATATTTTAGTTTTTTGTATTTTTGCCATTTTTTGCTATGGGGACATTGTGCCAGCCAGGTACACAAAAAGAATGTCAAATTTTGATTTGACAACAATATAATTCGTTACCAAAGCATTGAACAAGTTTTAATATAGCAACAATTTTTATACATATGGCAACAATTTTTCGTTGCTAATGACATTAAAAATATAATATTTGGAAACAAAAAATTAACCTAATAACAACGGAGAGGATGTTGTTGCTAATACTAACATAAAAGACAACATTTTTTATCGTTGCAAATCATATCAACTTTCGTTGCATATATAAAGAAACAGCAACATATAATGTCGTTGCTAATCGACGACTTTCGTTGCTATTGAAAAATAACTAGCAACAAACATTTTCGTTGCTGATTTAGCATAATGTCGTTGCCAAATAATATAATCAGCAACAAAAATCGTTGCTAAAAAGTTTACATTCCGCAACGAAAGCAAGCTTAGGTAACAATTTTCATAATTTACTGCAAAGAAAAATGTCGTTGCAAAATGGTGTCAATTGCAACGAAAATGCATGGTCGTTGCCAAAAAAAAAAGAGTTCATTTCGTTGCCAATTTGCAGGCTTTTGCAACGAAATGGGGATTTTAGCAACGAAATTTTAATTATTCTGCAACAATACATTTTGTTGCTAAAGGATCGATGTCTCTGTACGAAAGCCAAATTTCGTTGTAAAATGTATTACTTTTGGCAACGAAAAAAAAATGTTCGTTGCGGAACAATTAGCAACGCTCATTGCGCAACGAAAGACGCAACGACATTAAAGTCGTTGCCAAAACCCTTTTGCAACGAAATTTGGCACCTTTGGCAACAAAAATTGGTTGTTGCTGAAGCCCCATTTTTTTGTAGTGATTATTGTATAATTCAGATATTTATTCTGTTCGTTAATTCGTATATAGGGTTAGACAAGTGTCCCCACTTGGATAACTATTTTATTTAATCATATGTTGATACATACTTATTGATTTTAAGTATGTATACGTTGACTTAAAAGCTGTCTAAGCTATTTGATTCAGCTAGACATAAAAATATTGTTGAACAAGATAGAACGTTATTGTATCCAACCAGATTGTTTTGGTTTGGATTTCCGACTAAATATGAATATCCCGAATATGGGAAAACTTTTGTGCACCTAAGGTGGATAGAGTGAACGATAATATCGTTCTTGCATGTAGTATTGATCAATACAGGGCACATTGGACAGATCACCCTCGTGTCTGTAAGTTATGACGATTTGCAGATGAAATTTTTCTAAACCCTAGCGAAAATGAAAAACAATGTTAATAGTCTGTCGACTGATCTCCAGTTATAGTCTATACGTAGTTTCAAAGATTACATATGGAAGTGATATGTTTTTATTATTGGTTCAGCTTACTTCACAACTGTTGATTCGTTGTAGAAGTGTCTTTCAAAGAAAATATTTAATTCTTTCAGCTAATATATATTGTTGTTATTACTTGCTGGGCAATCAAACGCTCATTCTTGCTTTAAATTTAAATGTTTTCAGTTAAGTATGATCAAACAGAAGGTTCAGGCAAGAACAAGGGGAAAGGAAAGCTGTTCGAATGAGATTTATATTATGTTGTGTAATAGTTATAGTTTATTAAGACAATGATATTTATTATCTATCATGTAATGTATTGTAGTAAAGGTTACGTACTTAGGGATTAGACTTTGATATATGTAAATTAAGTTTGAATTTTATATTATTGTTATTATTATTAGTATTATTCAGCTTATAGAAATGGTATCGTGAAGTACCGAGTTCGGGTTTTAAGTACCCGAATTTGGGGGCGTCACACTACAAGTCTTCACTTGATCTTCTCGCTCATTCACCTTCTGAATGGTACTGCATCAGGATACCATCAACTTGATCTTTACGGGATCCTTATGTTCTTCTAACCATGTTCGCTGAAAATAGTTTTTCATTTAAAGCAAGAATTAGCATTCAATTGCCCAGCAAGTCATAACATTTGAACAAACAACTTCAGAATTAAAACATTCTTTAGAACTTCTATAACCGAACAAAGGTTATGAAGCAGCTTGAAAAATAGGAATAGTCTCGATTCCTATCATCTCAAAACATCAATCATTTTCACTTTGAAATACTTTCATCCCTCTACCTTTTTCATACACATCCTTTCTGGCTAGAATCATTAGCACAAACTTAACAATAACTATTCATGTATAAACAGAACATACTTGTATTTAACAGCTCAATTATAGAACAATTCATATCATAGAAACACCGAACTGTTCAAATTGTGGCACAAGGCGTCATACATACTACCACCTTGTACATACATCACACATATGCACATAGACAAGACTTCTCAAGTTCAACATCTGAGAAGTTTAAGAAACTAGCATTCATGTAATATCAATGAAGTTAGGAAACTTGCCTTATGCACAACTACAACTTACGCTGAACTGCTCATTCCAATTCCTATATAACACATAAGGAGAAAACAGAAACACCAATTAATCATTTATTAAACTTACGAATTGATTTACTTAGCTTTACTTCTTAGGGTTTGCGTTCTTGCAATATAAGTTTACGCGACTAACTTCTTTTATCAGTTTACGGCTTTATGAAATACGGAGATGTCTTACTCATACGTTCATCAACTTGGATGATTTATATTCTTATCTTCTTTTTATAACGTCTCTAGGACTCAGAACACATCGCATCTCTGTTAGTAGTCCATATGGTACTCTGAGTGGTTTTCCACAAACAACCAACAAACAAGTTCCCGTCTCATCTACACTGCCATCACAGTGAGTTAGATCGGTTGCCAGTTTCGTATGTACCTTGGCTCTCTGAAGGAATTGTTTAGCCCAACTCCCATATATCAACCATCAAAGGTTACGATTGTACCACAACCTAAACTTATCTTAACTTATCCGAACCATTAAACGTAATGTTCGTTAATCAATTTCTTATTCATTACGGCTTTCTGGAAACTAAATGCCATACCTTAGGATTCATTCCTTATTCGACTCACTCTCGACTTTCATTAATCTTATTAACGTTTGTTACGACTTTCTTGATAATTTCTATTTTATAAATACTTTCGTTATTCATTACCTTCTTGATCTTTTAATCTCTTTCGATCATTTCATTCAATATGTACTAAAGGTTTAAATTATTTGATTAAGTGTTACTTTTGATGAACTACATGTTAATTATCTATTCGTAAACTTCCCCCAGGAGTTGATTAGTTAAACTCTCGTCATTGGGCCTTGCCCTGCACTGGTGCTGCGGCGCCGTGCCCCTTCCTTTACCTCGCGCTACGGCGCGCCCTACATCTCCCTCTTCCTTTGGTCTAGCGCTGCGGCGCTAAACCCTTTGTTACCTCTCGCGCTGCGGTGCCACTCTCCAGGAGTTGATGGCTGAGCTCGTGCTGCGGCGTCACCTCCCAAAGCTCAGCCAGCGCTTCAGCGCCGCGCCTAAACCCTAGAAAATATTCTAAGTCTTGAATCAAGTTTGAGACACTTACTTCCTGATCTCATAACTCCTTTGTTACAACTCAGAACGAGGTCTTTCCAAAGCCATTCTATTCCTTATCTTACGTACTTCAATACCCCTTGGACAGAACTTCATTCTGAATCCGTTAACGTGCCATTCGATTGGCTTGATCATCAAAACTCGAAACTCGCTTGTTCTTGAGTCGATGACTCACGTTTCCTATGTTCTCTTACTTTCTTATGAAACCCTACCCACTCGGGTTCATTTACTAACTTTCTAATTCTCGTTTGTCTTTTACGAAAGTTTTATAATAACTTTGTTATAGCTAAGTTTTAATCCGTTCTTCATGAACGTTTCTACCGTTCCTAACCAAGAAATACACATCTAACTTATATGCGATGGTTTTAAACTTGTCCATCAAGAACAATTATCCTACGATGGTTTTAAATTTGTCCATCAACAACGTTCTTTGTGTTCTTCGCCTGTTCTTCGTTCGTTCTTCATTTTAATCGATATTTTGTACTACAATTTCACTTTTTATTGGAATTTGATGTTATAGAACATCATTCCTTACTTATTTCACCTACTTATTCATATAATCCACTCGGATCGTTCTTATTCATTACGAATCTTATACTTCCTTAAAAAATTTATTTACTAAATTTCTTATTTCTTATTTCCTCTTTTCTCATGATTTCAACCATATGAAATCCTCTCTAACCTTATCTACTTATTATCTTCATTAAGTTATGCTTTTTAACATAAAAACTTAAAGAAAAAAATATACGAGATAAGGTTTCAGATTACCGTTTTCCTTTAATCTTCTTCTGCCAAACAAAGTTTGTACGCGGGCTAGCCTTTCCTCCTCCTCCCATCCGAACTCTCTCTCTCTCTCCCAAGTGTCTTAGGATTTTAAAAATTCTAAAACAAAGAAATGAGTTTCCTATTTATAGAAAACAAAAGTTAGGGGTAGTTTAGTCATTTCGCCCCCTTAACCTCCTTACTATTCATTACTTAAGCCCTAAGTTTACTTAGCCTCCACACTTACTTAGCCATTAAGTCTTCTTAGCCCTTAAATCTTCTTAGCCCTTAAGTTTACTTAGCTCTTAAGTCTTCTTAGCCCTTAAGTTAAGCACTTTACTTATCTATTAAGCATAAGTACTTTACTTAGCTATTAAGTTTACTTAGTCATTACTTAACTTATTATTTACTTAGCCATTAAGACTAATCGTATTTTACGCATCTCATTCTCGTATTCTCTTATTCTCTTTGTATTTAATTCGTGCGATAATCGTATTATACGTCGTATCAATCCTCTTACTATACTCGTATTCCTCACGCATAATAATCCTAATTATTATACGTAAACACTAAATCCTCGAAACTCACTTTTCCTAACCCTTAGGTTTTGAGTCCGCAGGTGAAAACTTCGTTTTTACCATAACTAAAATATTATTGAATATTCCATCACGTCTCAAAATTATACGTAATCATTAAAGTCTCGAAATTTCAAAATAAATCTCCAAGCAGAAATGGATGAATAGTGCCTATTTCGTCTTTTTCCCCGGAAAATATTTTGTTCCCGAAAAAATTTCATTTTCGTATTTAAAATTCTTATTCGTTCAATCTAGCTCGTAGCCAGGATACTCCCGACTTATAATCATCCTAGGTTCTAGAAAGATTAATAAACACATATCACAAAATAGTATTAATAAAAATTAGTTTTATTAATAACTAATTCTTTAAACCTAAATTCTGGACAACTCGAATTTCTAGATCGTCACACTCTTCCCTCCTTATAAAAATTCCGTCCTCGGAATTTCTTAAAACCACATCCTTACCCGAGTCATCACATTCACCCTTTTTTCACAGAATTTCGTCCTCAAAATTTTAGCCTACCCTTCTTCTCAACTTCCCTTCAACGGAGTTCTTATCTTTCCCTCATTCCTAACCCCCATAACCTATCAAGAATCATGAAGTAGAAGGAATAACGAGGAATATAAAATTTCCTTTTAAAACGTTTCATACTTTTGCTGAGGGGTTAAATCGACCATGAACTCTTACTAGGTTAAACAACATTTCACCGTAAGCCCTTCTTTAACGGTCATTTTATAATCACAAAGAAAGTAACTACCTCTTCCATGTTCTCCTCAGACTAAATCATTAGTTTACATACTATTTGTCTAGCCGAATCAAGTAGCTTAGACCATACCAATAAATTGTTTTTCAACGTAAAACCTTCGTTTTGTTAACTCAATTGACGTCGACTACTTATTTAAATTCTTTTCGCAATACATCAAAATGGTTTATGACTTCATGATACCTTACTTTTCACAGTACGTTGAGGACTTAGTCAATTTGTGACTTCGTCATTATACATCATACCATAGCGAGTTCAATTGAATTAATAACTCCATCCTTTTACCATCCTTGCATCAAATGCACGGATGATATAAAATTAATTTTGATATTTCAAATCAATTTTTGTCTAGCCGAAGCAATTGACATAGACATACCAAGAATAGCTCTTTTAAAATCCGTTGGTTCCAAAAGTTGAACCAATTCTTTCATTTTCAAAATGTACATATCAGCACGAGTTCGATAAAGTTCGAAATCTAGCATAGCTAGATGACTTGGAATATCCTATTTCTCCATCTTCCTTCATTGTCTTACTGCGACAATTCTTAATCTTCTTTAGCACCTTTGTCAGGAATAAACATGTGAATGATATTCCTATTTAATATATGATTTGATTATGATATATATGAATGAATATGCAAGTATGCTTGAATTAAGAAAAGCTGTAAAGGCCTTTGATAGATAATAAAAATATATGTACAAGGACTTAGAATGAATTGATCAAATATGTTAGGTTGATCCTACATAAGCAAAACAGCTTTGTAAAGTCCTTAAAAAAGAAATGATGTACAAGGACTATAAATATAGAAAGATCAAGCTTGTTAGGTTGATCGTATGATGTAATAGATAGGCTTGTCTGATCATCGAGCACTACACCAGAAGTCGTAGTCTGCCAGGAGAGTCAAGGTTAACTCGAGAGCTATCGAGGCATAATAGGAGTATGCAAGATAGCAGATCTCGGAGTTCGTAGACTTCCAGGGGAAACGAAGAAGGATCGTAGTGTGTCGAGTAGAGCTTCCTCAAAATCGTAGTGTGCTGAGGAAGTCATTTTCAGAATCGTAGAGACAGCCTGCCTACGAGCCGACCGGTCATCTGTCGAAGCCAAGTCAGGAACGTAAACTACACTCTAAGTTCGTAGAGTCCATTGATTACATGCAGATATCGTAGTCGAGCAAGATCAGATGAAGACAACAAGCACAAGGCAGAAATAGTAGAGTGTCAAGATCTGATCTCAGGATCGTAGTGTCTACATAGCCGAAGCTGAATCGTATAGTGCAGAACTACGACCTCAACAGAAGTGCTCACAATGCCAAGGCAGAATCGTAGAGCATATACGGTTCTCAACAAATGAGCACTCCCAGGATATCCAAAGGAATGAAGCCTCTAGTTAGCACTACAAAGATGCATTCCACCTTAAGGGAACCAGAGAGCACTCAACGAATGGCATGCAGGCTAGCAGAAGATCTAAGCACCAACCCAATCAACAATAAGATTGAGCTGTAAGGCCATTCGTGATAAAGTCTTCCACGAGGAGATCCAAAGAAGACTTCAGAAGCTGACTAAGGAAAGTCAGCAAATGCAGTAGCTATCAAGTGAATAGAAGACAATGATCTTGGAAGTAACCAAGATCGTAGTGTTTTCCAAACAAAGAAAGAACTGATGGAAGGTAAACCGAGATACTGGTCAGCCTTTGAAGAGCAAGGCTAAAGTGATTAAGTGTAGGGTTAGTTCATTGATGATAAGTGAACGGGAGATCACAAGGAGAAAGCAAGCTGGACACGCCACAAATCTGAAGTGTCTTGATATTCAGAAGGGGACCCGAGCAAGGAATTAAGCCATCAGTCTTTGAGAACAGTCGAAGTAAACAGAAGTATTGAAGCATTGCATAATAGAAGGAAGAGGTGTACTACATTGGAGATCCAATCAACACTCTTCAAGATCGTAGTGTTAACTCTACCAGTCAATGAGCAACACTCAACAAGACACTACGATCAGGTCCTCGAAGACGTGCATCAGAATCGTAGAGTTTGAACTCCCAAAAGACTGAAGCATTTGCAACGGTTCAATCTGAAGGATGGTATTCAGACAAAAGCTTATTGAGAGCATCGATGCAAAAGGATAACCTCTGATCGAGAAATCAGAAGGAGATAATAAAGTCTTCAACCTGCCCAAGAGATTAAAGTGACACCTCTGACGGGTAGGTGAAACAGTAGACTGCAATGTAAGATAAAGTATGATATGTCACATCAGTAGTCTACCTCTATTAACTTGAGATCTGTGAAGATATTTGAATAGCCTTCAACGACTACTTTCCAACGGAAAGATTGGGAAGGAGTATAAATCTAGAAGAGCTTCAAAGATCGAAGGTTGCTGAAGTTGCTGAGTTTGGATATAAGGTGAACTGATCTAAACCATGTGAGATAGTGAGTCCGAAGGCTCACTCTACGATCCATCAAGAACACTCAGAGACATGCAAAGAAAGAAGTAGAAGTGAGAGTTCTACAATGTAGAAGTGAGAGTTCTACTACTTAAAGAGTGTTCTGAACTGCCGAGAGAAAGAAGAGCATCATGTCATCTTGATGTCCATCATGGAAAGACTTTAAGTATAATAGAGAAGAGCCTACAGTGATCCTAGCAAGTCCATCATGAGAAGGCATCAAGGAGCAAGAAAGGAGATCACAAATACCATCTTGGTGTCAAGCATGAGAAAGCTTCTAAGTACCTAACAGAAGAGTTTACAGTCATCTTTGAAGCCTATCATGTGCATCCATCAAGTACCAAGGAGAAGGATCTTCAAGGCAATTCATAAAGGGGTCATCCGAAGTGGTTGAGTAACCGAAGAAGCTTAGCATCATGGAACACTCAGCTGCACTTCAAGGATGATCAAGCTAAGCTACTAAGGATAGAAGATGTTCAGAGCATGAAGACATCTTAGCAGCTCAACACCAAGTCTATCAACAACAAACAAATAACTCAATAAAGCCAGGGCCTGAGGGGTCCTTGTCTGAAGGGATAAATGAAGCCAGGGCCTGAGGTGTCCTTGTCCGGAGGGACTAAACGAAGTTCCAAGGCTACTGGTTTTGAAGAGTTCTTAGTGAACTGAAGTCCCAAGGTTGCTGGTCTTGAAGGAATCTTAGTGATTCAGGGTACTTCCCTTCCTTAGTGGAAATCCTGCTAGTTGAAAGCAGAAGAGTGGATTAGGAGCTTGGGCCTTTAAAACACTTAAAACCACTTGTGTCTTTTACATTATGTCATTTACATTATGCACTATAACTTCTATGTATAATTTAACTGCTTACAACTAAACTAACTTTACGAACAATGTATGTATGATTATGAATATATCAATAAAGGGGATCTTTTACTTATTCCGCTGTACTTGAAAAGATTCTTATGATTGTCATATTCTAATTTAATAGCTATACGAAATAAACCTTAAAAGTATTTGAAACAAAAAGGATCTATTCAACCCCCCTTCTAGATCTATTTTGCCCTATGGGAACTAACAACCTTTAATACTAAGCCTACCAAAAATAACTCATTTTCAGTCTAAACATTCCTATACCTTAGTACAGTCCATCAACTTACCACACATTATGAGTTCAAGAACTTTCCAGAATAATATGAGTTTAAGAACATCCAGACAGACCATAGGGGTCCATTCGCCGAGATGTTCAAAAACATAACATATTATTATGAGTCACGAACTTACCATAAGTGTGAGTTTCAAGAACTCGCACCTACCTTATCGTTCTCTACATATCAAGTATATACGTGAGAAAAAAATTCACCTTCTCGTCATATACATCTTGATAGCGTGACCAATCCCAATGATTATCACTGTAATAAGCTAAGCAGTTGTTACACCAAGCACAAACCTCTGCCCATAACAAAGGTTCATACAACTTAGCTATCACATGAGTCCTCAATTGAAATTTTACAACTTCTAAATCTCTCTTTACTTAATATGAATTTTCTTTAATTCGTATGCTATCATTCACATCTTAATCTGAGTTTTTCTTACCGTACTACTTCGTAGTACTATTCATTTATAGCATTTTCTATAAATCATTCATTTTTTAAAAGCTCATCTGTTATTACGAATCACTATGATCACGTGGTGATCTTTTTATCCTTATCTCTACGATTATAGTCTTAGGTACTCCTACCTAAGGTTTATAACCTATCAGCTCTGATACCAAATTGTAACGCCCTGAAATTTGGTCTATCTTCACACCCGAATTCCGTATGTCACGAGTACATCATTCATCCAACATAATAATATACTAAAATATAATGACATACACTCTCAAATCCCAGGTTCTGGAAACCTTATAACCTTTTTCATTACAAATAATAATAAATACATTATTCATTTCATCTTACAAGAGTGACTTTTATCCGCCACCAAGGATACATAATAGTTCATTAGACTAGTCTATTGTTCAGTTTTATCTTTCTACACTACAAGTCTTCACTTGATCTTCTCGCTCATTCACCTTCTGAATGGTACTGCATCTGGATACCGTCAGCTTGATCTTTACGGGATCCTTAAGTTCTTCTAACCTTGTTCGCTGAAAATTGTTTTTCATTTAAAACAAGAGTGATCATTCAATTGCCCAACAAGTCATAACATTTGAACAAACAACTTCAGAATTAAAACATTTCTTTAGAACTTCTATAATCAAATAAAGGTTATGAAGCAGCTTGAATAATAAGAATAGTATCGATTCCTATCATCTTAAAACATCAATCATTTTTACTTTGAAATACTTTCATCCCTCAACCTTTTTCATACACATCCTGTCTGGCTAGAATCATTAGCACAGACTTAACAATAACGGTTCATGTATAAACATAACATACTTGTATTTAACAGCTCAATTATAGAACAATTCATATCATAGAAACACCGAAGTGTTCAAATTGTGGCACAAGGCCTCATACATACTACCACCTTGTACATACATCACACATATGCACATAGACAAGACTTCTCAAGTTCAACATCAGAGAAGTTTAAGAAAGTAGCATTCATGTAATATGAATGAAGTTAGGAAACTTGCCTTATGCACAGCTACAACTTACGCTGAACTGCTCATTCCAATTCCTATATAACACCTAAGGAGAAAACATAAACACCATTTAGTCATATATTAAACTTACGCATTGGTTTACATAGCTTTACTTTTTAGGGTTCGCGTTCTTGCAATATAAGTTTACGCGACTAACTTCCTTTATCAGTTTACGGCTTTATGACATACGGGGATGTCTTACTCATACGTTCATCATCTTAGATGATTTATATTCTTATCTTCTTTTTATAACATCACTAGGACTCAGCACACATCGCGTCTCTGCTAGTAGTCCATATGGTACTCTGAGTGGTTTCCAACAAACAACCAACAAACAATTTCCCGTCTTATCTACACTGCCATCATAGTGAGTTAGATCGGTTGCCAGTTTCGTATATACCTTCGCTCTCTAAAGGAATTGTTTAGCCCAGCTCCCATATGTCAACCATCAAAGGTTACGATTGTACCACAACCTAAGCTTATCTTAACTTATCCGAACCATTAAACGTAATGTTCGTTAATCAATTTCTTATTCGTTACGGCTTTCTGGAAACTAAATTCCATACCTTAGGATTCATTCCTTATCCGAATCACGCTTGGCTTTCATTAATCTTATTACCGTTTGTTACAACTTTCTTGATAATTTCTATTTTATAAATACTTTCATTATTCATTACCATCTTGATCTTTTAATCTCTTTCGATCATTTCATTCAACATGTACTAAAGATTTAAATTACTTGATTAAGTGTTACTTTTGATGAACTACATGTTCATTATCTATCTGTACACTTCCCTTAGGAGTTGAGTAGTTAAACTCTCCTCACTAGGCCTTGCCTTGAACTGGCGCTGCGGCGCCGTGCCCCTTCCTTTACCGCGCGTTGCGGTGCGCCCTACGTCTCCCTCTTCCTTTGGTCTAGCGCTGCAGCGCCAAACCCTTTGTTATCTCTCGCGCTGCGGCGCCACTCTCCAGGAGGTGATGGCTGAGCTCGCGCTGCGGCGCCACCTCCCAAAGCTCAGCCGGCACTGCGGCGCCGAGCCTAAACCCTAGAAAATATTATAAATCTTGAATCAAGTTTGAGATGCTTACTTCCTGATCTCATAACTCATTCGTTATAACTCGGAACGAGGTTGTTCCAAAGTCATTCTCTTCTTTATCTTACGTACTTCAATACCCCTTGGACAGAACTTCGTTCTAAATCCATTAACGTGCCATTTGATTGGCTTGATCTTAACCCTTTATTCATTTTATATTTTTTAACGCTCTTCGTTCGTTCGTCCGTAATTCGGTCATCTGAACTCGGAACTCGCTCGTTCTTGAGTCGACGACTCACATTTCCTATGTTCTCTTACTTTCTTATGAAACCTGACCCACTCGGGTTCATTTACTAACTTTTAAATTCTAGTTTTTCTTTTACGAAATTTTTGTCATAACTTCATTATAGCTAAGTTTTAATCCGTTCTCCATGAATGTTTTTACCGTTCCTAACCAAGTAATACACATCTAACTTATACGCGATGGTTTTAAACTTGTCCATCAACAACAATTGTCCTACGATGATTTTAAATTTGTCCATCAACAACGTTTTTCGTGTTCTTCATTCTTTCTTCATTTTAATCGATATTTTGGATTACAATTTCACTTTTTATTGGAATTTGATGTTATAGATGTAACAACCCGATATTTTCTATATAAATAAATTAGAAATTTTGCGTATAATTTTTTTTAGTATTTATTAAAATAAATATGGGGAATATGTGCCAAGATAATGTGTATATGTATTTATGTGAAATACTTATTACATGAATGATTTTAAATAATTTTATTTTAGAATTATATTTTGTTATAAACTATATTATTATAATTAATTTAATAGTAGAAATGTTTTTATTAATTACTTTCCATGAAAATATATTTATATAATATATGAAATGATTCTTTTAGAATTATTATAATAATTATTTTATTATAGGAATCTTTGTACAGATTATTAAGTTAATTATTTTAACTTAATTAATAATATTAAGTATGACAGATAAATCAAATATGGAATCCAAACCCTAATTTTGGATTTTGATAAATGAATGAGAACAATAATATAATATTATTTATATTTTGATTTTTCAGTGATATAATTATATACTGTATGTATATGGATTGACAATGATTGGTCAATTATGGTGTTATATGATAAACCATTGTATTACTATGTGAAACCCTAATTACAAATTTTAGGAACTAATTTTATTTTATTTTAAGTCCTAAATGAAAGCTTCGTAACCTAATTATACATTAGGTGAGACAATTAAATAACTTAAGGGTTATGGTAATAAGTAAGGGTTAATATTTAATATGTATACTAACTTAAGTGGAAAATCTTGTTATTTCAAGTTATTAATAATTTTAAACCTAATTCTTATGAACCTAATTAGATTATGAGCTAAAGTCACATGTATAGGTAATTAAATTTTATAAGATTAGGAATGGAAACCCTAAATAATCAAATTGGGTAACATATATTAAAATTGTTAGACTATGTTTATTACATGGCTCAAAACAATTAAGGAGAGAGCCCAAAGGAAATAAAATGCAAACCAATACTTAGCCCACTTAATTAAGGGTATTTTAGACTTTTGATTAATAAAATTTGTGTATTAAAAATAAAAGCAAATTGGGAGATAAAATGGTCTAGAGGGACCGGCCACTTAAGGCCTTTTAAGGCAACTAATTAAGCTAAACAATGTCCATAATTAGTAACTCTTACACACAAGTACATGGTTATCAAGCTCTCATTGGTTGAAAATCTATTAAGCACCTTTAATCACATGATTAGGCTCATTTGGAAGAGATAAGGTGAAGCCTTTTATCCAAGGGACAATAAAAGTATGGGTGATATTAGTTAATCACCCAATCATTTGCTAGATCATTTGCATTTCTCTTATTCTCTTTCTTCTTCTTTTCTCCCAAGCTAGCAAACTTCAAAGAGAGAAAAGAGAGAGAGGGTTCGGTTTAGTGAGAGAGAAAGAGGTGTGCTAGTTTGTTTATGCGCCCTAAGCTTATACTCTACTTTGGTAAATCAAGGAAGGTTGCTACTAAATCAAGGTATAACCTAATCTTCATCTTCTTCTTCTACTTTGTATTTTTAGCTTGAGTTTTGTTGGGGTTATGAACAAGTACTCAAGATACCCTAGTCCTACATATCATCATGTATGGAACTAAGTATCTTGAGTGTTAGATCAAAGGCTTAGAGGAAGAATATGAGCATATGTTCTCCAAGGGTGAAAACTCTTGTTTTCTTCCACTAAATCTTGTGTAACTCAAGTTTTCCAACTTAGATTTGTGATCCGTCGAAGGGGGGTGCTAGATACATGAGTGATCTAGTAAACACAACTGGTAGAACACAAATCTAGCAAGTTTTGAAACCTTTGGGGGCTAATTTCCCCAAAATAGCCCACTTAGAATGTTAAGGGTTCAAAACCCTAAAATAGCTTCTATCCCATTTTTCTTGGGACTGTTTTGTATAGTTTCACGTCTCTTAAAACTCTGGGAAACTTCACAGAGGTACCTTGAGAAGTTATCTACATGTAGGAAAAATAACGGACACGTTTTGAGTTATAGATTGTGCGTAATGACTATATCCGTAAAGGACTCCTAAATATTTACCTTCGAATATCTCACTGTGTATACATTGGAAAATTCCGAAATTGTTATAGCAGGTTCATATATGTTAGGAGAGCATACCCTGAAAATTTTAGATTTGTTTGAGCAAAACTCAATTTATGAAAAATGAAGCAAGATCCGAGTGTTTTGGGCACTTTAAAATTAGTAAATCATTTTCTAAAATTCTAGAAAATTTTGGGGATCATTGTTGGGTCATGTACTGTCTAAAAACAGAAAAGAAGAATTGTTGGAATCTGTTTGGTATTTTTCCTAAAAATGATTAAGTTATGAATAAAAGAAAATAAATAGTTAAGTGATGTCTTAAATAAGAAAAATGTGATTTTAATGCTAAAATACTCCTAATATATAATATTATGACTATTTGAGTGCATTTTGGTAATTTATAATAAGAAATATTATTTATGACCTTTTATGGATATTAAATAAATGGTTTTATAAAGGGTGAACAATGAAAATAATTTTTTATTGATCTAATAAATTATTAAAATATTATTACGATATTAATAATATTAGAATATGATATTGTTAAGTAAATAAAAATATTAAGATTAAAACTTTATTAAAATACTATTAAATGGTTAATCATATTTGATTTAAAATATTAATAAATGATTAAAGTATTATTAAATTATTAAAATATTAATCTTAGATTAAAATTTTATTAAAAGATTAATAATATTAAATTAAAGTATTATTGGATGATTAAAATATTATTAAGTAAATATTAATATTCGAGATTAAATAAAATGTTATTAAAAATATAATAACATTAGTAAAGGAATAAAATATTATTAAATAATTAATAATATTAGTAAGTGAATAGAAATATTATAAGTAAGATATTATTAAAGTAATGCATGATTAAAATATTATTAAGATGATTAATAATATTAGCAAAGTATTAAAATATTATTAAGATGTTAATACAATTAGTAAGCGAATAAAAATATTATTAGCGAACTAATAATACTAAGAGGTGAATTAAATAATATCAAGATTAATAATATTAGTAAATGAATAAAAATATTAATACTATTGGTAAATGAATAAAAGTATTATTAATAGTTTAATAATAATTAAATGATAATAGAATTATTGGATTTTTTAAATCATTTAATAATGATTTCAGTGTTGGAAAATTCATGATAAATTAATAAATGTTTATTAAGTCATTTAAAATAGTATGACTGATATTTTCAGATATAGAGTTACAAAATAGAGTCTTAGACTCGATAATTACCCGATAAAGCTGTAGGTACACCGATAAATTTCAAAAATTGATCTGGACTTAGATATTTTGACTATATTAATGTTTGTTTGTGATGCAATGACTGTTGAACATGTGTGATAATGTGATTAGATTATGTGCTGACTGTGAAATGCAGTACTATATGTTGTATTATATTGTTCTAATTGAATGAATGATCTGATTAATGATAGGTCATGATATAAAAGATTAAACTAATTTGCGTATTGTAAGCAGCACATCAGGCAAGTATCCTACCTTTGCATTTTCTTTATGCAATGGACATGAGTAAGAATGTTTTAGAATTATATTATTACTGTACAGATTATTAACCCTATATTATATACGCTCATTGATTATCAACATGTTAGTATATGGTAATTTAGATATATATTTTGTTCGATAATTTCTATAAATGATTATACAAGTGTACCCACTTGGATAATCATTGCATTTAACCACATATTGATACACCTTTGTTAAATACCCGTATATATATGTTGAATTATAGATTATTGTTGAACAAGATAAAACCTTATTATTATCCAACCGAATTGCTTTGGTCTAGAACCCCGACAAGTATGAACATCCCTTACACGGAAAAAAACTTTTATGCGCCCAAGGCGGACAGAGTGAACGATCCTATCGTTATTGCATGCAGTATTGATCAATACAGGGTACAACGGGTTGATCACCCCCGTGCCCGTAAGTTATGATGGTTTACAGATGAAGTTTTGTTTAACCTTTTCAAAAATGAAAACAATGTTCATAGTATGTCCCTTTAACCCTATTTATAGTTAGTACGTAGTTTCAAAAATTTGAAAGAGGGTTGTTATGTTATTATTACCAGTTCTGATTGCTTCACAACTATTGATTTGTTGTAGAAGGGTAGTATAGAGAAAACATTTAAATTCTTTCAGCTTATATATATATATAATTGTTATTACTTGCTGAGCACTCAAATGCTCATTTGCTTAATTTAAATATTTTCAGCTAAGTGTGAATAACCTGAAGGCTCTGCTAAGAACAAAGGAAAGTGAAAGGTTGCTGAATGATTTCAATGTTATCTTATGTAATAGTTTATTATTATTAAGACAATGTTATATATTTATTATCATGTATTGTAAGGAATGATTAAAGGTTACGTACTTGGGAGCTAGACTTTGATAGTTATGTAAATTAAGTTTAATATTTATATTATTGTTATTATTATTAGTATTATTCCGCTCATAAAAATGGTATCGTGAAGCACTGAATTCGGGTTTCTAGTACCTGAATTTTGGGGCTTTACAGGTTGGTATCAAAGCTTTAGGGTTAAAAACCTTAGGTGGGTTAGACCTTAGGCTATAACCTTGGAATAGAGGAAAACGTTGAAAATACAAATAACTCATATAGAGTTTATAAAGGGATGAATTGGATAAATTCATCGTCAACCAAAATAAAAGCTAACTTATATAAAACTATTATTTGCTGTATGTATATATTCTTTGTTAATCAAGATAGTTTATGGGTAGATGTTATGTGGGATAAGGATTAGGATACCCTCAGGTTGAAAAGAAAGAGCAGATCTCCATGATCGAGCCAATATCAAATCCAATAGCTGAAATAGAGGCTCACATTGAAAGCTACCTCAATGAGGTGGTTATTTTGAAAAGTATAGTACCGGACCCAGAAATGATAGTATAACAGATAGGTAGAGTATAGTTAAAGAATATGTGGTCAATGTCGAGTTCTTAAACTTATATGTTTATGGTGAGTTCCTAAACTCATAATATATTGTAAGTTTGACGAACTAGGAATAGTTAGGTGTGAATGGATTATCGAGGATAATGAGAATATATAGATTACTAAGTAATTGATATTTAATGAAGGCGTAATAAATAAGTAGTACTAGAATTACTTGAATATGTTTGATTATATGTTGTGTATATGATAAGTATGTAGGTGTAATGTAATATTTTGTATAAGTTATGGTAATGAATCCCGACTTTTAAGTCACAAAGGGATAACGAATGTTTAAAGCAGTATGTGCTATGGTATGTAAAGTGCTATGAATATGGATCTATGTTGGATTAACGAAATAAGTTGGTATGAAGATAGTAATTATTTATCTAAATATTGGTTAATACGTTAAACCAAAGTTTTCAAAATCTAATATTTTGAGTACATGACTGTTTGAATAGAAAATTTTGCATGATATGTTAAATGTATACGATAAGCCTTAGAATGTAAGTCAGTAAAGAATAATTTATGATAATGCCGCCAAGACGAAGACGAAACCGAAACCAAAGGGCAGAAGAAGCTGTCAACAAAGCTGGAGGACAACCATATCGATACAGAATTTTGCGATTATGGACGATCAAGCTATGTAGAATGGAATACCAACCTTGGGAAATCAGCCAAATAATTAATTGGAAAACGTCAAAGACTTCAAGACAATCGGATAGCCAGGATTTAGAAGATCAACTGACCCCGTAGAAGAAATTGTGATAGCTAGGATAATAGAGGGGAAAAAGTTCGCTTTTGCCACCTACATGATGAAGGATGAGGCAAATTTTTGGTGGAAAGCGAATCAGGCGAGGGCAGGAGAGGCTGTTGTTAGTTGGGATGGGTTTAAGACACTGTTCTTCGAAAACTATTTTTCATCTAATATGCAGGCTAGGATGGAGGTAAAATTTTTAGAGTTGAAGCAGGAGAATATGACGGTGTTCGAATACGCCGCAAAATTTAATGAGTTGGCTAGGTTTGCTCCGCATCAAGTTGATACGGAGGCTAGGAAAGCGAGAAGGTTTGAGCTGGAATTAAAACCCTGGCTTTACAACAAGGTGGCGGTGTTGCAAATCCCTTCATTTGCAGCACTCATGGAGAAGGCTATTATTGCTAAGGAGGGGAGTGAGGCCATGAGCCTCTACAACAAGGAGAGAAAGAACAAGAGTAAGGTTGAAAGAACTAGGAAGGTGGAAGTTAATAGTGGGAGTTGCGGTGGTAGTACCATAAGAAAGGGAATCAATTTTGGAAGTGTACGGGTAAAACAAGGAGTTAAGAAGCAAGCTGTGCAGTGTAGGAACTGTGGAAAGAACCACTCTGGGGAATGTTTGAAGGGGAAGTTCGTGTTCTACAAGTGCGGGCAGGAGGGTCATATCTCTCCCAACTTCCCCAATCCTAGGATGAACAGTGGGTGTTTTCTGTGTGGATCGACTGAGCACAAGGTGAAGGATTTTTCGAAGAGGAGGACGGAGGCAGGGAGTGTGAATACTAGCAATGGCAGTGGAACTCTGTCAATCACGGGACCAACGTCATCTAGCAAGCCGACGAAAACAACAGCAAGGGTCTACAACATGACGGTCCAGGATACCATAGCAGCTGGTGGTGCAATTCTAGGTATTATTCGTATAACTTTTATTTTATTATATTATTATACATGATTTTCCTATATATAGTAAATTATTTTATAAAGAATTTTGAAGGAGGAATTTGAGTTCTTTTAGAAATCAAATTTCCGTTTAATCAGATAGACAAGCTTTACGTGAATAAGTTAAAGATCAGTACAATCATTTATGATCAAGATCTACTTGCAATGATTGTATGTGCTATGTGCACTTGTATGTGTAGATTTTAAAACGGTGATTCCGGGGACGGAATCTTTATAAGGGAGGGTGAATGTAACAACCCGATATTTTCTATACAAATAAATTAGAAATTTTGCATATAATTTTTTTTTTTGTATTTTTTAAAATAAATATGGGGAATATGTGCCAAGATAATGTTTATATGTATTTATGTGATATACTTATTACATGAATGATTTTAAATAATTTTATTTTAGAATTATTGATTGTTATAAACTATATTATTATAATAATTAATTTAATAATAGAAATGTTTTAATTGATTAGCTTTCCATGAAAATATAATTATATATTATTTATATAATATATGAAATGATTTTTTTAGAATTATTATAATAATTATTTTATTATAGGAATCTTTGTACATATTATTAAATTTATTATTTTAACTTAATTAATAATGTTAAGTATGATAGATAAATCAAATATGGAATCCAACCCAAATTTTGAATTTTGATCAAGGAATGAGAACAATAATATAATATTATTTATATTTATATTTTTAAGTGATATAATTATATACTGTATGTATATGGATTGACAATGATTGGTCAATTATGGTGTTATGTGACAAACTCTTGTATTAATGTGTGAAACCCTAATTACAAATTTTAGGAACTAATTTTATTTTATTTCAAACCCTAAATGAAAGCTTTGTAATCTAATTATATATTAGGCGAGACAATTAAATAACTTAAGGGTTATGGTAATAAGAAAGAGTTAGTATTTAATATGTATACTAACTTAAGTGGAAAATCTTGTTATTTCAAGTGACTAATAATTTTAAACCTAATTCTTGTGAACCGAATTAGGTTATGCGTTAAAGTCACATGTATAGGTAATTAAATTTTATAAGATAAGGAATAGAAACCTAAATAATCAAATTGGGTAACATATATTAAAATTGTTAGACTATGTTTATTACATGGCCCAAAACAATTAAGGAGAGAGCCCAAAGGAAATAAAATGCAAACCAATACTTAGCCCACTTAATTAAGGGTATTTTAGACTTTTGATTAATCAAATTTGTGTATTAAAAATAAAAGCAAATTGAGAGATATAATGGGCTAGAGGGACCGGCCACTTAAGGCCTTTTAAGGCAACTAATTAAGCTGAACAATGTCCATAATTAGTAACTCTTACACACAAGTACATGATTGTTAAGCTCTCATTGGTTGCAAATCTATTAAGCTCCTTAATCACATGATTAGGCTCATTTGAAAGAGATAAGGTGAAGCCTTTTATCCAAGGGACAATAAAAGTATGGGGGATATTAGTTAATCACCCCATTCATTTGCTAGATCATTTGCATTTCTCTTATTCTCTTTCTTCTTTTTTTCTCCCAAGCTAGCAAACATTAAAGAGAGAAAAGAGAGAGATGGTTCGGTTTAGTGAGAGAGAGAGGTGTGCTAGTTTGTTTATGCACCCTTAGCTTATACTCTACTTTGGTAAATCAAGGAAGGTTGCCACTAAATCATGGTATAACCTAATCTTCATCTTCTTCTTCTACTTTGTATTTTTAGCTTGAGTTTTGTTGGGGTTATGAACAAGTACTCAAGATACCCTAGTCCTATATATCATCATGTATGGAACTAAGTATCTTGAGTGTTAAATCAAAGGCTTAGAGGAAGAATATGAGCATATGTTCTCCAAGGGTGAAAACTCTTGTTTTCTTTCACTAAATCTTGTGTAACTCAAATTTTCCAACTTAGATTTGTGATTCGTTGAAGGGGGGAGGGTGCTAGATACATGAGTTATCTAGTAAACCCAACTGATAGAACACAAATCTAGCAAGTTTTTAAACCTTTTGGGGATGATTTCCCCAAAATAGCCCACTTGGAATGCTAAGGGTTCAAAACCCCTAAAATAGCTTCTAGTCCTATTTTTCTTGGGATTGTTTCGGATAGTTTCATGTCTCTTAAAAATTTGGGAAAATTCACAGAGGTACCTTGAGAATTTATCTACATGTAGGAAAAAGAACGGACACGTTTCGAGTTATAGATTGTGCGTAATGACTATTTCCATAAAAGACTCCTAACTATTTACCTTCGAATATCTCACTGTGTGTACACTGAAAAATTCCAAAATTTTTATAGCAGGTACATATATGTTAGGAGAGCATACCCTGAAAATGTTAGATTTGTCTGAGCAAAACTCAATTTATGAAAAATGAAGCAAGATCCGAGTGTTTTGGGCAATTTAAAATTAGTAAATCATTTTCTAAAATTCCAGAAAAATTTGGGGATCATTGTTGGGTCATGTACTATATGAAAACAGAAAAAAAGAATTTTTGAAATTTGTTTGGTATTTTTCCTAAAAATGATTAAGCTATGAATAAAAGAAATAAATAGTTAAGTGATGTCTTAAATAAGAAAAATGTGATTTTAATGCTAAAATACTCCTAATATATAATATTATGACTATTTGAGGGCAATTTGGTAATTTAAAATAAGAAATATTATTTATGACCTTTTATGGATATTAAATAAATGGTTTTATAAAGGATGAACAATTAAAATAAATTGTTTATTGATCTAATAAATTATTAAAATGTTATTATGATATTAATAATATTATAATATGATATTGTTAAGTAAATAAAAATATTAAGATTAAAACTTTATTAAAATATTATTAAATGGTTAATCATATTTGATTTAAAATATTAATAAATGATTAAAGTATTATTAAATGATTAAAATATTAATCTTAGATTAAAATATTATTAAAAGATTAATAATATTAAATTAAAGTATTATTGGATGATTAAAATATTATTAAGTAAATAATAATATTCGAGATTAAATAAAATATTATTAAAAATGTAATAACATTAGTAAAGGAATAAAATATTATTAAATGATTAATAATATTAGTAAGTGAATAGAAATATTATAAGTAAAATATTATTAAAGTAATGCATGATTAAAATATTATTAAGATGATTTATAATATTAGTAAAGTATTAAAATATTATTAAGATGTTAATACAATTAGTAAGCGAATAAAAGTATTATTAGCGAACTAATAATACTAAGAGGTGAATTAAATAATATCAAGATTAATAATATTAGTAAATGAATAAAATATTAATACTATTGGTAAATGAATAAAAGTATTATTAATAGTTTAATAATAATTAAATGATAATAGAATTATTTGATATTTAAATCATTTAATAATGATTTCGGTGTTGGAAAATTCATGATAAATTAATAAATGTTTATTAAGTCATTTAAAATAGTATGACTGATATTTACAGATATAGAGTTACAAAATAGAGTCTTAGACTCGATAATTACCCAATAAAACTATCGGTACACCGACATATTTTAAAAATTGATCTGGACTTAGATATTTTGACTGTATTAATGTTTGTTTGTGATGCAATGACTGTTGAACATGTGTGATAATGTGATTAGATTATGTGCTGACTGTGAAATGCAGCACTTTATGTTATAGTATATTGTTCTAATCGAACAAATGATCTGATTAATGATAGGTCGTGATATAAAAGATTAAACTAAGTTGCGTATTGTAAGCAACGCATCAGGCAAGTATCCTACCTTTGCATTTTCTTTATGCAATGGACATGAGTAAGAATGTTTTAGAATTATATTATTACTGTACAGATTATTAACCCTATATTATATACGCTCATTGATTATCACCATGTTAGTATATGGTAATTCAAATATATATTAAGTTTGATAATTTCTATAAATGATTATACAAGTGTCCCCACTTGGATAATCATTGCATTTAACCACATGTTGATACACCTTTGTTAAATACCCGTATATATATATG
This sequence comes from Panax japonicus, assembly GCA_020205505.1. Classification (NCBI taxonomy): domain Eukaryota; kingdom Viridiplantae; phylum Streptophyta; class Magnoliopsida; order Apiales; family Araliaceae; genus Panax; species Panax japonicus. Next base: position 12,626,550 of record CM035111.1, read on the forward strand.
TTGAATTATAGATTATTGTTGAACAAGATAAAACCTTATTATTATCCAACCGAATTGCTTTGGTCTGGAACCCCGATAAGTATGAACATCCCTTACACGGGAAAAACTTTTATGCGTCCAAGGCAGACAGAGTGAACGATCCTATCGTTTTTGCATGCAGTATTGATCAATACAGTGTACAACGGGCTGATCACCCCCGTGCCCGTAAGTTATGATGATTTACAAATGAAGTTCTGTTCAACCTTTTCGAAAATGAAAACAATGTTCATAGTATGTCCCCTTAACCCTATTTATAGTTAGTACGTAGTTTCAAAAATTTGAAAGAGGGTTGTTATGTTATTATTATCGGTTCAGATTACTTCACAACAATTGATTTGTTGTAAAAGGGTAGTATAAAGAAAACATTTAAATTCTTTCTGCTTATATATATATATATATATATATATATATATATATATATAATTGTTATTACTTGCTGGGCACTCAAATGCTCATTCTTGCTTAATTTAAATGTTTTCAGCTAAGTGTGAATAACCTGAAGGCTCTGCTAAGAACAAGGGAAAGTGAAAGTTGCTGAATGATTTCAATGTTATCTTATGTAATAGTTTATTATTATTATGACAATCTTATATATTTATTATCATGTATTGTATGGAATGATTAAAGGTTACGTACTTGGGAGCTAGACTTTGATAGTTATGTAAATTAAGTTTAATATTTATATTATTGTTATTATTATTAGTATTATTCCGCTCATAGAAATGGTATCGTGAAGCACTGAATTCAGATTTCAATTACCTGAATTTGGGGGATTTACAATAGAACATCATTTCCTACTTATTTCACTTACTTATTCATATAATCCACTCGGATTGTTCTAATTCATTACGAATCTTATACCTCCCTAAGAAATTTATTAACTAAATTTCTTATTTCTTCTTTCCTCATGATTTCAACCATATGAAATCCTCTCTAACCTTATCTACTTCTTATCTTCATTAAGTTATGCTTTTAAACATAAAAACTTAAAGAAAAAAACATATACGAGATAAGGTTTTAGATTATCGTTCTCCTTTAATCTTCTCCCGTCGGACAAAGTTTGTACGCGGGCTAGCCTTTCCTCCTCCTCCTCCTCCTCCTCCCATCCGAACTCTCTCTCTCTCTCTCCCAAGTGTCTTAGGATTTTCAAAATCCCAAAACAAAGAAATGAGTTTCCAATTTATAGAAAACCAAAGTTAGGGGTAGTTTAGTCATTTTGCCCCCTTAAACTCCTTACTATTCATTACTTAAGCCCTAAGTTTACTTAGCCTCCACACTTACTTAGCCATTAAGTCTTCTTAGCCCTTAAGTCTTCTTAGCCCTTAAGTTTACTTAGCTCTTAAGTCTTCTTAGCCCTTAAGTTAAGCACTTTACTTAGCTATTAAGCATAAGTACTTTACTTAGCTATTAAGTTTACTTAGTTATTACTTAACTTATTATTTACTTAGCCATTAAGACTAATCGTATTCTACGCATCTCATTCTCGTATTCTTTTATTCTCTTTATATTTAATTCGTACGATAATCGTATTATACGTCGTATCAATCCTCTTGCTATACTCGTATTCCTCACGCATAATAATCCTAATTCTTATACGTAAACATTAAATCCTCAGAACTAACTTTTCCTAACCCTTAGGTTTTGAGTCCGTAGGCGAAAACTTTGTTTTTGCCATAATTGAAATATTATTGAATATTCCATCACGTCTCAAAATTATACGTATTCATTAAAGTCTCGTAATTTCAAAATAAATCTCAGAGCAGAAATGGATGAATAGTGCCTATTTCATCTTTTTCCCCCAGAAAATATTTTGTTCCCGGAAAAATTTCATTTTTCGTCTTGAAAATTCTTATTTGTTCAATCTAGCTCGTAGCCAGAATACTCCCGACTTATAATCATCCTAGGTTCTAGAATGATTAATAAACATATAGCACATAATAATATTAATAAATTTTTTTTTTATTAATAACTAATTCTTTAAACCTAAATTCTAGGACAACCCGAATTTTTGGGTCGTCACACTAACGGTATCTAGATGAAGTACCATTCAGAAGGTGAATGAGCGAGAAGATCACGTGAAGACTTGTAATGTAGAAAGATGAAACTGAACGATAGATTAGTTTATTGAACTGTTAAGTATCCTTGGTGGCAGATAAAAGTCACTCTTGTAAGATGAAATGAATAATGTATTTACCATTATTTGTAATGAAAGAGATTATAAGGTTTCCAGAACCTTGGATTTGAGAGTGTATATTATTATATTTCAGTATATAATGATGTATGTTGGAGGAATGATGTACTCGTGACGTACGGAATCCAGGTGTGAAGATAGACCGGATTTTAGGGCGTTACAAATGAATTATTATGTATCCTTGGTGGTGGATAAAAGTCACTCTTGTAAGATGAAATTAATAATGTATTTATCATTAATTGTAATGAAAGAGGTTATAAGGTTTTAGAACCTAGGATTTGATAATATATGTTGTTATATTTAAATATATAATGATGTATGTTTGGAAGATGATGTACTCGTGATGCACGAAATCCGATTGTGAAGATAAACCGGATTTCGGGGCATTACAAGTTGGTATTAGAGCTGATAGGTTATAAATCTTAGGTATGAGTACCTAAGAGTATAATCGTAGAGAGAATGATAAGAAGAACGTTGAGTTAAACAATTAAGGAAGAGGATCACTACGTGATCATATTGAGTCGTAATAACAATTGTTCTGTTAAACGATGGATGATTTTTAGCTAATGCTATAAATGAATGGTATTACAAAGTAGTACGGGAAGAAGAACTCATATTGAGTTGTAAAGGATAACATACGAATTAAAGAAAATTCGTATTAAGGTTAGGGGAAGTTAGAAGTTGTAATATTTCAATTGAGGACTCATGCGATAGCTGAGTTGTATGAACCTTTGTTATGGGCAGAGGTTTGTGCTTTAGTGTAACCACTACGTAGCTTATTATAGTGATAATCATTGGAATAGTGTGTCGCGCTATCAATATGTATATGACGAGAATGTGAATCTTTTCTCATGTATATACTTGATAGGTAGAGATTGATATGTTAGGTGCGAGTTCTTGAAACTCATACTTATAAAAAGTTTATGACTCATAGTTATATGCTATGTTTCTGATCCCTAAGCATATGTATTGTCCTTAATTTGTTCTTGGATTACATATTGCGATGATAAGTTCTTAAACACATATGGTTGTGAAAAGTTCCTAAACACAGAAAGTGTGATAAGTCGATGGACTATACTAAGGTATATGAATGTTAGACTGAAAATGAGTATTTTCAGTAGACTTAACATTGAAGGTGCTAGAGAAGATTAAGTATTGTCGCAAGTAAGACAATGGAGAAAGATAGAGAAATATGATATTCCAAGTCATCTAGCTATGCTAGATTTCGAAGTTTATTGAAATTGTGCTAATATGTACATTTTGAAAAGGAATGAATTGGTTCAACTTTTGGAACCAATGGATATTAAAAGAGCTATTCTTTATATGTCTATGCTAATTGTTTCGGCTAGACAAAAATTGATTTGAAATATTAAAATGAATTTTATATCATCAGTGCATTTAATGCAAAGATGGTATAAGGATGGAGTTATTAATGTAATTGAACCTAGTGTTGGATGTGATATTATGATCAACCCGCAATGGTATGATGTATAATGCCGAAGTCATAAACTGACGAAGTCCTCAACGTACTGTGAAAAGTACGGTATTATGACGTCATAAAACGTTTTTATGTATTGTAAAAGAATTTAAAGAAGTAGTCGATGTCAATTTATTTGCCTAGATGAATGTTTCAAAGTGATGTCCAAATTATTTGTATGGTCTAAGCTATTTGATTTGGCTAAGATAAATGGTAAGTCATGTTTAAAAGAAAATCGAGCTTTCTTTGAAGAAGTTATGTCAAGCCAAATTGTTTTGGTGCGGAATCTAATAATTAAGTCTGAGGTGAACATACCCCGAAATGGAGTTATACGATGGGTTGATCACCTACATATGGAAGAGATAGTTTACCTTCTTGGTGATTGTAAACTGACCGTGGTAGAAGGGTTTACGGTGAAATGTTGTTAAACCTAGTAAGAGTTCATGGTCAATTTGACCCCTCAGCAAAAGTATGAAATGTTTTAAAAGAATTCTTATATTCCTCGTTATTCTTTCTACTTCATAATTCTCGATAAGTTATGAAGGTTAGGGATGGTTTGAAAGATTAGAACTCCTTTGAAGAGAAGTTGAGAAGAGTAAGCTAAAAAATTTTGAGGACGAAATTCTGTGAAAAAGGGGTGAATTTGAGGACCCGGGTAAGGGTGTGGTTTTAAGAAATTTCGAGGACGAAATTTTTATAAGGGGGAAGTGTGAAAACTCAGAGAACCGGATTGTCCAGAATTTAAGCTTAAAGAAACATTTATTAATAAATGAATTTTTATTAATAATATTATGTGTTATGTGTTTATTAATAGTTCTATAACCTAGGATGATTATAATACGGTAGGATTCAGGCTACGACCTAGACTGAACAAATAAGAATTTTCAAAACGAAAATAAAAATATTCTGGGAAAGAAAATATTTTTAGGGAAAAAGACGAAATATGCACTATTCACCCGACGAAACCTAAGGGTTATGGTTTGAATAACCTAAGATTTTTCGAGAGTTTGGTATGTCAAAATGACATTCCGTCGAAAGCTTTGACGATAATATATCGTGAAAAGTTAAGTAAGCCGATAAAAGTTTTTCTCAAAAAACGTGCAGAAATCAGACGAAATAAAAATGACGAAAAGTACTGTTATGTACTTTTCATTCATTTAACTACGTTAGGATAAAATGTGAAGGAAAACGCTTAACCTCAAATAGTGTTTTTTAGTTTTTCAGAGTTCCGAAGAATGTGTGAAAGTTAAATTGTAGAGGAAAGACGAAATATCCAAAAATATTTGGATTCCGAGAATCGCAGTTTTTCAAACTGTCTGACGAATTCCGCAAGACGGAAGCACGAAGCTTCCAAGGGAAGCTTCGTGAATAGTAAGGAGGTGAAGTAAGGAGGTATGAATAGTAACCCTAGGGGCAAAATGACTATTTTACCCCTAACTTTGAAAATCTATAAAATAGAAGTGTTAGTTGATTTCTTTGAAATCAACCAACACTTTGAGAGAGAGAGAGAGAGAGAAAGATTGAGAGCTTGGAGAAGAAGAAGAAGGAAGAGAAAGAACATGAATTCTCAGATCGGAGAAGATCGAGAAATAGAAATGCTAGTGAATCGCCGGCTTTGTCTAAAGGGAGAAGAATAAAGATGAAATGTATTAAAAACCTAACTTCTAGGTTAATTTTCTTTAAGCTACATATGTTAAAAACATAACTTAATGATAATAAGAAGTAAATAATGTTAAGAATGATTTCATATGGTTGAAATAATGAGAAACGAAGAAATAAGAACTAGAAGTTTATTTTTATAATTTTCTTAAGGAAGTATAAGATTTGTAATGAATTTGAATGATCCGAATGAATCATATGAACGATTCGGTGTAAGAAGTAAGGAATGGTATTTTATAACATCAAATTCCAAAAAACAGTGAAATCATAATCAAAGTATGGAGTAAAAATAAAGAACGAACGAAGAACGCGAAGAACACGGGAACGTTGTTGATGAAAAAATTTAAAACCATCATAGTTTAAGTTGTTGTTGATGGACAGGTGTAAAACCATCATGTATAAGTTAGTTGATTATTACTTGGTTAACAACGGTAGAAACGTTCCTGAAGAACAGATTAAACTAGTTATAATGAAGTTATGGCAAAAATTTCATAAAAGATGAACGAGAAATAGAAAGTATGTAAATGAGCCCGAATGAGTAGGGTTTCATAATAAAGTAAGAGAACGTAGAAAACGTGAGTCGTGGACTCAAGAATGAACGAGTTCCAAGTTTGGATGACCGAATTACGGACGAACGGACGAAGAACATTAATAACATAAAACGAATGAGTAATGAAATTTAAGCCAATTGAATGGCATGTTAACAGATTCATAATAAATTTATGTCCGTGGGGAGTTGAATTACGTAAGATAAGGAAGATAATAGCCTTGGAACGACCTCGTTCTGAGTTATAACAAAGAAGTTATGAGATTTCAAAGTAAGCATCTCAGACATTTTCCAAGACTTAAAAAAGTTTTGGGAACTTTAAGCCTGGCACAGCAGCGCCAGCTATGCCTTGGGAGGCGGCACCGCAGCGCCAACCCGGGCATCTATGCACTGTTAACTTGCGTTGCAGCGCGAGATAAAAGTAAGAGTTTGGCGCTGCAGCACCAGACCGAGGTAGAAGGTGAGGTAGATTCGCGTCGCATCGCAAGAGGAAGAAAAGAAACCGGCGCTGCGTAGGGCAAGGCCCAATGATGAGCTTTTAATTGCTGAATTCTTGGGGGAAGTCTAAGGAAAAATAAAGAACATATACTTCAATTAATTTAACACTTGATCAAGTGAATTAAACCTTTATTAAAGGTTGAACGGGTTTAAAAGATAACGAATGTAAACGCTGATTATGTAACCGATATTCGGGGACCGTGGTCTGTTGGGTAAAATCTAATTACGCACAACACATAAGTATACGTGGTCAACAAGTAATAAAATGAAAGTAGAGTATTGTTCCCACGAGGAATTGTTTAATAGAAAATCATCACGTACTAACCCGTAACCAACTCAATCTTATTTAAACGAATGAATTTCAAATTATATAAATTAAATTATTTAATTACACTAATTCTAATTATCACTAATTAAAAATTAGATTACGGAGATTTAAGATCACAACTTCACTTATTACTTCATTTATGTTAACACACTTCTCATCAATTATTTTCTATCTTGAATTGTTAATCAAGAACACTAAAGCAGATAAAACCACCTCTTTATGCATAATACCCATACTCACTTAAATCTACAGATGATAGAATTAAGCAAGACACCCTAATTAACTAATCCACTATATCTCTATGTGAATTACAATTAAAAAGGATTTAAAGCACAAGTTCTCCATAAGATTACATGCGATGTTAGGTATATATTTATCCTAGACATAAATTATGTATTCCAATGCCATGCAGAAAACACAATCACATGCTATTATGATTAGATCAAAATCTAAACTTCATCTCTCGAGTTCATATATATTATCACGGTAATTGATGGCCAATCAATTAAACAATTAAGTCCGAATCAAAATTGACAATCCTCACGATTGAATAATAATTAATAAAGAAGCATATTAAAATAAACTACATAATAAGATCCATTGTAATCTCAAACAAAGAATTAGTTCATTGAATTAAAACTAAGAATCTACAATTGAATACACAATAAAGGATAAATATAGAAGAAGATAAGAAGATATAATCTATTGTCTGTAGATTTGAAGCTCCCTCCTTGCTCTTACTTTGAATCTTCAATGGTCTCCAAGTTGTTTCATTCTCCAAATCTAACAAGAACTAGTGTTTTTTGATCTAATTTACTCTAATTTAATCTAATTAAATCCTCTATCTAGTCTCTAATCTCCTTTAATCCATGTGATTCTCCTCCTTTTATAAGTCTCTTTACATGTTTTTAAGTCATTTTGGAAGTTCTCTTGGAAGTCCTTGTGTTAATCGGATCGAAATAATCCTTTCCGAACTTAAATTGGACCAAAATTTGCATTTTCGTGCATTTTCTTGGCATACCCCCACCCCGACGGGGGTCTAGGCTTGTTTTGGGCCCGCCCCGGTGGGCTAGGGGCCTATCTTGTGACTTGCATGCCCACCCCGGTGGTGGTTTTGTGAAGCAAAATTTTCTGCTCTGACGTCCTTTGGGAAAACGACCACCACGTTTGATACGAGAAGAATTACGAGGCCTTCCACCTATCAAATCAAAGATATCGACGAGATCTACAACTTTTGTGCTTTAAGAATTTAGATATAACGGACGGATGAAGGTAATCATTGGGTTGGAAGTGACAGCTATGCAAATGGCTACCCAAAATAGTGACGTTCGACGTCCGTTTGTACAAATGTCATAACTCTTGCATCCGAACTCCGATTAGAATGATTCAAGATGTTCCAAAAAGCTAAGAAGAAGCTCTACAATGTAATCCAAGTTCCAAACCAAGAATATGAAATAAACATAAAAGCCCAAATGATGTCCGGATTTTTTTTCTTTGCGATTTCATACCATTTCTTTGTGATTTCAACTCCCAAGCATATAATCTACAAAACGAACACAAAATGCATCAAAAGTAACTAAGAAACATGGGATTAAAAAATAATTCAAGTAACAGATACCGGATAAGTAGGTATAAAACCTACTTATCAAATACCCCCAAACTTAAACCTTTGCTTGTCCTCAAGCAAAAACACAAATCAATAATGCAATGCAATGCAACTAATCTACATGCCTACAAATCCAGCAGTAATGACAGAAACAAGTCTATTCAACCGGCCTTAGAAAAATCAAGTAAACACGATAATATATCATATCAGAACTTATCAGTAACTTCGCAATCAATCATCAAATCTTAGACTGTTATCACGAATATAGTGCGTGTGTGCTCCACAACAATGTTAACTGATATAAAATCAAATTTAACACATAACAAGTCTCTTTGAATGCATCATACAGTGTAAACTCAAGAAATCCAAAAATAAGCTAGATCCAACTAAAATCAAATAATTACCAATATTGAGGGTCAACATGGGATACTTATGCTTCATTTTTCATCTACTGGGGCTTTTTTGCTCTTATTTCCTGTTTTATTAAAACAAAAATTATATACACATAGCTATGCAATGTCTTATTCCCTTAGGCTTTTCAATGCTTCCTTAACGAGCTTTCGACCAACGACTCCCAGACCATTAAGACCTTAGGGCGCTAGGTGTAAAGACAATCCCCTCGGGCTTACTTACTCAAGTAACAAAGGCCACAAAACTAGACAAGCACTGCCACAGTGTTTATTCATACTTTTTCTTTTTTCTTTTTTTTTCTCTTTTTTTATAGCTTATATACCCCAAACATTCCTCCAAACTTAGGTTCTTGTCTAACTTTAGCCATCACTATTTATTCTTGTCATTTTTTCATTCAAACTAGCATTATCCTTTAGAATCCCATTATGTATCAATTTACTCAATCAATCAACAAGTTGTTTTTACTGTGCTATCCTTATTATACCAGTTTCAAATAGAAAAACACTCAATTCATAACAAAAAATCACATCAAAGCTCTAATAGTCAGTACTATACTTGTCTACCCAATTCCAATCTCATCATTGGCCAAAATAAACTCTAACTATCTAAGAGCTGGAATCATGCAAGATGAACATAATAACTAACTATTATTTTTGATATTTTTTAGTTATAAATAAAAACTATTATGCAACTACTCTACTATGCAAACTATTATGCAATTACACTACATGAATGCAAACATAAATAACCTAAATTATTTAACTCCCCCAAACTTAACAATTACAATTTCCTCAATGTAAAATAAAGCATGAAGTGGACGAGGACTTCCCTGTAATCATTTAAGCTTGTGGTGATGGTGGCGTTGGCGGCGACGATCATTTTCCTATCCATTGAACCTCCAATACCTGCAATGAAGAGAGACAACATGTATTATAATAACACTTGGATTCCTATCTACTAAATAAACTAGGAAAGCATATAAATAAATAAAAAAATTCCTAGGTTGCCTCCCAGTTAGCGCTTGAATTATAGTCTTTCAGCTTAACTTTGTCTGGTCAACGCTATCCAATTCCTCTTTCGGTAATTGAGGAACCCTCCATCCATCGAAAATAATGTAGCTTTTGGTAGGTTCCCATTTGTGATAGCCATTGCATCAAAGTCACCTAGCATGCTCTGATTTGGTATGCTCTCAATCAAGAACGTTCCACAGCTAGGTGTTTTCTTCATTGTGTATGTGATCACTTTGGGGCATGGAAGCTTGTCACACATAATGGGCTCTTCTTCTATCTCCTCTTTCTCTTCCCACTATGGATTGAAAATTGTACTCACTCTTATGTCAACAAGACCTTCGCCGATGACATGACTACCAAGTGGGCATAATTTTGCAAATATGACTGACTCTTTGATCTTTGGTGGAGACCCATTTAGACCTTCGTGGACCTCTATTTCATTATCCCCAATTGTCTCCACACTTCCTATATCTTGTGGCTCATCCAGTTGCAGATATGGTTCGGGCACTTCATCAATCTCGAAATCCTCATCCTAACACTAATTGTTTCGAGGAAGGTTGCTTACGGCTTTGGTCAATTGATCTATCTTATTTTGAAGATTTTGAATTGACCGCTCTTGATTAATCATCCTCTCCTCAGTTGATGCTACAAATTTGAACAACAAATCCTCCAAACTTGAATTATCTGTCTTAGTTTTGGAATCCATGTATTGAGGACCATGAGTTGAAGTGGTGATGAGTTGTTCCATCTGGTGCTAAAAATTGTGGCTCGATATTTCTTGACTCATCATCTTCTCCTCTTGGGTTGCTATAATCCTTAACATGAATTCCTTCAACTCTAAATTGTCTTCTTGTCGCATTGGAGGTGGATATGAGAATTTTGGCGTGTATGTTGGATTTGGAGTAGAGTATTGGTCTTTATAAGTATAGCTCCATGAAGAATCCGAGTGATACCCCCAAACTTGATCATAATTATCATATGCATACTGATTAAGGTATTTACCACCATACAGTACCAGCCCAAGATTGATGGTGCATTGATTACTCAGGTGATTGCCAGCACAATAGTCACACATAACTGCCATCCTTCGACTCCTTTGGGCTGCAAAAACGTCCAACTTCCTCGAAAGTTCTTCAATTTAAGGTGACGTTGAAAAAAATGCATTAAGTCCATCAATCCACGTTTCCCTTGGTTGAGTCATGTTCGTGTATGGCCATTGATACACAAAGTCATTTATGGTACCTAAAAAGAGAGAAATAAAAGAAGAGAATTAAAAATAAAAATAAAAATGTTTAAATTAAGATTAATTTGATTGAAATTAATATTGGCAAAGAGATATTAAACTAATTCCCTGGCAACGGCGCCAAAAAACTTGTTGGGTAAAATCTAATTACACACAACACGCAAGTATACGTGGTCAACAAGTAATAAAGTGAAAGTAGAGTATCGTTCCCACAAGGAATTGTTTAATAGAAAATCACCAAGTACTAACCCGTAACCAACTCAATCTTATTTAAACGAATGAATTTCAAATTATATAAATTAAATTATTTAATTACACTAATTCTAATTATCACTAATTAAAAATCAGATTACGGAGATTTAAGATCACAACTTCACTTATTGCTTCATTTAAGTTAACACACTTCTCATCAATTATTTTCTATCTTGAATTATTAATTAAGAACACTAAAGCAGATAAAACCACTTATCGATGCATAATACACATACTCACTTAAATCCACAGATGATAGAATTAAGCAAGACACCCTAATTAACTAATCCACTATATCTCTATGTGAATTATAATTAAAAATGATTTAAAGCACAAGTTCTCTATAAGATTACATGTGATGTTAGGTATATCTCTATCCTAGACATAAATTATGTATTTCAACGCCATGCAGAAAAAACAATCACATGCTATTATGATTAGATCTAAATCTAAACTTCATCTCTCGAGTTCATATAGATTATCACGGTAATTGATGGACAATCAATTAAACAATTAAGTCTAAATCATAATTGACAATCCTCACAATAGAACATAATAATTAATAGCGAAGCATATTAAAATAAACTACACAATAAGATCCTTTTGTAATCTCAAACAAAGAATTAGTTCATTGAATTAAAACTAAGAATCCACAATTGAATACATAATAAAAGTCAAAGATAGAAGAAGATAAGAAGATATAATCTGTTGTCTGTAGATTTGAAGCTCCCTCCTTGCTCCTACTTTGAATCTTCAATGATCTCCAAGTTGCTTCATTCTCCAAATCTAACAAGAACTAATGTTTTTGATCTAATTTACTCTAATCTAATCTAATTAAATCCTCTATCTAGTCTCTAATCTCCTTTAATCCTTGTGATTCTCCTCCTTTTATAAGTCTCTTTAAATGTCTTTAAGTCCTTTTGGAAGTTCTCTTGGAAGTCCTTGTATCAATCGGATCGAAATAATCCTTTCTAGACTCAAATTGGACCAAAATTTGCATTTTCGCGCATTTTATGGGCATACCCCTGCCCCGGTGGGGATCTAGGCTTGTTTTGAGCACGCCCCGGCTGGCTAGGGGTCTGTCTTGTGACTTGCATGCCCACCCTGGCGGCGGTTTTGTGAAGGAAAATTTTCTGCTCTGACTTCCTTTGGAAAAACAGTAATAACATTTGATCTGGGAAGAGTTACGAGGCCTGCTACCTATCAAATCGAAGATATCGATGAGATCTACAACTTTCATTCTTTAAGATTTTAGAAATAATGGACAGATGAAGGTCGAAATTGGGCTGGAAGTGACTGCTATGCAAATGGCCACCCAAAACAGTGACGTTCGATGTCCGTTGGTACAAATGTCATAACTCTTACATCCAAACTCCAATTGGAATGATTCAAGATGTTCCGAAAAGCTAAGAAGAAGCTCTAAAATGTAATCCAGGTTCCAAACCAAGAACATGAAATAAACATAAAAAACCAAACGATGTCCAGATTGCTTTTCTTTGCCATTTCATACCATTTCTTTGCGATTTTAACTCCCAAGCATATAATCTACAAAACGAACACAAAATGCATGAAAAGTAACTAAGAAACATGAGATTAAGCAAATAATTTAAGTAACAGATACCAGATAAGTAAGTATAAAACCTACTTATCATGGTCACGATAAAACGAACGTGTAGGATTGCTATGACTGTAATTCCTTAGACGTTAACGAATGTAGTAAGTAATGGCCAATTTGTATGTGAAAGTATAAATTGAAGCTTGTATATGTTAGTTCATTAAGATACGAACATAATGTAATTTGAATGAGATGATTTGATCATGTATTGAATTCACAGTGACAATTTTTAGGATGAATGTCAAGAAAATTGAGTTTTTATGAAAAACATGAAAATTGAGAAATTAAAATAGTTTTAGGTTTTGATAAATTGTGCTAAGTGGTTGTAAATGTTAGCAAAACTATTTATGATAATTGTATATTTATGTTACGTGTTGATATTATTGTCTATTGGGTGAAATTTGTGTTTGTTGGTCTAAAGTCATCTACTATTCATTAGCTTTCTCTGAGTCTGTCTAAACACCTGCACAGCTGCACGGTGCTAAGGCAAAAATGGCGCAGCTGCGCCGGTCCCAAGCCTTTATATGACGTAGCTGCGCCATACCCTAGTTTGAGATTCTGGCTTTTGCTATTACTGCAGACTTGGGGAAACATCATAGCATGGTCTAAAATTATGTTAGCATGTTAAATGTATAATGTTAAGGTTAACATAACATAGTGAATTGTGGTTAGTAAGTTCAACGTTGCAAAAATGATTAGTAAATCGAGAACGTGTTATGTGATAACTTAGTTTATACAATGAACGTTAGTTAAGTGTTGTGATGATTAACATTTGGGAATTCTGAAATGGTAGCATAAGACTTGTGCTAAAATAACAAGTTTAGCTAGTAATGCGTTTTATATTGAAAAATGAATATTAGTATGTCTAATAGATGTTGTGGTTTTAATATTGTGTATAGGTGAACATGAGTTTTAATATTTTAGCTTACGCTCGAGGCAAGTTTTCTAACTCTACACTTTCGTTGAGTTAGTTCTATTATTATATTGTATAACTTCATTCTTTTGATTGAGCAAGTTTTTTATCTGAATTGTTATTGAATAAGTCAATTGTTCCTAAAATTCATTCGATCAAACTCTAACTCTAATGTTATTGGAAATTCTTATTTGATTGATTCATTCTAACTTTTTTATAGTTAAGCAAGTTTCTTAAGTTCTATTATTATATAATGAACGTAGTTTTTAAACTCTCGTCTCTATTATTGAACAGTTTTAATTCTTTGCATGAGTTAATACCTTGTTGGGAAAGTTTTTAGTTTCCAGCTTGATATCAATTAAATGTACGTTCAGGAATTTCATTTCTAATGTTATAAGACTTGAACCTTAGCTTATTTTATTGTTCAAGCAAAGGTTAACAATTTTATTCATTTTATTGAATGTTTATGCTCTATAGTTATTTCAAGCACGAGTTTGATATGTATAATCAGTTCATTTATGATTCTCAAATGTTCTAAGTTATGTTGTTATTAAACAACTATTGTGTTATCAAGCATTGTTGATTCAACTAGTTCCCTAGTTGATGATCATTAAACTTCAATTACCCTTGAAAGCTTATCCAAACCAAACTTTCTTTGGTGCAGACTTGTACTCTAAATACTGAGATGAACAACCCTATTTTTAGGGGTTTAGGCTTAGCGTTGAAATAGTTGTGCACAATACATTGTACAAAGGATTGACCCCCCTAAGTACGTGGAGTCTTTATAGTCATATGACTGTTAAAGTTAAAGTTAAAAGATTACTTATAACTGTGGACATGGTTCGTGGTCATTAGACCCTCAGTAGTAAATGTTGTAATGTTAATAGAACATATCATTCAGTTCTATTGAGCTTATGATTTGGCAAATGTTGTAATGTTAATAGAACATATCATTCAGTTCTATTGAGCATATTATTTGGCAACTGTTGTAAAGTTATGTATTCTTATTTCAAGTGAGCTTTGTTTGCTCACTCTTGCATATTTATACACTTATTGCAGCTATGGTTGAGAAGGTAGATAAACCTACAACTAGTAAAGGAAGGGGAAAAATGTACAAGTGATGAAGAATTGTAATTATGTTTTATCGTTACGATGATAGACTTTTAAATAACGATGTGATGTAATAATTTAATTTCCGCATTTTAATGATTGTAATTAAAGATTAGATAACCTGGGAGATAATTTTATTAATGTAATCCTGTATGGGCAGGTTTTATTATTCAATTATATTATGATTGGGTAGTTAGATATGAATATTTTGATTAAGTGAACACCGAATCTTGAGGTAATGAATAACCTAGATTTGGGGGTGTCACAACCTCTAAAGTATTTCATCTTGAAAGTGCCTCAGGGAAAAACCTGACCCTTAGCTTACTCTAAGAGGTTGGCCCTTCCTGAGCTATCTTAACCCAGAAGGATTGCTTAGTCAAGTTCATCTCAAGGACCAAGACAATAAATGATCGTAGAGTAGAGTTTGAAGAGAACTCAACAATCGTGGTGCAACCTCAACGATCGTAGAAGCAGACTCGACGATTGCAGTCCTACTAGAATACACTAGCTCATGGTGAGCTCGGAAGAACTAAACAATTGCTCAACCATTCAGAGAATGAGGAGATAAGGTCTAATACTGGTTGGAAAGATGTCCTGAAGATTCATCTCAGAAGTAGAGTCCCCAACCCTTCATAAGGCACATCAATGTTTAAGCCATGCAGTTTCAAAATGAGGAGTACTGTCAAAATAATCTACTGCAGCATCTCTCAAAAGATGATCGTTGAGTCAACAAAGGAAAACGTAGAGTCCATAGCTGCCTTACCATGTTACTCAATGAACCAAAATGGTCAACGGTCAATCCACGTCATTAACACCTATTTGTTTTAAAAAGGGACAATAAACTAAAGAGTTAATGGGGGAGTTACAGCTCCTTACTAGGCATTGTGAAACCAATAGTTTGTTGACACATCACTATTTATGCAGAGTCAGAAGGAACTTCCATAAAGACAAATTCACAATTTGTAAACAGTTATCAGAAACTATTGAACCTCTCTCCCTCCCATTTTTAAACCCTAGAATCCTCTTCGAAGCCAAAATCAATTAACCCTCCAAAGCCTTGCCCAAATCACAATTAGTTATCTCTCATAAATCTCTCTGAATCAAATACCCATATTCCTCGAACTTTGCAAATGGCAGATTGGCGAGTAATCACTGGCATTCAGCTCGGAACCAAGTTATTTGAGAAATCCAAAAAGAAGTTCAGAGACTGATAAGTAAGTTTTATACCTACTTATCCGGTATCTGTTACTTGAATTAGTTGCTTAAACTCATGTTTCTTAGTTACTTTTCATGCATTTCGTGTTCATTTTGTAGATCATATGCTTGGGAACGATGTGAACGACTATTGGTATGAAAACGCAAGGAAAAGCAATCCGGACATCATTTGGGCATTCATGTTCATTTCATGTTCTTGGCTTAGGACTTTGCATATGTTTTAGAGATTCTTCTTAGCTTTTTGGAACATCTTGAATCTTTCCAATCGGAGTTCGGATGCTAGAGTTATGACCTTTGTACTAACGGACGTCAAACTTTAATGTTTTGGATGGCAATTTGCATAGCTATCACTCCCAACCAACTTTCAGCCTTCATCTCTCCATCATTTCTCCATTGTCAAAGATTGAAGGTTGTATAGCTCGTCGAGTGCTTCGATTTGATAGATGGCAGGCCCCGTAACGCCTCCCGGATCAAAAGTTATAGCTATTTTACCAAAGGACACTGCAGCAGAAAACCAACGGCGCGGGCACGCGAATTTGTAGTGCATTTCCAGCGCGGCCGCGCAAGTCCCTGGACCAAAAAGATGTGACCTGCTACTTGAGCGCGTCCGCGCCTAACTCCAGGCCATTCCCAGCACGGCCGCGCCACTTTGGAAGTTGACTAAAGCTGACTTTTTCTCTAAACAGTAGAATTGGAGCGTTACTTGGAGGAGGGTTAAATCAGGACTTAAAGAGAGACGTATTTTCATTATGTAAGGGATTCCACCTCTTGGGGGATCGCGTAGCTAACATATGCTCTTTTCTTTTCTTTAATTTCCTTATTAGATTAGAGTAGATTAGAACCCTAGATTAGCTAAGATTTGGGGATTGAAGCAATTGAAGATCCTTAAAAGTTCATAAGTGAAACAAGAGGAGAAACTCAATTTGCGATTCTTAATCCATAACTCTCTTTACTTCTATTTGTATCTTTCAATGTATATTCGATTATGGAGCATGTATTCTAATTCAACTATGAGTTAAACTCTATTATGAGATTGTGTTGATCTATTTCACAATCAAAACATACGTGCAAGTATACACGGTCAACAAGTAATAAAGTGAAAGTAAAGTATCGTTCTCATGAGGAATATTTAATAGAAATCACCAAGTACTAGTTCTTAACCAAACTAATTTTATTTAAATAATCGCAATTTTTGATTTTTAAACTTAAGCAAACTAAATTAACTAATTAAACTAGATTACATTATAAATGAATTCAAATAAATAAAGATTAAGACTACAATATCCCCAATTATGAACTATAAACCAATTATCCAATTAACCCAATTACTACCCCACCTGAATTGTTAACAAGAATTCTAGTTGTTAAAAGCCTTTTCCCAAGTGAACAAATAACTTTTATTCAATTTAATTAATCATGCGATATTCCTATGAAAAATAATTAAAAAAAAACCCGTTAAATTCCAATTCCAAATTTGTTACATGTAGTGAACATATATTTCTATTCAATTCACGACCCTAATTATTCATCTCATGCAAATAATTAAGCATACATGTTATCATGTCCAGTTCCAACCCTAGATTTTATCTTCCGAATCCTTCTAGAATAACACAGTAATTATTGGCCAAATAATTAATCAATACGCACAAAACATGATAAACAATTCACTTGGACATAAATAATTGGAATAAATTAAATAATAAATTCATAAACATAAAAGATTCAATTTGTAGTCTTAACAAAAGATTTAGTTCATGATTAATGAATTAAGAATCCACAATTGAATAGACATTAAAAGATAAAAGTAAGAGAAGAGAAGAGATGAGAATAGAATAGAATCTGTTGTCAGCAAATCTCCATTTTCATCAAGCTCCTGCTCTTGATCTTCAATGGTCTCCAAGTTGCTTCAATCTCCAAAACTAATAAGAACTAGGGTTTATGTTCTAATCTAATGGAGTGTATCTCTAATCTTATCTATGTAATCTCCCTTTATTTTATGTCTTACATCGTGTCATTATAGGATACAAGTCCAATTTTTAGCTTAGGAACAAACCAAATCCAATTTGGAGTTAAAAAATTATCAAAATTTGCCCAAAAACGCGTCCAAGCTTGACCAAGCTCTAGCCTAGTGCCCCAACGCTGCTCATAGCATCTCGCACTGGGATTAGGCTATGTTTGGGCACCCTGGCTCTAGGCCCTTTTTCGAAAATTTTCTACTCCGACGTCCTTTGGGAAAATGGCCATAACTTCTTCATCCGAACTCCAATTTCGATTATTCAAGATGTTCCGGAAAGAGGAGAAGTATATCTACAACTTTAATTCTTTGAGGTTTTCGCAATAAGGCCTAGAACAATGTTGAAATCGGGTTTAAAGTGGCTGTTATGTAAATGATAAGCCGAAAACGCGCATCTAGCCACCCCAAACGTCGATCCAAGTAACTTTTATCCCAAATCCTATAAAACAACATAAAATATGCATGAATAGACACAAACAATTAAAAACATCTAAAAGATTAAGATCAAATGCACTCAATTCATGGGTATAAAACTCACTCATCAAATACCCCCAAACTTAAATATTTGCTTGTCCTCAAGCAAAAACACAAAAGAATTAAAAATAAACAACAGAACTCAACTATATGAATGTATATGCATGATCTACTTCCTAATATACCTACGAACCCAGTATTAAATCAGTATGATATATAGCAATAGGCCTCAAAGATACTAAAGATACTCAAACAATATATCCAATCAAGTCAAAATCCATAACTCTAACCAATTAGTCAATCCAAACCTGTCATCACCCATGTTGTGCATGTGTGCATGTTAACCATTATAACCGACCACAGTTCAAGGTAATCACATAACAAACTTCTTAGAAAGAAAATTTTAGTTCCAATTCAATTACTTTTTTGAACATGATAACTCCGGTTAAAACTAAGCAATTACCAAGTCTAAGGGTAAATACATGATTTGTGACGCCCCCAAAATTAGGTATACATCACCCATCTTGGATCGCCAGATACATGGTATAGAATTCAAAAACAACTTACTAATACAACTGTCGTGTACAATATGACAAAACATAAACTTTGAGTTTGAATACAAATATTTTCTACTAGAGATTATACAAACTCAAAAGGAGTCCCCATTACAATTATTATCACACTATTTCACAGAATAGTAAGGACTACTAATGCTATCCGCTGGACTATCACTCCGTTCCCCGACTTGTCCCAGTTATATTCTCATTTCCTGAAGAGAACAGTGAAAGGAAGGGTGAGCTCAACTAGCCCAGTATAAAATATTATGACTAAGATAATGCAGATTAAATTATCATTAGCCTCCAATAATGTTAAACTGATAAAATACAATAGACAACAAGTTTAACTACAGTGGAACAAACAATCCATTATAAGAGTCAAGTAGAGAATGAAATCTACTATCTTTTATGATTTAAAAAGTTTTTCATCACTTTTATCACTAAGACTCAACTCAATAAATAATCCACATCATTAAATCATCCCTGCACTACAGGCCAAGGATATTCTTTAGTATCATGACCACGAATTATCTATGCACTACGGGCCAAAGATAATCGTGTTTTCATCAACGGTCCTGATCATGCAATAAAATAATTCATCTTTGCTCACTTGGTAGAAGAAAATCCATAGCCATAATCATACCAAAAACTGTCCATCAATGCACTACGGGCCAATGAGGACTTTTAATTTTCACATCATTTGTAACATTACGGTCATGATTACACCGCATAATCCCTGGTCATAATTATACCAAGTACATCTATGCACCACAGGCCACAGATGACTTTCAACATAATATAAACATGAGGATGATGACAATGATATAAGAATTCAATAAAACAAGTTTATGAATTAATTTATCTATGAACCAATAACGTCCAAATTGTCAACATGATATTGCTTTGTAGAGTAAAATTCAAGAATGCTCAGAAGAATATTTCCATGGAAAGATACTGGATGAAGTGCAAATATCAAGGATATACCACTAATTTCATGGAGTATAGAAGTCAAAATTTTAATCATTTGAGTATAATACCGAATGGAATAACAAAAGATATCACCATACATGCGGTACTTCGCATAGACGGTTATTCCAACAGAATAATAATAACGGAACCAGGTCAGGTGAAATTCACACCGACATGATGTTCCAACAGAATAATAAACATTGAATAATAAATGATGGAACCAGGTCCGGCGTATAGCACAGACAGGATATTCTGACAGAATAATAAAGATGAAATAATAAAAATAGAACCAGGTCCAGCGTATAGCACAGACAGGATATTTCGACAGAATAATAAAGAAAAAATAATAGAAGAATGTCACCAAGTATAGGGTAGCCCGTGTATACAGGTTATTCCAACAGAACAATAAAAAAATGGAATAACAGAAGTTCTCTTCTTGAATACAAAACAATAATATCCCTTACCGTAAAATAATACTTGATATAAGAGTAGTGAAGTAGCAGAAAACTTTTCTTCTATCTCTCTATAGTCTCTCTCTATAGTTTCTCTGTCTAGAGTTCAGTGAATTAGTAAGAAAATAATGAAGGAATGAGCTTCTATTTATAGAAAAATGGAATGCATAGTAACTAATCCATGAACGGTCCAGATTGAATTACTTTAATCTGACGGTCCATATTTAAAGAAAAATCTTTTAAATAAAATATAATATATTCTATTTATATAAAAAGATTTTTACTATGCAAACACTATGCATAATAAAATATAATATATTCTATTTATAGAATAAATTTAATAAAATATTTTGTTTTATATAAAAAGTTTTTACTATGCAAAATACTATGCATAATAGAATATAATATATTCTATTTATAGAATAACTTTAATAAAGTATTCTGTTTTATATAAAAAGATGTTTCTATTTTATAACTTCTAAATC
Source organism: Panax japonicus (assembly GCA_020205505.1). NCBI lineage: Eukaryota > Viridiplantae > Streptophyta > Magnoliopsida > Apiales > Araliaceae > Panax > Panax japonicus. Next base: position 12,647,615 of record CM035111.1, read on the forward strand.
AACAATAATTGAATCAAATAATATGAGATACTATGCAGCAACTATTGTAGCAATAATTGAACAAAACTGAGTTACTTCTCACATAAATATCAATAATCAATACCGTGTGCTACTATGCAACAACGCGTATTACTGTACTTTTACTACCGAGTAGTTCAACAGTATCAACGGTAAAACTTTCGCCGTTATTTTCAATAAAATATTTTTGTCGTTTTCTCAATCCGACAATAATTCCGTTGAAGGGTCCACCAATGATTGTGTCGTCGTACGAATATTTCTTGTTTAAAACGAATATTCCCCGATCAATCGAATATAATATGACAACTTGTATACTTTGCAAAATTTATAAATATTACCCACAACTATAACATTATCTCAAATCCACACCATTATATTAAAAAAATATTTCGAGAAAATTAAATCTTTATTCATAAAATCTGGGGTCTCACAATCTCCCCTCCTTATGAAATTTCGCCCTCGAAATTTACATACGTACCTGGTATGTCGAAGAGGTGAAGATACCTTGACTTCATTTCAGATTCTAATTCTTGAGGTATAATCTGTGAGTGTTGAATACGATCCTTCTTATCTAAGATTTTAACACGTATCTCCTCATATGTTAAATCTTCTTCTATATCGTTTAGTTCTAATTTAATAATGTGGTTCGGGTCGTCCACATATTTACGTAACATCGATACGTTAAAAACGTTATGAACACGCGACATACTTGGCGGTAAAACGAGTCTATAAGCCATAGTTCCTACTCGATCGAGACTTTTAAATGGGCCAATTAAATCGAGGGTTGAGATTTCCTCTCTTCGTCGATTCTTGCTTCAAGAATAATGCCCTCTTGAACCTTCTTCTTCAAATTTATCAACTCCGGGTGTGTAGCTTGAGCGACTTTAACTTTATCGATTAAAGTCGATTCTACTCGTATATTCATTATCTTCACGTGGGTCCCTAGAGTCTTTAAATCTATCTTCATCACTTGTAAGTTATACGAAATGAGTCTTTGTGCTAACAACATCGCACTCGTAAATGCATCCGATCTTCTACTCAACACGTCAGCTATCACATTCGCTTTCCCATGATGGTATTGAATGGTACGATCGTAATCCTCAACAGCTCGAGTCAACGTCTTTGGCACGTTATACGTTCGTTTTAGTAGAAGAAATATTTATGGGTTTTAGAAATGGGTTTTGTAATGGGGTCAATACAAAATTCGATTTCACGCTCTAGGGGTAGGCTAAGAAGTTCTTCGAGAATACGTCAAGAAATTTATTAAAAATAGAAATATCATTCAAAATTGTGACTCTCATCCAAGACTTGGATAGCACGTCACATTGATACCTATCAACTTGTCACCGTCATTCACGACGTTGCCTATAGAAAGTCTGGCTTCGGTGCATTCCACACAAGAAAGTCAACAACGAAAGGACCAGGGATCTTTACTTATGGTTTGATATGATAATGATTGACTTTAGTGGTTTGGTTTCTTGAATTTGCATAACAGGCTGGTTAGAAATATGAAAGCTAACAACCTTATGAAAAGCATGATGAGTAGTTAACCAATCGATTCCTAAAATCGCATCAAAGACAAGTATTTTCAAAGAGACAAGATCAACACGTAACGTGAAAGTGTTGATTTAAATCAAACAAGATTTATAAACAGTGGAGGTAACGAAGGTTTCTCGCAATGGACTTGACATCACTATCCCAGCTGGACTTGACATCACCATACGATAAAATTGAGCTAGGTGACCTTCTCTTCCGCAATTAAAACACGCTTTGGATTGTTGCGTATAGTTTGGACGGATGTGTACCTCTTGTCCGCATTTGAAACATATGACCGATGGGCATTCTTCTTCCTTTGAAACGGGTGCTGGTGCAGACGTCTTCACGTCATTGTTGAACCTTCTCTTCTTAAAATGTCAATTCTTATTATCTTGGCCATGATTACCACCGAAATGGTTACCATTATTGGCATGATAATATCCCTCATGATGGTTATCGTTGTTCCGATGACCATTGCCACCGGTATGATTATTATCGTGTTGTTGGTCGTTGCCTTTTGGTTGTGCAGACTCATTATCGCGCTCCAATAACTGAGTCCTATTCACAACATCTCAATATAAACAAAGTTTATGAGAAATGAGGTATTGATGTATATTGGGTTTCAAACCTCGCAAAAACATTTGTGTCATTCGCTCCTCATTATCGACCAAATGGGATGCAAACCAGGAAAACTCCGCAAACTTAGCCTCGTACTGCGACACAATTATATTGTTTTGCTCCACCTTGATGAATTCTACCTTCTTCATGTGACGAATACTTTCAGAAAAGTACTTGTTATTGAATAATTCTTGGAACTTCTCCCAAGACATCTTGAGTGCGTCAGGCTGGGTACGTTTTACAGATTCCCACCAATGATCTCCTTCTTCACGCAACATAAAGGTGGCAAAAGGAACATTTTTCTCCTTGGAGCATCTCAAGACATCAAATATCTTGGTGATCTGCTTTAACCACGTCTCCGCCTTAAGTGGTTCTGGCTTTCCCAAAAACTCCGGTGGTCCCAGCTTCTTGAATTGCTTAGCAGTGACTAACCGTGGGTTGTTGTGACAACCCAAGAAATTAGACAAATTATTAAAATCTTAAATGATTGATTTAAGGTCAAATATTTGGACCCAGACAGGAAATAAGTGTATGGAATTGGCAGTTATGTAATAAAATTCCAAGAATTTCAAAAGTTTTGGACAAGACTTGAATTATGTGATAGACTGCAAGTGATAGTCTAGTAATGAGGTATAAGATTATGATAGATTTAAAATTCTTTTGAAGAATTATTAGGGATAAGTATCGAAGTGAATACTAGTCGGTATATTTGGTTACATATGTGAACCATAATGATTTAAGATCAAGGATTGATCAGATAAGTTATAACTTTAGCAAACTCTAAAGTTATGTTAATCATATGTTTATTAAGTTAGAAAAATCTAACGAACTGTTAGAAACCCTAACGATACGATCAGAAACTTTAATTTCAGTTTCGAGAATTTAAACCCTAATTTGGGAATCCTAATGCGAAGTATTAAACCTTAAGGGTTAAAAAGTTGTGTGTAAGGAATATGAACATTATGTGATGGTTTATCTTTGTTTATTATATAAACAAACAAAAGAAACTAGTGTAACCCTAATTATATATTAGGAATGATTGATTGAATAACTTAAGGGTTATGAGTTGCGGGAATAATAATATTTAAATATATACTAATTCTTAGAGATTTATTTTGTACATCTCGGTTAATTAATGTTATAACCTAATTTTAGCAAGTCTAATTGGGTTAAGGAAATGAATGGGCTTGTGAGTAAGGATTTATGTTATAATTGAGGAAATCGAAACCCTAAGTAAATGATTTGGGTTGGATGAGAATTAAAGGAATTGGACTATGTATATGTATAGTCCAAGTGTTGGCGAATGAAATTAGTTAGAGGCCCAATCAATACATTAATTGAGTGGCCCAAATATTTTTATTGTTAAGCCCAAAAGATTTAAGAGTGGCCCAAATTTGGAGCCCAATTGAAGGAATGGTACTTTAGACATTTGGGATAATAGATATTTCATTTACAAGAAACCAAACTTGGAGCTTAAAAAGGCCACATGGCCGGCTATTTAGAGAAGGAAGAAAGGGGAGATGAATGTAATAAGTGTTCACTTTAGTTGGTTACCAAATCTCACCAACTCCCCATGTGTCATTCTTTTGATTGTCCAACATGTTTGTTCTAGCTTGCAAGCAACATCTTGGTGGTTTAAAGAGGAAATAAAAAGAGAATGAGTGGAGAATGTAGAGAAATGAAGGCACATGGCCGGATATTGCTAGAGAAAAAGGAGAGTGAGTGTGGTCAATTGATAAAAAACTACACATAATAAAAGTCTAGCTTATATTTTTTTTTCTTTCATCTTTCTTCCAAGTTAGCAAAGAACTAAAGAGAGAGAGTGAGAGAAGAGGGCCATTCGGCAGCCATGGAGGAGAGAAAAGGGGAGGTCTAGGTGAGACATCCAAGCTCCATGATCAAACTAAGAAGAAGGGGAAGAAGAAAAGCTAAGGTATAACAAATAAATTTCTACTTCTGTAGTATATTTCTTTTGTGGTTTGATTTGATTTTTGACAACTTGAAGTTGGGATCTGGAGGTTTCAAACCTTAGATCTATGTGTATATAAGTGTTTCATGTTTAGATATAACCTTTTTGAAGATCAAAAGTTAGACCTAAAGTATGAAATGGAGGTTAGGTTTTTTAAAAGATAGAAAACCTAAAATTTTCTTAGCTTTGATTGTGTTTGAAGCTTGTTTGATGAAATAAGAAACTTTGTTTCTAAACTAAAAAACTATGTATATACTTTGGATCTACCCATAATGGGTGTTAAATTAATGGAAATAAAAGGAAGAGAAAAATGTAATTTTTCCGGAAAAGTTTGAACTTTTAAAGTGTGAGCTAGGTTTTGATATTTCTGGAAATCTATGATGGATATTTGTGATTTATGTTCTTGGAATGCTAGATCTATGTGTGAAGGATAAAAACCCTTTGGAATCACTCAAATAGGTTGAAAAATGAGCAAGTTATGGAATTTTTCCCAAACTACTCAAAGATAAGAAAACTGTTAGAAGGACAGTTTTTACTAGCCACTTTCAGGCTGAATTCCGGGAGCATAACATGTCCAAATATGGATTGTGATAGATCGAAATTGTAGATCAGAAAGATACGAATCAAAAAAAATTGACGGATCATTAATCGGAGTTATAGATTTCATTTTATTTAAGTTTTGGTGAAGGACTCCAAAACTACCAAATGACAAAAAGTTGCTGCCCAAAATTTTCCGGGGGCTGTTTCAGACATTTATTTAATGAGAAAAATTCCAGGCTTTTGGAAAATGAAAATATATGGTATTATGTAGCTCGTGTCCAAAAATGAGCTAATTCTGAGTTAAAACGACCAAGTTATGACCGTTCTAATTTTAGTGATTTTTCGACGGAAATCGCTATAAACGGAGTTCTACAACTCCGATTGCCACGAAATTTAACATGGAGCATCACGTTAACATATATAATGTTATGCCAAGAGATGGAAATTACTGGAGTTAAGCACGAGGTAGCTAATTTCTTAAGCTTTGCACTAGAAATGATTTTTGAAAAATACTAAAGGAAGTTAGAAAATTATGGAAAAATACTTTTTATGCATGAAATACATGTATATGTGTTTGACCAAAGGATAAAAAAATAATAAACTAATTTGGTATTTTTGTAAAACGGATATAGAATTCAGCTTGCTGGATTGTGTAAATTGTGAATCCAGTTTGCTGGATTAGAAAATCTGATGAATATAGCTTGCTGGATTGAAAAGAAGTTGACTGAATTGATGGATTGGTGAATCCAGATTGCTGAATTAGAAATTTGGTTGCTAGATTTAAAATCCAGATTGCTGAATTAGTATTTAACTTACTAAGTGTTAGCGAATGACTTATGAAATAAAAAAGGCGAGTGTTAAATCATATAAATGTGATTCTAAGTAATTGTTAAGTGCTTAGGCAGAGTTTAATTGAACTTAAACTCGATATTTATTCCGACTAGACCGTCGAGATATTAAAATTGTGTCGGTTTCAACTCAAACATAATAGTCTAACCCGATACGAAGTTTTATGTGCTGTATAGACTTATAAGATTATGTGTTATGTGTTTAGGTTATCCTGTGACACCCCCAAATCCGGGTTACCTGACTCCCGAGTTTGGTGTTCACAATCCACAATATAAATAACATTTAACTACCCATATAATATATAGATAGTATCTTACATAAGTTTTTATCAGAGTTTCTTAATACATCAGCCAGGTTTTCTAACCTTAACTTTACAAACATACCCTTTAGTTATACAAAAAGGGTTCACAATACAACATAATAAATATGTTCAACATAACTAATTTATAACTACGCCTTTTCCCTTGTCCTTTGCAGCACCTCCTGCAACTTCGTCTCTAGCTGAAAAATTTTATTTAACAAGGGTGAGCAACTAATTTGCTCCGCAAGTTAAGACATACAATAAATGTATAAGAATTCAAAACAACAGTCTATCTAGTTTGATAGAATGAAATCAAAGTTCGGGGAACTTTGAAATAGCTGAACAAATCGTTATTCAATAAAAAGTTTTCTCGTATTTTATACCATAATAATTCAATAATGAAAGAGTACAACGCTTTCAAAGTTTCTACGATATTCTAATGAATAATCAAGAATCAATTCTATGAAATATCAAAGTGGAATGTTTTCCAGATTTAATACTGAGCGATCACACAAGATCTTGAACTTATTTTCTTGGGTAGATATCAAAGATTTACTTTGATAAATACTCAGGTGTATCAGATAACCTTAAAGATTAAATCATACCCTTCTGCAAGTACAACAAGTGATCAGCTTATTATACCCTATATTATGCATAATACTCAAAACGCACGCAAAGGTCGAATTCACGACCAACAAAATGTTCCATTTATATAAAAGGTTGTTCTTCTCAGTCTTAGAATCAAGATTTTGATTTTACAACGAAATACTGGTATTTCAAATTTTATTTACTTCTCGGTCGAGCCAAAATAATTGGCATCGATCTGTCAATAATAATTGAATTTATTTTCTCGAATCTACCAAGTTCTAACAATTGTTCGTCTAGCCAGAATAATTAGCTAAGACATTTCTCATTATAATTTGACAATAAACATGAATTATCTGTACTGTCAATTCCAACTTCTACAGATATGAATATCCAACAACAGTAATTCTACGAATATATATTTTCTAATTCACTAATTTAAATTTCAACAATAAATCCCTGGATGTGGCATAATTAGCAATAATTATCCACCAATAATAATTGAATGAAATAACTCAAGGTTGAGTTAGGGAACTTGCCTCTTCCGCTGATTACGGCTACACAAAATACTTATCTGCTTTCGAAAGACCTATAACCAATAATATCGGTCTAACAATTAGCACAATAATGCACAGAACACACAACACTGTAATTTACAGTCAAACTTCTCCTAAACACATTACCAGCATAGCCACAACAGTGTTTATAACCTTTATAAACACTTAACAAGTCAAACTAATTCAGTCTGGTTGGACTTTGGTCCATTCTCGGTGTTCTGGTCACCCTATTCGACAATTAACACATTTATCTATCAATTTAAACTTGGTCTCTAAGCTTCAATATTAATTTAGATAAGTCAATTATCATTAATAATATTTTTCGGAAGCTTTTAATAATTATCAAACAATTATTATAATTTATAATAATTTTTCAAATATCAGAATCATTTTTAAATGATTTAATTATTAATATTTAATGATATCAAAATATTAATAACATACTTTTCAAAATATTAAAGTTATCACCAATAACTTCAAATATTTTTAAATCATCAATATTCTACTTAAATGATTTTTAAAATAATTAAAATCATTTTTAAATCATCACCATTAATATATAAATATTAATGAAATTATTATCCAAATATTAAAAGTCATTAATTATAACTTAAAATATTTTTAAACCATTTTTCTCGTTTTTAAATCAATAAAATCATTTCTAATTCATTTATTTAATATAATAATTAAATAAATCAAACATCATTAATATTAATTTATTAATGAAAATTTTTCAAAAATATTGAAAATTATATTTTATAATTTAAAATATTTTCTAACACTTTATTCTCAATTAAAATGATTTTTAAATCATTAAAATTATTTTTATCTTATTTATTTAATTTAATAATCAAATAAATCTAATATCATTAATATTAAATTGTTAATGAAAAATCTCCAAAAATATTAAAAGTTATATTTTATAACTCAAAATATTTTAAATACATTATTCTTATTTAAAATGATTTTTCATAATATAAAATCATTTTCTCTAATTTATTTAATACACTAATTAAATAAATTAAATACCTTTAATATTTAAATAATTATAAATATTAAAGAAAAATATTCCAATTGGTCAAAAATTATTTTTCATAATTTAAAATAATTTTTAAAACCATTTTTGGTAATTTTTAGAATTTATTTCTATTTTTAAATAATTTTCGGAATATTCAGAAAATAAAATAAATAAAACCGTCGCTATAGGTCTTTAGCGACAAAAAACGTCGTTGTAGGTGTTCTTGAGCCCAAGAACACTGACAGCCGATTAACAACATGCCTTGTTTGACCAGCCATAGATTTTAATCCATGCATGTTCCTGGCCAAATTAAACCTTGATCGTGTACTACTCATTTAATTCTCCAATTATCAACCATCAATTGGCTCAAACAACAACCCAGATTCAAGATCTGAGCCTCGCAAAACAGTGTCAGAGCTGTTCTGGGTTTTCTGGGCAACCCAGAAACCCAGACAGTTTCGTGGTACTACTTTGGGGCTTGATTATCTTCATGATCTGACCATAACATTGATGTTATTAAGGTCTAAACCTCTAGTCCACATGACAAGGAACAAGTATATAACACAATTTTAGTCCAAACATAATAGAATCAGAATTTATGGTTCGGTCAATCACTGGCAAAAACTTAGTTCATACGTTTTCTGGAAATTCCAGAAAACAGACATTCATGTCGACTAAGCTAGTTTGACTAGCCACTCTAATCACTACGATGATGGTTTGAAAAATGTAAGGACATATTAGTATAGTAGATCTAGCAGGCTACAACTTGGTCACAAACAAAACATCAAACAACACAACGCCTGTCAGATCCGGAGCTTGAAAAACGTTGTCAGACGCTCTTTAACACTTTCTGGGTTACCCAGAAAGTTCATGGTCATGCCCGGTCAACGGGTTTTGACCATGAATAACTTCAAATCTAGACATCAACTATCTGTAATACCACTTCCAGGTTAAAGACAACATGTCATGCTACATATTAAAGCTTTAAAACAACTCAAATCATATACGAGCAAGGATTGATAGCCACTGACATTTGGTTGTCAGACGACCTTTAGAGCGCAAGAACAGTTTTGAAAAAATTTAATTTTTACCAACTTTGATGCTATGGATCTATGATAGATCATCATAGATCATCTAAAAACATCTTCTAGCAATATCTTAAACACATAAACACAAAAATTTCTCAAGCAACAAAAATCAAAAATAAAAATAGGGTTATACCTTCTCTTGAATAATTTTCGATCTTGGCTCTCCAATCTGTTTATGATTGATATTGAGGCTGTTTCTAGGACTGATTTACTACAGATTTTCGTGGGTTTAGTGGAGAGAGAGAGTAGGTGAGAGCAAGTTGCAAAAATGACTAATAAAATGGACTTTCTCTCTCTTGAATCACTTATATAATGCTTGATATTGCTTGGATCTGATATAATTCGGCTGGGAGTTGATATTTTGTGTCACACAAGTCAAATGAGTTGTTCACCAACTCTTGATTTGGCAAGATCTTCAAGTAATCTAATAAAAATCCCATAAAGGGCATTTTTGTCATTAGCAAATTAATTTAAATAGTAAACATGGAATTTTTACAAATCCTTAGGGTTTGGGGCTTGGATTAGGGTTTATGATTTGAACCCTTTAGGTATTAAAAATTCTAGTTCCCACAATTTTCAAATTTAGGGTTTATAATTTAGACAATAAAATTCCTAAAATACAATTATGTTTTCTAAATAGAAAAATTAATATACAAAATATAATTAGAACTTTCTAATCATATTTAAGTTTAACAAACACTTTAGGCATGCTAATAAAAATTAGGGTTGCCTAATTAGGGTTTAAAATTCCTGGTTTTGAAATTAGGGTTTCTCGGCGTACAATTAGGGTTTTTTAATTGTACAATTTATTTTCTAAATTTAAGATTAGGGTTTCTAATCCCATATTAAGGTTTATTAATTATAAACCCCATCCAGTCAACTATTGGTCAACATTTCTAAACAGTACAAACACATAATCAACAATACAATTATTTTAATTGTATTTTTTATCGAATCCTTATCCGAAAATTAGGGTTAGGGTTTTCTAAAGTTGTTAAGCACAACTCTACTCTAAATTTATTAGTCAATACACAAATTGACTTTCTCGAGACTCGTATCACAGATACTTGTCACCAAATTGATAATTAATATTAATATTAATTAAAAAAAATTATTCTCAAATTTTGGATTATTCGAAATCCTGGGTTATCACATTCACCCCTCCTTAAAAGGATTCCGTCCTCAGAATCACTGTTTTCTTATTCTCTACAATCTTTTAAAGTTGTATCATCAATTTATTTTGATCAACACAATATTACTTTGTGTTTCAAATTCTAACCTGTGACTTAAATCTATTAAAGAAAACTAGTTCACAGAATTATCTAAATCACAATACTCGCGTAATTAAATTTCTAAACGACATCATTACCTGCTACTACCTCCTGAGTAGCCACTGCATCTAGCGCCGTCATGTTGAATGTACGGGCGGTTGATCTTTCTGGCTGTGCAGGTCCTCGGATTGCCAAGGTTCCACTACCAGGTCCCTTATTGGCGCTTTCCTTCTCACCATTCTTCTTCGGACAGTTCCGCACCAGATGACCAGTCAATCCACATGCATAGCAACCTTGAATCTTTTTTGGACTGGGACAATTTGGCGACATATGCCCCTCTTATCCGCAGTTGTAACAAACCCCCTTCTTCTTCAAATAAACTCCCGTATGATTTTTCCCACAATTTACACAAGGCCCTCCTCCTTTCTTATTCCCTTCAGCTTTACTACCTGATTGAGTATTTTCGCTCCACTTCCTCTTGTTTGGGTTACTACCACCACTACTTCCACCCTCATTGGTATTCTTCTTCTTCTCTTGATAAAAATGAGATGCAGCCTCGCTTCCTCCTTCCGCAATTAATGCTTTCTCCAATAAAGCCTCAAAAGTGTTGATCTGCAGCACAACTACTTTGTTGTAAATCCCCGGCTTCAATCCGTTCTCGAATCTTCTTGCTTTTCTAGCTTCGGTGTCCACCTGCTGAGGTACTAATCACGCCAATTCGTTGAATTTAGCAGCATACTCTGAAACAGACATATTATCCTGCTTAAGTTCCAAGAACTTAACTTCCATCCCAGCTTGCATACTCGGTGAGAAGTAGTTCTCAAAGAACAACTCCTTAAATCTTGTCCATGTTACTACCGTCGTACCCGCTCTTGCTTGATTGGTTTCCCACCAATAATTGGCTTCTCCCTTCATTAAGTATGTTGCAAAAGCCGTCTTTTGCTCTTCCGCCACACGCGCAATCACGAACGCTTTCTCCATCTCCTTCACCCAAGTTTGGGCTTTGATTGGATCCGTAGTCCCCTTGAATTTAGGCGGTCCTACCGCTTTAAAATTCTTAAAATTAGCCAATCTATCGGCTGGCTGATTCCTTGGTCTTCCCCTGACTGGAGCCCTATTTTTGATAGCTTGGGCCAGAATATCCATAAAATTCTGCATCGGGTCCACTTGACCTCCTTCGTTATTCACCGATTGTTCTTCTCGTTGGTTTCGATTCTGTCGTCTAGGTGACATGATCAATTCTTAACACAATAAGAATTTAACACATAATTCTCAAGTAATTGCATATTTATTCAAATAGCACATAGTACCTATAGTACTTAACACATATAAATATCCCTTTAAAATAATACTAGGGTTAACACACACAACTTTACAAAAGTTGTAATTCCCCAACTTTACACAAAAAGTTGACATTCTCCAATTACACATTACTATTTCCAGTTCATCAAACTTACCACACTTAGGAGTTCAGTAACTTGCCACAAACATATGAGTGTATGAACTTATCCTAGTCAGACCTTTGGCATCCATTCGCTGAGGGGTTCAGGACATTTCATATAATTATTAGTCATGAACATACCATAAGTATGAGTTTTAAGAACACACAATTTCAATTTAATCTTATATTCATATAGAAAATAAAGATTTCATTCATACAAACATATATTTACATATGTTCAAACATCGTTCTTGATATTACATATCTTAATATCAGAAACTTCTACCAAAAGATACTATTACATATATCTAAGTTGTCTACCGACCACTTCCTTCACCAATATTCTTCTTGTTGGGACACTTGTTGAATCCGTGACCCGTCTGCCCACATGAAAAACACTTCCTCAAATTTGGCTTAGGACAATGCAAAGAGATATGTCCTTCCTGCTTACAGTTGAAGCACACGTCTTCCACATCATGCATTCCCCCATGTGAGTTTTGCCACACTTATTGCAGGCTTTCTTTTTCTTCGGGTTCGAATTTACAGAGTTGTCACTGTCATTGTTCCTTTTTATTTTCTTCTTGTCCTTCTTGCCGGTTCATTCAGATGATCCACCACCTTCAGCCTTCATTCGTTCCACCTGCGCTTTTAGCTCATTCCGTTCTTCAGTCATTTCACGTAATGCCCGCTCCGTCTTCCACAATTCCTCTAAAAGAAATACTTTTCTTCGGAGTTCTTGGACTTCCATAGATAGCTGATCTTGTTCACTAACCTTGATCTTATTCTTTAGTTCTACCCTAGCTTCTTCAGACTCCGCTTCTTCATCACCACTTAGATACAGCTCAGGATAATCGTCATGATCGCTCCCAAGATTAATCATTGGTTCATCTTTCCCCACTTCTTCAACCGATTCGCTCTGTGCTGGCACCTCGGCTATTGGCATTGGTGCGACAGCCGCTGGCTTCTCCGTACTCATTTCATCTTCTCCCGACATCCTACAATCAGTTTTACACAACTTGATTAGTACTTCACCAGTATAAATTTCTCTCACTACGAATTTACTTATCTTACTATCGATACACTTCAACGATCCCTCACTTAGTACTCTAAATGAGTATTCTCTATCTCGCTATTGTCATAATCCTAGGGTTTTTCCCCCCTACCCCACTTAAGGTTTATAACCTACAGCTCCACTACCAGCTGGTGACACCTTGGTCACTACAGCTCTGATACCAACCTGTGACACCCCCAAATCCGGGTTACCTGACTCCCGAGTTTGGTGTTCACGATCCACAATATAAATAACATTTAACTACCCATATAATATATAGATAGTATCTTACATAAGTTTTTATCAGAGTTTCTTAATACATCAGCCAGGTTTTCTAACCTTAACTTTACAAACATACCCTTTAGTTATACAAAAAGGGTTCACAATACAACATAATAAATATGTTCAACATAACTAATTTATAACTACGCCTTTTCCCTTGTCCTTTGCAGCACCTCCTGCAACTTCGTCCCTAGCTGAAAAATTTTATTTAACAAGGGTGAGCAACTAATTTGCTCCGCAAGTTAAGACATACAATAAATGTATAAGAATTCAAAACAACAGTCTATCTAGTTTGATAGAATGAAATCAAAGTTCGAGGAACTTTGAAATAGCTGAACAAATCGTTATTCAATAACAAGTTTTCTCGTATTTTATACCACAATAATTCATTAATGAAAGAGTACAACGCTTTCAAAGTTTCTACGATATTCTAATGAATAATCAAGAATCAATTCTACGAAATATCAAAGTGGAATGTTTTCCAGATTTAATACTGAGCGATCACACAAGATCTTGAACTTATTTTCTCGGGTAGATATCAAAGATTTACTTTGATAAATACTCAGGTGTATCAGATAACCTTAAAGATTAAATCATACCCCTCTTCAAGTACAACAAGTGATCAGCTTATTATACCCTATATTATGCATAATACTCAAAACGCGCGCAAAGGTCGAATTCACGACCAACAAAATGTTCCCTTTATATAAAAGATTGTTCTTCTCAGTCTTAGAATCAAGATTTTGATTTTACAACGAAATACTGGTATTTCAAATTTTATTTACTTCTCGGTCGAGCCGAAATAATTGGCATCGATCTGTCAATAATAATTGAATTTATTTTCTCGAATCTACCAAGTTCTAACAATTGTTCGTCTAGCCAGAATAATTAGCTAAGAAATTTCTCATTATAATTTGACAATAAACGGGAATTATATGTACTGTCAATTCCAACTTCTACAGATATGAATATCCAACAACAGTAATTCTACGAATATATATTTTCTAATTCACTAATTTAAATTTCAACAATAAATCCCTGGACGTGGCATAATTAGCAATTATTATCCACCAATAATAATTGAATGAAATAACTCAAGGTTGAGTTAGGGAACTTGTCTCTTCCGCTGATTACGGCTACACAAAATACTTATCTGCTTTCGAAAGACCTATAATCAATAATATCGGTCTAACAATTAGCACAATAATCCACATAACACACAACACTGTAATTCACAGTCAAACTTCTCCTAAACACATTACCGCATAGCCACAACAGTGTTTATAACCTATATAAACACTTAACAAGTCAAACTAATTCAGTCTGGTTGGACTTTGGTCCATTCTCGGTGTTCTAGTCACCCTATTCGACAATTAACACATTTATCTGTCAATTTAAACTTGGTCTCTAAGCTTCAATATTAATTTAGATAAGTCAATTATCATTAATAATATTTTTCGGAAGCTTTTAATAATTATCAAACAATTATTATAATTTATAATAATTTTTCAAATATCAGAATCATTTTTAAATAATTTAATTATTAATATTTCATAATATCAAAATATTAATAACATACTTTTCAAATATTAAAGTTATCACCAATAACTTAAAATATTTTTAAATCATCAATATTCTACTTAAATGATTTTTAAAATAATTAAAATTATTTTTAATATCATCACCATTAATATATAAATATTAATGAAATTATTATCCAAATATTAAAAGTCATTAATTATAACTTAAAATATTTTTAAACCATTTTTCTCATTTTTAAATGATTTTTAAATCAATAAAATCATTTCTAATTCATTTATTTAATATAATAATTAAATAAATCAAACATCATTAATATTAATTTATTAATGAAAATTCTTCAAAAATATTGAAAATTATATTTTATAATTTAAAATATTTTCTAACACTTTATTCTCAATTAAAATGAATTTTAAATCATTAAAATTATTTTTATATTATTTATTTAATTTAATAATCAAATAAATCTAATATCATTAATATTAAATTGTTAATGAAAAATCTCCAAAAATATTAAAAGTTACATTTTATAACTCAAAATATTTTTAAATATATTATTCTTATTTAAAATGATTTTTCATAATATTAAATCATTTTCTCTAATTTATTTAATACACTAATTAAATAAATTAAATACCTTTAATATTTAAATAATTATTAATATTAAAGAAAAATATTCCAATTGGTCAAAAATTATTTTTCATAATTTAAAATAATTTTTAAAACTATTTTTGGTAATTTTTAGAATTTATTTCTATTTTTAAATAATTTTTGGAATATTCAGAAAATAAAATAAATAAAACCGTCGCTATAGGTCTTTAGCGACAAAAAGCGTCGCTGTAGGTGTTCTTGAGCCCAAGAACACTGACAGCCGATTAACAATATGTCCTTGTTTGACCAGCCATAGATTTTAATCCATGCATGTTCCTGGCCAAATTAAACCTTGATCGTGTACTACTCATTTAATTCTCCAATTATCAACCATCAATTGGCTCAAACAACAACCCAGATTCAAGATCTGAGCCTCGCAAAACAGTGTCAGAGCTGTTCTGGGTTTTCTGGGCAACCCAGAAACCCAGACAGTTTCGTGGTACTACTTTGGGGCTTGATTATCTTCATGATCTGACCATAACATTGATGTTATTAAGGTCTAAACCTCTAGTCCACATGACAAGGAACAAGTATATAACACAATTTTAGTCTAAACATAACAGAATCAGAATTTATGGTTCGGTCAATCACTGGCAAAAACTTAGTTCATACGTTTTCTGGAAATTCCAGAAAACAGACATTCATGTCGAGTAAGCTAGTTTGACTAGCCACTCTAATCACTACGATGATGGTTTGAAAAATGTAAGGACATATTATTATAGTAGATCTAGCAGGCTACAACTTGGTCACAAACAAAACATCAAACAACACAACACCTGTCAGATCCGGAGCTTGAAAAACGTTGTCAGACGCTCTTTAACACTTTCTGGGTTACCCAGAAAGTTCATGGTCATACCCGGTCAACGGGTTTTGACCATGAATAACTTCAAATCTAGACATCAACTATCTGTAATACCACTTCCAGTTTAAAGACAACATGTCATGTTACATATTAAAGCTTTAAAACAACTCAAATCATATACGAGCAAGGATTGATAGCCACTGACATTTGGTTGTCAGACGACCTTTAGAGCTCAAGAACAGTTTTGAAAAACTTTAATTTTTACCAACTTTGATGCTATGGATCTATGATAGATCATCATAGATCATCTAAAAACATCTTCTAGCAATATCTTAAACGCATAAACACAAAAATTTCTCAAGCAACAAAAATCAAAAATAAAAATAGGGTTATACCTTCTCTTGAATAATTTTCGATCTTGGCTCTCCAATCTGTTTATGATTGATATTGAGGCTGTTTCTATGACTGATTTACTACAGATTTTCGTGGGTTTAGTGGAGAGAGAGGGTAGGTGAGAGCAAGTTACAAAAATAACTAATAAAATGGACTTTCTCTCTCTTGAATCACTTATATAATGCTTGATGTTGCTTGGATCTGATATAATTCGGCTGGGAAGCTGATATTTTGTGTCACACAAGTCAAATGAGTTGTTCACCAACTCTTGATTTGGCAAGATCTTCAAGTAATCTAATAAAAATCCCATAAAGGGCATTTTTGTCATTAGCAAATTAATTTAAATGGTAAACATGGAATTTTTACAAATCCTTAGGTTTGGGGCTTGGATTAGGGTTTATGATTTAAACCTTTAGGTATTAAAAATTCTAGTTCCCACAATTTTCAAATTTAGGGTTTACAATTTAGACAATAAAATTCCTAAAATGCAATTATGTTTTCTAAATAGAAAAAGTAATATACAAAAATATAATTAGAACTTTTTAATCATATTTAAGTTTAACAAACACTTTAGGCATGCTAATAAAAATTAGGGTTGCCTAATTAGGGTTTAAAATTCCCGGTTTTGAAATTAGGGTTTCTCGGCGTACAATTAGGGTTTTTTAATTGTACAATTTATTTTCTAAATTTAAGATTAGGGTTTCTAATCCCTTATTAAGGTTTATTAATTATAAACCCCATCCAGTCAACTATTGGTCAACATTTCTAAACAGTACAAACACATAATCAACAATACAATTATTTTAATTGTATATTTTATTGAATCCTTATCCGAAAATTAGGGTTAGGGTTTTCTAAAGTTGTTAAGCACAACTCTACTCTAAATTTATTAGTCAATACACAAATTGACTTTCTCGTGACTCGTATCACAGATACTTGTCACCAAATTGATAATTAATATTAATATTAATTAAAAAAAAAATTATTTTCAAATTTTGGATTATTCGAAATCCTGGGTTATCACATATCCTATATATAAATATAACAGTATTATACTGTGATGATATTATTCTAATATTGGAGATCTATATTATTAATATTAGGTCTTCGGGTAAAGCGTTATAAATTGCGTTGCGGTAATCAACGGTTCAGGCAAGTTTCTTTGTACTTAACTCTAATAAGAGTATTTTATACAAGCTTATGGTTAATCATTGCTGATTGCCATGAAAATTGTACTATGTACATCTTGCATGTATAAGTCAGATATGAAAGGCTGATCACCTTCAGTACCAGTTGGTTCAGAAATGTTTGTTCATGTTTAAAACTTGTTCAGTCAAAAATTTGTTTGTGCTAGTTCTCAATTATATTGATGAATTATAGCAAGCTCATTATTCATACTCTTCAATCATGATATATCGTTATATTGTTGTATATAAACTTGCTGGGCAACTTTCATGCTCACCCTTACTATATCATGATAAAACATTGCAGATAATGCGAATGCGTTCGGATACAGGAAAAGGTTTAGGCCAAGTTCAGCTTGGGATATAAAGTGCGGCTAGTTTGTAATAGCGTATTTTGATAAATGTGTTGTATTTTAGATAGTTTATGAATTGTGTAAAAGTTAAGGTTACTCGACCTTGGGGAATAGTGTGTAATGTATTGTATAAACAATTTATGTTTATATCTTCCATAAATAGTTATAGAATGATTAGTGTACCGAATCCGCGGCGATTTGGGGCCCGGATTCAGGGCTACTACAGTTGCCATTGTTTCCTCCTGCATTATGAATAGGAGCCGCCTTCGCCTGATGTTGTATGAATTCTTAAAAGTTCTTAAACGTACCGTTGTTCGTCAATTGATCAGTGTTGTTATTTACATGAGGATTATCGCCATCCTGTTGCACATTGTCCTGATTATTGATCTGTGGAGAATCAACAGTCTCCTGTGCTCCATTGCTATTCTCAACATTCTCGGATGCCATTTTCAAACTCTTCAACAAAACAAGGGTTAATTGACATGCAACATATTATCACTATACTCTGACCGACCAATCAAATACCAAATAAACTTAGGTAGGTCATACTAGCGAAGGAATTCCCCGTCTCTCCCCTCCTAGTTCTAGTCTCACATCTTAGCCAATGATCATATCCCTAAGCTTTGATACCAACTGTGATACCCCCCAAATTAGGTATACATTACCCATCTTAGGTCGCCAGATACATGGTACAGAATTCAAATACAACTTACTAATACAATTGTCGTGTACAATACGACAAAACATAAACTGTGAGTTTGAATACAAATATTATCTACTAGAGATTACACAAACTCAAAAGGAGTCATCATTACAATTATTATCACACTATTTCACAGAATAGTGAGGACTACTAATGCTAATCCTCTGGACCATCACTCCATTCTCCGACTCGTCCCAGTTATATTCTCATTTCCTGAAGAGAATAGTGAAAGGAAGGGTTAGCTCAACTAGCCCAGTAAGAAATATTATGACTAAGATAATACAGAATAAATTATCATTAGCCTTTAACAATGTTAAACTGATAAAATAGAATATACATCAAGTTTAACTGCAGCGAAATAAGCAATCCATTAAAAGAGCCAAGTAGAGAATGAAATCTACTATCTTTTATGATTTAAAAAGTTTTTCATCACTTTTATTGCTGAGGCTCAGTTCAATAAATAATCCACATCATTAAATCATCCCTGCACTACAGGCCAAGGATATTCTTTAGTATCACGACCATGAATTATCCATGCACTACGAGCCAAAGATAATCGTGTTTTCATCAACGGTCCTGATCATTCAATAAAACAATTCATCTTTGCTCCCTTGGCCGAAGAGAATCCATAGCCATAATCATACCAAAAACTGTCCATCAATGCACTATGGGCCAATGAGGACTTTTAATTTTCACATCATTTGTAACATTACGGTCATGATTACACCGCATAATCCCTGGTCACAATCATACCAAGTCAATCTATGAACTACAGGCCACAGATGACTTTCAACATAATATAAACATGAGGATGATGACAATGATATAAGAATTCAATAAAATAAGTTCAAGAATTAATTTATCCATGAGCCAATAACGTCTAAATTGTCAACATGATACTTCTTTGTAGAGTAAAATTCAAGAATGCTTAGAAGAATATTTCCATGGAAAGATACTGGATGAAGCGAAAATATCAAGGATATTCCACTAATTTCATGGAATATAGAACTCAAAATTTTAAATAACTGAGTATAATACCGAATGGAATAACAAAAGATATCACCATGCATGCGGTACTTCGCATAGACGGTTATTCCAACAAAATAATAATAACAGAACCAGGTCAGGTGAAATTCACACCGACAAGATGTTCCAACAGAATAATAAATGCGGAATAATAAATGATGGAACCAGGTCCGGCGTATAGCACAGACATGATATTCTGACAGAATAATAAAGATGAAATAATAAAAATGGAACCAGGTCCGGCGTATAGCACAGACAAGATATTCCAACAGAATAATAGAAGAATATCACCAAGTATATGGTAGCCCGCGTATACAGGTTATTCCAACAGAACAATAAAGAAATGGAATAACAGAAGTTCTCTTCTTGAATACAAAAGAATAATATCCCTTATCGTAAAATAATACTTGATATAAGAGTAGTGAAGTAGCAGAAAACTTTTCTTCTATCTCTCTATAGTCTCTCTCTCTATAGTTTCTCTCTCTAGAGTTTAGTGAATTCGTAAGAAAATAATAAAGGAATGAGCTTCTATTTATAGGAAAATGGAATGCATAGTAACTAATCCATGAACGGTCCAGATTGATTTACTTTAATCTGACGGTCCATATTTAAAGATAAATCTTTTAAATAAAATATAATATATTCTAGTTATAGAAAAAGATTTTTACTATGCAAATACTATGCGGGCACTATGCAAACAATATGCATAATAAAATATAATATATTCTATTTATAGAATAACTTTAATAAAGTATTCTGTTTTATATAAAAAAATTACTATGCAAAACACTAAGCATAATAGAATATAATATATTCTATTTATAGAATAACTTTAATAAAGTATTTTATTTTATATAAAAAGATGTTTCTATTTTATTACGTTAATAATACGAATAAAACAAAACTTCTAAATCAACAATAATTGAATCAAATAATGTGAGATACTATGCAGCAACTATTGTAGCAATAATTGAACAAAACTGAGTGACTTCTCACATAAATATCAATAATCAATACAGTGTGCTACTATACAACAACGCGTATTACTGTACTTTTACTACCGAGTAGTTCAACAGTATCAACGGTAAAACTTCCGCCGTTATTTTCAATAAAATATTTTTGTTGTTTTCTCAATCCGACAATAATTCCGTTGTGGGGTCCACCAATGAATGTGTCGTAGTACGAATATTTCCTGATAAAACGAATTTTCCCCGACCAATCGAATATAATATGACAACTTTCATACTATGCAAAATTTATAAATATTACCCACAACTATAACATTATCACAAATCCACACCATAATATTAAAAAAAATATTGAGAAAATTAAATCTTTATTCATAAAATCTGGGGTCTCATATGATTTATTTCTAATTTTATATAATCACGAGGGCATTTTTGCTCTTTCTCGTGTTTTATTCATTTTTTTATTCTCATGGTTGTGCAATATCTTATTCCCTTAGGCTTTTCAATGCTACATTAAGACCTTAGGGCGCTAGGTGTAAAGAAAATCCCATCGGGCTTACTTACTCAAGTAATAAAGTCCACAAAACTAGACAAGCACGCCAATGTGTTTATTCTTTTTCTTTTTCTGGATTTTCTATATTTTTTTCTTTTCATCATTTCTTTTTTTCTTTTTTTTTAATTTTCATTTTGTACATATATATACCCATAGATTCCTCCAAACTCAAGCTTTTACGTCATTCCAACCTTTACCGCAAGTTCACTAATTTCCTTAAATTTTAACCAAGATTTTCCCTCAGAAACAAATTATGAAACCCTTGAACCAAGTGGATTAAAATAGTTAAACTTTAACTGCTAACCGATTACATAAGTTTCAAACTGGCTCAGATTATCATCATGATTAAAATTAGAACCCATCATCAATTATCAACATTGTTCAGGTTAACATGCAAAACCAATCTTATCATAGGCCGAGCTAAGACCACTCCAACCAATCGCACAAATTAATGCAAAAAAATAAAAAAAAAATGCAATTATACTACATGAACACATACTAATGCAACACATATATGAATATGCAATTAACTACCATGTATTATATACACACTAAATGCAAGAACACAATGCTAACACGTAAAATTAACGAACTATAATCCAAATAACTAACTATATGCAATACACTACTAAGATACCCCCAAACTTAAACTAGACATTGTCCTCAATGGCTAAAATAGAAAAAATTAAAGCAGATAACTTTCTTGAAAATATAGCAATTTTCCTCCTTGTCCACTATGTTTGGAGAATAGGCTAAACACATGGAACAAATTGGGCACCACACTTGAATTTAACTTGAATAACCTGTAAACCATGATAGAAACAATTTTATTAAATTCTAAATAAATGTAAATTCAAAGCTTCTAATATAAAACCTAATAAAAACAAAAACAAAAAATTAAACTTGGGTTGCCTCCCAATAAGCGCTTGTTTTATAGTCTCAGCCTGACTTCTTCAATTTTCTATCCAATTCCCCTGTGAAAATTGAGGAACCTTCCATCCATCAGTAATAATGTCTCTTTTGGGAGGTTCCCATTTGAAATGGCTATTGAATTTAAGTCACCTAGCATGATCTTTTTAGATATGATCCCCATTAAGTATGGCAAACCACTAGGTGCTTTCCCCAATGTGTTTGTGATCAAATTATGGCATGTATGCTTGTCAAACACAACAGGTTCCTCTTCTATCTTTCCTTTTTGGTCCCACCATGGCTCTAAAGTTTTGTTAGCTCTCATGTCACAAAGAACTTTGCCGACGACATGACTGCCAATTAGGCATGGTGTGACGCCCCCAAAATTGGTATACATCACCTATTCTGAGTCGCCAAATACATGGTACAAAATTCAAATATAACTTAATTATACAACAGTCGTGTAAAATACTGACTAAACATATGCTGTGAGTTTTAATACAAATATTATCATCTAGACAATATACAAACTCAATGGGGTCCTCATTACATTTCTTATCACACTATTTCATAGAATAGTGAGGACTACTAATGCTATTATCTGAACCATCACTCTGTTCCCCGACTAGTCCCTGCTATGTTCTCATTTCCTGAAGAGAACAATGAAAGAAAAAGGGTGAGCTCAACTAGCCCAGTAAGAAATATTATGACTAAGATAATTCAGAATAAATTATCATTAGCCTTCAACAATGTTAAACTTATAAAATATAATAAACATCAAGTTTAACTGCAGCGGAACAAGCAATCCATTAGAAGAGTCAAATAGAGAATAAAATCTACTATCTTCTATGATTTAAAAGGTTTTTCATGACTTTTATCGCTGAGACTTAGCTTAATAAATAATCCACATCATTCCTGCACTACGGCCAAGGATATTCATTAGTATCACAACCACAAATTATCCATGCACCACAACCAAGGATATTAGTGTATTCATCAATGGTCATGATCATGCCAACAACTGTCCATCAATGCACTACGGGTCAATGAGGACTTTTTCCACATCATTTATAACTTTACGGTCATGATTAAACCGAATAATCCTCGGTCATAATCATACCAAGTCCATCTATGCACCACAGGACACAAATAACTTTCAACATATTATAAACATGATGATGATGACAATGATATAAGAATTCAATAAAACAAGTTCAAGAATTAATTTATCCAGGAACTAATAATGTCCATATAGTTAACATGGTACTTCTTTGTAGAGTAACACTCAAGAATGCTCAGAAGAATATTTCCATGAAAAGATACTTGATGAAGCGCAAATATCAAGGATATTCCATTAATTTCATGGAGTATAGAAGTCAAAACTTTAACCAAATGAGTATAATAAAGAATGGAATAACAAAAGAAATCACCAGGCATGCGATAGACCGCATAGATAGGTAATCCTAATAGAATAATAAATAATGGAACCAGGTCATGCATAAACGCACCGACAGGATATTCCAACAGAATAATAAATAATGGAACCAGGTCATGCGTAAACGCACCGATAGGATATTCCAACAGAATAATAAATAATGGAACCAGGTCATGCGTAAATGCACAAACAGGATGTTCCAACATAATAATAAATAATGGAATAACAGAATAATTTTACCAAGTATAAGGTATCCCGCGTATACAGGTTATTTCAACAGAATAATAAAGAATGGAATTACAAAAGAATTTCACCAATAAGAAAGAAGGAATACCCCTAACGAGTACAACAAATAATATTCCTTACCGTAAAAGAAGAGTATTTTGATTTGTAGGGCGAGGATATACTCAAAGAAAACTTACACTACGTTCAAAGCTTTCTTAAACTCTAAAGAAATGCGCCCAAGATTATAGAAGAAGAACTCTATCTATAGTTTCTCTCTCTAGATTTTCAGTGAATTCGTAAGAAATAATGAAGGAATGAGGTTCTATTTGTAGAAGAATAGACTGCATAGTAACTAATTCATGAACGGTCCAGATTGATTTACTTTAAATGGACGGTCCAGATTGGTTTACAATAAAATATAATATATTCTATTTATAATCTAATAAAATGAATAACTTTATAAAAGTATTCTGTTTTATATAAAAAGATTTTACTATGCAAACACTATGCAGACACTATATAAACAATATGCATAATAAAATATAATATATTCTAATTATTGTCTAATAAAATAGATAACTTTATAAAAGTATTCTGTTTTATTTAAAAAGATTTTACTATTAGTTTAATAAAACGAATAACTTTATAAAAGTATTCTGTTTTATATAAAAAACTTTTTGTTTTATTACATTAACAATATTAATAAAACAAAACTCATCATCATTATTATAATTCACAATATTAATCGACCAGGTCGTTCCCAGGAAAGAGGGGGCGTTCCAATAAGGGTTTCTCCCCATTGGCGCGCAATTAGGTGACCAAACCTCTCCTTGACGGAACTTCCAGACATCGTTAATTTTGCAAATAATAATATTAATAACTTTGTCATCTCAATTATTGATTATAAAATATTGACAATAATTGAATCAAATAACGTGAGATACTATGCAACAATTACTGTAACAATAATTGAGCAAAACTGAGTGACTTCTAATGTAAGCATCAATAATCAATACCGTGTACTACTGTGCAACTACGCGTATTACTATACTTTTAACACCGGGTGTTTCAACAGTTAACGGTAAAATTTCCGCCGTTATTTTTATAAAGTATTTTTGTCGTTTTCTTAATCCGACAATAATTCTATTGTGGGGTCCACCAATGATTGTGCCGTTGTACGAATATTCCCTATTAAAACGAATATTCCCCGACCAATCGAATATTATATAACAACTTATGTACTTTGCAAAATTTATAAATATTACCCAAAACTATAACATTATATCAAATTCATTCCATAATATTCAAAAATGACATTTATAGAAAATTCATCTTTATTCATAAAAGTTTTGGTCTTACAACCTCCCCTTCTTATGAAATTTTGCCCATGAAATTAGGGTACGTACCTGGTATGTCGAAGAGGTAAGGATACCTTGATTTCATTTTAGATTCTAACTCCCAAGTCATTTCCTCAACATCGTGGTTTCTCCACAAAACTTTGACTTGAGGTATAACCTTGGAGCGTAGAATATGTTCCTTCTTATCCAAGATTTGAACATGAACCTCTTCATACGTCAAATCTTCCGCTATTTCATCTGATTTTAACTTAATAATGTGGTTTGGTTCTTCCACATATTTATATAACATGGATATGTTAAAAATATTATGAACACGAGACATACTTAGCGGTAAAGCGAGTCTATAGGCCACAGTTCCTACTCGATCGAGGATTAAAAATGGGCCGATGAATAGAGGATTGAGCTTTCCTCTCTTTCCAAATCTCGTAAATCCTTTCCATGGAGCAACACGTAACAACACATGATCTCCTATATCGAATTCCAAGTCCTTTCGATGAAGATCAGCATAACTCTTTTGTCGATCTTGTGAGGTTTTATACTTTGTCGGATCATTTGAATCTTTTTCGTAGTCATACGTACCAACTCCGGTCCCAAAAATGTTGCTTCACCCACCTCATCCAAGCATACTGGAGAACGACACTTTCTTCCATACAACGCCTCAAATGGAGCCATGCCAATACTTGCTTGATAACTGTTGTTGTAGGAAAACTCCACCAATGGTAAGAACTTATCTCAACTTCCCTTGAAGTCAAGGACATAGAGTCTTAATAAATCTTCAATTATTTGAATAGTCCTCTCCGACTGCCCGTCCGTCTGAGGATGAAATGCCGAGCTAAATCGTAAATCTGTGCCCATAGCTTTCTGCAAACTAACCCAAAATCGTGAAGTGAATCTTGGGTGTCGATCAGAAACTATGGATACGGGTATACCATGCAGTCTTATAATCTCGTTTATGTACATACGAACAAGACGTTCAAGTGTACAAGTTTCTCGTATCGGTAAGAAATGAGCAGACTTGGTCAATCTATCAACAATGACCCAAATCACATCTATACCTTGAGAAACCTTAGGAAGACCGGTAACGAAATCCATGGTAATGTGCTCCTACTTCCATTCTAGAATTTCAAGTGGTTGGAATGGACCTTTTGGTACTTGATGCTCCACTTTAACTTGTTGACAAGTTAGACACCTTGAGATAAACAGCTGTTATCTCTCTCTTCATATTGCTCCACCAAAATGTATGACGAATATTATGATACATTTTGGTACTCCCAGGATGGATTGAAAATGGTGTGTTGTGACGCCTCCATTATGATTTTATAATTTAAATCAGGGTCGTTAGGAACACAAAGTCTGGAGTTGACTCGAAGTATTCCTTCTTCATCGATTCTTGCTTCCGGTATACCACCTTCTTGTACTTTCTTCCTCATACACATCAGCTCCAGGTCTGTTCCTTGAGCAGCTTTAACTTTATCAATTAAAGTCGGTTCTACTCGTATATTCGTTATCATCACACGGGTCCCTGGAATCTTTAACTCTATCTCCATCCTTTGCAAGTCACACAAAATGGGCCTTTGTGTTGATAATATCGTACTCGTACTTGCATATGATCTTCTACTCAATGCGTCAGCTACCACGTTCGCTTTTCCAAGATGGTATTGGATGGTATGATCATAATCTTTCAACAGTTCAAGCCAACGTCATTATCGCATGTGGAGTTCCTTTTGAGTGAAGAAATATTTGAGACTTTTATGATTCGTAAAGATCTCCACCTTCTCCCCGTACAAGTAATGCCTCCAAATTTTAAGTGCGAAGACAACAGCTGCTAACTCTAGGTCATGAGTAGGATAATTCCTCACATATTCTTTGATTTGTCTTGAGGCATAGGCTATGACTTTCCCATGTTGCATGAGAACACATCCCAACCCTTTGCCCGAAGCATTGCTGTAGATGACAAATCCCTCCGAGCCAGATGGTATTGTCAAAATAGGTGCTGAAATGAGTCTCCTCTTGAGTTCTTGAAAACTTTTCTCACATTCTTAACTCCAACCAAACTTTGTATCTTTCTGAGTCAGCTGCGTTAATGGAGTAGCAATTTGAGAAAATCCTTCCACGAATCTCCGATAATAATCAGCTAAGCCGAGAAAGCTACGTACTTCGGTCACTGATTTAGGTTGCTCCCAGCTTTGAAATTGTTTCAATCTTTGCCGGGTCAATAGATATTCCATGACTTGATACTACGTGCCCAAGGAATGCTACTTCCTCAAGCCAGAACTCACATTTCTTCAACTTGTCATAAATCTTGTATTCACGAAGCTTTTGGAGTGTCAGCCTCAAGTGTTGCTCATGATCTTCACGACTTTTGGAATAAATAAGGATGTCATCAATAAAGACGACCACAAAGTGATCCAAATATTCCTTGAATACTCGGTTCATCATATCCATAAAAGCAGCAGGAGCATTATTCAATCCAAAGGACATGACTAGGAATTCATAATGCCCGTACCGAGTTCTGAAAGCCGTCTTTGGAATGTCATCGGTTCTAATCTTCAATTGGTGATATCCGAACGAAGATCAATCTTTGAAAAGAATTTGTCTCCTTGTAACTGGTCAAACAGGTTATCAATACGTGGCAATGGGTACCTATTTTTGATGGTGACATGATTCAACTCCCGATAATCAATACAAAGTCGCATACTCCCATCTTTCTTCTTCACGAATAGAACAGGAGCACCCCAAGGAGACGTACTAGGACGAATGAAACCAATGTCTAACAATTCTTGCAATTGGGTCTTTAACTCCTGAAGTTCAATAGGAGCCATTCGATATGGGGCTTTGGAAATGGGTTTTGTACCGGGTTCAAGGTCGATACAAAATTTAATTTCACGCTCTGGGGGTAGGCTAGGAAGTTCTTCAGGGAATACGTCAGGGAATTTATTAACAATAGAAATATCATTCAAAACTGACGTATTATTGTTTAGATCTGTGACATGAGCTAAGAAAGCTTGACATCCGTTTTCCAATAAACGAATAACTTTATGGCTTGAGATGACCATGATTGATTTTAATGGTTTGGTCGCTTGAATTCGCATAATAGGTTGATTAGGAATATGAAAGCTACCAACCTTACGAAAAAAATTAATTTTAGCATGATGAGTAGTTAACCAATCAATCCCTAGAATCACATCAAATGCAAGTATTTTCAATGAAATATGATCGACAGGTAATGTGAGGATACCGATTTGAACCAAACAAGACTTATAAACAGCGAATGTAATGAAAGTTTCTCCCAATAGAGTTTCCACAGATAAGTCAAAGTCTAATTTCTCCGGAGTCAAATTTAATCGTTGAGCGCAAGTAGGAGAAATAAAAGAATAGGTAGAACCGGTATCAAATAAAGTATAGACTTCGCTAGAGTTTATGATAAGTTTACCCGTGATGACCTCATTCGGATTCCTTGCTTTCTGGGAGGTCACAACAAACGCTTTCCCTTGCACTACCGACTTTTACTTTTCTGGGACGGCCTTTGGTGCCTCAATCCTAGCTGAACGTGTCTTCGGTGAACGACAAAATCGGGCTAAGTGACCTTCTCTTCCACAATTATAAAATGCTTTGGACTGCATCGCGCAGTTTGGACTGATGTGTCCCTCCCCTCCGCATTTGAAGCATATGATAGGTGGTCGTTCTCCTTCCTTAACAACGAGTGTTGGTGCTGACATCTTTCCATCATTGTTGAATCTCCTCTTCTTGAAATGTTCATTCTTATTGTTTTGTCCATGATTACCACTGAAGTGGTTACCACTTCTGGCCAGTTGATTCCCTCCACGCTTGTTGTCACCGCTTCGATAACTGCTCTCACTGGTATTAACATTTTGCCGGCTGCTCTCTTTTGGTTGCGTTGACTCGTTATCGTGCTCTACTAACTGAGCCCTATTTACAACATCTGAATAAAAACACAGTTTATAAGAAATAAGATGTTGACATATCTCAGGCTTTAAACCTCTTAAAAACGTCCGCGTCATTCTCTCTTCATTATCCACCAAGTGGGATGCAAACCGAGACAACTCGACAAACTTAGCTTCGTACTGCGACACGGTCATATTATTCTGCTCCAACTTGATGAACTCTACCTCTTTTATGTGACGAATACTTTTGAGAAAGTACTTGTCGTTGAATAGTTCTTGGAACTTCTCCCAAGACATCTTCAGTGCGGTAGGTTGAGTACGTTTTACCAATTCCCACTAGTAATCTGCCTCTCCTCGCAACATAAAGGTGGAAAAGGGAACCTTTTGATCCTCGGAGCATCCCAAGACATCAAATATCTTGGTGATCTGCTTTATCCACGCTTCCGCCTTAAGTGGTTTTGGCTCTCTAATAAACTCCGGTGGTCCCAGCTCCTTGAACTATTTAGCGGTGATCGTTCGAGAGTCTCCATTATTTCCACCTATATTTTGGATAGGAACCGCTCTCTCCTGCTGTTGCATGAATTGCATAAAGCCTCTGAACATTCTATCATTCATCATTTGGTCAGTGTTGTTGTTTACGTAAGGATTATCGCATTCCTAATGCACATTATCCTGATTATTGATATGTGGTGAATCAACGGTCGCATGTGCTCCATTGCTATTCTTAACATTCTCGGATGTCATTTTCAGATACTGCCACAAAAAAAAGGTAAATTGACATGTAACATATTATCCCTATATTCTGACCGACCAATTAAATACCAAATAAACTTAGGTAGGTCATACTAGCGATGGAATTCCCCGTCTCTCCCCTCCTAGCTCTATTCTCACATCTTAGCCAGGGATCATATCCCTAAGCTTTGATACCAACTGTGACGCCCCCAAAATCGGTATACATCACCTATTCTGAGTTGCTAAATACATGGTATAAAATTCAAATATAACTTAATTATACAACAGTCATGTAAAATACGACTAAACATATGTTGTGAGTTTTAATACAAATATTGTCATATAGATAATATACAAACTAAATGGGGTCCTCGTTATATTTATTATCACACTATTTCATAGAATAGTGAGTACTAATGCTATATCTGGACCATCACTCTGTTCCCCGACATGTCCGTGCTACGTTCTCATTTCCTGAAGAGAACAATGAAAGCAAAAGGGTGAGCTCAACTAGCCCAGTAAGAAATATTATGACTAAGATAATGCAGAATAAATAATCATTAGTCTTCAACAGTGCTAAACTGATAAAATATAACAAACATCAAGTTTAACTGCAGTGGAACAAGCAATCCATTAGAAGAGTCAAGTAGATAATAAAATCTACTATCTTCTATGATTAAAAAAAAATTCATGACTTTTATCGCTGAGACTCAACTTAATAAATAATCCACATCATCCCTGCACTACGGCCAAGGATATTCATTAGTATCACAACCACAAATTATCCATGCACCACAACTAAGGATATTCGTGTATTCATCAATGGTCATGATCATGCCAACAACTGTCCATCAATGCACTACGGGTCAATGAGGACTTTTTCCACATCATTTGTAACATTACAGTCATGATTACACCGAATAATCCCTGGTCATAATCATACCAAGTCCATCTATGCACTACAGGCCACATATAACATTCAACATAATATAAACATGAGGAAGATGACAATGATATAAGAATTCAATAAAACAAGTTCAAGAAATAATTTATCCAGGAACTAATAATGTCCAAATTGTCAACATGATACTTTTTTCTAGAGTAACACTCAAGAATGCTCAAAAGAATATTTCTATGAAAAAATACTGTATGAAGCGCAAATATCAAGGATATTCCACTAATTTTATGGAGTATAGAAGTCAAAACTTTAACCAAATGAGTATAATAAAGAATGGAATAACAAAAGAAATCACCAGGCATGCGATAGATCGCACAGACAGGTTATTCCAACAGAATAATAAATAATGGAACCAGGTCATGCATAAACGCACCGACATGATATTCCAACAGAATGATAAATAATGGAACCAGGTCATGCGTAAACGCACCGACATGATATTCCAACATAATAATAAATAATGGAACCAGGTCATGCGTAAACGCACAGACATGATGTTCCAACAGAATAATAAATAATGGAATAATAGAAGAATTTCACCAAGTATAAGGTATCCCGCATATACAGGTTATTCCAATAGAATAATAAAGAATGGAATAACAAAAAGGATTTCACCAATAAGAAAGAAGGAATACCCCTAACGAGTACAACAAATAATATCTCTTACCGTAAAAGAAAAGTTTTTTGACTGGTAGGGCGAGGATATACTCAAAGAAAACTTGCACTACGCTTATAAGCTTTCTTAAACTCTAAAGAAATACGCTCAAGATTATAGAAGAAGAACTCTCTCTATAGTTTCTCTCTCTAGAGTTGCAGTGAATTCGTAAGAAATAATGAAGGAATGAGCTTCTATTTATAGAAGAATGGACTGCATAGTAACTAATTCGTGAACGGTCCAGATTGATTTACTTTAAACGGACGGTCCAGATTGGTTTACAATAAAATATAATATATTCTATTTATAATCTAATAAAATGAATAACTTTATAAAAGTATTCTGTTTTATATAAAAAGATTTTACTATACAAACACTATACAGGCACTATGCAAATACTATGCATAATAAAATATACTATATTTTAATTATTGTCTAATAAAATAGATAACTTTATAAAAGTATTCTGTTTTATATAAAAAGATTTTACTATTAGTTTAATAAAACGAATAACTTTATAAAAGTATTTTATTTTATATAAAAAAAACTTTTCTGTTTTATTACATTAATAATACTAATAAAAAATACTCATCATCATTATTATAATTCACAATATTAATCGACCAGGTCGTTCCCAGGAAAGAGGGGGCTTTCCAATAAGGATTTCTCTCTATTGGCGCGCAATTAGGTGACCAAACCTCTCCTTGACAGAACTTTTAGACATCGTTAATATTGCAAATAATAATATTAATAACTTTGTCATCTAAATTATTGATTATAAAATATTGACAATAATTGAATCAAATAACGTGAGATACTATGCAATAATTACTGTAACAATAATTGAACAAAACTGTGTGGCTTCTTACGTACGCATCAATAATCAATACCGTGTGCTACTGTGCAACTACGCGTATTACTGTACTTTTAACACCGGTTATTTCAATAGTTAACCGGTAAAACTTCCGCTATTATTTTCATAAAGTTTTTTTGTCGTTTTCTCAATCCGACAATAATTCCGTTGTGGGGTCCACCAATGATTGTGCCGTTGTACGAATATTTCCTGTTAAAACGAATATTCCCCGACCAATCGAATATTTTATAACAACTTGCGTACTTTGCAAAATTTATAAATATTACCCACAACTATAACATTATATCAAATTCATTCCATAATATTCAAAAATGATATTTATAGAAAATTCATCTTTATTCATAAAAGTTGAGGTCTTACACATGGATTTTTAAAATTGCCCAGATTCTTGAACTTTGGTGGAGGAGGCACGTGGAATACTAGTGAAATCGGCTCCTCTTCGTTGAATCTTACAGTTAACTCCTCGTCGATCTCCTTCTCTTGGTTCCCAATTCTTTCATCTCTTTCAACATCTGGTGGCTCATCTAGTTGCAGATTTTGTTCGGGCTCTCCATCAATCTCGGAATCCATGTCATAGGGCCAAATGTATTGAGGACAAATGTTCGAGGCATTAATTAGTTGTTCCATTTGGTTCGTAAAATTTTGACTCGATATCTCTTGATTAATCCTCCTCTCCTCACATGAAGCTATGAACTTGAACAAAGTTTCCTTCAAATTTGAATGTTCTTCCTGTTGTAGCGGAGGTGGACACGAGAAATTCGGTGGGTATGTAACTGATCGAGAAATTTGTAATTTAATTTAAATATTTATTGAATTAAATAAATATTTTAAATAATTTATTTATTAAGGAAAATAAATAATTGATAATTGTGGTGAATTAATTTAGTAACTAAATTGATTAATGATAATTTTATTTTTGAAAATAATTAAATTAAATTAATTGCTTAATATTTAAGAAGATAATTAAATTAAGTGAATTGTTTAATATTAAATGAATAAATTAAATAAAGCGATGTGTTTAATTTATTAATTAAATGAGATATATAATTATTTATTAATTATAAGATATATTGATAATAAGAATTTTATTATTATTATAAGTTATTTAAACTAGCTAAACAAAAGTTATTCAAAGTAATCAAAATTAATGGTGTGACATGAAAACTATATAATAAGAATAATATAAAAATAAATTAGTTTATGGGACTTATGGGGTAGCCAAACAGGGCCTTGTGGCCTTTGGTTTTTTCCCAACTGACATCTTTTTATTTTTTTACCTGACGTTAGTGGGGAAGTGAGAGTTAGTATATCTCAACACGTTTATTTTTTTTCTAAGGCTAAGTTCAGAGAAGGGTCTAATGAGAAGAAGAAATATCATAGTGTGGAGAGAGCTTGGTAAGAGAGTTTTCTCTGTAAATTGTGCTAAGAAAGTTGGAGTATCAAGAGGGAAAGCAATTCCTTGTCATTCTTCTTCTCATCAGTCAAGGCTTTAGGTAAAATTCGCCCTTAGTTCTAAAATTTAGTTTTAGTTTTATATAAGTTCTCTGCAAATTGATTTTGTGGGTTTTTGTTCAAACGTTATGTATATGGTGTGGATTATGTTTTAAAATCCGTTAATTATCATATATGAATGTTGTTTAAAGTATCAAATTAGTGTAAATTGGGTTTGAGGAAGAAAATGAAATCACAGTGTTTATGGTCATATAAAGTAGCTTAGAAAGTACCAGATTTCTTGTCCAATGTGTGATGTAATCGGTAATTTGTTGGTGGATTATGATAATATATTAAGAAACGAAAACAATGTAGTTCGAATCATGACAATTGATCAAGAAACGAGTTCGTGGCAATCAAATTCGTTAAAAGTATAAAAATGAGGAAATTTGGGAAAATTATGGTTTTGATTCTTCAAGATGATGTTTATGTAATGTTTTTGTATATAAAATGGTGTTTATAATATATAACTATAGTATGACAAGATGTAGACGTTGAATTTGGGAGAAGTCCTATAGAATTGGGTATTTTTGGCCAAAACAGAGTTTATTTTCGAGCTTCTGTAAAAACTGAGTCTGGTGCATCGCGCGGGCACGCTGCCTAGCGCCCGGTTGTCCCATGGGCGCGCAATATTTGGGCGCGGGCGAGCGATAGCCCTTTATATTACTCTCGCGGCCACGCGAGTAGCCAACCATAGACAGTGAAGTCTGCTTAATTGCAGGTCATGTGTAACGGACTTGTGTTAGTTTAGCATGCATGTTAATGATGTTAAAACATGATATAAACTATAATAACAGATTGTACGATGTTGTATTCAAAGTGTGAAGATTTTAAATAATTATTTAAATAAGTTATATAATGAACCAAATGTGATGTTTTCAAAAGTTAAATATAAATGATAAGGTTCACAGTGTGATTTCAGATTTGTTAAGTGTTAACCTAAATGGTTAAGTACTAGGTTGGGGTTATGACCTAAATGATGGTTTAATACCCATAGTGTTAATATTCATACAACTAATTGTTGTTTCGATTGTAATAATGTATGTAGGGTAATTGGAGATTATTTTACACTTGTGTAGCTTACAAACAAGGCAAGTTCTTTAACTCTACTTTCATAATTGAGCAAGTTTCTAGATCTAAACTTTCATTGAGCAAGACTATTGATTCTATTTTTATGTACATTGAACAAGCTTATGTAACCTAATTTGTTACATCGAATGAGTTTTACATTCTCATTTATTGTTATTGTTATTCAAAACGTATATTGTTCTAACACATTGATTCAAAGGAGATTGTTCTACTTCTTTGAACATAGTACTTTGAATGTGTATCATGTTTATTCAGTTATATATTGTTAATATCTGATCTTTGTCTTTGATAGCCTTGTTCAGTTATACACTCTTGTATTAAACCTTTATTGTTGGAATTTGAATAAGTGTTCTAAAATTCTAGAAACACTGATAAGCTAGTTCCAAACTAAACTTTCTTTAGTGCAGAAATTCTAAATTCAAACTAAGACGAACAATCCTAACATAGGGGATTTTGTACGTGTAATGTTTAAATGTTTGTGAACAATATATGGTACAAAGGGCTGATCCCCCTAAGAATGTTAAGAAGAGTTTGTACAGTCTAATAACTGTTAAGGTTAAGTTAATAATACCTAAACACTGTGGACATAGTTCGTGGTCTTAAGACCCTCAGATAATAAAAGTTCGAACTTGTTTTCTATTTTGATTCGTAGAACAAGTTCTTTATTATTCAATATTCATTGTTCACTTTCATATTGTTATTATATTATCTTTATGTCAGTGAGCAATTGTTTGCTCACTCTTGCAATTAAACAATGCACCTAAAGTCGAAAGAGGTGATGATCCATCTACTAGCAAGGGAAATGGCAAGATGTCTAAGTGATGAAGAATTAGTTAAA
This sequence comes from Panax japonicus, assembly GCA_020205505.1. Lineage (NCBI taxonomy): Eukaryota > Viridiplantae > Streptophyta > Magnoliopsida > Apiales > Araliaceae > Panax > Panax japonicus. The sequence continues at coordinate 12,683,380 of CM035111.1, forward strand.
GTTTATTTAAATGCTTGAAGTTTTAAGACTTGTTTTATTTTATAATGTATTCCGCAAACTGATGTAATAACTTTATGGATAGATTATCTGGGATTGTTTTTGAGATGATGATATAACCCTTTAATGGGAATGATTATTTTTTAAGTTATTTATATTATATCTTTATCCTTTGATTATGGGTAGTTAGATGTAATAGTTTTCATACATGAGCACCAAATCCTGTGGGAATGAAGTACCTAGATTTGGGGGTGTCACAGGTTGGTATCAAAGCTTTAGGTTATGAACCTTAGGTGGGGAAACCTTAGGAAGTAGCCTTTAAGAAGTTAGAAAATATAGAGGTGATTAACTGTAATAACCCGATATTTTCTATTTAAATAAATAAGAAATTTTGCATATAATTTTTTTTATTTTAAGATGGGAATATGTGCCAAGTATTGTGTATGTATATATGTGATAAATAAAATTTATTTATTATATGAATAATTTCAAATAATTTTATTTTAGAATTATTGATCATTATAACGTATATACTTATAATAATTAATTTTATAGTAGAAATGTCCTTATTATTTATTTTTAACGAAAATATGATTTTTATATTATTTAAATAATATATTAAATGATTATTGAAATTATTATAATTACTATTTTATTATATGAATTTTAGTTCAGATTATTAAGTTAATTATTTTAACTTAATTAATAATGTTAGATATGAAAAATAAATCAAATATATGGAATTCAAACCCTAAATTTGGGTATTGATCAAGGGATGAGAATAATAATATAAAATTAATTATATTTTAATTTTCAGTTCTATAAATATGTACTATAAATGCATAGACTGATACCGGTGCGCCAAATATGGTGAATTATGGCATAACCCTCATATCGTGTTATTAAACCCTAATTGTTAAACTAGGTTATGAGTTCGAGACTGTGTATTAATTGTGTTATATGAATTTTACTGTGTATTATATAATTTCTGTAATTAGGAGAAACCCTAATTATTATTTAAAAATCCTAATTGCTAAAATTAGAAACCCTAAGTACTGTTTTAGTAAATTATAATGATAATTAAGAAACCCTAATTGTTAATTTGGGAACCCTAATGATGTTAAGGAAACCTAATTATTTAAACCCTAATTTTCTATTAAAAATCCTAATTTCTATTAAAAACCCTAATTTAATTAGTGTGTTTAAAATTAAAATTTTATTACACTTTAAATTTTTATTGTCCAAACCCTAGTAATTAATTAGGAAACTTTAAGATGTAAAATCTAGTGAATAAATCCTAGATTAAAGCACCTTGGACAAGAATGCCCTTAAATTAAAATAAAATTACCAAAATACCCTTTTTATCCCATTAGTTGAATTATTGCTAGCCAAATCCTTGCAAGATCTGGCCAGCCACCCCGTAGACCTACCTACAAGCTACATCACTAGCACATTATCAGCCACTAGCATATAAGTTCATTGCATACATGATTTGCATAATTTAAGAGAGAGAAAGTGATCATTTTTTTTTGCCTAATTTGTTCACAAATACCTAGCCATTCTCTCTCAAGCTCAAACCCACGAAATTATGGTGTTAGATCAGTCCCCAATCAAGCCCCACAAAATCCACAAACAGATCAGAAGCTAAGAATCAAGATTTTTTAAAGAGAGGTACAAAACCCTAATTTACAATCTGATGTTGAAGGCCATGTTAGATGTTATAATTTGATGTTAAAACATGTTGGTTATAGTGTCTAATGATGATCTGGGTTGCTAGATGTTAAATCCATAACATCTAGAGGATCGAATTTGAAGATTTGCAAAATCTGGAAAAAAGTTCAATTGTTGTCTGACAACGAATGTCAGTGGCCACAGATCGTTTCTGGAATATGGTTTTTGTTGTTTTTAAGTTGTTATGTGTAGCTTGTAATGTGATATGTAATCTTCAAAATGAATCAGGGTCATTTGATGTCTAGAATGAAAGTTATTGACGGTCAAATACCGTTGACCGGCATTGATCGGAAGAAATCTGGGCAGCCCAGATTATGCCCAGATCGGTCTGACAGTAAGTTTGTGTGACTAGATCTGTCAGGTTTTGCAAGTTCTGTTGATGTTGTTGTAATTCATATGTAGCCTATTTCTCTAACTATAGCTCCATGACTTTAGATCGTGTAGATAATCATCTGGTAGATTGTAGCAAGTGGTCAAAGTAGGCCACTCGCACTGACTTAGCTTTTCTTGGAATTTCCAGAAACTGAAAGAGGCTTATTTCTGACAAGGTTTGACCGATCTATATATGTCAATTATGTTGTGATTTTGTTAATGTTTTGTAATAGATCTATTCCATTACATGTTGGTTACATACTGCATCTTTTAAATCACTAAACCATTACAAGGATTACAAGTTGTAGAACCCAAAAATGGACAGTCGAACTGTTCATCATTTCTGGGTAACCCAGAAATGAAGAACAGCACTGATAGCTTGTTCATGAGCCTAGATCTTGAAATTCACTTATGTTATGAACCTGTTGGTGGCTGGATCCTTTAGTCTTGCATGAGTACTACAAGATCTGACCAAGAGCATGCCCAGAATCATCACGGTTTACAAACTATTGTTGGTCAAACTAGCTACCTCGTCAACTGACATTGGTTTTTGGGTTTGGCCAAGAACAGCTTAACAACACCTATAGTGTTAAACCCCAACTTTTTGAATAAAGATGAATTTTCTATAAATATTATTTTTGAATATTATGGAGTGAAATTGATATAATGTTATAGTTGTGGGTAATATTTATAAATTTTGCAAAGTACGCAAGTTGTTATATAATATTCGATTGGTCGGGGAATATTCATTTTAACAGGGAATATTCGTACAACGGCACAATCATTGGTGGACCCCACAACGGAATTATTGTCGGATTGAGAAAACTGACAAAAACACTTTATGCAAATAACGGCGGAAGTTTTATCGTTAACTGTTGAAACACCCGGTGTTAAAAGTACAATAATACGCGTGGTTGCATAGTAGCACACAATATTGATTATTGATGCTTACTTGATAAGTCACTCAGTTCAGTATATACTCGAGTGCTAGCCTCAAGACATTCTGAGAATCCAGCGTTCTTCACAAGTTCGAGAATGTCTCTGAACTTCTTTTTGGATTTTTCAAACGACTTGGTTCCGAGCTGAATGCCAGTGTTTACTCTCCAATCTTCTATTTGAATAATTCGAGAAATATGGGTATTTGATTCAGAGGAGTTTATGAGAGATGGCTGATTGTGATTTGGGCAAGGCTCTGGAGGGTTAATTGATTTTGGCTTTTGAGAGGATTCTAGGGTTTGAAAATGGGAGGGAGAGAGGTTCAATAGCTTCTGATAACTGTTTTCTAATTTGAATTTTCCTTTATGACAGTTCCTTCTAACTCTGCATAAACAGTGATGTGTCAACCAACCATTGGTTACATGATGCCCAGTAATGAGCTGTAACTCCCCCATTAACTCTTCAGTTTAATGTCTCTTTTCAAAACAAGTAGGCGTCAATGACGTGGATTGACCATTGACCATTTTGGTTCGTAGAATAGTATGTTAAGGCAGCTATGGACTCTACATTTTCCTTTGTTGACTCAACGATCATCTTTTGAGAGATGCTTCAGTGGATGGTTTTGACATTAATCCTCGTCTTGATGCTGCATAGCTTGATCACTGATGTACTCCGAGCCAGTTTGGGCACTTGAGTTCTGAGGTGCATTTGTATAATATCTTTCCAACCTGTATTTGAACTTCTCTACTCTTAATCTGAAAGGTTGAGCAATTGTCCAGTTCTTCCGAGCTCCTCATGAGAAAGATTATCCTCTGGTAGGACTACGATCGTCGAGTCTACTTCTACGATCGCTGAGGTTGCACTACGATCGTGGAGTTCTCTTCAACTTTGATTCTATGATCGTTGATTGACTTGGTCCTTGAGATGAACTTTACTTAGTATTCCTTCTGGGTCAAGGTAGCTCAGGAAGGGCCAACCTCTTAGAGTGAACTAAGGGTCAGGTTTGTCCCTGAGGCGTTTTCCAAATGAAATACTTTAGAAGTGATTTTCACAGATATCTCATTTGACCTTTTTCTGCTGGGGAGGACCTCTAACAACTTCAGGCAATTGCATTTGTTGTAATCATGGTGTCTTCCTATTCTTACACTACGATCAGATGTTTGATCGTAGGCACTCCACAATTTTGGGTTGGGTGGCTGAAAGGTTATCATTAGTACGTTTTGAGACGTTCCTACTGACTATGGTTCTTCATTTGGTTCATCATCCACAAAGTTTTGGGCCTCTGTAGCTGGTACACTGCTTCATAGTATAACTCAGTGCTGTTATTTCTTAACAGATCATTGCTTCCTCATGTTCATACTATCTTCTCAGTGAGGTGTGATTTCCTTTTCTTCATGTGCAATATGAGGCATTCTTTTATGTCTCTTTCTGACTGGGATCACCACTGCCAGTTAAATATGTTTACATCGTAGATATGGATATCTCCAGGACTGATCATTCTACGATCATTTGACAGCACTACGAACGTAGTCTTCTTTGTCAGCTTGTGCTCGTGGAGTTCTACTTCCGTGATGAGTTCCTCATGTTTGATGCACAATGATCCTCTGTGGTGAGCTTCCTTGAGGATTCTTCTATTATGACATGCTTTGCATGATTGAGGATTCTTCTATTATGACATGCTTTGCATGGTTGAATGGCCTGCTCTCATATAAAGATCAGCATTCATGTGAGCTTTATTCAGATCAGCTCAGCATGTCTTCAAGGACAGGCTTTGACATATAGGAGTTTTATCAAAATCATTTCTGAACAGTCTTAAGCCTTCTGATGGTTGAATCTTCTTGACTGAAGTCTTCTGCTTCAGCATTCCTTAGTGTGGCCAGATAAACCAAGTACCTGCAGGTTGTAAATTTTTATTTTTTATACCCATGGTTAAATGAGTCCTGCTAGGTTAGTTTTCTAAACTCTTGTTCCTCATACATTTGGATAATCATCATATTTATCACCAACAGTCATATTCATGCATTTAACTAATTTAGATAATACATTTTGAGATGCATGATGGTGAGTGTGTGTAAGATTTGCTATTTTAATAAAACACTCTTTTTCTTTAATGGTTTCATCATTTGCTAGGTTATGTTTACAAGGTTTAAATGTTCACAGAGTGAGAATCAACTCTACGATTTATTGTATCTGGTTGATTCATGGAGGTGATCAGTTTCTACGAATCTTCAAGATACTTTTGTAGAACTGATCATACTATGTGTGTTATTAAACACTTAGAACATAGGTTTTACATACATACTAACCCATCAGCAAAGATTAATTCACATAAAATAAATTTAACATGTGATGCTCTTATAACCCATTTCAGATTTCTTTCAATATGTCATCTTGAACCTAAAACTTGGATGGAGAGAAAGTTTTTAAGCATTTGAGTTTCCATCCTCAGTATACTTTCTCTCTTCACCGTTTTAGGTAGATTATGATTCCTAGAAAGAATATTGTTATATTTTATAAGGAGATGCAACATGATGTACACAATTATATTAGTGAGGAACCGTACCTTTTTGTTGTCAGTTTCTTAACAGACATTTATCTTGGATATACTGAGGTTAGACATTGATGTGCATAGTTTTTCATTAGCTTTTGACAGCTTGTTGCTCCAGTTGACCTTTAATCAATCAGTCGTGGTCTTGAAGATGCAGGCTGAGAAAATCTCAGCTTCTTTAATTCTTTAACATCCTTGAGTTTATTAAGTTTACATCCAGCTGCTGGTTGGCCAGACACATGTTTGAGAAGTTCTTCTTTCTTCTCTGGATAAGCATTTCTTAGCATGTATGGCCTTTTCATCTTTTTGGGCTGGAGGATGTTTAACTTTTTTGTTGATGTCTTTTGAGTTTTCTAGCCTGGTCTTCAAACTACAAGATTGACTGTGGGCAGGGATTGGTCTTGTTGATATGGCAATCAAGAACATGGATCAATCTGATCAGCTTCAGGTGTATATACGCTTTTACCTGTTCACAATATTTCTAACGTGTGAGCTCATCTGCATATAACAAGTGACTTACTACTAAACTAAGTTTAGAACAATGTTTGTGCCTAGGATCAGACTCAAAGCAATTAGCTTTAGAATATAGCATGAGAACCTGCTATGATACCAATTGTTAGTTCCCAGTAGGCACAATATAGATCTAGAAGGGGGTTGAATAGATTCTTTTTAATTTCAAATACTTTTCTACTTTTATTTTGTATGGCTAAAGATTTATCATATGACAAATATAGGAATCTTTTCAAGCACAGCGGAATAAGTAAAAGATCCCCTTCATTGATATATTCACAATCATACATTCATTGTTCGTACAGTTAGTTTGGTTGTAGACAGTTAAAACATACATAGCAGTTATAGAACATAATGTAAATGACATAAAGTAAAAGACCCAAGGGGTTTTAAGTGGTTCATAGACTCAAGCTCCTAATCTACGCTTCTGCTTTCAACTAGCAGGATTTCCACTAAGGAAGGGCAGCACCATAAATCACTAAGATTCCTTCAAGGCCAGCAGCCTTGGAACTTTAGTTCACTAAGAACTCTTCAAGCCAGCAGCCTTGGAACTTCTTTAGTTCCCTAGGAACTCTTCAAGCCCAGCAGGCTTGGAACTTCATTTAGTCCCTTCGGACAAGGACCCCTCAGGCCCTGGCTTCTTATTGTTGTTGGTGATGAGCTGCTAAGATGTCTTTAAGCTTGATCATCTTTTGTACTTAGCAGCTTGGTGTGGTCCTCTTTGCATTTTGCTTCGAGACTGGACCACATCATCTTTAGTGCAGCTGATCTTCTTTTGTTCTGCTCATCTTCATGTAGTGTCAGCTGTGCACCATCACCATTTCCTGAACCCTTCTTAACATGTTGGCAGACATGGTTCTGGACTTACTCTGCTTTAGCTTTGGGTTCACAGTGAATTGTAGAGTGGCTCTTAGGATCTGCCTTGTTCTTTGCCACTCTTCTGAATGTTATCTTCTTGTCCTTCTCGGCTCTTAGCTTAGATGCCAATTTAAGTGGCATTCTCATCTTTATTGAGTGAAGCTTTGATCTGTTTAATTCCTTCTTCAAGTTTGCTTCACTTCCACCTTCGTAGTCTCACTGTCACTGAGACTTGTTCTATTTAAGCTCAGGTGGAACTCGTAAAGTCAACGTTAGCATTCTTCCAACTCAACAATTCTATAACAGTGCAATCATCAGCTCCTTTTGATCTTTGAAGATCTGTTGATTTATACTTCTTCCCAATCTTCTCATTGGAAAGTAGTCATTGAAAGCTTTTAGATATGCTTCGCAGATCTCGAGTTATTTGGTGCAGACTGTAGATGTGACATGTCATTACTTTCTGACACTGGAGTCTACTGTTTCACCTACCCCATCTGAGATGTCACCTTTATGTCTTTGGCAGGTCGAAGACTTTATTTCCTCCTTCTGATTTATCGATCAGAGGTTGTCTTTTTGCATCGATGCTCTCAATAAGCTCTTGTCCGAATATCAACCTTCAGATTGAACCGTTGTCAATGCTTCAATCTTCAGCTGTTCGAACTCTACGATTCTGATGCATGTCTTCATGGACCTGATCGTAGTGTTTTGTTGAATGGTAGAGACAACACTATAATCTTGAGGAGTGTTGATTGGATCTTCAATGTAGAACACCTCTTCTTTCTCTTATGTAGTGCTTCAACACTTCTGTTTGTCTCGATAGCTCTTAGATACTGATGGCTTGACTTCTTTGTTCTGGCCCCTTCTGAATAGCAAGACACTTCAAATTTGTGGCGTGTCTAGCTCGCTTTCTCCTTGTGATCTCCCGTTCACTTATCATCAATGGACTGACCTAATGCTTAATCACTTTAGCCTTATTCTTTAGAAGCTGGCCAGTACCTCTGTGTACGCTCCATCAGTTCTTTGTTTGTTAGGCAAACACTACGATCCTGGATACTTACAAGATCGTTGTCATCTTATCACATGACAGCTACTGCACTTGCTGACTTTCCTTGGTCAGCTACTGAAGTCTTCTTATGATCTGATCTTGTTGAAGACTTCATCTTGAATGGCTTCACAACTCAATCTGGATGTTGATTAGGTTGATGCTTAGATCTTCTGTTAGCTTGAATTCCATTCTTTAAGTGATCTCTGGTTTCCTTTAGGTGGGATGTATCTTTGCAGCTTAAGACCAAAGGCTTCATTCTTTGGATATTCTGGGAATGCTCATTTGTTGAGAATCGTATTTGCTCTACGATTCTGTCTTGACATTGTGAGCACATCTGTTGAAGTCTCAGTTCTACATTCTACGATTCAGCTTCGGCTTTGCAGACACTACAACTCCGAGATCAGATCTTGACACTCTACGATTTCTGTCGTTGAGCTTGTTGTCTTCATCTGATCTTGCTCGACTACGATCTCTGCCTCTGATATGATCAGTAGGCTCTACGACTCTGAGTTTAGTCTACGACTCTTGACTTGGCTTCGGCAGATGCTCGATCAGCTCGTAGGCAGGTTGTCTCTACGATTCTGAACATGACTTCCTCGGCAGACTACGGCCTTGAGGAAGTTCTCCTCGACACACTACGATCCTTCCTCGTCTCTCCTGGCAGTCTATAAACTCCGAGATCTACTATCTTGCAAACTACGATTCTGCCTCGATAGTTCTCGAGTTGCCCTTGACTCTCTTGGCAGACTACGATTTCTGGTGCAGTGCTCGATGATCAGACAAGCCTATCTATTACATCATAAGATCAACATAACATGCTTGATCTTTCTATATTTATAGTCCTTGTTCATCATTTCTTTTTAAGGACTTTACAAAGCTATTTTGTTTATGTAGGATCAGTCTAACATATTTGATCAATTCATTCTAAGTCTTTGTACATATGTTTCTATTATTTATCAAAGGACTTTACAATTTTTCTTAATGCAAGCATATTTGCATATTCATTCATATATATATCATAATCAAATCATATATAAATAGGAATATCATTCACATGCTTATTCTTGACAAATAAAGTTCAAGATAATTATTATAGTAAATCAAAACCTGCTAATAAATCTAAAAAATTTGATAAAAGAAAAATTGTTTGTCATAATTGTGGGCAAAAAGGTCATTATAAAAATGAATCAGTTAAATGTTTCTTCTGAAGACACTGAACAAATTCTAGAACTTATCAGAGTTGAGAATAATAACAATGAATGTTTTTATGAATATTCTGATATTCCTTCTGCTTCTGATAATAATACTAGTAATTGTTCAGATGATAGTACTGAAGAAGTCACTATTTGTACGAATAATTGTGTTAACAATTATTGTGCAAAAGGAATAAATGTTCTTAACAAAGATGACGAAGAGCAATCGTTGTTAATTGATCTAATTAGTAAAATCAATGACCCTCAGCTAAAAACTCAGTATATGAAATAGTTGAAAGATTTATTAACCAAAGATAAAACTAATAAACTTTCTAAAGGTAAAGAAAAACCAATATTTAGTCTTAATAAAATGCTTGATAGATTCAAAACACATATCAAAGAGATAACCTTACCAGAGTTAAACATGGAAGTTAACAAATTAAAAAAGGAAATTTCTAACCTTAAACTAGAAATTCCTAAATTACGTGAAGATATCCTTAATTTATAAAACAAAGATAAAGACAAAAATCTTCAAGTAGATGATTCTTCTAATGAAGAACTAGCTAAAGAAGAACTGGAGTCTTCAAACAGTAAAGATGAGTTAAAAATTATCGAGTTACAAGGAAATGTCCTACAAAGATTAAAAGACATCACAATTCAGAAGTGGTATATTTCTATCACTCTAGTTATTAATAAAACCTTTACTCTTAATCTCTCTATCCTTGTTGATACAGGTGCAGATCTTAATTGTATTCAAGAAGGTCTAATTCCTACAAAGTTTTACAAAAAAAACTAGTGAAAGATTAAACTCAGCAAACGGTAGTCAAATGGAGATAAAATATAAATTGCCCAATGTCTACATTTGTCAGGATAAAATGTGTTTTAAAACGTCTTTTGTTTTAATCTGCAATATGACTGATAAAATTATATTGGGATTACCATTTATATATTTGTTGTACCCTTTCACTACTAGTACTGAAGGATTAAGTATTAATCATCTAGGTCAAAAGGTAACTTTTAGTTTTGTTTTTAAACCTAAAGAAAGAGATTTAAAATTTATTCAAGAAAACTCTATTACTAAAAAGGTGAATATATTAAACAGCAAAATCTATCACTTTAAGTTCTTGAAAGAAGAGATTAAGTACAAACAAATTGAAAAACAATTAACTGAAAAAAGAGTTCAAGATAAAATTCAAGATTTAAAAAATTATATGAATCATAATCTTTGCTCAGATTTCCCCAATGCATTTTGGCATAGGAAGAAGCATATTGTAAGGTTACCTTATGCTAAGGAATTTAAGGAACATCTTATTTCTACTAAGGCTGGACCTATACAAATGAATCACGAGCAAATGGAGTTATGTAAAAGGGAAATAAACGAATTACTCAGTAAAAATTTAATACGACATAGTAAATCCCCTTGGTCTTGCCCTGCATTTTATGTTAATAATGAAGCAGAAAAAGAAAGAGGTGCCCCCTCGTCTAGTCATTAATTATAAACCATTAAACAAAGTTCTAGAATGGATTAGGTACCCTCTGCCTAATAAAGAAAATTTGCGTAATAGATTAAGTAATGTCGCTGTCTTTAGTAAATTTGATTTAAAATCTGAGTTTTGGCAAATTCGACTTCGTGAAAGTGATAAATATAAGACTGTACTTACCACTCATTTTGGTCATTAAGAATGGAATGTTATGTCATTCGGTCTCAAAAATGCCCCTAGTGAATTTCAAAACATTCTTAATGATATTCTTAACCCATTCAACCATTTCATCATTGTTTACATTGATGATATGCTCATTTTTTTCTAAATCCATTGAAAAACACCATAAAAACTTGAATTCATTTTTCAAAACAATCAAAAACAACGGTTTAGTTCTATCACCTACCAAGTGTAGTCTATTCCAAACTAAAGTCAAATTCATTGGCCATAATATCTATCAATGTCAAACTAAACTCATTAATCGTGCTATTCAATTTGCTGACAAATTTCCTGATCAGATCACTGACAAAACTCAACTTCAAAGATTTTTAGGCTCCCTCAATTACGTTGGAAATATTACGAAAATCTTAGAAGAATCTGTAAACCACTTTTTCAGCGATTACAAGAATATCCCCCTCCATGGACAACTATTCATACTTCAGTTATCAAACAAGTCAAAAATTATGTCAAAAATTTACCTTGCCTTGGCATTTCTAATGATTCAACATTCAAAATCATTGAAACAGATGCTTCTGAAATTAGTTTCGGAGGTATTCTCAAACAAAAGCTAACCCCTTCTACTGAACAAATTATTCGTTTTCATTCTGGTGCTTGGAATAATGTACAACGCAATTACAGTACTATTAAAAAAAATTATCTTTAGTTTTATGCATTAATAAATTTCAAAGTGATTTATTAAATCAAAAGTTCGTAGTAAGGATAGACTGCAAATCAGCTAACTATATCCTTGAAAAGAATGTTGAAAATATAGCCTCTAAGCAAATTTTTGCTATATGGCAATCTTTATTGAGTATTTTTTATTTTTATATTGAATATATTAAAGGAAGTGATAACTCAATTTCCGACTTTCTCACCCGGGAATTCATTATTTCAGGTACTAAGAAATGAGTACCAAAGGTGGTTTTCATGGTTCAGGCCGAACCCCAGGCCCAAGTAATCAGCCCAGAGGATCTTTGATTCCTCACCCAGTTAATCCAGTCCCTTCTGTGGACCTAGTAAATAGATACCAAATTCTTGGATCTATTCCAAAACCCTACAATACGGTTTTGGCAAGTAAACATAAACCTGTTGATCCATTTTCTTGTCCTCAGCAGGTCACTCCTCAGCCTAGTCAAAATTCTCAATATATCCCAAATTATGAAGTCAATCTTTTCCATGTTGAATCATCTATGAAACCCAAAGATGATCCCGTTAAGTTCGCTTCCCAGTTCTTCCATACTGGTTGGCATTTCATCCATATTGCCCCTTATAAATCTCTTACGTTTTATAAGCATATTCTTCTCCAAACTGAGTTAATTGTCATCAAACCTATTTATGATAGGAATGATGAATCCAAAGTCATCTTCCATTCCCTTTATATTAAACAGATTATCTCTATGACTGATTGGGGTAATCATCCTTCTGATCTTCGTTTTTTAACCAATAAAAGTAACCATTTTTGTTACTATGATTATGTTGAAGCCTGACATTAGATTTTCTTATACTAAAATCAGTCTTTCAGTCATTCGTGGTTTTTACAATTCGACCACAAATTTGAAAGTCAAATCCCTCATTACCATTTGAGGGCTCTCATTCCGCCCTCAAATGGTATCAAAGCCAAGTTGTTCTGTTTTTAGCTACATCTATTAAATCTGTTTGATCTATTCTTCTTTTTCCATTTCATAATTCATCTTTCATCTTTGTTCAGAAGTCACCTAACTTACTGTAGAACACCTAGTTCGTCGTGTCTGTCGCCTTTTGTAAGTTTCGTGGTAGAGCAGTGTTTGGCTTAGAAAAGAACATAGGTATGAGCCTGCTTAAGGTAAAAAGGGTATGTATGAAAGAACTTAGATTTAAGAATAAATTGTGAATCTGGTAAAAATGAGTAGATTATTTAGATATAATTCTGCATCTAGTTCTAGATAAACTTTACCTCTTGTTCCAGACATAGTAAATAAGGAAGAAAAGAGTTATGAAAATATTGACCAAATTCTTAGTAATTAGAATATCCCCAGTGTCTTCCCTAAAGAAATTTACCAGTCAACTTTTCTTGATAATTTCAAAACTGATTACAATGTTAAAACAGTAGAAAAGGTTTATGCTATTAATAAAGAATATGAAAATTGTAGTTTGTTAACTGCAGATGTTATTAAAAGATATAGAAAAAAGAATTACAATTTCATTCATATAGGATTGATTCAAGTTGTTGTTAAGCCATTAAATATTAAAGGAATTAATTCAAGTATCTATTTGTGTCTTCGTGATGCTAGATTTCTTAATTACTTTCCTAGTATAATTGGTATTATGGAATCAAGTTTGCATAATGGACCTATCCATTTTAATTGCTTTCCTGATTTCACTTTAAGTCTAAGTGATCTTAATTTGTTAAAAGCATTAACTTTAAATATTAAAACTGCTGGAGAAATCACTCAAATGATTGAGGGATCTCAAGCATTAGCTTTGATTTATAGAATATATTATAAAACTATGAAAATCAATCTAAATGTTAAAGCCATTAACAAGAGTCCTAAGGATTTTACTGTTTTGATTCAAAGTAGTACTAGTGATGCGAATGTTCAAATTCCAAGAACAATTCTTTGGAAGGACATTACATCACCTAGTCAGTGGACTTTGCAAAATGAAAATCCTCAAAGACCTGTTAGTAATAATATATTAAACGTTGAAAATGTAAGACAATTTTCTGATGGTACTATCAAAATATGTTTTGAACGTACCAGAAGATCTCTAATTGTAGAAGATCTGGCCAGTTCTTCTGCCCCTTCTAGAAAGGATACTGAACTACTAAGCAATATCACTCTACAAGATATTAAATTAAAAGGAGTTTTAAATAGTGGTCAAACTAGTCATCCTTTTATACCACTAATGAATCTGAAGAAGAAGAAGAAGAACAAGTATTGTCTCCCACTCAGTCAGATTTTGAAACTCATCCACAATTAAGAGTCATTAAAAAAGAATTTAAACTAGATTGGACTCTCTTGTTGATGATTTCAATTCAAAATAAAACAAGGGTAATCGTCACTCTTTCCGTGCTAATCACCCTAAGAAAGAACATGATAAAGTCATAAATAGATGGAAACGATTTATTAACATAGAAAAGATAAATATTACATTTTTTACATGGTATGAAACTACTATGATAAAAGTAAATGTAATGTTTTGTCTAAAACTAAATGGATTAAAGAAGATAAAACAAGTGTTTCATCTAGTCACCCTCCTCTTCAAACTATTAATTTGTTTGTTAAAAACACATTAATTACTGCCAGTCCTTTTAAGATTTCTGACGGTAATAAAGATGAAAAGATTATTGAACAAAATAACTTCACTAATCAATACCTAGCAACTTTAGGAAAACAGTTGGATAAAATTAAAGAAAAATTTGAAGCTAACATTATTCAAACTCTTAATAGTAAAATTGAACAACCCTTGATAAACCTTCCTGAAAGTAGAAAAGGATTAGGTTTACCAAGCAAAAATAAAGAGCTTGTTGTTGTTTTGGATAAACTTTTTAAGAAGTTAAATCCTACCGAACCCAGTAGTTCTGTCGGCTACCGCCATGACTCGCCGCGGCACCGTAACAACTATAATCTGATATATAAACCATTATCATAGTTATACATAAAGAGAAGCACACTGCATATTGGTGTCATATCATAAAAGCCACCTTATATGTGGCTCGGATTATATATTTTGTTTTCTATATAATCTGCAAAATGAGGTGGTAGTGCGGTACAAGTAGCATTTAACGATAGTCTAATGTCAGTCTTGACTTTTGGTCATCAAGCTCCAACCTTAGCAACCTTTCTCAGCTCAGTTTGACCTGACAATGGGCACTGCATCTCTGTCCAACTAACTGGAACCATTGTCGCACCTACAATATTAAGATAATGCACTCATTATATTTAGGGCAATCCCGTTTCTCTAATCAGGCTAAATCAGACTATATGAATCATGTGTATTCCAAATAATGTAATTTTATAAGATTGCAAGTGCATTGTCTGATCAAATAATTTTCATCCATACTAATTAAATATAGATTGACCTACTTGTTAATCTATATTTTATCAACTTAAACAGGAATTATACAAGAACATTGCGATAAAATGTGAAAAGAATTGGGCTTTCTAGTGGTTGATTTTTTATTTTTTTTTTTTATTTTTTTTGGGGGGGGGGGTGTTGAAAAGAAAAAGCTTTAGGTAAAGAGTTGTGAGCCGTATTTGTCTAACTTCTATTGATATAACAATAATACCATGGTGACTAAAGAATTGCTACAAAAAGAAGATAGAAAATAATATGTATGACTTTGCTTGGTTACAATCCTTGGACCCACCCATGTATGGTCAATCATCCACTAATTAAACTTTGACACATCATTTTGTAAGAGTTCTTTGTAAGTATAGCAGGAATCTTGATATAATACTAGTCATACATAAAGTTTAGGTATCATAACTCATCTAACCCAAAGCCCAAGCTAAGCTTAATCCATATATATATATATATATATATATATATATATATATATATATATATATATATGGGATTCCATCCACAGCAACCGGTTGTTGGGAGCAACCCATTTTTTTCCAGCCGCTACAGCTTGTAGCGGCTTATAAAAAAAAATTCTAAGTGGCCGGTACAAGCTGTAGCGGCTGAGAAAAAAGGGGTTGCTCCCCAACAACCGGTTGCTGTGGATGGAGACCCTATATATATATATATATATATATATATATATATATATATATATATATATATATATATAATAAAATACAAATGATTTTGAATTTCCCGCTCACTCAATAAATCATCTGGGCCGTCCAAAGTTTGAGATAAATCTCACCGTTCATACATCTATCTAATAAAATACATCTATCTATCTAATAATCTAATAATAATTTAATAAAATACAAATGACTTTAAATTTTCCGCTCACTCAATAAATTATTTTGGTCGTTCAAAATTTGAGATAAATCATATTGTCAATACAGTGCCGGAGGCACGGGACCCAGCTAGTATATATATATAACAAGTACCATGCTATTGAGATCAACCCATGAATACAACTCAGAACTGCACAATAACTGCAAACTGCTGAGTACCCCAACTTCTAGATATTGAAAATATCAAATTGATTGCATTGGATGAGAAAACAAGGTTTATATATTGAAGGGATATATAAATACAAATAATTATTGCACACTACTTTGGAAGCATGATTTAAGCGCATATCTAGAAATTAATCATTGAGCGAATCATCAAGATTTAGATATGTCCAATGTGACGGAGTCAGCAATTTTTATTAAGGGGGCTCACAAATTTAATAGGCTTGCCATTATTTTATACATGTAACACTAATTTTAGAAAATAGGGGGCGGGAATTTCAATAATATTATCCTTTTTTCCCATGATAAAGTGGACAATTACAATTATTATTTATCATCCCTTCTAAAGTCTAAGGGAGTCGCTTGACCGCCTTAGGAAGATGGTTGGATTTACACCTACAGGATATGTTAAAGAAATACATCGGCTGACCCAGATGACAGTTAATAGATAGTAGTCAATTTCTAGCCTCTGCAGAAACTGGCTCAATTATCAATTTGGGTGGGACTGCATATACTGATTTAAATACACACAGATTTTGCTACCTCTTATAATTGTGAAATATCACAGGTGAGATCTATTTGGGGAATTTGGTTCGTAAAATTCTAGTACTAAGCTTCATATTAGTTTTCCAAATCAAAAACACTTGAAAAACAAACAGAAGGAGAAAAACCGATAAGGAAAGATCATACCTGCTGCACTTTCTGCAGATACGACACCCAACTCATTCTTTGCAGTTGATAGATGATACGCTCGTGCATCTCCAAGAGAAAGCTTACCAAGAAAATGTGTTAAGGCTACAAACTAATCAAATTACGCAGGACACTTTAAAACTAACAAATGATGTAACATGACTATACAAGTGACAGCTAAAAAGCAAAAAAGTTTCCAATAAACAAGTGAAAGTCGTGAAGATCCTCAATAGCCACATCCAAATTTCTTTATCAACATTGTCACACATATTGTTTTGCATTTGGAGGTAGGATGCCTTATAAATATATATGAGTTTGATGTCATTGAGGGTCAGTTGCAGAATTAAACATCTTTAGGAATTTCTGAACTGCAATACAGAACATATAAAGAGAGGACCAGTAGAAGATCGAATCAGAGAAAACATTAAGCAATCAATCCATCAGATATAGTCTTCATTCAAATTTAGCATTGATTTTCTCAGTCCATTATCTTTCTCTTATTTCTAAAAAAAAAATTAATTCATCATTTTGAACCCTAGTATGGGGGATTGGAACCCACTATACCTTGAGGTACTCTCAGTTCCATATATTGAAATAGCCTTACTAGTGAATTAGGATTCCATGACACTTATAAATCCTTATAAAACAACATACTAGGCTTTTGAAAATAGTTCAACTAATATGACCACAGTGATTTATGGAAGAAAAAAATTGAAGTTTATTTGCACGAAAAATGAGAGCTGGTGAACTTAAGCATTTGAGGATACCACTACAGCTTTAACGATGTCACCGGGGCGAAACGATGAGTGCATATCTACTTTGTCGATCTCAGTAGCTCTAACATCTTGTTGCCTGTAAAAAAAGTAAAAATGAGATAATTCTACAGAAACATTTTTCAGCTCCAATAGGATTGAGTTTACTCGAGTCATATTTTATGTATGTATGTACATATCCCTATATACACATTACACACAACATTTAAATATTTGAAGGGTAGTAGCTGTATATATTGAGTCATATGCTCCATCAGAATGTTGAATGTTGAAATGATAGCATTTAAAAAAACACCTACGCACTAATGTCTTTTAAATATTTGCATAATTAGAACTTAACCATTATCTGTATCATCCTGCCAAGCCAGTATAGTACTTTAAAAAACTGCCAAGCCAGTATAATACACATGCTTGATTACTGAAAAACAGCTAGTCAAGAACCATAAACTATACCAGAGACATTTATCATGCGCACCACCAACAACTAGTTAGATGGTGTAACTCTGACTAATGGCAACAAAGAAACAGTGATAAATAAAGGTTTTTGGTCATGGCAATTAATGAGCTTAATTATATGGCTTTTGATACTAATGAGCTCTACCAGCACAGGGTCATATGTGGTATGCCATCTAACTACAAGAGGAAGGGCACAATTATAAACAATCAATACAGCCTAAAGTAAACGAGAGTTTTTATTCCTCCTTGATTTCCACAAGGTTAGGGATATTTTCATAACGAAATAACTGATATTTACATAGGGCCATTCCAACTCCAATTAACTTTTGAAGCTCTGTTCCCATGCTGCTATTTAGGTGTGTGGAAAGAGGAAGAAGGTACATGAAAGAGATTAGACTAATTGGGGATGAGTTTTTGTGGGTGACTGGGTGGCAAGGTGTTTGTAGAAGGCAAGGGTGAGCAAAAAAGGGGTGGTGAGCCGAAGAGGATAACATGTCAGGGAAGTGGTGGTGCTGTGTTTCTGCAACTTCTGGAAAAGTGTTGTCGCCGGCTTACATCGCTCGTCCAAAATTTCAATAGATTTCCAGTTGAGTCATATTGTAGAAGAAGCTTTCATATATAATTTAATAACTAAATGTGTGCAGAATAGTCAAAACCACCAATACATCATACGGGGAATCCAAATCCTTGCTTCTTAGATTTGGACAATATGATTCAAATCATATTATAGAGGGCTTGTGATGTAGATGTAGGACAAGAACTGAAATACAAACAATAATGGACAAGATAGAAATGTGTTGCGCAAAAATTACTAGTGTTTGCAAACAAATATAATTTTGAACAATGTTTTAAAAGTCGGTTGGTGGATCTAGGCGGCGAAGGGGGTGCCTAGCACCTAGGCATTTTCCTAAGAGGACTAGGAGTTTTCTTAAGCGGTATCATTTATTTATTTTTTTAAATACATACTTGTTATACAATACAAAACATATAATATATGCAATTTTTTTAATTTTACAAGAAAATTTACCCAACAAACAATCTTTAAAGGCTTAAAAAATTCATTTCAGATATTGTAGAACTTCAAAGTACAACTTTGGTTCTGCCTAGGCAGAGCCTAGGTGCACAGCCAAATCGAGAAGGTACAGGACCACCTAGTGCCTAGGCATGGTTAATCAGATCTAGGCGGGAATTTTTTGAACACTGGGTCTGACTATTCAATTCTCTCTATACTATTGTTGTCATAATTAGCTAAATCAATCATTTTGAAAATCCTCCATAAATAGATAATATTTCCTAATACCTATTATATATCCAAAATCCCCACTAAAAAAAAATTACATCAATTTCCTCCCAATTAAACATAACAATACTTTCATAAAATAAATAGAAATTTCTTCTTTGCTTTTGACTTGCCAACCTCGTCATTATGGTAACTCTAAAGATGGCAAGATCTTATCGCAATGTGCTTTGTTCACAATTCTTGTCTATTCTACGAGGCATTTAAGGATATATTAATGCTACAATGTTTGAAGATAGATATATTTTAGTCCCTATGCTTTAGGATTAATTTTTACTTAGTTTGGATTATGTAAGGAAGCTTTTACAAGGGGTAGTTATAGGGATCGATCCATGAGATGTCGTTGTCATGGATGATTCGTGATTTAGTTATTTATTTATCAATGTATATTTATTTATTTAGTTTGTGGATTTGTTATTTATTGGTTTATTTCAGTATTGGGTTATTTATTTAAAGGCATAATAATTATTAATGGGCTTATGATTATTACAGTTTCTTTTTATTATAAATATGTAAGTCATGACAAATTCTTAGATACACTTTGACATTGAAATTATTTTAATTATTGGTTGTGATCAATATTTTTCCTCCTTACTGCAGTTGGAAAACCCAGGGGTAGTGGTTCTTCTGCGGTTGAATTAGCCTAGTTCTTTAAATTCTCTTTGCTGATTTTGCCTTTTCCAATTAATTATATGTTCAACAATTTTCGTCCTACATCAGGTAGCTTTGACGGATTTCCATGCGGATTGTCGGGTTATTTTTCATTACCCCTTATGATGAGGATGTAAAGCAAAACAATTTTAATATTATTTGTTTATTATTATATATTATCTTATGGATATGTTAATGTAATTAATTTATTTAGTAAACAATATTAAGATATATATTTAATTATATTACTAGAATATAGAGCTATAACTGTAGTAATTATTATTAGAATTTGGTTTCTTTATTTAATTATATTTTACTTGGTCGTTAAGTTTAGGATTTTCTTATTTATCCTATATAAAGTGATGTAACCATTATTTTAATATATTGAATGATTGATATTATTAATTTTTAAGCCTTGTGCTTGTGGCTTTAAAGCCAAACTTTCTACTCTTAATCCCCTTTATTCATTATTCCATCCTCGTACTACATCATTTGATATCAGAGTTAAACCCGATGATTAACCTATGTTCTTCCTACTCAATATTCTTGCTTCCATCAATTGTCAAAACTCACCAAAGAGTCAACAACAACATCCGAGATAGAAATGTAGTCTCAAATCTATCTCAAAACCGAGATGACAACATAGTTTCAAATCTATCACAAAATTAAGACGATAATGTAGTCTCAAATTTATCCCCGAAATGATACGATAACTTAGTCTTGAATCTATCCAAAAAAAACCGCAGCCATAAACCACCACATCCAAAACCCTGGTTACGGTTCTGTAGTCCCAAACAGCCTTATCCTAAAGAGGCGCAAGCAACCACCTGCTTTGCAAATTCTTCACTCAAAAAAAAATATGACAAAAACCTTCGCTGCCAACCAGCCCCTTGATCTGTCAAACACAACCTTCCCTAACCCTAAAATTTCCTTCTTTTTGCAGTCTCAAAACAACCCCCAAAACAGGTTGCCCAGAATCAGATTTTTCTTATTAAGCAAAAAAAATTACTGCTACAGTACTGCACTAGTGTTCGCGAGTACTGTTCACAACTACTGAACTACAAAACAAAAAGGGTACTATCTATTCCTCTTTCATCAAACCAGAAAATCATGGCAGAGAAGATCATCATCGCATTCGTAGTTGCTCAGATCTCATTATTAGACACTAAAAACTCAAGGACAAGTTTTCTCCAATGGAGAGAAGAATGATGATGATGATGGAAGTAAAAGAACTTTAATATTGTTGGTATATATATAAGCATAAATATTATGTGTTAGAAGATACAATCTTATCCAATAATTGTAGTCAATAATAGCTGTAATATTCAGTGTGTAACAACTGTACTAATCAATGTGTTATAGCTATAATATTCTGTGTAATAGCTGTAATATTCAGTGTAATAGCTGTAAAATAGGGATTACTATATTGTAAACTTGTGTATATAAATCAATGTAAATGAGAGTAAAAAGTATTGAAGACTAACCCAAATCAGTTTCTTTCTTTCTACATGGTTGTTTCATCCATTCTGTTTCAAGTTGGGCATGCAAGACATATATACACCAACTTGAGGGAAGTGTTAGAAGATACAATCCTATCCAGTAATTGTAGTCAATATAGCTGTAATATTCAGTGTGTAACAGTTGTACTAATCAATGTGTTATAACTGTAATATTCAGTGTGTAATAGCTGTAAAATAGGGATTACTATATTGTAAATTTGTGTATATAAATCAATGTAAATGAGAGCAGAAAGTATTGAAGATTAACCCAAATCAGTTTTTTTCTTTCTACATTATCTTACAGATACTTTAATGTAATTAGTTTATTTAGTAACATAAACTAATTGCTATACTAGTAGAAAATTTGTTTATACTAGTAGTTTAGTAAAATATTCTAGGCAATCTAATTATATATGGAAACAAAATCCTGATAATATCTACTATAATTAAAGCTCTAATAAAATACAATAAATAATTACATCACTTTTATAATAACATAAAATATTAAATATTAAATACTTTTAATCTTCTCCTTCCCTCCTCATCAATCACCTTAAGCTTTTCTCCACTTTGTTTTTCTTGGAGAGCTCCTTGTCCTCCAACATTGTAATACTACATATTTCTAATAAAAAAAATTCTTTTATCCAAAATCAGTATCAACTTGCTTATTATGGGATAGTAGATTCAAAAATATTAGATAATTATTTTGCCTCCTAGCAACCTAAATACTCCTAATATGTTTAAGTGTGTATATCTACCGTGTGTATATCTACCGTATGAATCACTGACTCGGACACGGGACACGGACACAACACAATACGTGACACAGGATACGGCGGCACTTTCCAAAATAACAAGATACGATACATTCAATTTTATATATATATATATATATATATATATATATATATATATATATTTACTAATAGTCTAATATAAATGTATTTTTTACAATAAATAAATTTAATATTAATAGAGCATGATAAAAACTTGAACAAAATAATAAGAAACACACACATTGTATAATAAATAACTTAAAGTTACATAATAATGTCCAAACTTAAAAAAGACATAAAATAACCCATAACTTTTATATTGGAATTTAAGCACTACAATTTTTTAATAAAAATTTTGAACCCAGACATCCTCTAGCATGTCTGAAGTGAGTCCCGACGTGTCCGAGGTGTGTCCAAACTTTAAAAAAAGAAAATGAAGAAAAGGAGCTCGCGGACACACGTCGAGTGCGTGTCCAAGACGTGTCGGAACGAACTCGTGTCCGACATGAATTCGTGGCCCTCCGGGAAGTGTCCTTGCTTCCTAGTATCTACCCCTCCCCCCTTCTGTTTCCCCAAAGCCTCAATAAGGCATTGCAAACCCTCTAATTGCCTCCCCATGTCAGTTTAATTGTGACACATCCAACCAGTAATTCAGAACTCGGAAAATAAAATTAATAGATGAAGCAGAGTACGCAGGATTTCCACTAGAGTACGAAGAAGAAACATGATACAAGAACACCCAGGTATAACAAGTAACTAGAACACTCCTCTTTCCTTGAAGCTTAACTAGAGTAAACTTTAAAAAAATACTTCAATCTACAATAACAAAGAGGTAACATGTCTGTTCAAGATACGCCAGATTTACCAAATAAATTTTTCACAAAGTTTATCTACTAATACTATTGCAGTCTTTTTGGGTTGTCCTGGTGTTGAATGTACAAGCTCATCCACAAGCAAAAAAAGTGTAAATTCCAAACCATACATAACACTTGATTATATTAATTGCAAATCCATGGCCAGAGTCGCCAGACTAATAAGTTAAAAACTGAGAAGAATTTTAATTATCAACATATGCATGTACAGAGAGATGAACTCCACTTTCATACAAATACTTATAAAATAATTAACTCTCTATTCATAAATACAAATAAGTACCTAATAATCCCTGTAAATTTTTCTCGTACAGACTTGGGACCAATGCACATTATATCTGCCGAAGCCATTCTAGCCATCACCTTGGTAACCTTCAAAAGTAATGAAACTTGACCATAAACAATGTTCACTTGCACAAACAATACATAAATCCTTTAAAGGAGAATTTTGTCCAGTCATAACATGAAAAAGCAACCATATCTAAAGGAATCAAATAATGTGCAAGCAAGACAAATTTTCGAACTACATAATTTGAAACCTCTATATATGACATGGAACTTTTTTTGTTTTTCACACCTCTATAAATTTTGGTGTGCTCCTTAATTAGTCAAACCAACCCCTGGATTTATTCTTCAGTATACAATGTTATGCTTTGCCAAATTCCAACTCCGTTAAAGATCAGGATACCTGATCTATATAATGCTTGAAGCTACTCAATATTTCAAAATAAAAAATAAAAAAAGAGTCAAAATATC
This sequence comes from Panax japonicus, assembly GCA_020205505.1. NCBI lineage: Eukaryota > Viridiplantae > Streptophyta > Magnoliopsida > Apiales > Araliaceae > Panax > Panax japonicus. Next base: position 12,707,157 of record CM035111.1, read on the forward strand.
GATTAGATCTAATATCACCAATTTCTAATCACTCTAAAATTTGATAAGGATGATAAAAGTGGCTAAATAAACAATCCAATGGCAGGTTTGACGAAACATGAATTGCACAAAAAGTTATAGATGTGTAAGAAATAGAAGTTTTGCATCTGGTGTAGGTTGATCCCTCCATATATCTAAATCTAAGATATATTCATAATTAGGGTTATTTAAGTTAACACTGAAACGCAGCCATAATGTAAAGGTTACATGACTTACACTTTTACACTATAAGCAGTTCTGTTGTGGTTACTTTTACGATTTTTTAAGGTGATAACCATAACCCCAATGATTTACTAATGGGAAAATATATATAACGAAAAAATTAACCGCGATTTACAATTATTAAGAATAAATGAACCAAACAAGATAACTGCCAATTGAGTTGAAACGCTTCATCTATCTGTGTTTGGCTTGGTTTTTGTGGCTTTCAATTTCATTTTGGTCTCCTTATTAAAAATAGGAAGATATATTGGCCATAATATGTCTGATGCAACTCAATTGGCAGGGAGAAAGTTAGAGACAGTCATGGTATTGGACAATGGAAATTAGTTCTGGGACAGCTTGGTAAAATCAGCACTAGCAAGTTCATAACCAAGTCACAAAGGACATTCAACATAAAAGGGGTTGTATAACAGAGAAAAGAACATTACCCGGGCAATGACTATAGAACCAGGCTCCGGAACATCACCATGTGCCTTGTGACCGACAACTTCTACAGTTGGTCTCTAGTATTAAACAACATCAAAAATAATAGATTACAGACAATAAATAAATAAAGAAATTAAGGAAAGGAAAGAAAAGGAAAAACAAAGATAATACTCCTAGGGAAAAGATTTACAAACCATTTTATTTTTTTGATGAGTAAATATATAATTCAAACACGGCAAAAAAGGGGGTGTCAACCCGGTTCACGTGATGCATACAAAAGGAGGCAGATTCAAAAAACACAGTTTACAACAATGAAAGCTCTTTAAATCTACCAAACAAAACTCAAAAAGTCCAAATGCTAAACTCCCCAAGAAATGTATAAAAGAAACCATAGACTCCAAATATGTCTCATTCTGCACGAAAAAATAACAAGCTCAAAAATTTGATTAGAATTGCCAAAAAAAAAATCATTGTCAGAGTCCCTATTGTTTCTCTCCAGCCAAAAAGGACCACCATAAGAAAAATGACACAATATCCAACTTCTTTCTACATCTCGTTGGAATCCTGCACCTTTCCAAGCTTACAAAAAATTTGCAACTGAACACTGCATCACCCACTGAGCAGCAATCTGCACAAAATCCATCCCCCAAAGCTGCCAAACAAACTTGCAGTTCAACAGAAGATGATTAACAATCGGTCCAGCACATGTGGCACCAGTTAACCACAAATCTTCCGTACACTATTTTCTGTCAATATAGCACCCAATGCCGCAGTTCAAGACAAGAAAGACACCTTTTTCGGGACTCACACCCTCAAAATAATCCTCCATGGGAAACTCAAAGGATCGCCAACCCAAACCCCCTGACAAAAGGACCTCACAGTAAACCTTCCACTAATATGAAGGCACTACCATCATAAAATCTCCTTTGCCACTAAAATGGCCTACCCCCTATCAATTAAACAATAACTAATCAACTTCCTTCAAACCAAAATCAAAATCTAAATATATGCTAATTATCTAATCTAGGACCTATTAGTACTTTGAATTAAACATCAATAGGGGCTAGAACAAGCTAATATATATCTTTACCAGTATGGCTGATATCATGTCAACTCGATTATAATTTAAACTTGTGCAAAAGTAAATAACTGAGAATTTAATTTTTATTTTTCTGTCTCTTAGTAATGGAACTAGAAAAGAGTGCATATTCATATTATTAAATCAACATTACAACAATTGTCTCATACAGCGTACACTGATTGTTAATCAAATCATCTACTAACCACATTCGCAAGGATGTCACATGTTTGTTATTACAAGTCAACACAATGACACAATACGAAAATAAGAGTGCTTATAGGGTAATCTACTCAATGGTACAAGATATATCATTTTGAAAACCATTTTTTGTTTGGGGACAAGCACGCCCTATATTATAAAATCCATTGACTCATCCTCCCACCCCTACCCACCAACATAAATTGCTCATAACTACTAATACTGTCAAAAACTAAAAGAGTCCGTCTATATCTTGCCACAACACATTGCGTCTTTCTTTTGTTATAAAGACTCAACACAATGACACAATGACACTATGTAAACAAATGCATATACGGGAAAATCAACAACACAATGTCGCACAACATATATCATTTTTCAAATCCAAATAAGTTTCAAACAAATTACACCTAGAAAAAGTAACATTTACAGATATAAAAAAACACCCATTATACTAGCAAAAAAAGAGCATACCTCTATAAACTCTTCACTTCAAATAAACAAACAAAGGGGGGTTTAGGGGCAAAAAAATTACCTTATCAACAGAGTCTGGTGAAGGGAGAATAATGGAAGTAAATCCAGTGAGGGAGGCGTATATGGTATTATTGTGGGCTGCAACATACGCACCCTTTCCTGCTTTCACATCTGAAGCCTTCCCCAAAATTTCACCTGGTGTTACCATCTCTTTCTCCACTTCCATTCCTCCCGTATCTCCCTCCTCTTTCCCTCTGTCCCTCTTTCTCTCTCTAAATTTTCTCAATTCACTGCTGTGCGGCGGGAATACAAGTTGAAATTGTAATGAATCGGGAAGTGAAAGATTGCTGGGGGAACTGGAGAAGGTTATTGTGCCAGCAAAGGTGTGGCTTATTTTAATAGGGTATACAGTGAAGTTGAGATTTTTTATTTTTTATTTTAATTTCATTTTTCATTGTTTTATTTTTTGCCATATTTTTATTTTTTTATACATAAGAAGGTATTTGGGATTTGTTTATAAATGGTCAAGAGTACATAAAGTATAATTTTTTAATAGGTAAAAATTATTTGGTAAACTACTACTTATAATTGTTAATACTTAAACTCATGATCATGTGCGAAGCACGGTTTTTATTATAAAATTATTTTATTTTTTATATTTTTTGATATTATATTGAATTATGAGATGAAAAGATTCTACTTGTCCTTGACTATGCTATATATTAATTATAATATTTAATAATAATATTATTATCAAAAATATGAATTTTAAAAAAAATTAAATTAAAAATATATATGATACCATGATATAGTGATAAATATATAATTATATGATAGTAGAATATAGATAAAAAGATTTTGCAATGAAATAAATGATGAAAAGATTTCCTAGATTTTAAGTTTCTATTTAAAATTTTAGTGTTGAATGACAATTTCTGAATTTTAAGATTGAGAGACGATTTTGTGCTCTTTATTGTATATATATATATATAGATTTTTTTTTATAATTTAATAGAATTTATTACTAAATTTTAGGGTTGGAGGGTTATTCCTAAAATGTAGGGTTAAACTACGATTTTATCTTATTTAATATATATAGATAACCCAAAAAAACTCTTTAACTCTGTTTTTTTCATAATTTAATCCTTAAGCTCTTTTTTTTCAATGAAGTTTGTGACGCCTCCAAAATAGGTATACATCACCTATTCTGAGTCGTCAAATACATGGTACAGAAACAAATACAAATTCAGTAATACAATTATCATGCAAAATATGATAACACATGGTACTCTTTCTATCTATTTTGCAGCCTATAAAATCAGCATTTGTGTACCCTGTTAGTTCAAAAGAGGACTCCTTGGGGTACCAAAGTCCCAAGTGAGGTGTACCCTTGAGATACCTGAAAATCCTCTTTACATTAGTTAAATATGATTATTTAGGATTAGCCTGAAATCTAGCACATATGCATGTTGCAAACATTATATCTGGTCTACTGGCAGTTAGATATAGAAGAGAGCCTATCATACCTCTATGTTGAGTTATATCAATACTTTTACCGTTTTCATCTTTGTCAAGTTTGGTTGCAGGAGCAATTGGGATTTTCATGGGAAAGGCTGATAGTGACGCCCCCAAAACAAGTATACATCACCCATCTTGAGTCACCAGATACATGGTACAGAATTCAAATACAACTTAATAATACAATTGTCGTATACAATACGACAAAACATAAACTGTGAGTTTGGATACAAATATTGTCTACTAGAGAGTATACAAACTCAAAAGGAGTACTCATTACAATTATTATCATACTATTTTACAGAATAGTGAGAACTACTAATGCAAACATCTAGGATCATCACTCCATTTCCCGACTCGTCCCAACTACGTTCTTATTTCCAGAAGAGAACAGTGAAAGAAATGGTGAGCTCAACTAGCCCAGTAAGAAATATTATGACTAAGATAATGCAGAATAATTTATCGTTAGCCTTCAACAATGTTAAACTGATAAAATATAATAGACAACAAGTTTTAGATCAAAAACTGCAGCGGAATAAGCAATCCATTAGAAAAGTCAAGTAGAGAATAAAATCTACTATCTTGTATGATTTAAAAGGTTTTTCATCACTTTTATCGTTGGGACTCAGCTTAATAAATAATCCACATCATCGAATCACCCCTGCACTACGGCTAAGGATATTCTTTAGTATCACGACCACAATTATCCATGCACTACGGCTAAAGATAATCATGTTTTCATCAACGGTCCTGATCATGCCATAAAATAATTCATCTTTGCACTACGGCCAAAGAGAATCCATAGCCATAATCATACCAAAAACTGTCCATCAATGCACTACGGGCCAATGAGGATTTTTTTACCACATCATTTGTAACATTACGGTCATGATTACATCGAATAATCCCTGGTCATAATCATACCAAGTCCATCTATGCACTACAGGTCACAGATGACTTTCAACATAATATAAACATGAGGATGATGACAATGATATGCAGACACTATGCAACACTATGCATAATAGAATATAATATATTCTATTTATAGAATAACTTTATAAAAGTATTCTGTTTTATATAAAAAGATTTTCTGTATTATTACATTAATAATACCAACAAAACTGAGTGACTTATCACTTAAGCATCAATAATTAATACCATGTGCTACTATACAACCACATGTATTACTGTACTTTTAACACCAGGTGTTTCAACAGTTAACGGTAAAACTTCCGCCGTTATTTTCATAAAGTATTTTTGTCGTTTTTTCAATCCGACAATAATTCCATAAACATGGTTCAAAGATTAATAACTCAGCCAAAGTAGCACATAACTTTTCCTTAAATCATTAACCTGCAAAAGTGGTTATTTGCAAGGTTGAGCTCGACAACCCAACAAAATCTGACAGTTTTCATGCATCACATAATAACATGCTCGATATACATCTCATAAACATTGGACCAATATAACATACATGTTGTAGTTCATATAACAAGTATAAAGATTAAGTTTCTTACTCAATCAACATTCATTACTCAATCAATGTAGTTATAAATTGACTTTAACAATTCATACTTTCAACATTAATATAACACACCATGTTATTTGCAATAAAATTTTCAAACAGTTAATCATCAAATTCATATAACAAATAGGAACTGAAAGACTTGCCTTGATCGTTGTTTACCAATAACAGTTTAACAACTTACAGTTATCTACACTTCATGTGCCCTACACAATTATATAATCGTACACGTCAACTATTAGTCATATAGCAACGCATAGTAGTTGTAATGTAAACTTTACTCTATATCTCAAAATTTTGATGACATTCAACTTTGGATATGCTGTAAAAATCATATTAACCTATTTTTAAAAGTTATTGGACACCCATTTCGGATAAGATGGATAGTCCAAAACAGTGTTCAAAAGGGGCGTTCAATATTATTTTTCGTTCTTTTCCTACTTTACCCTCTCTAGCTAAAATAGTCATAACTTTTCTGTTTCAAAACATATTTTAGCGATTCTTAAGCCCACGCGAAGCTAACTTCCGGGACTACAACTTTTATTCTTTTACCTTTGCCAAATTCTAAATACAGAATTCCAGAACATTAATTCAAGGTGACTACCCCGAGTTGGTTAGACAGTTTTGACGCGACTACTTTGAATGGTCATAATTCTATGCTCCGAAGTCGGAATTAGTTTGTTCTGGAGTCTATGAAAAGATTATTCAGTGTACTATAACATACCAAAAGCCTAGAATTTTCTAAATAATCTAGATAACCCCGAATTTTCGTTTTTGGATCAGCAGACCACAAGTTTTTCGGACTTCTCGTTTTAACATCCAAAACTCGCCTAGACTCGTTCCAACCCAACTTTCTTTACAAATAAGTCTTATTTAACATAATCAGACTTTTCTAAGGTCTCGACTCCATATCTCTAATTACAATCATTAGAACTCATTTATATAATCCATTCCAAGCCAAAATAAACATAGTAAACTAACTAGTTTACTAACAAAGCTAACTTTTGCATTTCTTGATTCAAACCCTTTTCTAATGCCATATTACATATACAAGGATCAAAACTTGATTTATTTTAAAGAAACTTAATCTAAATTTACATCAAAGCTAACTAATCTTCCAAAATTCAAACTTTAACTAACAATTTAAATATAATATTTAAAATAATAATATTACCAAAAATTAAATAAGAAACATACTCGAAAATACGAGTTCCACAAACTGAATATACACTCAACCAAGATTTAACTAAGGAGATCTTTTTAAAAAGTCCTCCCACAACAAAGACTTTCTCAAAATTGGAGGTCTTATTATTGGTGAATGAAACAAAGGGCCAATACCTTCTATTTATAGGTTTAGAAAAGGGGTAAAGTTCTCAATTTAGTCGATGTGAGACTTGGTTTATACTAATTCTAATTGGTTTATACTAATTTTTTATATTTTTAACATGCTAAGTGTATTCATTCATCACGAATTCGTTTCTTAACCAATTCGATCCGTTAAAGTTGCGTTGTTATCGTTTTATAGAGGAGAACAATAATCATCTATCAATTTAAAGTTTCAATCACAAATTCATCATCAATTTTAGTCTCAAAGTACACCAAAACACACATTACCTTCAAAACCCAAATTCCTCTTCTTTAGCATAAATACATGAATTTGATTTCTGAAAAATCATTTTTAGATGACCATTATGAAATTATAAAATCTAATAACATATATAACATCATTAACCACAAATTCATTAACCAAAACCCCAATTTTAAAAGAAACTCAAGAACACATAAACTAGAAATATAAACTAGATTATGTACCTTTAATTCCTTAAGAAATAAAATTAACCTTATCAGTAAAATTATAATTTCTATTCAAACATTATAATCATAACATTATCTAACAAATTCCCACTCCTCTAATTTAATTATTTAATTAAATTAGAATATCACCATTATACTCACGTAATAAAATACATATAAATTTCATCTATTTTATCACACTTAAATAAACTATCCCATAATAATTTTCATCAAATATTTATTTAATACCATAAATATTCATTTTATTCCATAAAGTTTCCAACTAAAATATTTAATGTAAATATTTTACTCGCATTATACTAATATTTACATTTTCATGCAATATATTACCTTCTCACTTTATTAAATCAATTATACTTGTATTAATTCACTATTTTAATTAAGTGAATTATTCACACTATTTATGAAACTTAACTCATAATAATTTCCATTGCCCACAAGGCATAACAATTAAAATTATATTATCTCATAACATAATTTCAACTTAATTAAATTAACTAATATTATTTAATTTCTTTAATAGTTTAATTAACTATTAAATCTCACATTCTCAAACATATGAATATATAATTCTCTTCACACCAAATCACATAATTCAAAATAAGAATTTTAATTATTAAATCCTTATTTTAATAACTTATGAAAATTCGGGTTGTCACATCCTTCCCTCCTTATAAGGATTCCGTCCTCGGAATCAAAGAAACCTCTATTACTCAGTTTTCACCAAATCTCTTTTCAAAATTTATCATTGAATATCTTCAACACATTACCTTAATATAGGTTTTATATTTTCTACTACATTCATTTCTTCAACAAATTCTAGATTTTATTTCATAACTTTCACTTGAACTCAATTATATTTTGAGTATTATATATTCTGTAACCCCTTCATTTCCTTTTCTAAAGATCGTTATCATAAACACTCAGGATATTACATTCACCCTTTCTTCTAAGAATTTTGTCCTCAAAATTTTATCTATTAATCTTTATTCATTCAATCTATCAAAATAGATTTTACGTTGATACTTTATTCATTCATTGAGTTCTATAATCACTTTCTTTCCACAAAGATCTTTCTATAATTATTAACTTTTCTATTAAAAGTTTTATATTATTCTTTGATAACTCATCTCCTTCTCATTTCAAATTTTTTTCTTCTTACTTATTCAATATATTCATCATTCAGTGTCACATTCTGTGATAACCCGGGATTTTAAATAATCCAAATTTTTACAAATAATTTTTTTTTATTAATATTAACATTAATTATCATTATTGTGTTGTGTAACTGTGATACGAGCTGTGAGACTTAGTCATTTTGGTTATTGACTAATAAATTAAGAGTATAGTTATGCTTAACGGAGAATAGAAACCCTAACCCTAGTTACGGATCGGGATTCGATAGAAAATATAATTAAAATAATTATATTTATATGTAGGTGTTTGCGCGGTATAGAATTTTTGATCAATGATAGATCGGATAAGGTTTAAAAATTTATAAACCCTAATAAGAGATTAGAAACCCCAATCTCTGGATTAGAAAACATAACGCGTAGTTAGAAACCCTAATCGAAAGCCGAAAAAACCTAATTTTAAATTCGAGAATCTTAAACCCTAATTAGGAAATCTTAATCCTAATTAGTAAGCCAAATGAGATTAGTAAATGTTAATATAATTAGAAAACCCTAATTATACTTTAGAAATATTACTTTATATTTAAAACCCTAATTACATTTTCGAAATTCTTAATTTTCTATTTTAAACCCTAATTAGAAAAATTCTAGAATTGATGTATTTAAACCCTAAGGGTTTGTGCAAATTCCAAGTATGCCATTAAATTTATTTTGCTAAAGACCAAAATGCCCTTTTAGTATATTTTTAATAGCTAGCTTACAAATCTAGCAAATATTGGAGTTGGTAACCTAGTACTTTGACTTTGGGGCTAAAATTTGCAGCAAAATTCGTCCAAGTGATCAGCCATGTGCTATATATCATAATATATATGTATATATATATATATATATAGATTAAAGAGAGAGAAATGCATGTATTTGGTTCATTTGATATCTAACTCTCCCTCAACTCTCTCTCTCTCTCTCTCTTCACATTCGAAAATAGCAAGTAGATCAGTCCTAAAAAATTGCCCTTGATCAACTGTGAGACCCCGAATTTTATGAAAAAAATTATTTAATTTTTCTATTTTGGTAAATAGTTAAATTCATAAAAGTTTAAAGTTAAAGGTAATATGTGAATTTTTTTTTCAAAGTAAGCAAGTTGACATAAAATATTCGTTGTGTCGGGGAATATTCGATTAGTCGGGGAATATTCTTTTTGTCGGAGAATATCCGTATGACGGTACAATCATTGGTGGACCCCACAATGGAATTATTGTCGGATTGAGAAAACGACAAAAATATTTTTATGAAAATAACGGCGAAAGTTTTACCGTTAACTGTTGAAACACCCGGTGTTAAAAGTACAGTAATACGCGTAGTTGCACAGTAGCACACGGTATTGATTATTGATGCTTATGTGATAAGTCACTCAGTTTTGTTTTATTTGTATTATTAATGTAATAAAATAGAAAAAAAATTTATATAAAACAGAATACTTTTATAAAGTTATTCGTTTTATTAGGCTAATAGTAAAATCTTTTTATATAAAACAGAATACTTTTATAAAGTTATCTATTTTATTAGACAATAATTAGAATATATTATATTTTATTATGCATAGTGTTTGCATAGTAAAATTTTTTATAAAGTTATTCGTTTTATTAGATTATAAATAGAATATATTTTATTTTATTTAAAAGATTTTGTTTTAAATATGGACCGTCAGATTAAAGTAAATCAATCTGGACCGTTCATGAGTTAGTTACTATGAAGTCCATTTTTTATAAATAGAAGCTCATTCCTTCATTATTTCTTACGAATTCACTGAAACTCTAGAGAGATAAACTATAGAGAGAAAGAAGAAAGTATTCTGCTACTTCACTACTTATATATACAGTATTCTTCTTCTTAAGGTAGGGGATATTATTTGTTGTACTCGTAAGGGGTACTCTTTCTTTCTTATTTATGAAGAGAACTTTTGTTATTCCATTCTTTATTATTCTGTTGGAATAACCTGTATACGCGGGCTACCCTATACTTGGTGAAATTCTTCTGTTATTCCATTCTTTATTATTATGTTGGAATAACCTGTCTATGCAAAGTACTGCATACATGGTGAAATTCTTCTAATATTCCATTCTTTATTATTCTGTTGGAATATCCTGTCTATGCGTTTTATTTCGGACCTGGTTCCGTTATTTATTATTCTGTTGGAATATCATGTCTTTGCATTTTACGCCAGACCTGGTTCCGTTATTTATTATTCTGTTGGAATATCCTGTCTGTACGTTTTACGCCGAACCTAGGTTCCGTTATTTAGTATTCTGTTGGAATAACATGTCTATGCGAAGTACCGCATGCATGGTGATTTATGTTGTTATTCCATTCTTTATTATTATATTGGAACATCCTGTCGGTACAAAGTTCGCCTGACCTGGTTCTGTTATTTAGTATTATGTTGGAATAACCTGTCTATGCGAAGTACCGCATGCATGGTGATTTCTTTTGTTATTCCATTCTTTATTATACTCAGTTGGTTAAAGTTTTGACTTCTATACTCCATGAAATTAGTGGAATATCCTTGATAATTGCGCTTCATCCAGTATCTTTTCATGGAAATATTCTTCTGAGCATTCTTGAATTTTAATCTACAAAACAGTTTTTGACTATACTTTTATGTAAAGTACCATTGTAAGGTTATGGTCGAGGCACCATGAGAGTTACATACATTTGTATTAAAACTCACAGTTAACTGTGGTCGTATTCTATACGACAGCTCAACAGTTGTATAAATGAAGTTGTATTTGAATTTTCTACCATGTATATGGCGACTCAGAATGGGTGATGTATACCTAATTTTGGGGGCATCACAGTTGGTATCAGAGCTTAGGGATATGGTCGCTGGCGGGGATAAGAGTCTAGAACTAGGAGGGGAGAGACGAGTTATATACTTCACTAGTGTGTGACTTACCTAAGCTGAAATTGTTTCCTTGATAAGTTGACAAGTTGTGATATGTCAATTAACCTTTGTTTTGAAGATATATTCTAGAATGATATCTGAAATACAGGAGATGAGCAATGGAAAAATCATGATACATAGGATATAACCGAGAAGGTACAATCCGAAAAGAAAGCAATGTATTCTCATCTCTTCGAATATCAGGTACGTACGTAAATTTCGAGAACGAAATTTCATAAGGAGGGGTAATTGTGAGACCCCAAATTTTATGAAATAAAATTATTTAATTTTTCTATTTTGGTAAATAGTTAAATTGATAAAAGTTTAAAGTTAAGGGTAATATGTGAAAAAAAAAATTCACAGTAAGCAAGTTGACATAAAATATTCGTTGTGTCGGGGAATATTCGATTAGTCAGGGAATATTCTTTTTATCGGGGAATATCCGTACGATGGTACAATCATTAGAGGACCCCATAACGGAATTATTGTCGGATTGAGAAAACGACAAAAATATTTTTATGAAAATAACGGCAGAAGTTTTACCGTTAACTATTGAAACACCCGGTGTTAAAAGTACAGTAATACGCGTAGTTGCACAGTAGCACACGGTATTGATTATTGATGCTTATGTGATAAGTCACTCAATTTTGTTTTATTGGTATTATTAATTTAATAAAACAAAAAAGCTTTTTATATAAAACAGAATACTGTTATAAAGTTATTCTTTTTATTAGGCTAATAGTAAACTCTTTTTATATAAAACAGAATACTTTTATAAAGTTATCTATTTTATTAGACAATAATTAGAATATATTATATTTTATTATGCATAGTGTTTTTATAGTGCCCGCATAGTGTTTGCATAGTAAAATCTTTTATAAAATTATTCGTTTTATTAGATTATAAATAGAATATATTTTATTTTATTTAAAAGATTTTTCTTTAAATATGGACCGTCAGATTAAAGTAAATCAATCTGGACCGTTCATGAGTTAGTTACTACGCAGTCCATTTTTCTATAAATAGAAGCTCATTCCTTCATTATTTCTTACGAATTCACTGAAACTCTAGAGAGATAAACTATAGAGAGAAAGAAGAAAGTATTCTGCTACTTCACTACTTATATATCCAGTACTCTTCTTAAGGTAGGGGATATTATTTGTTGTACTCGTAAGGGGTACTCTTTCTTTCTTATTTATGAAGAGAACTTCTGTTATTCCATTCTTTATTATTCTGTTTGAATAACCTGTATACGCAGGCTACCCTATACTTGATGAAATTCTTCTGTTATTCCATTCATTATTATTATGTTTGAATAACCTTTCTATGCAAAGTACTGCATACATTGTGAAATTCTTCTAATATTTCATTCTTTATTATTCTGTTGGAATATCCTGTCTGTGCGTTTTAAGCCGAACCTGGTTCCATTATTTATTATTCTGTTGGAATATCCTGTCTGTGCGTTTTACGCTGGACCTGGTTCCGTTATTTATTATTCTATTGGAATATCCTGTTTGTGCGTTTTACGCCGGTCCTGGTTCCGTTATTTAGTATTATGTTGGAATAACCTGTCTATGCGAAGTACTGCATGCATGGTGATTTCTGTTGTTATTCCATTCTTTATTATTCTGTTGGAACATCCTATCGGTGCGAATTTCACCTGACATGGTTCCGTTATTTAGTATTCTGTTGGAATAACCTGTCTATGCGAAGTACCGCATGCATGGTGATTTCTTTTGTTATTCCATTCTTTATTATACTCAGTTGGTTAAAGTTTGACTTCTATACGCCATAAAATTAGTGGAATATCCTTGATAATTGCGCTTCATCTAATATCTTTTCATGGAAATATTCTTCTGAGCATTCTTGAATTTTACTCTACAAAATAGTTTTTGACTATAATTATATATAAAGTACCAATGTAAGGTTGTGGTCGAGGACACCATGAGAGTTACATACATTTGTATTTAAATTCACATTTAACTGGTGTCGTATTCTATACGACAGCTCAACAGTTGTATAAATGAAATTGTATTTGAATTTTGTACCATGTATCTGGCGACTCAGAATGGGTGATGTATACCTAATTTTGGGAGCGTCACATCAACCAAGATAGTTAGGAGGATTAAGATCAAAGATTTGAAGAAAGAAGGTATAAACCTAATTTTATTTTTGATCCAAGTTGCTAAGAAAATTTTTGTGTTTGTGTGATTAGATCTTTGTTAAAGGATGTTTTATGTTGATCTATGATGATCAAAAATATATCCATAGCATCAAAATGTTTTAAAATCGAGTTTTTCCAAAACTGTCAAGAACACGATTTGTGGTCTGACAAGCTAATGTCAGGAGCCACAGATCCGTGTCTGTTTATGATTTTTGTTGTTTGATCTTTTGGATTGGTAGTCTGGTATAAGGTCTTTATTCTGCAGAAGAAATCATTGTCATTCTATGTCCAAATTATAAGATATTCATGGTCAAAGTGAGTTGACCGACGTTGACCATGAACTTTCTGGGTAACCCAGAAAGTGAAAATCAGCGTCTGACAAGATGTTTGAAGGCCACTATCTGTCAGATTATTAAATGTTTGATGTTGTTGTTGTTGTAATAAATATATAGCCTGTAATGTGTACTAGAGATTCTGGCCTTTAGATGCCTTAAATAATTAACAGATTAGATATAAGAGATGGTCAAAGTAGCCATCCTAGACTGATTTTGATTTTCTGGAAATTCCAGAAAACCATATGAACAGGACGTCTGACATACTTTGACCGTATGATTCTTGGTGATCCTGTTGATGATAAATTGATCTATTCGTTTAGTAATGTACCTTGTCATGAAAACTATAGGTTTGAACCATTAGATCACATAAATCATAACCAGACCTTATGGATAATCGAGCTCGAATATGACTACTCGAAACTGCCTGGGTTTCTGGGTTACCCAGAAAACCCAGAACAGACCTGACAACGATTTCAAATGCTCGGATCTGGAATCTGAGTTATTGTATGACCAAGTTAGTGATTGATTATTGTAGCACTACATGCATACTACACGAACACAATTCAAGCTAGCCCAGAAACAGTTTGGGATGAGAATCATAGCCGGTCAAACGAGCACCCTTGAGACTGGCCTGACATTGTTCTTGAGGCTCAAGAACACCTAAGGCGACAGAAAGCGTCGCTATAGGCTATAGTGACGGATAAATTAATTTCTAATTTCTGATTTTCTAGAAATTATTTAAAAATAAAAAATAAATTCTAAAAATTACCAAAAATAGTTTTAAAATTATTTTTAATTATGAAAAATAATGTCTGACTATTTGAAATATTTTTCATTAATAATTATAATTATTTGAATATTAATGCTATTTAATTTTTTTAATTAGTGTATTAAATAAATTAGAGAAAAATGATTTTAATTATATAAAAATCATTTTAAATAAGAATAAAAAGTTTAAAAATATTTTGAGTTATAAAATATTATTGTTAATATTTTTAGAGAATTTTCATTAATAAATTAATATTAATGATATTAGATTTATTTAATTAATAAATTAAATAAATAAGATAGAAATGATTTAAATGATTTAAAAATCATTTTAAATGAGAATTAAATGTTAGAAAATATTTTGAATTATAAAATATAATTTTCAATATTTTTGGAGAATTCTCATTAATAAATTAATATTAATGATATTAGATTTATTTAAATATTATATTAAATAAATGAATTAAAAATGATTTTATTGATTTAAAAATCATTTAAAGATGAAAAAAATATATTTTAAGTTATAATTAATGACTTTTAATATTTTGATAATAATTTCATTAATATTTAAATATTAATGGTGATGGTTTAAAAATGATTTTAATTAATTTAAAAATTATTTAAGTAGAATATTGATGAATTAAAAATATTCTAAGTTATTAACAATAACTTTAATATTTTGTCAAGTATAACATTAATATTTTTATATTATTATATATTAATGGTGATAAGATTATTTGATAATTCAATTATTTAAAAATGATTTAAGTGTTTGAAAAATTATTATAAATTATTAAAAGCTTCCGAAAAATATTATAAATAATCTTTGACTTATCTAATTAAATATTGAAGCTTTGAAACCGAATTTAATTGACAATAACTGTGTTAATTATTGGATAGGGTGACCAGGACACCGAGAATGGACTGAAGTCCAACCAGACCGAAATAGTTAGACTTGTTAAGTGTTTATATAGGTTATAAACATTGATGTGGCTATGTGATAATGTGCCTAGGAGAAGTTTGACTGTGAATTACAGTGTTACGTGTTATGAAATATGGTGCTAATTGTGAGATCAATATTATGATTATAGATCTTTCAAACGTAGATAAGTATATTGTGTAGCTGTAATCAATGCGGAAGACAAGTTTCCTAACTCAACCTTGAGTTATATTTATTCAATTATTATATTGGTTAATTATTGTTGATTAGACCACGTCCAAGAATTTATTGTTGATTATTCGCAGTTAGTGCATGTTTAATAATTCAAATTGAATTACTGATTCAGAAAATATATATTCGTAGAATTACTATTGTTGGATATTCATATATGTAGAAGCTAATATTGACAGTACAAATAATTCTTATTTATTGTCAAATTATATTGAGAAATGTCTTAGCTAATTATTCTGGCTAGAAGAACATTTGTTAGAACTTGATAGGTTCGAGAAGAGAAGAGAAGACAATTTAATTATTATTGATAGACCAATGCCAGTTGTATCGGCTAGATCGAAAAAGAAAACTTGATAGGTTTGAGAAGAGAAGTGATTATATATTGAAATCATTGTGTTTCGTTGTTAAATCAAATTTTGATTCAAAGACTGAGAAGAACAACCTTTTATAAAAAGGGAACATTTTAGGTCGTATATTCGGTCATTGCGCACTGTTAAGTATTATGCATAATATAGGGTATAATAAAGCTGATCACTTGTTATACGTGCAGAGGGGTATGATTTAATCTTTATGGTTATCTGATACTCTTGCGCATGTATCAAAGTAAATCTTTGATAGATACCCGAGAAGAGAAGTTCTAGATCTAATAGATCGCTCAACATAAATTTGGAAAACATTCTACTTTGTTATTGCGTAGAATTGATTCTTGTTTATTCAATAGAATATCGTATAATCTTTGAAAGCATTGTACTCTTTCATTATCAAATTATTGCGCTGCCTAGAATATGAAAAGACTTGTTATTGATTAACGATTTGTTCAGCTATTTCAAAGGTCCCCAAAATTTGGCATCATTCTATCAAAATAGATAGTCTATTATTCTGATACTTATACATTCATTGTATATCTTAACTTGTGGGGAAAATTTGTTGTTCACCCTTACTAAATAAAACTTTTCAGCTAGGGACGAAGTGGCAGGAGGTGCTGTGAAGAACAAAGGCAAAGGCATAGTGATATCATAATTTTATGAATATTATTATTATTATGTTGTATTTGTGAAACCTTTTTGTTTATTTAAAGGGTATGTTTGTAATGTTAAGGTTAGAGAACCTGGGACTAATGTATTAACAATCTTTTTTAATGACTAATGTATTACTATTTCTATATGAATTGGTAGTTAGATGTTATTATATTATGGATCATAAACACCAAACTCGGGGGTCAGGTAACCTGGATTTGGGGGTGTCACACATTCTACGACTTACTTCTTTCTAAGGAATATCATCCTTACCACATTCACCTTTTAGAATAACAAGAATCTTTCACAATTGCTCAATAATTGGGAAGCAGTATGAATAACTCAAGAATTTAAAAGATTCTTGAATCATTTTGAGGGGTCACAAGACCTTTAACTACGTCCCCAGGTTATCAAGTATCTCAACTTGAACCTTTAACAGTCATAAGATTATATGGACCTTTCTTCTCATACTCAGTGAAATCAGCCCTTCGTACAATATTTCGTGCACAAACATTTTAACGCTTTCGCGTAATATAATCCCCTATAAAAGGGTTGTTCACCTAAGCTTCTCAACATCTAAATCCGTACCAAAATAATTTTGTATGGCACAACTTCTCAAGAAACGCTTGAACTGCATAAACATCTTTCAAAATTTGTCTAGCTGAATCAAATAGCATAGACTTCTAACAACAACTTGGACATCAATCGAAATAGTTTTAGCCAATTCATGTGGCATATCTTTCTTAGTTAAAAGAAAACCAAAAATCATTTTTTTATGATGGTCAAGATACCATACTATTTTAATAGTACGTTGAGGATTCAGTCATTATATAACTTTGTCATGCTACATCATACCATAATGGGCTGACGATCCTATGATCACATCCAACACCAGGTTCAATTGCATTGATGACTTCCTCGTTTGTCATATCAACATCATATTTAGTGATGCTTTACTGACTATGGAGAAACTAAATATATTTTGATATTTTTACATCATTTTTGTCTAGCCGAAACAATTAGCATAGACATACGAATAACAGTATTGTTTTTTTTAAAACTCATTGGTTCCATCATTTGATCCAATGTTTTTCAAGAAAATAGAAGTGTAAACATCATCACGAAGTCAATAAATTTTGAAAATCTAGCAAAGCTAGAAGATTTGGAATATCTAATTTTCTCTATCAACTTCAATCTTTACTTCATTACCTCATTACTGACTAATTCTTTTTATTTCTAGCACCAATAATGCTCTTATACTAAATATTCTTATATTTCAACTTACAATCTTCCTATACCCTCAATATAGTTCATCAAACTTATCGCACATTGGAAGTTCAGGAACTTGACACAATAATATGAGTTTAAGAAATTATCCTAGTCAGACCATAGGGGTCCATTCGCTGAGGGGTTCAAAATATACCATATTATTATGAGTCACGAACTTACCATATGCATTAGTTTTAAGAACCGCACCTAATCCTGATAATATCTGACTAATCTTAATAGTTTCTAACTATCAAATATACACGTGAGAAAAGAATCACCTTTTCACCACATATACATTGATAACGCGACACCGATATTCCAATGATTATCAATGTGATAAACTAAGTACATGCACAAAATCTCTGCCCATACAAAGGTTTGTACAACTTAGTCACCATATAAGTCCTCAATTGAAATCCCACCTAACATTACCTTACACTTAATTTATTCTTAACTTGCCCTTAACTTACTCAATATAAATTCCTCGTATCACATTATATATAACTCCTCGTGAGTTTATCTTGTATTATATCATAGTACATTATCTTCATAGCATCAAGCTATAATTATTCAAACATTACAAACCATCTTTCTTTTATAACTTAAACAGATCACGTCGTGATCTTATTCTATAATCATCTCCCTAAAAATTCTTTTCTTAACTCGTGATCATTTTGTTTTACGATCCTCTTTCTTTTCTTTTTCATCATTTACGATTTCATTTTTACTTTTAATCTTACAGGCTTTGTTTATTCATCATTATTCGTTATCTTGGCTATTGGAGTTAGGTAACTCCCATTTCTTATCTTTATATCTCTTCAAGATTCATCTTTGAATTTTCATGATTATATAACAATTCTTCCTTTAAGAATTTCTAACGTCATTTACATTGCTCAACATTTCATTCGAGATCCATATTTTCATCATACGTATCCATTTTCTATACTTGGTACACATCGAGCCTCTAATAGTTTCAATATGGTACGCTGAGTGGTTTCCCACAAATAACCAACAAATTAGGTTCCGAGTTACTAGTTCATGTATACCTCCGCTCTATGAAGGAATCGTTTAGCCCAGATACCATACATCAACTATTAAAGAGTACGATTATACCATACTTAGATAAAACTTTTTATTCTTAATGTCTTTATCATTCTCTTTTTATAGACATTGTCTATTTATTATCACCTTACATCCTTATTATTGAAGTTTGATAACCCCACATTCATATTCCTTATAACTCTGCGAGATTCTTCTTTGAATCCTCTTACGCATGTTTTAATCCCTTCTTTATAAATTTCTTAAATTACTTCTTATTGTTCAAACTCTATTTGAGCTTATTCGTTCATTATCTTCACCTTTCTTCTCTAAGGTTATAGCCTAAGGTACTCTTACCTAAGGTTTCTAACCTATCAGCTTTGATACCAACTGTAACGACCCCAAAATTCATACAATTCAACTATCGACTTCGATCGTTAACAATACATTCAACCTCTAATTTTATATCATTAAACGAAAATACAATCATTAAAATTTGTGGAATAATTAAAATTTTCTATTACAAACTATTCTCGTTCCCAAAATTTTCAACCTTTATATCTAACTGTCTCAGAACCATTTTAATACTACAAGAGTTTACATCGCAAAACGATATTACAATTCAACATTAAACATGGTTCAAATATTAATAACTCAACCAAAGTATATAAATCTTCAAGTATCACATCTGATTCATATCTTTCAAGTAGCACATAACTTTACCTTAAATCTTTAACCTGCAAAAGTGATTATTTGCAAGGTTGAGCTCGACAGCCCATCAAAATTTAACAATTTTCATGCATCACATATCACATAATAACATGCTCGATATACATCTCATAAACATTGGACCAATATAACATACATGTTGTAATTCATATAACAAGTATAAAGATTGAGTTCATTACTCAATCAACATTCATTACTCAATCAACGTAATTGACTTTAACAATTCATACTTGCAACATTAATATAACACACCATGTTATTTGTAATAAAGATTTCAAACAGTTCATCATCAAATTCACATAGCAAATAGGAACTGAAAGACTTGTCTTGATCGTTGTTTACCAATAACAGTTTAACAGCTTACAATTATCTGCACTTCACGTGCCCTACACAATTATATAATCATACACATCAACTATTAGTCACACAACAACGCATAGTAGTTGTAATGTAAACTTTACTCTATATCTCAAAATTCCGATGGCATCCAA
This sequence comes from Panax japonicus, assembly GCA_020205505.1. Taxonomy (NCBI): domain Eukaryota; kingdom Viridiplantae; phylum Streptophyta; class Magnoliopsida; order Apiales; family Araliaceae; genus Panax; species Panax japonicus. Next base: position 12,727,513 of record CM035111.1, read on the forward strand.
TTTTGGATATGCTGTAAACATCACATTAACCTATTTTTAAAAGTTCTTGGACATCCATTTCAGATAAGATGGACATCCCAAAATAGTGTTCAAAAAGGGGCATTCAAAACTATTTTTCATTCTTTTACAGCTTTACCCTCTCTCGCTAAAACAGTTATAACTTTTCCGTTTCAAAACATTTTTGAGCTGAATCTTAGCCCACGCGAAGCTAACTTCCGGGATTACAACTTTTATTCTTTGACATTTGCCAAATTCTAAACACAGAATTCTAAAAAATTAATTCAAGGTGACTGCCTCGAGTTGGTTAGACAGTTTTGACGCGACTACTTTGAATGGTCATAACTCTTTGCTCCGAAGTCGGAATTAGTCCGCTTTAGAGTCTATGGAAAGCTTATTCAGTGTACTATAACATACCAAAAGCCTAGAATTTTCTAAACAATCTCGCTAACCCTGAATTTTCGTTTTTGGATCAGCAGACCACAAGTCTTTCGAACTTCTCATTTTGACATCCAAAACTCGCGTCGACTCGTTCCAACTCAACTTTCTTTACAAATAAGTCTTATTTAACATAATCAGACTCGTATAATGTCTCGACTCCATATCTCTAATTACAATCATTAGAACTCATTTATATAATCAATTCCAAGCCAAAATAAACTTAGTAAACTAACTAGTTTACTAACAAAACTAACTTCTGCATTTCTTGATTCAAACCCTTTTCTAATGCCATATTACATATACAAGGATCAATACTTGATTTATTATAAATAAACTTAATCTAAATTTACATCAAAGCTAACTAAACTTCCAAAATTCAAACTTTAACTAACAAACTAAATATAATATTTAAAATAATAACATTACCAAAAATTAAATAAGAAACATACCCGAAAATATGAGTTCCACAAACTGAATACGTACTCGACCAAGATTTAACTAAGGAGATCTTTATAAAAAGTCCTCCCACAACAAAGTCTTTCTCAAAATTGGAGGTCTTATTGTAGGTGAATCAAACAAAGGACCAAGCCCTTCTATTTATAGGTTTAGAAAAGGGGTAAAGGTCTCAATTTAGTCGATGTGAGACTTGATTTATACTAATTTTTCATATATTTTAACATGCCAAGTATATTCATTCATCAAGAATTCGTTTCTTAACCAATTCGATCCGTTCAAGTTGCGTTGTTTTCGTTTTATAGAGGAGAACAACAATCATCCATCAATTAAAGTTTCAATCACGAATTCATCATCAATTTTAGTCTCAAAGTACACCAAAACACACATTACCATCAAAACCCAGATTCCTATTCCTTAGCATAAATACATGAATTTGATTTCTAACAAATCGTTTTTAGATGACCATTATGAAATTATAAAATTTAATAACTGATAAATAGATTTTATATCCACATATCGGTGTCTATTTCAAGCTTAATCGTTGTTAATTTCTTGTTTTCATGTTCGTTTTTTACTCGTTTCGTGTTCTTTTATGTGCAGAGTGGTTGTTGCGGAAAGTCATGAAGAAAGGAGGTCATTTGGAGTAATTTTAGAAGCAAACATGAAGCAAGCAAAGGTCAACTAACAGTGGACATGCCCGCTGGGGCGGGCCTGTTATGCCTATACATCCCCGCCGGGGCAGGGGGTGCCGGATTTTGAGTCTCCTTGCTTGATCGAAAGTCTGTGGGATTGAGGATTGAGGGACATGGATAGCATCTGGACTCTATTTGCTGAGGGAATTCGACCAGAACTCTGTGGTGGATATATAGTGCACTAAAAACAACGAATTAATCATCTTGTGAAGCAACTAACGAAGATTAATTACAGATTTTCATAGCGAGCAACGAAGTGGAGATTTTGAAGAACGATCGTATTGATTGCGGATTACGACTAAAGTGAAGAGTGTTCTGCGTTATTCTTCTACTTTAGTCTATTTCTATAATTAAGAAGATGATATCTTTGATTTATTTAGTTTTTATTTTATTCGTTATGAACTAATTACTTTTTAGGCTTAAGACGGATCTTTAAGTGGAATGATGGTTATGTAAACTTTGATTTCAGTTTAATAAGCTATTATCCGATTTATCTATATTAATTTGAGCGTGAATTTATTAATTGCCTGATCAATGATTCTTTGTGGACTTGTATGAACTCGAGAGATGAAATACAGTCTAGACTTAGTTAATATATCATATGTTCTTGACTTTTCTGAATAAACAGAATCTTGATGAATGTTAGGGTAGAGATATGCTTGACATCACATGTAATCGGATAAAGAACTTGAACTTAAACCTTCTTTAATTGTAATTCACATAGAGATATAGTGAGTTAGTTAATTAAGGTGTTTAACGTAATTCTATCTTAATTGTGGATTTGGGTTAATATGGTATTAGTGCATCGAGAGGTGGCTAGTTCTACATACGTGTTCTTGATTAATAAACTGGGATAGTGAATTAAACTGGAATAAAGGTGTAATAATCTAAGTGGTGCTTAGAGTGAAGTCGAAAGCCTAATTCTCCATTATTTGTTTGAAAATTCAGTTTTTAGCGTTAATTGATTGTGTGGTAATATTGATAGTTTTAATATTGTTAGTTACAACTGGAAATTGATTAGTTTAATAAAATTAGATTAATAGGAAATTAGTTATTGTGAGGTTTAAATTCTTACTAAGTCTCTGAGGGAACGATACTCTACTTACTATTATATTACTTGTTGACCACGTATACTTGAGTGTTGTGCATAACTAGATTTTACCCAACAATAACATATATAACATCATAACCCACAAATTCATTAACCAAAACTCTAATTTTAAAAGAAACTCAAGAACACATAAACTAGAAATATAAACTAATTATGTACATTTAATTCCTTAAGAAATAAAATTGACCTTATCAGTAAAATTATAATTTCTATTCAACCATTATAATCATAACATTATTTACCAAATTCTCACTCTTCTAATTTTATTATTTAATTAAATTAGAATATCACCATTATACTCGCGTAATAAAATACGTATAAATCACATTTATCACACTTAAATAAACTATCCCATAACAATTTTCATCAAATATTTATTAATACCATAAATATTCAATTTATTCCATAAAGTTTCCAACTAAAATATTTAATGTAAATATTTTACTCGCATTATACTAACATTTACATTTTCATGCAAATTTATTACATTCTCACTTTATTAAATCAATTATAATTGTATTAATTCACTATTTTAATTAAGTGAATTATTCACACTATTTATGAAACTAAACTCGTAATAATTTCCATTGCCCACAAGGCATAACAATTAAAATTATATTATCTCATAACTTAATTTCAACTTAATTAAATTAACTAATATTATTTAATTTCTTTAATAGTTTATTAACTATTAAATCTCACATTCTCCAACATATGAATATATAGTTCTCTTCACACCAAATCACATATTTCAAAATATATACACCTTACAATAAGAATTTTATGTGATAACCCCAAAATATGTTCATTTCACCCAACCTATTCAGAGTCGCCAAATACATTGTATAGAAAATAACTACAACTTTATTACAATAATTGTCATACAAAATATAACAACACATATGGTGTAAGTTTGGATACAAATATATACCAACTGTGACTCTCATCCCAACGTTGGATAGCACGTCACAATGACACCTTACATAAAGGTATAGTCAAAAACTGTTTTAGAAATTAGAATCTTTGGGAAGTGCTCAAGGAAACCTTCGTACATGGGAGGCCATGCGTCTAGGTTATGATAAATATCATATTGCCACAGAATTATCCTTGGTTGACCCAATAGACCCCAAAGAAAAATGAGAAGATTACTATCATATTCTTTCCAATGGTGAGTCTTCTCTTGGCATATAATTATCTCCAGTGTCTCTAATTGAGAATTATTCTTCAAATAAACTCCAAGATCATATATGTAGTGCTCATAGATATACTCAGTCAGTGGATGTGCACAACCCTGTCTTATGATGACACGAGGTTGTATGTCTTTAGACATCTTGTATGATAGTGGCAAAACACCCTTCCAACGTTGGGTTCGTCTCACCCTATTTGATTCACCAAATATAACTACTAAATGATGACCACCGTTCTATTCCCCTGTTACCCTCACTCGACCCAGCTACACTCTTATTACCTGAAAGGAATTGTGAAGCAAAAGAGTGAGCACAACTAGCTCAGTAAAGAATATCACGACTAAAGATAATTAAATTATCAATAGCCTTCATCAATAATAAATCAGAGATTTAGAACATCTGGTAGATGATAAAAAATTTCAACCATAGTTGCAGCGGAACGAGCAATCCATTAGAAGAATCAAATAGACCATAAAGTCTATTATCTTCTCCATGTTAAAAATCCACCAACAATGTTTTATCCCTGTAACATCAATCAACAATTCTGGTCCACAATCATATGAATAACTCATAATCATAATTGTAGTTCTAAATTCCTCTTCTCATCCAGGACGAAGATAATTTTCATCACATATCTTTACCTAAAACATCAAAGATCATTGTTACACCAAATCACATTTCATGTTCATAATCATTCAAATAACTTCATCTTTGCACTACGGCCACAGATATTCGTCAACAGTTCATCTTTGCACTACTGGCCAACGATATTCAACAACATGTCATCTTTGCACTACGGACCAAAGATATTCATCAACAGTTCATCTTTGCACTACAGGCCAAAGATATTCCTCAACAGTTCATATTTGCACTACAGGCCAAATATATTAATATCTCAAAGAAATATATAATCATTTCAGAATTTATATAAACAATAATTATAACCATGTTGATCAATTCACCTTTGCACTTAAGCTAAAGATATTTAATTATAAATTCAATGGTCATGATCATACCAGTCAATAATTCAACTTTGCACTACTGGCAAAAGAGAACCCATAGTCATGATCATACCAAAAATCTACCCATCTTTACACTCAAGTCAAAGAGAAATATCATCATTAAGGTTATAAAAATGTTATATATGATAATAAAAACAATATAATCAACATATAGATTTAATCTCAAGAGTAAGATTCATAAATCAACGATAATTTGGTCAAAAAAAGAAACCAATTTTGTTGTGAATAGTAACTAGTGAATAGTAACTCATGAATAGTAACTCATGAATAGTAACTCGTGAATAGTAATCCCGATATGAAAAAGATAGAAATTCCATAATAAAATCCATACCAATATTTCGGTATAATGATATTGAAAGAATAACATTTTTTAAACTTATAAATAATTTATTTTAATTGTTTACACTTTACTAAATAATGTATTTAATCATCTAAAATGTCAAACTCATAAGATTTCATCACCAATATCCAAAACCCTTATCAAAAATCTGGAAATACCTCATATAGGATTCTCAAGTCATAAAATCCTATTTTCCAATTTTCTTACTTCACATAACATATTTAATTCATTTACTCATAACTAGTCCATTTTCATGAAAAATACCAAATCAGTCCCAAAAATATTTTTTCTGAGATTTAGCAGAATATAGTCCCATATTGAACATATATTTTTCTCAGAATTTTTAAAATTCATTTACTATTTTTCATATGGCCTAAACCGCCGAATATTTAGACATTTATCATAAATTGTATTTTTATCCAAAAATTCAGAAATTCACAGAGTACACTGATATTATATAGATGTACTCCCAATAAAAATTTCATCAATTTTGGAGTTAACCACAAGGAGTTATAAGGGTTTTCTTTTAAAATAATATTTTTCCATAAAATTTATAACTCTTAATCTATACATCCAAAAATCGCCATTTTTGGACATAATCAATAAAACTCATCAATTTATCATTTCAAATTTTTCCAGAATTTTTGAAGGTCTAAAAAGTTACGAAACATGAAAAACATAACAACCCTTAAAATCCCTTATTATCCCATACCTCAAAAGAGCAGCACTTCTGACTGGATATCGGATATGACGCTGAAGGAAACTTGCACTGATTAATTGCAACTCACCAAGTATCTAAATACTTACAAAATACACTCGATAATCTAGAGAGAAAAAGAGAGAAAACTTATGAATTCTGGTGTGTTTTTCAATTCTAACTTAGCCCTCTATTTATAGGAAAATGTTAGCACGCCGAAGCAGACATGACCAGCCATCTTCCCCAACAACCAAAAGTGGGGCCCACCCATTTCTAGAATTTTTCACCAAAATCATTTCTAAACCTAATTTTCGAATCTGTCACCTCTTAAAATTCATAACAAATCATTTGTTAATTTTTAACGGTTCAAAATTTGTGAACATATACTCAACTTATATATGTATAACATATCCAAAAATCACAACGATCCAACGGTCAGATTAAAAATTATAACTCACACAATAAAGCTGTAAGAACACTGATTTGATCTTTTAATACCTCCAATCCGATAAAATACTGATAAAATACCTCAATATTAATTCCTTCATTTATAACCACATAAATAAATCCATCATTTATATTCACATCAAATAAATATTTCATTATCATATAAATCAATAATTAATTATTTACAAATAATATTACAGAATCACAATAATGACAACCAGACAGTTCCCAGGAAAGAGGGGGCTTTTCGATAAGGATTTCTCCTTACTGGCGCGCAATTAGGTGACCAAACCTCTCCTTGATAGAACTTTTCTAGACATTGTCAATAATGCTATCTAATAACATTATTCAAATAATATGAATTATTGATCTGATAATGGAGATATTGTGCAGTGATAATTATTGAAACAACAATAATATAAAATATCAACGCAACAATTATTGATTCAATAAAATAAAATATTGAATAGTAATTACTGTAACATTTATTGAGTAGTGCCTTCTCACGTAAGAATCAATAATTAAAAAAAATACTGTGCAACTATGCGTATTACTGTATTTTAACCACTAGGTATTCCAACAGTTTTAACGGTAACAACTATGTCGTTATTTATAAAAACTTAAATTTGTCGTTTTCTTCATCCGACAGTTATTCTGTTATGGGGCCCACAAATGGCTGCGCCATCGTACGAATATTCCCTGACAGAAAGAATATTTCACGACTAAACGAATATTCCCCGACAACAATGAATATTTTATAACCACTTGCCTATTTTGGAAAAAAATTCATATATCACCTATAACTTTAACTTTTATCAATTTAACCATTTGCTGAATAGTAATTATAAGAAAAATTGAATACTTTTATTTCATAAAATTCGGGGTCTTACATTTTAATTATTAAATTCTTATTTTAATAACTTATAAAAATTCGAGTTGTCACAGTTGATCTACCGCCTGTTCATAAGGCCATTGGAAACAAATGGGTTTTCAAAATTAAACGAAAGGCGGATGGATCAATTGACAAGTATAAGGCTCGTATTGTGGCGAAAGGGTTCACCCAAAAGGAAGGTGTGGACTATGATGAGACATTTTCACCAGTTGTGAGAATTGGCTCCATTCGCCTTATTCTAGATATTGTCGCACGTTTAGATTTAGAGCTTTATCAGATGGATGTTAAAACTTTATTTCTATATGGAGAACAAGATGAGGAGATTTATATGAATCAACCAATTGGTTTTGAAGTTAAGGGACAATAGCGCAAAGTGTGCAAGCTCAAATATTCCATTTATGGCTTAAAGCAATCATCTAGACAATGGTATTTTTGATTTCATCGAGCCAACATTGCTGATGGGTTTACAATGATTGAGGAAGATCATTGTGTGTATGTTAAACAGGTCGACAAAAGCTTTATGATCTTGTGTTTGTATGTTGATGACATCTTGATAGCTGGAAATGATATGGGATTGATTGTCGCCACTAAAAAGTGGTTATCATCTAATTTTGAGATGAAAGACATGGGTGAAGAAAAATTTGTACTCGGAATTAAGATCTATAGGGATCGCTCTAAAAGATTTTTTGGTTTAATTCAAGAGACTTATATAAAATCTATTTTAGAGCATTTTTGTATGCATAATTCTAAACCAGTTGACACTCCCATTGAGAAGGGTCATAAACTAAGCCATGATCTTTGCCCTAAGACTGATCAAGAAAAAGAGCAGATGGCTCGTGTTCCTTATGCTAGTGCAGTTGGTAAGTTGATGTATGCAATGATGTGTACACGTCCCGATATAAGTTTTACAGTGGGGATGGTTAGTCGGTTTCAAAGAAATCTTGGATTTGCTCATTATAATTTAACATAAATTTATCATAATAAATAGCGAGACTCTAAAATAAATGAAAAATAAATACGAGAATTTTAGTTTTTATTAAATTTTTTGTTATTGAGCTTCTTAATAAACAAGACAAAGATAAGAAATCGACGAAAATTTTGGGCATTTTTATCAAATTTTTTTATTCAAAATGGACGGATTTTAACTAAAACTATATCAAATAAATAAATCTTTTATGTAAGACACCAACTTATTATAAATAAAATCGAATTTCTTCTAATTATTATTGTGAATAATAAGGTGTTAAAATTGATATAATATTTTGGTTATGCGTGAAATGTGAAAATTTTGCAAAATAAGCAAGTGGTTATAAAATAATCATTATTGTCGAGGAATATTCATTTGGTCGTGGAATATTCTTGTTGTCGGGAAATATTCGTACGATGGCGCAGTCATTTGTGGGCCCCATAACAGAATAACTGTAGGATGAAGAAAATGACAAGTTTGAGTTTTTATAAATAACGGCGTAGTTGTTACTGTTAACACTGTTGGAATACCCGATGGTTAAAATACAGTAATACGCGTGGTTGCACAGTAGCACACGGTATCACACAGTATTGTTGAATTATTGATTCTTACATAAGAAGGCACTACTCAATAATTGTTACAGTAATTATTGTTCAATATTTTATTTTATTAATTCAATAATTGCTGCATTGATATTTTATATTATTGTTGTTTCAATAATTATCACTGCACAGTATTTCCCATTATCAGATCAATAATTCATATTATTTGAATAATATTATTAGATACCATTATTGTAAATGTCTAGAAAGTTCTGTCAATGAGAGGTTTGGTCACCTAATTTCGCGCCAATAAGGAGAAATTCTTATTGGAAAGCCCCCTTTTTCCTAGGAACAGCCTGGTTGTCATAATTGTGATTCTGTAATATTATTTGTGAATAATTAATTAATGATTTATATGATAATGAAATATTTATTTTATGTGGATATAAATGATGGATATATTTATTTTTATGAGGATAAAAATGAAGGAATTAATGCTGAGGTATTTTTTCAGTATTTTGTTAGTGTGAAGGAATTAAAAATCATCCGTTTGTGAATTTCGAATATTTTATGTTTGGAATTTGGAAACACTTTCTTCTGAAAATTTGTAGAGAATTCGATTTCAGGCAGAATGGATATAAAATTCGTATTTTTCTGATAACCAAGATATTTTCTATGAATTATTGAAGTTTCAGAAAATAAAATAATTTTTATTAAATTATGGGGTGGGACCCACTTTGGTTGGTGTTAATAATATGTGGGCTGCTGGAAAAAATTCAGAATTAGCATACTAGGCATTCAACAAAGTAGACATGCGTGGAAGAAATAAAAAAAATATTTTATTATTTTAGTCTCCTATGGCGTTCTAGCATTTTCCTATAAATAGACGCTTAGGTTAGAATTGAAAATCACACCAGAAACAAGTTTTCTTTCTCTATATATTGTCGAACGTATTTTTGTGAGTAGTTAGATACTTTGAGAGTTGCTGTTTGGTACAAGTTTCTTTCGGCTTTCTATCCGATATTCCGATCAGAAGTACCGTTATTTTGAAGTAAGGGATGTTATTTTCTTCTTAAATGATATTATTTTCTTCAATATCATTATGCCGAAATATTGGTAAACGTTTTTATCAAATTTAGAACTTTTTGTGTCGGGGTTACTATTCACATATACGACACTATTCACCGAAAAATGAAATTTTCTTCTTTTTGTCTAAGATGTCTATTATGGTTACTATCTTTGATTGTATCCATGTTTTGATCTTTATTTTTGAATTCTGCTTCAAAATTGGTATTTATGAAGTATTATTGATCTGGGATAAACTGTTATACGAATCCCTACTATTTGTCCTTCTGTCTCACTGGATTCATTTTCTTTAAAATATTTTTCATCATCCTCAGTCCTAAATGATGATATTACAGAATATCTTTGGCCTGTAGTGCAAAGATGAATGATTAACTGATGAATATCTTTGGCCCGTAGTGCAAAGATGAACAGGTGTTGAGATGAACATTACCAACTGGTGATACAAATGAATATCTTTGGCCTGTAGTGCAAAGATGAATATTTGATTAAAGATGTATATTTATTGTTGTTACAGGGATAAATATTGATGATGGACTTTTAAATCTTAGAAGATAGTAGAACTCCTTCTCTACTTGACTCTTTTAATGGATTGTTGTTTCCGCTGCAGTTGTTGATCTAAAACTTGTTGTCTATTATATTTTATCATATTTTTCCCTATTGAAGACTAATGATAATTTGTTGTAAATTATCTTAGTTATAATATTTTTTACTGGGCTAGTTGAGCTAACTCTTTTCCTTTTTGTTCCATTTTTCTTCTCAGGAGGTGAGAACATAGCAGGATCTAGTCGGGGTATGGAGTGATGATTCTAGAAAGATGTTTTAGCAGTCCTCACTATTTCTGTAAAATAGTGTTTGAATAATTGTAATGAGGACTTATTTGAGTGTGGATATTGTCTAGAAGACAATATTTGTATTTAAACTCACAGTATGTGTTGTCGTATTTTGCACGACAATTGTATTATTGAAGTTGTATTTTGCTTTCTGTACCATGTATTTGGCTACTCATAATGGGTGTTGCATACCTATTTCAGGGGTGTCACAATTGGTATCAAAGCTTAGGGATATGGTCTCTGGCAGAGATCGGAGAATAGAACTAGGAGGGGAGAGATGAGTAAATCCTTCGATAGTGTGTCCTATCTAAGCTTATTTGTTGGTCAGTCATATTATAGGGATATTATGTGATATGTTAATTTGTTTAATTAACCCTTATTTGATGGCAGTATTTAAGAATGGCTAATGAGAACGTTAACAATGGAGTGTATGAGATTGTGGAACAACCTTTAGTCACAAACCAGGAGAACGTACAACAGGAAGACAATATTCCTCCTGTAAACAACACTACCGAGCAAACAATGAATGATGGAATGTTTAGGAGCTTTTTGCAGTTCATGCAAAATCAAACGAGGGAGACTCGTGTACAAAATACGGGTGGAAGTGATACCAACGCGCGGTCTGTCATAGCCAAGCAGTTCAAGGAGTTTGGACCACCAGAATTTATTTAAAAGCCAGATCCGATCAAGGCAAAAACATGGGTCAAGCAAATTACCAAGATATTCGATGTCTTGGGATGCACGGAGGAACAGAAGGTTCCATTCACCACCTTTATGTTCTGCAGTGAGGCAGACTACTAGTGGGAGTCTGTGAAGCGTACCCAGCCTGCTGCACTCAACATGTCTTGGGAAACGTTTCAAAAACTATTCAATGACAAGTACTTTCCTGAAAGTATTCATCATATGAAGGAGGTAGAGTTTATCAGACTGGACCAAAATAACATGATGGTGTACCAGTACGAGGCGAAGTTCGTTGAGTTATCCAGGTTTGCACCTCATTTGGTAGAGAATGAGGAACGAATGACAAGGATGTTTCTGAGAGGTCTAAAACCCGAGATTCGTCAATATCTTATCTCTCATAAATTTTCTCTGTATTCAGATGTTGTCAACAGGGCTCAATTATTAGAGCGAGATAGTGAGTATGTTCAACCGAGGGACCACAACCAGGGTCATATCGGTTACAGTAGTCATCAGAGCGATGATAACCAGCGAGGAGGGAAAAATACGAACAAAGGCGGTTACCACTCGGGTGGTCATCGTGGCCATGATAATAGGAGAGGTGAGTCAAGTGGAAATTTCAAAAAGAGGAGATTCAACAATGACGGGAAGACATCAGCAGTAGCACCAGCACCAACAACAAATTCTAGGGGAGGAGAACGACCGCCAGTTAGATGTTACAAATGCGGGAAAGAGGGACATATCAGCCCAAATGTCCACAACAATCCAAGGTATGTTACAACTATGGAAAGAAAGGCCACATAGCTCGGGATTGTTCTGTAGCAAAACCAAGTTCAACGGGGATGGTAACTCCAAGGGCTGTCCCGAATAAGTCAAAATCAGCGGTTCCTAGAAGAGAGTTTATCGTGACTGGCCAAAATATGAGGAATCCGAATGAGGTGATCATGGGTAAGCTAATCTTGAACTCTTGCGAAGCTTATACCTTACTAGATACCAGGTTCTACCCATTCTTTTATCTCTCCTGCTTGTTCTCAACGTTTAAACTTGACTCCAGAGAAATTGGACTTTGACTTATCTGTTGAAACTTCATTGGGTGAAACCTTCGTTACATCTACAGTTTATAAATCTTTCATAATCCAAGTTGGCACTATCACATTACCTGTTGATCTTATCTCTTTAAAGATACTTGCTTTTGATGTGATTTTAGGAATTGATTGGTTAACCACTCATCATGCCAAAATTGATTGTTTTCGTAAGGTTGTTAGTTTTCATATTCATAACCAACCTGTTATACAAATTTAAACAACTAAACCACTAAAATCAATCATTGTCATATCCAGCCACAAAGTTATTTGTTTATTGAAAAACGGATGTCAAGCTTTCTTAGCCCATGTTATGGATTTGAACAAAGACAAGTCAGATTTGAATAATATTTCTGTTGTTAGAGAATTTTCTAATGTATTTCCTGAAGAACTTCCCAGTCTACCCCCAGAACATGATGTTGAATTCTTTATTGACCTTGAACCAGGTACAAATCCCATTTCTAAAACTCCATATCGAATGGCTCTTATTGAACTTCAGTAGTTAAAAGTCCAACTACAGGAATTGTTAGACATCGGTTTCATTCGTCCTAGTACATCTCCTTGGGGTGCACCTGTTTTATTCGTAAAGAAGAAAGACGGGAGTATGCGACTTTGTATTGACTACCGAGAATTGAACCATGTCACCATCAAGAATAGGTATCTGCTACCTCGCATTGATGACCTATTTGACCAGTTACAAGGAGCAAAATTCTTTTCAAAGATCGATCTTCGTTCTGGATATCATCAGCTGAAGATTAAAACTGAGGATATTCCAAAGACTGCCTTCAGAACTCGGTACGGGCATTATGATTTCTTAGTCATGTCTTTTGGATTTACTAATGCTCCAGCTGCTTTCATGGATATGATGAACCGTGTATTCAAGGAATATTTAGATCAATTTGTTGTTATCTTTATTGATGACATCCTCATCTATTCAAAAAGCCGTGAAGATCATGAACACCATTTGAAGTTGATACTTGAAAGTCTTGGTGAAAACAAGCTTTATGCCAAGCTGAAGAAATGCGAGTTCTGGTTTGAGGAAGTAGCATTCCTTGGGCACGTTGTGACGTCCCCAAAATTAGGTATACGTAACCCATCTTGGGTCGCCACTTACATGGTACATAAATTCAAATATAACTTAATAATACAACTGTCGTGTACAATACGACAAAACATAAACTGTGAGTTTGAATACAAATATTGTCTACTAGAGATTATACAACTCAAAAGGAGTCCTTATTACAATTATTATTACACTATTTCACAGAATAGTGAGGACTACTAATGCTATCATTTGGACCGTCACTCCGTTCCACGACTAGTCCCTGCTACGTTCTCATTTCCTGAAGAGAACAGTAAAAGTAAAAGGGTGAGCTCAACTAGCCAGTAGGAAATATTATGATTAAGATAATGCAGAATATATTATCGTTAGCCTTCAACAGTGTTAAATTGATACAACATAACAACCATCAAGTTTAACTGCAGCGGAACAAGCAATCCATTAAAAGAATCAAGTAGAGAATAAAATCTACTATCTTTTATGATTTAAAAGGTTTTTCATCACTTTTATCGCTGGAAATCAGCTTAATAAATAATCCACATCATCGAATCACCCCTGCACTACGGCCAAGGATATTCTTTAGTATCACGACCACAATTATCCATGCACTACGGGCCAAGAATATTTGTGTATTCAATAATGGTCATGATCATGCCAACAACTGTCCATCAATGCACTACGGGCCAATGAGGACTTTTACCACATCATTTGTAACATTACGGTCATGAATACACCGAATAATCCCTGGTCATAATCATACCAAGTCCATCTATGCACTATAGGCAACAGATGACTTTCAACAAAATATAAACATGAGGATGATGACAATGATATAAGAATTCAATAAAACAAGTTCAAGAATTATTTTATCCAGGAACTAATAACGTCCAAATTGTCAACATGATACTGCTTTGTAGAGTAAAATTCAAGAATGCTCAGAAGAATATTTCTATGAAAAGATACAGGATGAAGCGCAAATATCAAGGATATTCCACTAATTTCATGGAGTATAGAAGTCAAAACCTTAACCAACTGAGTATAATAAGGAATGGAATAACAAAAGAAATCACCAGGCATGCGATAGACCGCACATGCAGGTTATTCCAACAGAATAATAAATAACGGAATCAGGTCTGTCGTAAAACGCACATACAGGATATTCCAACAGAATAATAAAGACGGAATCAGGTCCAGCGTAAAACGCACAGACAGGATATTCCAACAGAATAATAAAGACGGAACCAGGTCCGGCGTAAAACGCACAGATAGGATATTCCAACAGAATAATAAAGACGGAATCAGGTCCGGCATAAAACGCACAGACAAGATATTCTAACAGAATAATAAAGATGGAACCAGGTCCGGCGTAGAACGCACAGACAGGATGTTCCAACAGAATGATAAAGAATGGAACAACATAAAAATTTCACCAAGTATAGGGTAGCCCGCGTATACAGGTTATTCCAATAGAATAATAAAGAATGGAATAACAGAAGTTCTCTTCATAGATAAGAAAGAAATAATACTCCCTACGAGTACAACAAATAATATTCCATATCTTAGAAAAATTGGATACTAGAATAGTGAGATAGCAGACTTCTCTTTTTCTTTCTATAATTTCTCTCTATAATAATCGCTCTAAAGCTTTTGTGAATTGGTGAGAAATGAAAGAAGAATGAGCTTCTATTTATAGGAAAATATAGTTTCGATAATTGCACATTTTGGGGCTCAAAAATTACAGTACAATACCTCTAACTTTTTTTTTTCATTTTTAATTTAGTCCTGCAAGTATTATCAATCTTGCACCAACTCCCCTAATAGTAAATAATGTGAATCAATAGTTCAATCATGTGAATCAATAGTATAATCATGTGAAAAAATAAGAATTACAGTATAGTACCTCCATCTATACCTTAATTTTTAACTTAGTCATGTAAGTATTATCAATCTTGCACAAACTCCCCTAATAGTAAATAATGTGATTCAATAGTACACATATGTGAACAAATAATTATATAAGCATGTGAATTAGTAGCAATTAATTGCTCATTTATCCGATAAATTACCCGATTATCAATATAACCCCTAGACATCAATTATCATCGGAATAAATGTCGATTTTCACTAACACAGAGAATTCCAACATAATGAAACTATTTTTATCAAAAATATAAATTTTGAAAATTTGAAGTTTGACTTTTCCCGAAAAAGTCAACTGTTGACTTTTTGACCAAATAGTGAATCTCGAAAATTTTTGTGTTTATAGACTATTTTTACTAATTTTGTCGTTCCGGACTGAAATATCACGTCCGCGTCTCCAAATTCAACTCCGAACAACATTCATTATTAATTTTATAACTCACAATATTTATCAACCAGGTCGTTCCCAGGAAAGAGAGGGCTTTCCAATAAGGATTTCTCCCTATTGGCGCGCAATTAGGTGACCAAACCTCTCCTTAACAAAACTTCTAGACATTGTAAATATTGCAATTTATAATATGAATAACTTTTGTCGTCTCAAGTATTGAGTTAAAAAAAACATTTTATGCAGATGATACTGTGACAATAATTGACAATAATATGATAGATATGATGCAGCAATTACTGTAGCAATAATTGAGTATAACTGAGTGACTTCTCACGTTAGCATCAATAATCAATATCGTGTGCTACTATGCAACCACGCGTATTACTGTACTTTTAACACCGGGTGTTTCAACAGTTAACCGTAAAACTTCCGCCGTTATTTTCATAAAGTATTTTTGTCATTTTCTCAATCCGACAATAATTCTGTTGTGGGGGACCACCAATGATTGTGTCGTTGTACGAATATTCCCTGTTAAAACGAATATTCCCTGACCAATCGAATATTATATAACAACTTGCGTACTTTGTAAAATTTGTAAATATTACCCACAACTATAACATTATATCAAATCCACACCATAATATTCAAAAATATATTTCGAGAAAATTTAATCTTTATTCAAAAAATCTGGGGTCTCACAATCTCCCCTCCTTATGAAATTTCGCCCTCGAAATTTACGTACGTACCTAGTATGCCGAACATGTGAGGATACCTTGACCTCACTTCAAATTCTAATCCTTGAGGTATAACCTTTGAGTGTCGAATATAATCCTTTTTATCCAAGATTTTAACACGTATCTCCTCATACGTTAAATCATCCGCTATCTCGTCCGGTTCTAAATTAATAATGTGGTTCGGGTCATCCCCATATTTACGTAATGTTGATACGTTAAAAACGTTATGAACACGCAACATACTTGGCGGTGAAACGAGTCTATAAGCCACAATTCCTACTTTATCGAGGATTTCAAATGGGCCAATTAAATCGAGGGTTGAGATTTCTTCTCTTCATCGATTCTTGCTTCTAGAATAACGCCCCCTTGAACCTTCTTAATTCTTCACATTCATCAGCTCCAGGTGTGTAGCTTGAGCTGCTTTAACTTTATCGATTAAAGTCGATTAATTCTACTCGTATATTCGTTATCTTCACGTGGGTTCCTAAAGTCTTTAACTCTATCTTCGTCATTTGTAAGTTATACGTAATGGGTCTTTGTGTTAACAACATCGCACTCATAAACGCATACAATTTTCTACTCAACGCGTCAGCTACCACGTTCGCTTTCCCACGATGGTATTGAATGGTACGATCGTAATCTTCAACAGCTCGAGCCAACGTCTTTGGCGCATGTTACGTTTATTTTAGTTGAAGAAATATTTGAGGGTTTTAGAAATGGGTTTTGTATTGGGGTCAATACAAAATTCGATTTCACGCTCTAGGGGTAGGTTAAGAAGTCTTCAAGAATACGTAAGAAAATTTATTAACAATAGAAATATCATTCAAAACTGTGACTCTCATCCAAGACTTGGGTAACACGTCACATTGATACGTATAAACTTGTTATCGTCATTCACAACACCGCCTACAGAAAGTCTGGCTACGGTGCATTCCACACGAGGAAGTCAACAAAGAAAGGACCGGGGCTCTTTACTTATGGCTTGATATGACCATGATTGACTTTAGTGATTTGGTTGCTTAAATTCACATAACAGATTGGTTAGGAATATGAAAGCTAACAACCTGACGAAAATCATGATGCGTATTTAACCAATCGATTCCTAAAATCACATCAAAGGCAAGTATTTTCAAAGAGATAAGATCGACAGGTAACGTGAAAGTGTTGATTTGAACAAGTTTTATAAATAGTGGAGGTAATGAAGGTTTCTCCCAACTGAGTTTCAACAGATAAATCAAAATCTAACTTCTCCGGAGTTAAATTCAAACATTGAACACAACTAGGTGAAATAAAAGAGTGAGTAGAACTGGTATCTAACACGGTATAGACTTCACAAGAGTTTATAACTAACATACCCGTGATAATTTTATTCAGGTTCCTTGTCACGAAAAAATGTTCTCTCTTAAACTACCGGCTTTGACTTTTCTGGGACGGCCTTTGGTGCCTCCATCCTAGTTGAACTTATCTTCGGTGAACGAAAAAATCGGGCTAAGTGACCTTCTCTTCCATAATTATAACATGCTTTGGATGGCATCGCGCAGTTTGGACTGATGTGTCCCTCCCCTCCGCATTTGAAGCATATGATAGGTGGTCGTTCTCCTTCCTTAACAACGGGTGCTGGTGCTGACGTCTTTTCATCATTGTTGAATATCCTCTTCTTGAAATGTCTATTCTTATTGTTTTGACCATAATTACCACCAAAGTGGTTACCATTTCTGGCATGTTGATTCCCTCTATGCTTATTGTCACCGCTTTGATGACTGTTATCACCGGTATTATCATTTTGTCGGCGGCTCTCTTTTGGTTGCGTTGACTTGTTATCGTGCTCCACTAACTGAGCCCTATTTACAATATCTGAATACAAACACAGTTTATGAGAAATAAGATATTGGCGTATCTCCGGCTTCAAACCTCTTAAAAACATTCACGTCATTCGCTCCTCATTATCGACCAAATGGGATGCAAACCGGGATAACTCCGCAAATTTAGCCTCGTATTGCGACACGGTCATATTATTTTGTTCCAACTTGATAAACTCCACCTCCTTCATGTGAAGAATACTTTCAGGAAAGTACTTGTCTTTGAACAGCTCTTAGAACTTCTCCTAAGACATCTTGAGTGTGTCAGGCTGGGTACGTTTTACAGATTCCCACCAGTGATCTGCCTCTTCACGCAACATAAAGGTGGCAAAAGGAACCTTTTGCTCCTCGGAGCATCCCAAGACATCAAATATCTTGGTGATCTGCTTTAACCACGTCTCCGCCTTAAGTGGTTCCGGCTTTCCCAAAAACTCTGGTGGTCCCAGCTCCTTGAATTGCTTAGCGGTGACCAACCGTGGGTTACCGTTATTTCCACCTGCATTATGGACATGAGCTGCCTTCGCCCATTGTTGCATGAATTTCATAAAGCCTCTGAACATCCCATCATTCATCATTTCATCGGTGTTATTATTTCATAAGGAGTATTGTCCTCTGGTCGCATATTATCCTGATTATTGATCTGTGAAGACTCAACGGTCTCCTGTGCTCCATTGATAATCTCAACATTCTCGGATGCCATTTTCAAACACTGCCACAAAACAAGGGTTAATTAACATATCACATATTATCCATATACTTTGACCGACCAATTAAATACCAAATAAACTTAGCTAGGTCATACTAGCGAAGGAATTCCCCGTCTCTCCCCTCCTAGTTCTAGTCTCACATCTTAGCCAGGGATCATATCCCTAAGCTTTGATACCAACTGTGACGCCCCCAAAATTAGGTATACGTCACCCATCTTGGGTCGCCACTTACATGGTACATAAATTCAAATACAACTTAATAATACAACTGTCGTGTACAATACGACAAAACATAAACTGTGAGTTTGAATACAAATATTGTCTACTAGAGATTATACAACTCAAAAGGAGTCCTTATTACAATTATTATTACACTATTTCATAGAATAGTGAGGACTACTAATACTATCATCTGGTCCGTCACTTCGTTGCCCGACTAGTCCCTGCTACGTTCTCATTTCCTGAAGAGAACAATAAAAGTAAAAGGGTCAGCTCAACTGGCCCAGTAGGAAATATTATGACTAAGATATTGTAGAATATATTATCGTTAGCCTTCAACAGTGTTAAACTGA
Source organism: Panax japonicus (assembly GCA_020205505.1). Classification (NCBI taxonomy): domain Eukaryota; kingdom Viridiplantae; phylum Streptophyta; class Magnoliopsida; order Apiales; family Araliaceae; genus Panax; species Panax japonicus. Next base: position 12,747,220 of record CM035111.1, read on the forward strand.
TACAATATAACAACCATCAAGTTTAACTGCAGCGGAACAAGCAATCCATTAAAAGAGTCAAGTAGAGAATAAAATCTACTATCTTTTATGATTTAAAAGGTTTTTCATCACTTTTATCGCTGGGACTCAGCTTAATAAATAATCCACATCATCGAATCACCCCTGCACTACGGCCAATGATATTCTTTAGTATCACGACCACAATTATCCATGCACTACGGGCCAAGAATATTTGTGTATTCAATAATGGTCATGATCATGCCAACAACTGTCCATCAATGCACTACGGGACAATGAGGACTTTTACCACATCATTTGTAACATTACGGTCATGATTACACCGAATAATCCCTGGTCATAATCATACCAAGTCCATCTATTCACTATAGGCCACAGATGACTTTCAACAAAATATAAATATGAGGATGATGACAATGATATAAGAATTCAATAAAACAAGTTCAAGAATTATTTTATCCAGGAACTAATAACGTCCAAATTGTCAACATGATACTGCTTTGTAGAGTAAAATTCAAGAATGATCAGAAGAATATTTCCACGAAAAGATACTGGATGAAGCGCAAAAAACAAGGATATTCCACTAATTTAATGGAGTATAGAAGTCAAAACTTTAACCAACTGAGTATAATAAGGAATGGAATAACAAAAGAAATCATCAGGCATGCGATAGACCGCACAGACAGGTTATTTCAACAGAATAATAAATAACGGAATCAGGTCCGGCGTAAAACGTACAGACAGAATATTCCAACACAATAATAAAGAGGGAATCAGGTCTGGCGTAAAATACACAGACAGGATATTCCAACAGAATAATAAAGACGGAACCAGGTCCGACGTAAAACGCACAGATAGGATATTCCAACAGAATAATAAAGACGGAATCAGGTCCAGCGTAAAACGCACAGACAGGATATTCCAACAGAATAATAAAGATGGAACCAGGTCCGGCGTAGAATGCACAGACAGGATGTTCCAACAGAATGATAAAGAATGGAACAACAGAAGAATTTCACCAAGTATAGGGTAGCCCGCGTATACAGGTTATTCCAACAGAATAATAAAGAATGGAATAACAGAAGTTCTCTTCATAGATAAGAAAGAAATAATACTCCCAACGAGTACAACATATAATATTCCCTACCTTAGAAAAATTGGATACTGGAATAGTGAGGTAGCAGATTTCTCTTCTTCTTTCTATAATTTCTCTCTATAATAATCGCTCTAAAGCTTTTGTGAATTGGTGAGAAATGAAGGAAGAATGAGCTTCTATTTATAAGAAAATATAGTTTCGATAATTGCACGTTTTGGGACTCGAAAATTACAGTACAGTACCTCTAATTTTTCTTTCATTTTTAATTTAGTCCTGCAAGTATTATCAATCTTGCACCAACTCCCCTAATAGTAAATAATGTGAATCAATAGTTCAATCATGTGAATCAATAGTATAATCATGTGAAAAAATACGAATTACAGTATAGTACCTCCATCTATACCTCAATTTTTAACTTAGTCATGCAAGTATTATCAATCTTGCACCAACTCCCCTAATAGTAAATAATGTGATTCAATAGTACACATCTGTGAATAAATAGTTATATAAGCATGTGAATTAGTAGCAATTAATTGCTCATTTATCCGATAAATTACCCGATTATCAATATAACCCCTAGACATCAATTATCATCGGAATAAATGTCGATTTTCACTAACACAAACAATTCCAACATAATGAAACTATTTTTATCAAAAATATAAATTTTGAAATTTTGAAGTTTGACTTTTCCCGAAAAAGTCAACTGTTGACTTTTTGACCAAATAGTGAATCCCGAAAATTTTGTGTTTATAGACTATTTTTACTAATTTCGTCGTTTCAGACTCAAATATCACGTCCGCGTCTCCAAATTCAACTCCGAACAACATTCATTATTAATATTATAACTCACAATATTTATCAATCAGGTCGTTCCCAGGAAAGAGGGGGCTTTCCAATAAGGATTTCTCCCTATTGGCGCGTAATTAGGTGACCAAACCTCTCCTTGACAGAACTTCTAGACATTGTAAATATTGCAATTTATAATATGAATAACTTTGTCATCTCAAGTATTGATTTAAAAAAAACATTTTATGCAGATGATATTGTGACAATAATTGACAATAATATGATAGATATGATGCAACAATTACTGTAGCAATAATTGAGTATAACTGAGTGACTTCTCACGTAAGCATCAATAATCAATACCGTGTGCTACTATGCAACCATGCATATTACTGTACTTTTAACACCTGGTGTTTCAACAGTTAACGGTAAAACTTCCGCCGTTATTTTCATAGAGTATTTTTGTCTTTTTCTCAATCCGACAATAATTCTGTTGTGGGGATCAACCAATTATTGTGCCGTTGTACGAATATTCCCTGTTAAAACGAATATTCCCAGACCAATTGAATATTATATAACAACTTGCGTACTTTGCAAAATTTATAAATATTACCCACAACTATAACATTATATCAAATCCTCACCATAATATTCAAAAATATATTTCGAGAAAATTTAATCTTTATTCAAAAAATCTGGGGTCTCACACACATGGTGTCAAAACATGGAGTATCTGTTGACCCGACGAAGATTGACGCAGTACAAATTTAGGAGCAACCGAAGTCGGTGACCGAAGTACGCAACTTTCTGGGCTTAGCTGGTTATTATCGGAGATTCGCGAAAGGATTTTCTCGAATCGCTACTCCGTTAACTCAGCTGACTCAGAAAGATATAAAATTCGTATGGAGCGAGGAATGCGAGAAGAGTTTCCAAGAGCTCAAGAGGAGACTCATTTCGGCACATGTTCTGGCAATACCATCTGGTACGGATGGATTTGTTATCTACAACGATGCTTCAGGCAAAGGGTTAGGATGTGTTCTCATGCAACATGGGAAAGTCATAGCCTATGCCTCACGACAACTCAAAGAATATGAGAGGAATTATCCTACTCATGATCTACAGTTGGCAGCAGTCGTATTCGCGTTGAAAATTTGGAGACATTACTTGTATGGGGAGAAATTGGAGATTTATACGGACCATAAAAGCCTCAAATATTTCTTCACCCAAAAAGAACTCAACATGCGACAACGACGTTGGCTTGAACTTTTGAAAGATTAGGATCACACTATTCAATATCATCCTAGAAAAGCGAACGTAGTAGCTGACGTATTGAGTATAAGATCGTATGCGGGTACGAGTGCAATGTTGTTAACATAAAGGCCCATTTTGTATGACTTGTAAAGGATGGAGATAGAGTTAAAGGCTCCAAGTACCCACATGATTATATCAAACATACGAGTAGAACCGACTTTAATCGATAAAGTTAAAGCTGCTCAAGCTACGGACATGGAGCTGATACGTATGAAGAAGAAAGTGCAAGAAGGAGCTATTCCAGAAGCAAGAATCGATGAAGAAGGAATACTTCGAGTCAACTCCAGACTTTGTGTTCCTAACGACTCTGACTTGAAGCATAGAATCATGATGGAGGCACACAACACACCGTTTGCAATCCATCCTGGGAGTACCAAAATGTATCATGATATTCGACACACTTTTTGGTTGAACAATATGAAGAGAGAGATCGTGGAGTTTACCTCGAGGTGTTTAACCTGTCAACGTGTAAAGGCGGAGCATCAAGTGCCAAAAGGTCCATTGCAACCACTTGAGATTCTGGAATGGAAGTGGGAACACATTACCATGGATTTCATTACAGGTCTTCCCAAAGTTTCTCAAGGCATAGATGTTATTTGGGTTATTGTTGATAGATTAACTAAGTCTGCCCATTTCTTGCTGATACGAGAAATTTATTCCCTTGAACGTCTTGCTCGTATGTACGTGAATGAGATTGTGAGATTGTATGGCATGCTAGTATCCATAGTTTCGGACCATGACCCAAGATTCACTTCAAGATTTTGGGTTAGCTTGCAGAAAGCTATGGGCACGGATTTACGATTCAGTTCGACATATCATCCTCAAATGGACGGACAATCAGAGAGTACTATTCAAACCCTTGAAGATCTATTAAGACTCTGTGTTCTAGATTTAAAAGGAAGTTCGGATAAGTACTTGCCACTGGTGGAATTCTCCTACAACAACAGTTATCAAGCAAGTACAGGCATGGCTCCATTTGAGGCGTTGTATGGACGAAAGTGTCATTCTCCAGTATGTTGGGACGAGGAGGGAGAAGCAACGTTGTTGGGACCAGAATTAGTACGCATGACTACAGAAAAGATCCAAATGATTCGACAATGTATTCAAACCTCACAAGATCGACAAAAGAGTTATGTTGATCTTCATCGAAAGGACGTGGAATTTAATATTGGGGATCATGTATTGTTACGTGTTGCTCCATGGAAGGGAGTTACAAAATTTAGGAAGAGAGGAAAGCTCAATCCACGATTTGTTGGTCCATTTGAGATTCTTGACCGAATAGGAAATGTGGCCTATAGACTCGCATTATCTCTAAGTAAGTCTCGTGTTCATAATGTTTTTCACATATCTATGCTTCGTAAATATGTGAAAGACCTGAACCATATTATTACTTTAGAACCAGATGAGATAGCCGAAGATTTAATGTACGAAGAAGTACCTGTTAAGATCTTGGATAGGAAAGAGCATGTCCTACGCACGAAGGTTATACCACAAGTTAAGGTTTTGTGGAGAAACCATGCTATTGAAGAAATGACCTGGGAGTTGGAATCAGAAATGAAAGCGAGTTATCCTCACCTTTTCGAAACACCGGGTACGTACATCAATTTTGAGGATGAAATTTCATAAGGAGAGGAGGTTGTAAGACCCCAACTTATTATAAATAAAATCGAATTTCCTCTAATTATTATTGTGAATAATAAGGTGTTAAAATTGATATAATATTTTGGTTATGGGTGAAATGTGCAAATTTTGCAAAATAAGCAAGTGGTTATAAAATAATCATTATTGTCGGGGAATATTCATTTGGTCGTGGAATATTCTTGTTGTCGATGAATATTCGTACGATGGCGCAGTCATTTATGGGCCCCATAACAGAATAACTGTCGGATGAAGAAAACGACAAGTTTGAGTTTTTATAAATAACGACGTAGTTGTTACCGTTAACACTGTTGGAATACCCGGTGGTTAAAATATAGTAATACGCGTGGTTGCACAGTAGCACACGGTATCACACAGTATTGTTGAATTACTGATTCTTACGTAATAAGGCACTACTTAATAATTGTTACAGTAATTACTGTTCAATATTTTATTTTATTGATTCAATAATTGTTGCGTTGATATTTTATATTATTGTGTTTCGATAATTATCATTGCACAGTATTTCCCATTATTAGATCAATAATTCATATTATTTGAATAATATTATTAGATAACATTATTGGCAATGTCTAAATATTTCTGTCAGGGAGAGGTTTGGTCACCTAATTGCGCGCCAGTAAGGAGAAATTCTTATTGGAAAGCCCCTCTTTCCTGGGAACGGCCTGGTTGTCATAATTGTGATTCTGTAATATTATTTGTGAATAATTAATTATTCATTTATATGATAAGGAAATATTTATTTTATATGGATATAAATGATGAATATATTTATTTTTATATGAATAAAAATGAAAGAGTTAATGTTGAGGTGTTTTATCAGTATTTTATCGGTGTGGAGGTATTAAAAATTATCCGTTTGTGAATTTCGGATATTTTATGTTTAGAATTTGGAAAAACTTTCTTCTGCAAAGTTGTAGAGAATTCGATTTCAGGCAGAATGGACATAAAATTCATATTTTTCTGATAACCGAGCTATTTTCTATGAATTATTGAAGTTTCGAAAAATAAAATAATTTTTATTAAATTATGGGGTGGGACCCACTTTGGTTGGTGTTAATTACATGTGGGGTGCTGGAAAAAATTCAGAATTGGCATACTAGGCATTCAACAAAGTAGGCATACGTGGAAGAAATAAAAGAAAATAATATTTTATTATTTTAGTCTCCTATGGCGTTCTAGCATTTTCCTATAAATAGACGCTTAGGTTAGAATTGAAAATCACACCAGAAACAAGTTTTCTTTCTCTCAATATTGTCGAGCATATTTTTGTGAGTAGTTAGATACTTTGAGAGTTGTTGTTCGGTACAAGTTTTCTTCGGCTTTCTATCCGATATTCCGATCAGAAGTACCGTTATTTTGAAGTAAGGGATGTTATTTTCTTCTTAAATGATATTATTTTCTTCAATATCATTATGTCGAAATATTGGTGAACGTTTTTATCAAATTTAGAACTTTTTGTGTCGGGGTTACTATTCACGTATACGGCACTATTCACTGAAAAATGAAATTTTCTTCTTTTGTCCAAGATATCTATTATGGTTACTATCTTTGATTGTATCCATGTTTTGATCTTTATTTTTGAATTCTGCTTCAAAATTGGTATTTATGAAGTATTATTGATCTTGGATAAACTGTTATACGAATCCCTACTATTTGTCCTTCTGTCTCACTGGATTCGTTTTCTTTAAAATATTTTTCATCATCCTCAGTCCTAAATGATGATATTACTGAATATCTTTGGCATGTAGTGCAAAGATGAATGATTAACTGATGAATATCTTTGGCCTGTACTACAAAGATGAACAGGTGTTGAGATGAACATGACCAACTGGTGATACAAATGAATATCTTTGGCCTGTAGTGCAAAGATGAATATTTGATTAAAGATGTATATTGATTGTTGTTACAGGGATAAAATATTGATGATGGACTTTTAAATCTTAGAAGATAGTAGAACTCATTCTCTACTTGACTCTTCTAATGGATTGTTGTTTCCGCTGCAGTTGTTGATCTAAAACTTGTTGTCTATTATATTTTATCATATTTTTCCCTGTTGAAGACTAATGATAATTTGTTGTATATTATATTAGTTATAATATTCTTTACTGGGCTAGTTGAGCTCACCCTTTTTCTTTTTGTTCCATTTTTCTTCTCAGGAGGTGAGAACATAGCAGGATCTAGTCGGGGTATGAAGTGATAGTTTTAGAAAGATGATTTAGCAGTCCTCACTATTTCTATAAAATAGTATTTGAATAATTGTAATGAGGACTTATTTGAGTGTGGATATTGTCTAGAAGATAATATTTGTATTTAAACTCACAGTATGTTTTATCGTATTTTACACGACAATTGTATTATTGAAGTTGTAGTTTGTTTTCTGTACCATGTATTTGACGACTTAGAATGGGTGTTGTATACTTATTTTGGGGGCGTCACATTTTATAATGTCTATTGTATCATTTACATTATTAATATTACAAAATCAATATAAAAGATAAAATATTATTTTGAATACAAGGCTTAAATTTTATTTTTTTCATTTATAAAATAATCTTTTTTTATGAGATTTAAGTTTTTTATTTTTTTAAAAAAAACATAGATAGTGTTATGGAATCTTTCAAAAGAAAAAATTCTTTCAAACTTGGTTAAAAAAAAAAGGTTTGTTTCAAATCAGTCATTGTCCAAGTGTTTTCAAAGTAGGCTCTGTTTGATAAAATTGATAAATTAGATTCTGAATGAAATAATATTTGAATCTAATCTTTTTGGGTCAATTTTGAATGAAATAATATTTGAATTTAACATTTCACTGTATAAGTCTGCGTCTAAATAAATAATAATTTTGAAATGAAAAATGATGCGTTTTGAAAAAAAGGTCGAAACATGCTTATTGGGATTATCTTAATTTTGGGCAACAATTTACTAGTCATTGCAAAAAATTATACAAAATACGCAACGAAAAAAATTTGTTGACAATGAATGTAGCTCATATTAGAATACGAAATATAGCAAAAAAACAATTTTTTGCCCAAGATGAGGAGAAATAACATCAGCATCAAAAAAAATTAAATAGGCAGAAAATTATTTTTTTTCCCACTAACAAATTGACAACGAAATTTTGCAACCACCTATGAATTTCTTTACGAAAAATGAAAACCTTTCAGAAACTGAAACGAATGAAAAATTTTGTTGCTAAATATGCATTTTTGACAACGACTTTATAAGTCGTTTCCCGATAAATCGTTGCCAAATGTCTATTTTTTTTATAGTGGGATTAATAGAAGAGGAACACTACAAAAAAATGGGGCTTCAGCAACAATCGATTTTCGTTGCTAAAGGTGTCAAATTTTGTTGCTAAAGGGTTTTGGCAACGACTTTACTGTCGTTGCGTCTTTCGTTGCGCAATGAGCATTGTAAATTGTTCCGCAACGAACATATTTTTTTCATTGCCAAAAGTAATATATTTTGCAACGAAATTTGGCTTTCGTACAGAGACATCGATCCTTTAGCAACAAAATGTATTATTGCAGAATAATTAAAATGTCGTTGCTAAAAACCCATTTCGTTGCAAAAGCCTGCTAATTGGCAACGAAATGAACTCTCTTTTTTGGCAACGACCATGCGTTTTCGTTGCAATTGACACCATTTTGCAACGACATTTTTCGTTTCAGTAAATTATGAAAATTGTTGCCTAAGCTTGTTTTCGTTGCGGAATATAAACTTTTTAGCATTGATTTTCGTTGCTGATTATATTATTTGGCAACGACATTATGTTGAATCAACAACGAAAATGCTTGTTGCTGGTTATTTTTCAATAGCAACGAAAGTCGTCGATTAGCAACGACATTATATGTTGTCATTTCTTTATATGTGCGACGAAAGTTGATATGATTTGGAATGATAAAAAATGTTTTCTTTTATTTTAGTATTAGCAACAATATCTTCTCCGTTGTTATTAGGTTAATTTTTCGTTGCCAAAAATTATTTTTTTAATGTCATTAGCAACAAAAATTTGTTACTAAATGTATAGAAAATTATTGTTATATTAAAACTTATTCAATGCTTTGGTAACGAATTATATCGTTGCCAAATCAAAATTTGACATTCTTTTTGTGTACCTAGGTGGCTCAATGTCCCCATAGCATATAATGACAAAAATACAAAAAACTAAAATATTATTAACTTAATAAAATCATCCACTACATAATCATTCATTATCTTTACAATTAACCATCTAAAGTTATCACAGTTCTTCAATCAAAGTATATATCTACATATAGAGAGAGTACACTTCATAATTCCGTCCCTTGTCTTCCATAAACGTAGCACGAAAATTTGATACTCAGTATTGTAAGGCATCGTAGAAGCAGTTTTCCTGCACATTTAAAAATAATAGCATGTCAGGAAAATGAAGCAAATAGATCACCAGAGGCACTTAGTGCCAAAATCAATACATAAAAATAATAAAGTTGCTACGTGGTACAATGTCAAGCCTTGGCTCCTATTTCATAATACTTTAGAATACCACCAATTTCTTGTTCAATTTGAGTGACTAAACAATAAATATGGTTGGCACATCAATGCATAATCACTCTCCAACCTAGTTATAACACTATTTGATACTTCATAACAAAGAATCAAAGAGAACACTGAAAACATACTGAGAACATTGTGTATAGCATAACCAAGCAAATTAATTTTTCATGTAATTATTAGGCAATTTAGTTAGATTACAAAACAGCTCAGTTGAGTTGTTCAACAAGCTGACTCAAAGACATCCGAGTTAAATGCAATGAATAGAGTTCATGTCATTCAGGTTCCTAACCTCTTTGATACATCTAAACTCAGAAACTCCTCTGATATACTATGATTTTTCACAACTTTCACAAAAGAATGGAGGGGACAGGACAAGGAAAAATAAAGGTCCTTGCACAGCTCTTCAACGTATATGTTTTAAAACTTTACCTCTGAATATAACAGATTTAATTTGTTTTTGCTCTCTTCCATACAATAACGGTCCCACCAAAATCGAAGAAGCCAACAAGTTCTCTCCATGATTCCAAGCAATGCCTATAACTGCATAACCGTGACCCTGCAGTCGTAAAATTTCCAATCAGTTATAAGAGAAGACATTGGTAATGTAACAAAACCTTGTATGCAAATCAAATAGACCTGTAGCTTGTTTACGCATGTAGGCTTTGGGCGAGTTAAGTCATAGAAGTAGACATTTGCACCCTCACTTCCAGTAACTTCACAGAAAGAGATTCAAAAGGTCAGCCATATCAATAGTCATTAGAAGTCAAAATTGAACTGGTTCTCAGGTAAGTTTTAAACTGTAACCACTAAAAATATTGAGCAAACCCATGCTCAATCATTTCAATAATTTATTGTGAACATCTTTGAAAGTTCAATATTCAATATGGGCATTCTGAAACTTTTAGTGTTACCTCACAAGCTTGGGTTGCTTTCTCATTTCACTATTTGTCTTTGAAAAGCAGAAACATAAATTAAGATTTTAGTTAGTTTGGCAAGTGAAGAGTAAATCTCTCTATTTCTACCTCCCCCTCAAATCTAAAAAGAAGAGTGCTTCCATACCACCATCTTTCAAGAGTAAGGCTCCTAACTAGTAATCTATGTAATTTATAACTACTTCTGGAAAATCCATTAGAACAAAACCTTCTACTGTAGTGAAGTAAAGAGAAAATAATAATTGTTAACTAAAGTACAAACCTATGTATTCTCCTTTTTCAAAAGAAAGCAGTGGGCAAAAAGAAGCACGAATGTTATGCATCTCGAGTAAGCAAGAGCAGCACAGGACCTCGTGCCAGTAGAGAAAAGGTTCTATACTGCACAGTTGTGACTGGAGATTTCCGTTTGCTAGCACTTCGATTGCGGTGAGACCGAGACAAGGTACATGTGTGGGAGTTCATTTTGACTTTGTATATACAACCCTGCACATTCAAACAGTAGACAATGCCTAAGAAATTTTTTAAGAGTTCATCAGATGAAATAGGAGAAATTAATAAGCAGGCACACACCTGACCATCGCCACAGAAAAATAAGCTGGCCAGTATGGTCATGGTCCATAGAGGTAACCTCACTTTCAAAGACTGTTTTATTGATAATTCTCCCAGTGCTGAAATTGAACACCTGGAATACCAAAAACATACATAATACCTGTGAGAGAGGGGATAACACAAATACATTATACATATTCTTTTACATGAAACTTACATCAAGACCAACAGTCCCAAGACCAAAAACAAAAACAATGGAACCTTGTTCTACTTTGGCAGTGTTCCAAACTGCTCCAAGACCTAAAATGATAGTAAATATTTAACATAATAGATACTATGCATACAAATAACATATTAGTCAATACTTATGTGCACAGATAATATTCACTTTACTCCATATCTGGTATAACAGATGGCAAGATAAACCTCTGGCTTATCTTGGAACTTGAAAGGGAATCCAAAAAGAAGAAGACTGAAAAAGGTTGACTATATTACTGCAATCACCACTTTAGGGAATAGACTAAATGAAGTAGCTGCTGTCATTTAGCAACACTTGGTCACAGCTCATGCACAAAACTACAAATCAATAAAGTAGCTATCAAGGTGCTTAATCATTTCAAAAATAAACTGGGTAGTGCTTTATATAAACATCTGACCAACAGTTGATCAAGCTCATCTTTGTAGTATTTCCCTTAAAAATGTTCTTAGTAGTTGACCTTGGTTCAGTGAACCACCTTGCCCATAAACCTCACAAATATGAAAGTTGTGCCACAAGTTGTTGATGCCTGTCGGTTAATATCCTATGATTACAATGTATTATTTCATCTTTACAGGAATGACAAGAGAAGGTATTGTCATGAGTTATCAATGAATGATCTGGTTCAAAACCAAGGCAACCATATTACATGGAAATAGAAGCTTACGTTGAGCATAAAGTACTAGCTCTCTACCTGATATCGAAGATTGGCTGATGTTCCAAGAAAGGCTCCATAGACTGCTGTTGTTTTGAAGATGGGTGATCTTTTATTCACTTGACTATTGACAAGGGTCGGATTAAGTATTTTGCGCATTGCATACAAGATATGGGAGGCAACCACAGCTCCAATGCTGGAAATAACACCCACACTACCAAGCTTCAAGCCACCATATATTACAATTTGCCCACAGAAAATTCATCATAATAGAACTTCAACACGAGAACATAAGGATTTCTTGACAAACCGGCAAAGATCTCGATGCCACGTTGGGACATTTTTGTAGGTCAGCCTAGCAGTAACATCAAACATGATGATGGCACACTGTCCATGAATGCTGCACGGAGCAAGTAAATTTAGCATCTCGTTGCTTGAACAAAATAAGAAAAAAGAGAGAATATTCCACAGATAAAATGTTCCAATTTAAATATACACATGCGTATAAGAAAGCAGATGTGATATTTAATATAGAAACGTCAACTAGTATGTTAACTAGGTGTGTAACTCTAGGCATGCATACAGGCTCAACATTCTACTCCAGGAAAATAGGATAAAGAAATTTGTACTTTGGCATACATAACACCACTAGGAATTTGACACCTTCTCAAAGAATAAATCATTCATTCAATTAAAATGTGATATGTTATATAAGAGCCGAAAGGCACACTGGATTTAACAGGCTTAGCAGTACCTTGACAAAACGAATTTACAGAGGGTAAGCAATTACTAAAGCGGAAATGAGAAACAATTCCTATCATAACAAAATAAAGAAAGAGAATTAAACCTCAGTAGTTCTATCTACTTGTGACAATTGCTATGGAACTAATATATAGAACAAACAGATTAGTAGTAATGTACTTGAATTTTTAGATATAATTAACAGTAGAGTACAATTCTTATGCAACTGCAATTCAGGATCCAGAATCATACTTACTCTATGGATTAGGCAGTAACTCTAACCATTTGATCGATTTAAACCCAAATGCAAGGATTAAATGATTGTCTAAATGTTTTAACACTTACCTTAACATGGAATGCGAGCAAGGCATACAATAAAACATTTGCTGGGTGCATATTCAACAAGACATGTCGAGTGCAAATTGATACAATTGCCTACTGCCAAGTAATAGAGAACAGTTCCCACATTTAGAAGAGCCCATAAAACAAACCCATGTAAATGCATTTCCTTGATTGAGTATTTAATTAAACTTTTTGTAATAGAGTATACAGTATACATGGAATATATAACACAACTTTTTAAACACCAACGGAAAAAAGAATAGTTTAAAATCTAGCTAATAATCATTCAAGCCCAAAACAACAAACTGAGCCTCAATTAAGCCCCGCGTGTCATGTCTTTTGGGATTCTATTAGAGATGTATTTTGGTATATTGTTGGCATCCCATTATCCCTTATTTGGGTCATATCAATCCCCTTCATGAACTTACAAGGCTTGCGCATGGGCAAACCATCTTCATCTTATCCTAAATGCACATGCACACATGGCTCAGCAGTTTAATTTAATATTCTAGATGTGAAGTCATGATAGAAACCTTTTTTCTGTCAAACAATTCAAAATATAAGCATCCATAGCAGATCTTACTTCAATAGATAAGGTTGTTCTTCATGTGGCTGTTTATTGAATTAAGGGAATGCATTATCCATCTATTCCATACTATTAATCTCTGATCTCCCTAGTAATAGAGTGATGATCTATACAATGCGAAACTGTTTCTAAGAATTTGTAATTCTTTGGGGGGATTGATGTTTAGATCAATTTTATTGTATTCAAGGTGAATCTACAAATTTTATTGTATATATAGGAATAGCTGCAAAACACAGAAAGAAATACAAATTTGAAAAGCAATTAAAGAAATCTATAAATGTGTTCTAAAAAAAAGATATCTCAAAAATGTAATCAAAATGATTAAAACTGTGCATGCAAAATGTATAAAAACAAAAACTACTCAATGAGGGATATATGAATGATAGCTATAAATTAGAAAGAAAGAAAAAAAATCCATGGTATTTTGAAATTTCCAATAACAGCGTAATCAATGCGCAATCCCCAAAACCAATTGCCTATAACAAGTGAAATTTGAAAAAGGAAAAACTCAAGTGTACTTGTTGATTCAAAAGTGCATATCCAAACTTGGAACTATTAAACCAAATTATAACCCACTTATATAATGAAATCAATCTTTATAATTTAATTAGTGGATTCTGCCAATCATAATGCATACCAACTATATCTATCCAACTACTACATAAATCATCCATAAAAAAAATGTTTCATGATATCATTCTCCATTCAAAGAGCATCTAACCAGTACCTCATTCACACATCAAATATTAACAGGCTAGGGATCTTTCATGGTATATATGGGGAAACTTGGAAATCTTGGGGCTGAAAATTATGACTTTGAGAGTTTTCAACAGAGATTTGAAATGCTTAAAACTTAAAAGTGAATGTGCTAGGGGAAATTTAAAAGTGATAAAGATAACACAAAATTGTCACATTGATGATCACTTTCCCCCAAATCACTTTCCCCTAAAAGAAATTTAAGCATTTCAACAAAGATTATGACATTGAAATATATAGTACACATGTAGCAATATAGATGTCGCAATAAAGATGTCACAATAAAGCAATAAAGATTCTTCAGCAACAGAACTCTAGAAGAAATTTCACGTAATGATCACTTTCCCCCAAATCACGGGCTAAAGGAAAATTTCCAAGGTGCGGTTGTCCAAAAATAAAATAGACAGTCATGTATTAAAATATGATTGTATTTTCTTATTTGGTGAGATAAAAAGGTTTAATTAGGATTTCTATTCTTAATTGGATTCAGTAGTTATAAGGTGATTCTACAAAAGGAGTCCTTCTCCTAGTTGGATACGGATGGAGGTGGCTTCTATATATACGGCTACAAGCTAGGATTTGGAAGGGACAACATACACACAAGAGATACAACACAAATACACATCTTGTACTCCCAATATTATTATAGTGGATTTCTCTCTCTCCGTGGTTTTTTCCCAATTGGGTTTCCACGTAAATTCTTGTGCTCATACTTTATATTTCTTTATATATGTTTATGCGAGTGTATTTCGTGAGTTTGATTTCACAACAATTACTCCATCAACCGTTGGCGCTATTTTGGTCTGTCCTTTTGGGTGATTTCGTCAGGCGTACAAAATCAGGCGTTAACATTGGCGCCGTCTGTGGGAAAAAGACACTTGTTCTAGTGTCGATTTAAAATCACCGATTCACCGAAGGAGATAAGTGATTCTTTTTTATTAAATTAAATATATGCTTGTACGTGCGTATATATATATATTATGCATGTAGCAGCACCGAATCCGGACCCCGAATCGCCGCGGATCCGGTATACTAATTCTTTCACTAATTGCGGAAGATATAAACATAAGTTGTTTATACAATACATTACACACTATTACCCAAGGTCGAGTAACCTTAACTTAGACACAATTCATAAAATATCTATTACACAATAATATTTATCAAAATAAACTATTACAAGATAGCCGCACGTTTTATCCCAAGCTGAACTTGGCATTATCGTTCCTATCAATAATTCATTTGTTTAAGAATCATATCTATTCTCATTTCAAAATAAACCTTCTTTATCTATACAACATTTCAAACTGTACATAGCTGAAAATTACATTTGATAAAACTATCAATTATAGATCTATACCATTTCTAAATCAAGAAAATGTATTCATTTTATGCATCGTTCAATCTTCATCATCCGTATAGCAAATAATACTGTCTAACATCATTAACCTGCAAAAAGTTTATGTTTGCAAGATTGAGCTCGACAGCCCATCAAATTTAACATTCTATCATGTTTCACATAGCACACAATTCTATATGCACTACAATTCCTTTAACATGTATATCTACATGCATCATATATTTTTTACTATGCACATCCTACATGCATCAATAATTTCTTACAAAACATTAATTCATGCATTATACATTTCTAATTTATCGAGTTACATCATACAACATGTAATCACATATTGATTGAGTTCCTTAACCCAATTAACTTAGTCATATTTTGACTTTTAACAATTCATAGAGCATGATATGTAATTTAACACATAACCACATTCCATCCACAAACATAATAGAACTGAAAAACTTGCCTGCACCGTTGATTACCGCAATGCAATTTATAACGCTTTACCCCGAAGACCTAATATTAATAATATAGATCTCCAATATTAGAATAATATCATCACAGTATATTACTGTTATATTTTCATTCACAGAATAACCTAAACACATTACCACATAACCCTTTCAGTCTATAACACAAATAAGACTAGGTATCAAGTCAAACTATTGCAGTCTGAGTTGAACCTGACACAATTCTAACATCCCGACGGTCTAGTCGGACTTTTATTGAGCTTAAGTTCAATTAAACTCTGACTTAACACTTAACAATTATCACAGATAATTTCTAACCAGACAAAACATTTTTCCCAGGCTCGTAATAATTTTCGGATAATTATTACCATTTATCAACATTTTTCAATCATTAAAATCGTATTTGAATGAATTAAATACCACATAATTCCTTAATCATTAATATTTATTTAATATAAAATATTAATGAAAATCATTACATAATATTATAATATAATTATAATATCACAAAGTATTTTTAATACTTTAAAATCATTTTTATATGATTTTTAAACTATTAAATCCATTATTCGATAATTAATATTAATATTAAAATATTAATATTTTTTTATGACTGAATATCAAAAGTTATATTTTATAACTTAAAATATTTTTATAATACTTAAATCATTTTTATATGATTTTTAAATCATTAATTCCATTTTTCCTTAATTTATTTAATATATTCATTAAATAAACTAATTACCATTAATAATAAATTATTAATGAAATTCATCACAAAATATCAAAAGTTATCAAAAATAACTTAAAATATTTTCTTATACCATAATATTATTTTTTTATGATTTTTCATGAATTAAAAACTATTTTTAAATAATTTATTTAATATTGTAATTAAATAAATAAATACCATTTATATTTCAAAAATACCAAATATTTTTGAAATATACTCAAAATAGTAAAAAAACTATTTTTCAAACTTTAAAATAATTTTTCGGAATTTATTATGTATTTTTAATAATTAAAAACCATTTTTTTCTAATTTTAAATCATTTTTCGGAAAATAATAATTAAAACTGTCGCTAAAGGCCTATAGCTACGCTTTCTGTCGCTATAGGTGTTCTTGAGGCCTGCCCAGATTTTCCGGCAGTGGCGAGGATGGGTGCTTTGACCGGACATAACTCCTTGAGTATTGCGTTTTTGGTCTTGTAAAAACTTTCAGATTGTAGTACTTTTGCAATACTACAACATGAAACCAAGTTCATGGCCAAACAACAACATAACAGAGAGATCCACACTCCCAAAAATGATGACAGGCCTGTTCTTCAAATTCTGGGTTTTCCAGATTTGAAGAACAGCCATATGTACCTAGTTTGATCCCTTATAACTTAGTGATCGAGCAACGTTTATAAGATCCATCAATTAAAGTTTGTAGATAACATGTAGTACTACAACTATAAAGCAAAATAACACAAAAACATCACAGCATGAACAAGATATGGCCGGTCAAAGTAGGACACGGACACTGTTTCTCTATTTTCTGGGTTCGCGGTTTTAGCAGTTCGGTCAACGGGTTTTGACCGTATATATCTTGCAATCTATAATAGATCTAGGTCTGATTCTTTTTGCATCTTAAAGAACACATACCAGGCTACACTTGACAAGTTTTAAAAATCAAAAACGCATAATTAACACAGACGGATCTATTGTGTCTGACATTTGGCTGCAAAAAATGAAATTTCCAGATTTCCAGATTTGCAAAAACTTTCAATTCGTGCACTTTGATGTTATGGGTCATGGATTTAACAACCCAGAACATCAATTGACACCCTATTACACCACTTTCAACAATCAATTGTAACATTTAACATAAAATCAAAGGATTTCAAAATTTAGGGTTTATACCTCTTTTGAGCTTTGATTTTGATTTCTAACCATTGATCTGTTTCTGTTACACGTGGGCTTGATTTTGGAACTGAAATATCATTGGGATTTCGTGGGTTTGGTGAGAGAGGGAGTTGGTGAGAGCAAACAATGAAATTGGCTATGTTTTTGTGCTTTTCTCTCTCCAAAACCTTATATAATTCTTGATTCAATGCTTTTGACTTGCTAGGCTGCTAACATAGGCTGATAGCTGGATTTGTAGGTTGCACAAAGTCAATATATTAGCTCACCAACTAAAGTTCTTGGACAAATTGCAAGCTACCTTATTATAATGCACAAAAGGGCATTTCGGTCATTTCCTTAATTTTCTAGAATTTGCCAAATGATAAAACCCTTAGGGTTTAGGGTTTGAGCATACTTATATGTAAGGTTTGGACAAATGTAGGGTTTAGGTTTTAACCCTTAAATATTTAGCAACTTGGAAATTCCAAAAATTTTCTAATTAAATTTTAAAATAGAAAACTTTGATTTCTAATCTATATTTAGGACTTCCTAATTATTTTGTAATTTCCTAATAATGAATCATTATTTGCTAATTAGGACCATTTTATCCTAATTAAAATTGCTAATTTAGCACTTAGGCCCACAATTGTACATTAGATTTCAAAACCACATTTTAGGGTTTAAATAAAATAATATTTCAATTTTAGAAATTAAATTTCCCAATTAGGGTTTCTAATAACTTGACAATTAGGATTTATATTTCCTAATTAACATTGCAATTAAAGCAATTTAATCCACCACTGTACAATTAGGGTTCAAAATCACGAATTAGGGTTTTCAACCCACAATTAGGGTTTCTAATAGAAAATAATTTTTCTAATTTAGAAATTAATATTCGTAATTAGATTAGGGTTTTCTAATTACTCATAATAATTACTCATAAACTAAAAATTTTAGGATTAGGGTTTCCTAATTAACATTGCTAATTTTAGCAATTAAATCCATAATTGAGCATTAGGGTTTCTGACGGAACAATTAGGGTTCCAAAAATTACAAATTAGGATTTGTTAATTAATTAACTTTTACCCTAATTAGTACTTAATTAATAGCACTAAAGCATTAAAATTCTCCATTATATTCCCAGATTAGGGCTTCATTTTATCAGAATCTGAAACTAGGGTTTTCAGATCTGGTATTAGGGTTTTCAAATAATAAATTAAGATTTCCATCAATTCATTAGGGTTTTCCCTAATTAATTAAATATATTGGCGTTTAACCTTGTACATAACATTGCATTCCCAATCTAGGGCTTTCAATATCCGATTTAGGATTTAGTACACCCGGAACTGAAACTAGGGTTTCATATTAGACGTTAGGGTTTTCTAACTGAACGTTGTCGTTCTTAATATAAACTTAGGGTTTTTCATAGATATAATTTATCTGATCAACCCATAACCCTTAACCACATCCTGAACACATCATTATCCATATGCATAGAGCATATTCACGTAAACACTTAATCCTGAATAATTCACCTAAAAGCCTTCACGAAATTTTGAAATCCTCAAAATTCCACCCTAATAACATCATACGAATACACTTATTTTCTGTCTAGGTCTAATATTTGACCTTAAATCAATCATTTGAGATTTTCAGAAATTGTCTAATTTCTCGGTTTGTCACATTCACCCCTCCTTATAAGAATTTCGTCCCCGAAATTCACCTTACACCTTACACCGTGCACCCTACACCATTCACACATATCACATGCTACCCAATATACCACTCACAAAGGTAAAAGGTTTAAAATTATGCTGAGGGGTCATATAGACCATGAACACATAGATTTGACAGTATTTATACTGCAAAACAAAACATTATTTGGTCTGTTTACAATCACAAAGAAAGTAAACTACCATTACTAGTACTGTATGTGATTAGCCCATCGTACGATTACGTCATGCATAACGTATTTATTTTTAGCGAATATTTACGCTACTAGATTGGATTTATTTATCCAAACAACATAGTTCACCTCAGTCTTATCATAGGATTCAGCACCAAAACAATTTGGTTCAGGAAATTTCTTTCAATAAACACTTGGAGTTTTTGAAAACATTTTCGAGAATGACGTCATGATGCCGCACTGTATTTAACAGTCCGTTGAGGATTCCGTCATTTGGTGATTTTATCATGCTACATCATACCATAGTGGAATAGTGAATTTAAGTCAAATTCACACTAAGTAATACTGCATTGATGACTCCATCATTTTTATCATCTCTGCACCAGGTTACATGGTACATAAGTGATAAATAAAAACAATTTTTTTTAAAGGCACATAGTGCGTATTTAGCTTGATGTCAAAAATTGAGGTTTAGCAAAGCTAGGGGTTTAGGAAAACCTAAATCTCCACTAATGATCATATGCTTAACAATCTATCTGTTCCTATAATCCTTAACACTCCATTCACACACAACTATACCCAATTCATAAAACCACACTTATGAGTTCATAACCTGGCCACAATTATATGAGTTTACGAACTTACCCTAGTCTGACCTTTGGCGTCCGTTCGCTGAGGGGCTCATAAACATTTCATATAACTATGCGTTAAGAATGTCACATAAGTATAAGTTCTAAGAACTCGTACTTAATCCTATATTCTCTACCTATGACCTATTTATAAATAATAACTAGCGTGACACAATATTTCAATTATTACCAATGCCACCAACTAAGTAGTTTTTACACCAAGCACAATTCCCCGCCCATACAAGGAATCATACAACTCTGTTGCTGGCACGAGTCCTTATTGAAATTCCCCTTTTTCAATACGAATTCAATTCGTATTCATAATCCATAACTCTTTTATGAGTTTTCATAGTACCATTTCATAGTACAACATAGACACAGCATCTTGCTGTAAACTTTTCAATCATCAGATTGATTCTTTTCCCACATCATAACCTTATCAGATCACGGGGTGATCTTATCGTATATATTACGATTCAATTCCATGCACTATGATCGTTTTGTTTTACGATCTTCTATCCCTGCACTTTAAGTCCTTTAGACTCAATCTATTCACCATTAATGTTCAACTTTATTATCAGAGTTAGGGAACTCTGTACTTTACACTCGCCGAGATTCGTCTTTGAATCTTACCGACCAACTAAATCTATTTGAGTTAGTCTTATCCTAATCAATGCGATTATTGGTCTCAGGTATTCCTACCTAAGCTTCATAACAAACAGCTCTGATACCAACTGTAGCAGCCCCGAATCCGGACCCCGAATCGCCGCGGTTCCGGTATACTAATTCTTTCACTAATTGCGGAAGATATAAACATAAGTTGTTTATACAATACATTACACACTATTACCCAAGGTCGAGTAACCTTAACTTAGACACAATTCATAAAATATCTATTACACAATAATATTTATCAAAATAAACTATTACAAGATAGCCGCACGTTTTATCCCAAGCTGAACTTGGCATTATCGTTCCTATCAATAATTCATTTGTTTAAGAATCATATCTATTCTCATTTCAAAATAAACCTTCTTTATCTATACAACATTTTAAACTGTACATAACTGAAAAATACATTTGATAAAACTATCAATTATAGATCTATACCATTTCTAAATCAAGAAAATGTATTCATTTTATGCATCGTTCAATCTTCATCATCCGTATAGCAAATAATATTGTCTAACATCATTAACCTGCAAAAAGTTTATGTTTGCAAGATTGAGCTCGACAGCCCAGCAAATTTAACAGTCTATCTTGTTTCACATAGCACACAATTCTATATGCACTACAATTCCTTTAACATGTATATCTACATGCATCATATATTTTTTTACTATGCATATCCTACATGCATCAATAATTTCTTACAAAACATTAATTCATGCATTATACATTTCTAATTTATCGAGTTACATCATACAACATGTAATCACATATTGATTGAGTTCCTTAACCCAATTAACTTAGTCATATTTTGACTTTTAACAATTTATAGAGCATGATATGTAATTTAACACATAACCACATTCCATCCACAAACATAATAGAACTGAAAAACTTGCCTGCACCGTTGATTACCGCAATGCAATTTATAACGCTTTACCCCGAAGACCTAATATTAATAATATAGATCTCCAATATTAGAATAATATCATCATAGTATATTACTGTTATATTTTCATTCACAGAATAACCTAAACACATTACCACATAACCCTTTCAGTCTATAACACAAATAAGACTAGGTATCAAGTCAAACTATTGCAGTCTGAGTTGAACCTGACACAATTCTAACATCCCGACGGTCTAGTCGGACTTTTATCGAGCTTAAGTTCAATTAAACTCTGACTTAACACTTAACAATTATCACAGATAATTTTTAACCAGACAAAACATTTTTCCCAGGCTCGTAATAATTTTCGGATAATTATTACCATTTATCAACATTTTTCAATCATTAAAATCGTATTTAAATGAATTAAATACCACATAATTCCTTAATCATTAATATTTATTTAATATAAAATATTAATGAAAATTATTACATAATATTATAATATAATTATAATATCACAAAGTATTTTTAATACTTTAAAATCATTTTTATATAATTTTTAAACCATTAAATCTATTATCCGATAATTAATATTAATATTAAAATATTAATATTTTTTTATGACTAAATATCAAAAGTTATATTTTATAACTTAAAATATTTTTATAATACTTAAATCATTTTTATATGATTTTTAAATCATTAATTCTATTTTTCCTTAATTTATTTAATATATTTATTAAATAAACTAATTACCATTAATAATAAATTATTAATGAAATTCATTACAAAATATCAAAAGTTATCAAAAATAACTTAAAATATTTTCTTATACCATAATATTATTTTTTTATGTTTTTTCATGAATTAAAAACTATTTTTAAATAATTTATTTAATATTGTAATTAAATAAATAAATACCATTTATATTCCAAAAATACCAAATATTTTTGAAATATACTCAAAATAGTAAAAAAAACTATTTTTCAGACTTTAAAATAATTTTTCGGAATTTATTATGTATTTTTAATAATTAAAAACCATTTTTTTCTAATTTTAAATCATTTTCCGGAAAATAATAATTAAAACTGTCGCTAAAGGCCTATAGCGACGCTTTCTGTCGCTTTCAGATTGTAGTACTTTTGCAATACTACATCATGAAACCAAGTTCATGGCCAAACAACAACATAACAGAGAGATCCACGCTCCCAAAAATGATGCCAGGCCTGTTCTTCAAATTCTGGGTTTTCCAGATTTGAAGAACAGCCATAGGTAACTACTTTGATCCCTTATAACTTAGTGATCCAGCAACGTTTATAAGATCCATCAATTAAATTTTGTAGATAACATGTAGTACTACAACTATAAAGCAAAATAACACAAAAACATCACAGCATGGACAAGATATGGCCGGTCAAAGTAGGACACTGACACTGTTTCTCTATTTTCTGGGTTCGCGGTTTTAGCAGTTCGGTCAACGGGTTTTGACCGTGTATATCTTGCAATCTATAATAGATCTAGGTCTGATTCTTTTTGCATCTTAAAGAACACATACCAGGCTACACTTGACAAGTTTTAAAAATCAAAAACTCATAACACAGACGGATCTATTGTGTCTGACATTTGGCTGCAAAAAATGAAATTTCCAGATTTCCAGATTTGCTAAAACTTTCAATTCGTGCACTTTGATGTTATGGGTCATGGATTTAACAACCCAGAACATCAATTGACACCCTATTACACCACTTTCAACAATCAATTGCAACATTTAACATAAAATCAAAGGATTTCAAAATTTAGGGTTTATACCTCTTTTGAGCTTTGATTTTGATTTCTGACCATTGATCTGTTTCTGTTACACGTGGGCTTGATTTTGGAACTGAAATATCATTGGGATTTCGTGGGTTTGGTGAGAGAGGGATTTGGTGAGAGCAAACAATGAAATTGGCTATGTTTTTGTGCTTTTCTCTCTCCAAAACCTTATATAATTCTTGATTCAATACTTTTGGCTTGCTAGGCTGCTAACATAGGCTGATAGCTGGATTTGTAGGTTGCACAAAGTCAATATATTAGCTCACCAACTAAAGTTCTTGGGCAAATTGCAAGCTACCTTATAATAATGCACAAAAGGGCATTTCGGTCATTTCTTTAATTTTCTAGAATTTACCAAATGATAAAACCCTTAGAGTTTAGGGTTTGAGCATACTTATATGTAAGGTTTGGACAAATGTAGGGTTTAGGTTTTAACCCTTAAATATTTAGCAACTTGGAAATTCCAAAAATTTTCTAATTAAATTTTAAAATAGAAAACTTTGATTTCTAATCTATAATTAGGACTTCCTAATTATTTTGTAATTTCCTAATAATGAATCATTATTTGCTAATTAGGACCATTTTATCCTAATTAAAATTGCTAATTTAGCACTTAGGCCCACAATTGTACATTAGATTTCAAAACCACATTTTAGGGTTTAAATAAAATAATATTTCAATTTTAGAAATTAAATTTCCCAATTAGGGTTTCTAATAACTTGACAATTAGGATTTATATTTCCTAATTAACATTGCAATTATAGCAATTTAATCCACCACTGTACAATTAGGGTTCAAAATCACGGATTAGGGTTTTCAACCCACAATTAGGGTTTCTAATAGAAAATATTTTTTCTAATTTAGAAATTAATATTCGTAATTAGATTAGGGTTTTCTAATTACTCATAAACTAAAAATTTTAGGATTAGGGTTTCCTAATTAACATTTCTAATTTTAGCGATTAAATCCACAATTGAGCATTAGGGTTTCTAACGGAACAATTAGGGTTCCAAAAATTATAAATTAGGGTTTGTTAATTAATTAACTTTTACCCTAATTAGTACTTAATTAATAGCACTAAAGCATTAAAATTCTCCATTATATTCCCAGATTAGGGCTTCATTTTATCAGAATCTGAAACTAGGGTTTTCAGATCTGGTATTAGGGTTTTCAAATAATAAATTAAGATTTCCATCAATTCATTAGGGTTTTCCCTAATTAATTAAATATATTGGCGTTTAACCTTGTACATAACATTGCATTCCCAATCTAGGGCTTTCAATATCCGATTTAGGATTTAGTACACCCGGAACTGAAACTAGGGTTTCATATTAGACGTTAGGGTTTTCTAACTGAACGTTGTCGTTCTTAATATAAACTTAGGGTTTTTCACAGATATAATTTATCTGATCAACCCATAACCCTTAACCACATCCTAAACACATCATTATCCATATGCATAGAGCATATTCACGTAAACACTTAATCCTGAATAATTTACCTAAAAGCCTTCACGAAATTTTGAAATCCTCAAAATTCCACCCTAATAACATCATACGCATACACTTATTTTCTGTCTAGGTCTAATATTTGACCTTAAATCAATCATTTGAGATTTTCAGAAATTGTCTAATTTCTCGGGTTGTCACAATGCATGTAGTGGTAGTATTCACATGATGCATATAAAATCTAAACATTAACACTTTGGTCCACGTGATGATAAATTGATGCTGAGTTACCGCACCAGTAACGAATTCAGCCAGCGCAGAAATAAAAGTTTAAGCTTTTATATCATTGAAGTGCTTTAAAGGTGGCTTCAGTTTCATTATCAACCATAGACTGAAGGAAATTCGGAGGATATAAATTCGGAGGATATAAATCCCGCGGATATAAATCCAGCGGATATAAATCCAGTGGATATAAATCTAGCGGATACAAATTTAGCGGATAAAAATCCCGAGGATAATAATCCCACGAAGACTTTTTGAATACTCTCTCATTTGTAAGTTCCTTATAAATAAGAGACTGGGGGCAATGTTGGGATGTGATTATTTGGGTCTAGCTATGGTGCAACCCAATCTATTTAATGGTGATGGCCCATATGTAATTTATTGTGACAGTGGAGAGTCCTTATTAAAATAGGATTGTGTTTTCTTATTTGGTGGGATAAGGAGGTTTAATTAGGACTCCTACTGAATTTAGTAGTTATAAGGTGATTCTACAAAAGGAGTCCTTTAGAAATCGACCACTGAACTTTAGAAATTTTTGTATATTGAGATCTTTTCTTTTGGTCAACGCAAATTGAGCCTCTTTCTATTAAAAATTTGGACGTCGAGCACCAGGCGCCACATGTGCGTTAACCTGCGTACGTGGCGCCTACATGGCACACGTGGCAGATCTACGTGGGTATTTTTTATTTTATTTTACACGTGGACTGGCTGACATGGCGAATATTGAATTTTATCCAAAAAAATAAATTGATGCACAGATTCGAACCCAAGACCTCCAATTCAGAATATTGATCCAATGACCACTCGAATACATGGGCCTAGTTATTATTATTTTGCAAGGATTAATATTTATAACTGAACAAATCATTTCCCCCAAATTAAAACAAATCCTCTTTCCTTAGATCTATTACGTACATACATAAATATACATAACTAATTGCGTGATAATAATAATAATAATAATAATAATAATAATAATAATAATAATAATAATAATAATAATAATAATAATAATAACAACAACAACAACAACAACAACAACAATAATAATAATAATAATAATAATAACAGTAATAATAATAATAGTAGTAGTACTAATAATAATAATAATAATAATAATAATAATAATAATAATAATAATAATAATAATAATAATAATTGTGTTCAATTTTTTGATATTAAGTCATGTCTTAGCTCCGATAATTGTGATTCTTAAAGATTTTTTTTTTATGGATTAAGTTTGGTCTTTGAATTATTTTATGTAACCTCAAGTTAAATATTTACTTATATTAAATAATTTATTTTTTTTACAATAATTTGTGCATAATATATAGTAAAGTATATAGTGACTTTAAAGTAAAATTAAGCGTCTACGTCGGAACCATTAGTGCGACTTAATCGGTGCGGTTGGTCGATTTTTGACTAAATGGAGGTTACCAATGATAAAAGAAAAATCGGCGACGTTGCTTGGATACAAGTTGGGATAATACACTTTTTAGTCATTATACTAGAGTTCGATTTTTATTGTGGTTACCGAATTTTTTTTTGTTACAATCGAATAACTGTACTTTCAAAAATTACAAAATTATCATTATTTTTAATTTTCTTCCGAAAAAACTGACGGAATGCTGACGTGGAGCATGGCTTGCGCTGACAGTGCATAATAATAATAATAATTAAAATTTAAAATAATAATAATTATTGTAATAATACAGTGACCAAAAAAGGGATATAATACACTGTATTATTACAATAATAATAATAATTAAAATAATAATAATAATTAAAATTTTAAATTATTATTATTATTATTATTATTATTAAAATATTAATCGCTTTTGGCCATAATGTAGGCCCTTTATAATCCGAAATTAAAACGCGTGAAAAATAATTAATTGGGCCCTCTAAATATTTTTTTGATTTTTACGAACTTATGAATATTTAAACAGTGTTTAGGTTAGGGACTTAGGGTTATGTTCTATTAACTTTATTATTATTATTTTTTAATATAATTCGGCTATAATCATATTTATGTTTTGTTGATTGAATTTCTATAATTCTTACAATCTTAGTGTCTTTTACTGTGGTATTATTAATATATATTATTGTTAGAAATAAATAAATATAAAGTTATATTTTTAATATTGAAAAATAATAAGTCCTCTTATACATTGAGAAAATATTCAGCCGAACTATGATTGGAAAATTAAATTTTGAGTCAAATTATAATTGTCATGTATGTACATAAATGTGAATATTAAGAATTAAAAAGATGCTATTTTAATTTATTATTATTATGGGGATGAAAAGGGAGTCAGTCAAATAAAGAATTTTTATGAATTTAGGGGTTACCTGTTTTATGAGTATATATATAAATAAACCTGAACCTGACCTCTTACATTACATTTGAATCAACAGAAATCACTCCCCACCCCCCAAAACACTTTCTCTCTCAACTCTTATAATAATAATTATTATAATAATAATAATAGTTATTATTATTTAAAATTTTAATTATTATTATTATTTTAATTATTATTATTATTATTTTAATTGTTATTATTATTATTTTAATAATACAATTTATTATCCCCTTTTTTGGTCACTGTATTATTACAATAATTATTATTATTTAAAATGATGTTAGGTGATTTAAATATTAATGTTACATAAATTTTAGTATGGTAGGTAGTTGGTCCAGTGACTATTGTTAGAATATAAGGTTTCAAGTTTGGAGAGGTCTCGAGTTCGATACCTGTGAGCAACTAAATTTTTAATCCTTCACGTCAGCAAAAATAACGGGCCACGTCAGCAAAAATAACAACTAATATTCACAATCAGCATTCCGTCCGTTTTTTCGGACGAAAAATAAAAATAATATCTATTTTGTAACTTTTGAGAGTACAGTTATTCGTTTATAACAAAAAAAGTTTCGGTAACCACAATAAAAATTGGACCTTAGTATAGTGACAAAAAAGTCTATTATCCCGATACAAGTTTGTTTGGGAAAATTTTTGTCTCCATATAAAAATGTGACGTTATTGCATACTTTGTCATTAAATAAAAGAAATTATGACGAACCAGTGTTGTCACTTATTATCCACTCATCTAACTAGTGACGCACTATTATCTCATCATATAAAATTGGTATTTGTGACTATAAAAATTGTCATAAGTTATTAATTTTTCGTCTTTACAAAATTTGCCTCCAAAATTTCTTAAATTGTTTTGCTTCCTAATAAAATTGTGACGATATTACGTAATTTGTCACAAAATATAAGAATTTATGACGAACTATTTTTGTCACTTATCCACTCATCTAATTAGTGACGAATTATTATCTCATTATATAAAATTGGTGTTTATGACAATACAAATTGTCATAAATTATTATTTTTTCGTCTTTAAAAAAATTTCCTCCCAATTTTTTTTTGAAATTTTTTGCCTCCAAATAAGATTGTGACGATATTACGTACTTTGTCACTAAATATAAGAATTTATGATAAACTATTTTTGTCACTTATCCACTCAGTTAATTAGTGACGAACTATTATCTCGTCGTATAAAATTAGTATTTATGACGATACAAATTGTCATAAATTATTATTTTTCCGTCTTTAAAAAATTTCCTTCTAAAATTTTGGCTCCAAATAAAATTGTGACGAATTTGTATCTGGCACCACTAAATGTGAACATTAGTGACGAAAGCACATTGTCACTAAATTTTACAAATAATTAATGACAAACTATTATGTTTTCATCGAAAGAAATATTTTGTGACAATAAATACTGTTATCAATTATTACAAAATGTTACAAAAAGGTTTCCCTCCAAAATTTAGGTACGAAATTCTACCTCCAAAATAACTTGTGACGAAATTTTGTTAATCGTCATCAAATGTGTAAATTAGTGATGATATAAATGATTAATAGTGACAAAAGTAAAAGTCGTCACAAAAGTAAAAGTTTTAGTGACGATTATGAATTTCGTAATTATTAATTAACAAATTGTGACAAAATTTTGTGCGTGACAAAATTTCGTCATAAAATGTGTGATTTCTTGTAGTAACGGCTGCTTTGTCTTACGTTAAGGATCCCAAGTACCATGGAATGCCAAACATATTGAGACTAAATTTCACTACATTAGGGATATTGCGACACGAAAGAAGGTGGTCCTCAGACATATCTCTACGAGCGACATGGTTGCTGATCCCTTGACAAAGCCCATTCCTAGGGATGTTTTTCGGGCTCATATTAGGAGCTTGGGACTTCGTAGGCCTTGATATGTTTTATGTTTGATAATGGACATTTTTTGAATATTGTTTACTATATTTTTATGCAATAAAAGTTATTACATAATGTTGATTTCTATTCAGTTCTATGTTTTAACTTGTTGTATGTATATAAGCATACATATAAAATTTCACAAGGCAAAAAGGTTGATCTACTCACACGGATAACCTGCCTCAGCGCTTGTAATAGCGAGCGAGATGAGACTATATTATGGTGGTCTAAATGGTTGGGCACCAATTTTGAGACACTATGGTTTAATCGCCTTGGCTGGGTCTGTAATAACCCGATATTTTCTATATAAATAAATAAGAAATTTGCATATAAATATTTTTTTATTATAAAGGTGGGAATATGTGCCAGGTAATGTGTGTATATATATATATGTGATAAATAAAATTTATTTATTACATGAATAATTTCAAATAATTTTATTTTAGAATTATTGATCATTATAAAGGATATTCTTATAATAATTAATTTTATAGTAGAAATGTCTTTATTATTTATTTTCTATGAAAAAATGATTTTTATATTATTTAAATAATATATGAATTGATTATTGGGATTATTATAATTATTATTTTGTGATATGAATTTTAGTTCAGATTATTAAGTTAATTATTTTAACGTAATTAATAATTTTATATATGAACGATAAAGCAGATATGGAATCCAAACTCTAATTTTGGATTTTGAGCAATGAATGAGAATAATAATATTATATTAAATATAATATTATTTTTAGTGTTATAAATATATATTGTATGTGTGTATTGATAATAGTTGGTCAATTAAATTTTATAATGTGATCAAAACCCTATTTTGAAACTCAATTACGAGTTCGAGATTGTTATGTAACTATGTTATTATAATTAAGTTTAAGTATTTTGGAATTTAATGATAATTAGGGAAACCCTAATTATTACTTATATACCCTAATTATTAAATTAGAAACCCTAATGTGCTAACTAGGAACCCTAATGGCTAAGTTAGAAACCCTATTTATTATGTTAGTAAATTGTAATGTTAATTTGGGGAAACCTAATAGTATCAAGAACAAAACAGAAATATACCTTGCCACACAAACAAGTCAAATATTGCCACACAGACAAATCAAAATAATGTCACACATGCATAACATACATCGGACCGGCCGGATCCAGATGCATGCAAATCGGAAGGTGTGTTTGGCATAAACATCACCAATCCGCAGAACAGAACAGAACGAAAAACTAGGGTCGACCCATACGCCTCCCACAACAAAACACCAAATGGCCAACTCCCAACGGAGCACAAAACGGAGACGCCATGGACTGATCACACAGCCACGGAAGGTGTCGTTCCTCGGTGTCAAGAGGACATGCATGTGGTATCCCCACAGGTGGTTATAGCTCAGGTATATCCTACGGTACATTCTAACAATAATATCATGTCACAACACATGAGACATAATATTAACACAAAGGGTTCTAACATGTACATGTTAAACTGAAACGACTCATCAACACAAAGTCTCCAAAATATATATTAACATGTACATCACTAAAAATATCAAAATAAAGTTTAGACATGATACGCTAGTCTAAAGAGTACAAATATGAGTTCTAATACAACGCCCAAACAAATATATCACAATAAATTGACAAGGAATAATTATGAGAGGCAATACTAAATTTCAAAATGAATAACGAAACGAACAACTTAAAAATAAAAGAATCTCGCTGAAAGAGTACGAAATCCGTACCTGGATTAAGCAGTGTAATACCCAAAGATTATATTTCAAATTTGACTCGTTTGGACTCTCTCCGTTCAATCTAAATAATTTAATAAGATTTTATTACAATCCAATTATTAATAACATAATACAATTAAATTTATTATTAAAAACTTTTATAACTATGTCGGCAAAATTAATTAATTTAAATTAATATATATAACTTTAATTTAATTTACTAATTTTATTTATGAGTTTTATGGGCAAAAATTATTAACATATAATATATATAATTTGAATTAACGAAATATAACTTGAATTAACTAAATATAATATATATATATATATAACTATAAAATTTTCCCTGCAGCAGTACTGTTGCAAGCCATCCCACGCAAGTCGCAAGGTATACTCCTTATTAATTACTTTCAGCAGCTTTCGTATCAAAATCATTTCCCTTTTTTTTCTTCTTCCTGCAGGTTACACACACACACACACACACACACACACACACACACACACACACACACATATATATATATATATAATATTCATATAGTCTACTACCTTTGTTCCTACATAATAATCTGATAAACATATATATACACATCCAATCAAATCAATCAATCATGTATACTATTTTAATTTTAAGTGTGAACTAAAAGAAGTCAGCAACATCATTGATATACACAAGGAACCAAAACGGAAAAAGAAAACAAACAAACCTGATGTTCCTTTTCTTATTACTTCGCTCGCACGCAACTTCTCTCACAAATACAATAAGGCGGATTGAGTTCTCTTTCTCTTTCTCAGGTTATATAAGGGAAAATAAGATTAGGTTTAGTTATTTATTTACATAAAAAATAGATTTTATTAATTAATATATTTTATTAATTATCTTAATTATAATAGTATTTAATATTACTCACATATAAATTAATCTCAATTAGTTTTTAAGGCCCAATTATGCTAAATTAATTTTTCCATCACTTACTAATATTTATTAGCCCACACAAATTAAATAACTAGTTTGACCCAAAATAAATGACAAAGTCCAATTAATATGTTTTAAAACAAAGAAACTTTTATTATTTAATATTTATTTATTAATTAATTTTTTACCGGGTATTACACAAAATCTTGGCAAGTCATTAACCTAGTCTAGCTAGGAGCTAATAAATTCCAGCTCTCAGCTATATAGCAAGAGAAGATCATTCATTACAAGTTATACATATAGATTAATAGAGAGAAAGCTACTAAAGTTGCTCATTTGGCTATCTAACTCTCAAACAACTTTTCTCTCTCCCAAACCTCGGAAATATATTGCTATATCAGTCTCAGAAACAAGCCCCACTATCTCCTCTAACAGATCATAAGCATAGAATCAAGAACTTGTTCATAAAAAGGTAAAAACCTAATTTGAAATCTGATCTTGAAGGTCATGTTAAATGTTATGATTTTTTGTTAAAACATGTTGTATGTAGTATATATAGATGATCTGGGTTGCTAGATGTTAGATCCATAACATCTAGAGGCTCAGATTTAAAGTTGTTAAAATTTTGGAAAATTTTATTTTTTTGTCTGACAATGAATGTCAGACCTCAGATCTGAGTGACTTTAATTATTTTTGTGTTTTGAAAGTTGGTAGTTGTTGTATGCTATGAGATCTTTGATCTGAAATTGGAATCTAGCCCAGATCATGAATAAGTTAAAAGTTATGGTTGGTCAAACCTAGTTGACTGAAGCATGACTTTCCAAATTTGGAAAACTCATATCGTGCCCAGAAGGCTCTGACAAGATCATCATGGGCTCAGATCTGGTAGTGGTTTGATGATCTGCTATTTTTGTTACATCTAAGTTATAGTATGTTGTTTAGACTACATGTTTATGCTTTAAAATCTCCTAAACATTAAATAAATTTATTGTAGTGGATGGTCAAAGTAGGCCATCAGGTCATATTTTCTATTTACCGATTGAACATTCGTTCTGACATGGTTTGACCAGGGTATATCTAGCGATTGTATTGTTGTTATGTTAGTTTGATATAATAGATTTGTTCAGTTACATGTTGGCTACAATCTGGAACCCTTATATCACAAAAACAATGCAAGTACAACACGCAGTGACAACCCATATATAGCCAGTCGAACTGTTCTTCATTTTTGGGTAACCCAGAAAATGAAGAACAGCTCTGACAGCTTGTTCAAAGCCTTAGATCTTGTTCTTTGATGATTTGTAGACTTGACTAGTGCTTGAATCATATTTTATGTTAGTTTTTCTACACAGCCCGACGTATATACCACCCATAACATGAACAGATTGACTGCTATAAGGCCATCAATACCATTGACCGGCCATGACCTTGTTTTCTAGGCAGCCCAGAAACTTGATGAACAACTCTGACAAGCTTTTCTGAAGCTTAGATCTTTCTGTTGTGATAAGATTTGGTCATAGAACATGTTTAGAGTTGTAGTACTACATTAGTACTACAACGTTAACTAAATTTCAAACCCAGAAACATTTAGACCTGACAATTATCATTGGTCAAAGTAGGCTACTCGAACACTGACATAGTAGATTACTATCATATTCTTTCCAATGGTGAGTCTTCTCTTGACATATCATTATCTCCACTGTCTCTAATTGAGAATTATACTTCAAACAAACACCAAGATTATATAGGTAGTGCTCGTAAATATACTCAGCAAGTGGATGTGCACAACCCTGTCTTATGATGACACGAGGTTGTATGTCATTAGACATCTTGTACGATAGTGGCAAAATACCCTTCCAACGTTGGGTTCGCCTCACCCTATTTGATTCACCAAATATAACTACTAAATAATGACCACCGTTCTATTTCCCTAGTTAACCCCGCTCGACCCAGCTACACTCGTATTACTTGAAAGGAATTATGAAGCAAAAGGGTAAGGACAACTAGCTCAGTAAAGAATATCATGACTTAAGATAATTAACTTATCAATAGCCTTCATCAATAATAAATCAGAGATTTAGAACATATGGTAGATGATAACAAATTTCAACCATAGTTGCAGCGGAACGAGCAATCCATTAGAAGAGTCAAATAGACTATAAAGTCTATTATCTTCTCCATGTTAAAAATCCACCAACAATGTTTTATCCCTGTAACATCAATCAATAATTCTGGTCCACAATCATATGAATAACTCATAATCATAATTGTAGTTCTAAATTCCTCTTCTCATCCAGGACGAAGATAATTTTCATCACCTATCTTTACCTGAAACATCAAAGATCATGGTTACACCAAATCACATTTCATGTTCATAATCATACTAATAACTTCATCTTTGCGCTACGACCAAAAATATTCGTCAACAGTTCATCTTTGCACTACTAGCCAAAGATATTCAAAAACATGTCATCTTTGCACTACGGGCCAAAGATATTCATCAACAGTTCATCTTTGTACTACAGGCCAAAGATATTCCTCAACAATTTATATTTGCACTACAGGCCAAATATATTAATATCTCAAAGAAATATATAATCATTTCAGAATTTATATAAACAATAATTATAACCATGTTGATCAATTTACCTTTTCACTTAAACTAAAGATATTCAATTATAAAGTCAATGGTCATGATCATACCCGTCAACAATTCAACTTTGCACTACTGGCCAAAGAGAACCCATAGTCACAATCATACCAATAATTTACCCATCTTTACACTTAAGTCAAAGAGAAATTCCATCACTAGGGTTATAAAAATATTATATATGATAATAAAAATAATATAATCAATATATAAATTTAATCTCAAGAGTAAGATTCATAAATCAAAGATAATTTGGTCAGAAAAAGAAACTAATTTTGTCGTGAATAGTAACTCGTGAATAGTAACTCATGAATAGTAACTCGTGAATAGTAACCCCGACATGAAAAAGGTAAAAAATCCACAATAAAATCTATACCAATATTTCGGTATAATGATATTGAAAGATTAAAATTTCTTAAACTTATAAATAATTTATTTTAATTGGTTACACTTTACTAAATAATGCATTTTATCATCTTAGAATGCCAAACTCATAATATTTCATCATCAATAACCAAAACCCTCAACAAAAATCTGCATATACCTCTTGTAGGATTCTCAAGCCATAAAATCCTATTTTTTAATTTTCTTACTTCACTTAACAAATTTAATTCATTAATCATAATTAGTCCATTTTCATTAAAAATACCAAATTAGTACAAACAAATTTTCTTTTCTGAGATTTAGTAGAATATAGTCTCATATTGAACATATATTTTTCTCAGAATTTTTAAAAATCATTTACTATTTTTCATATGGCCAAAACAGCCGAATATTTAGATATTTATCAAAAATTGTACTTTTATCCAAAAAATCCAAAATTTACAGAGTATACTTCTATCATATACATGTACTTCCAATAAAAAATTTCATCAATTTTGGAATTAACCACAAGGAGTTATAAGCGATTACTTTTAAAATAGTATTTTCTCATAAAATTCATAACTCTTAATTTATACATCCAAAAATTGCCATTTTTGGACACAATAAAGAAAACTCATCAAATTATCATTCCCAATTTTTCTAGAATTTTTGAAGGTAAAAAAAATTACGAAACTGAAAAACATAACAACCCTTAAAATCCCTTACTATCCCCTTACTAACTCTTACCTCAAAAGAGCAGCACTTCTGACTGGATATCAGATATGACGCTGAAGAAAACTTGCACTGATGAATAGCAACTCACCAAGTATCTAAATACTCACAAAATAGACTCGATAATCTAGAGACAAAAAGATAGAAAACTTATGAATTCTAGTGTGATTTTCAATTCTAACTTAGCCCTCTATTTATAGGAAAATGTTAGCACGTCGAAGCAGACTTGACCTGCTACCTGATGGTTTTACCTGCTATTATTCCACCCACCAAAAATCAGCCATATCCCCCAACAACCAAAAGTGGGGCCCACCCATTTCTAGAATTTTCCACCAAAATCATTTATAAACCTAATTTCCGAATCAGTCATCTCTTAAAATTCAAAACAAATCATACGTTCATTTTTAACGGTTCAAAATTTGTGGACATATACTCAACTTATATATGTATAACATATCCAAAAATCACAACGATCCAACGGTCAGATTAAAAATTATAACTCACACAATAAAGCTGTAAGAACACTGATTTGATCTTTTAATACCTCCAATCCGATAAAATACTGATAAAATACCTCAACATTAATTCCTTCATTTATAACCACATAAATAAATCCATCATTTATATCCACATCAAATAAATATTTCATTATCATATAAATAAATAATTAATTATTCACAAATAATATTACAGAATCACAATAATGACAACCAAGCAGTTCCCAGGAAAGAGGGGGCTTTCCGATAAGGATTTCTCCTTACTGGCGCGCAATTAGGTGACCAAACCTCTCCTTGACAGAACTTTATAGACATTGCCAATAATTTTATCTAATAATAATATTCAAATAATATTAATTATTGATCTGATAATGGAGATACTGTGCATTGACAATTATTGAAACAACAATAATATAAAATATCAACGCAACAATTATTGATTCAATAAAATAAAATATTGAGCAGTAATTAGTGTAACAATTATTGAGTAGTGCCTTCTTATGTAAGAATCAATAATTCAAAAATATTGTGCAATACGGTGTGCTACTGTGCAACAACGCGTATTACTTTACTTTACCCACGGGGTATTTCAATATTGTTAACGGTAATGATTACGCCGTTATTTATAAAACCTCAAATTTGTCGTTTTCTTCATCCGACAGTTATTCTGTTATGGGGCCCACAAATGGCTGCGCCGTCTTACGAATATTCCCCGACAAAAGAATATTCCACGACTAAACGAATATTCCCCGACAATAATGAATATTTTATAACCACTTGCGTATTTTGAAAAAAAAAATAATATATCACCCTTAAATTTTATCAATTTAACCATTTACTGAATAATAACTATAAGAAAAATTGAATACTTTTATTTCATAAAATTCGGGGTCTTACATAATTACTATTCACCCAAATATTATTCACTCGGGTATTTGAGGTACTTTTCATGTCAGAGTACTATTCACGAGGTATTATTCCTGAAGTACTATTCACATGGTACTATTCACGGGGTACTATTTACCCGAAAAATATATTTCTTTTATGTCCAAATTATTTTTGGTACATAAATATTATTCTTGAATTTTACTCTACAAAGCAGTATCATGTTGACAATTTGTACGTTATTGAATTCTGGATAAATTAAATTAAAAATCTTTAAAATTTATCCTTGAACTTGTTTTATTGAATTGTTATATCATTGTCATCATCCTCATGTTTATATTATATTGAAAGTCATATTTGGCTTACGTCAATAGATAGACTTGGTATGATTATGACCAGGAATTATTCGGTATAATCATGATCGTAATGTAATGAATGATGTGGTAAAAGTCTTCATTGACATGTAATTCATTGATGGACAGTTGTTGGTATGATTATGACCAGAGATTATTCGTTATAATCATGACCATTGATGAATACATGAATATCCTTGGTCGTGGTGCAGGGATGATTCGATTTTATTTATTAAGCTGAGTCTCAGCGATAAAAGTGATTAAAAACCTTTTAAATCATAGAAGATAGTAGATTTTATTCTCTACTTGACTCTTCTAATGGATTGTTTATTCTGATGCAGTTGTTCATCTAAAACTTGCTGTCTATTATATTCTATTAGTTGTTATACTATTGAAGGCTAATGATAATTTATTCTGCATTATCTTAGTCATAATATTTCTTACTGGGCTAGTTGAGCTCACCCTTTCTTTCACTGTTCTCTTCAGGGAATGAGAATATAGTTGGGACTGGTCGGGAAATGGATTGACGGTCCAGATGGTTGTTTTAGTAGTCCTCACTATCCTGTGAAATAGTGTGATAATAAATGTAATGAGGACTCCATTGAGTGTGGATATTGTCTAGATGACAATATTCTTATTAAAACTCTTAGATTATGTTATGTCGTATTTTACACGACTGTTGTATAATTAAGTTGTATTTAAATTTTGTACCATGTATTTGACGACTCAAGATGGGTGATGTATACCTGTTTTGGGGGGCGTCACAGTATTAGTATTTTTTTGTGATCCAATGACTGATATAACTATCTGACAATGTGATTAAGTTATGTGTTGACTACAAATAGCAGTACTATGCAATATGATATATTATTCTAATCGAACAAATTATCTTATTAATGATAGATTTCTGTATAAAAGATAAAACTAAGTTGCGTTATTGTAAACAGCAGCTCAGATAAGTATCATACCTTTGCATTTACTTCATGCAATGGACATGAGTAAGAATATTCCAGAATTTTATTATTATTGTGCCAAATATTTATTCTGTTCATTAATTTCTAAATATGGGTATACATGTGTCTTCACTTGGATAATCAATGTATTTGACATATTTTTTATAAATATTAATATTTGATTAGATATTATTGATATTTTATTTATTTAATAAATGCATTAAATAAATTAATTAAAAATGATTTTTTTACATTAAAAATCATTTTAAACGATAAAAAGGTTTTTAATAATATTTTAAGTTATAAAATATAACTTTAAATATTTTAAGACAAATTTCATTACTTATTAAAACTTAATGATATTAGATTTATTTAATAATTATATTAAATAAATTAAAAATGATTTTAATATAATAAAAATCATTTTAAATGAAAATAAATAGTTTAAAAATATTTGAAGTTAAAAAATATAACTTTTAATATTTAAAGGTAAATTTCATCAATAATTTAATGTTAAATGATATTAGAATTATTTAAAAATTATATTAAATAAATAGTTTAAAAATAGTTTTATTGAATTAAAAATCATTTAAAAAGGGTATAAATGATTTAAAAATATTTTAAGTAATAATAAATGACTTTTAATATTTTGGTGAATAATACATTAATATTTAAATATTAATGGTAATTATTTAAAAATGGTTTTAAAAATTTTAAAAATCATTTAAGGGTAATAAAAATGTTTTAAAAATATTTTGAGTTATTATAAATAATTTTAATATTTTTGTAATTGTTTTATTAATAATTTAATATTAATTAAATATTAATAATAATAGAATTATTTAATACTTAAATCATTTAATAATGATTCCAGTGTTTGAGAAATCATGATAAATTATAATAATTATTTAAAAATTATTATAAGGCTATGAAAGATAATATGTCTGATATTTAAATTATCTCAACGAATATTGAACTACAGAATAGAGTTTTAGACTCGATAATTTCCCGATAAAGCCGTCGGTACACCGACATGTTTTAGAAATTGATCTGAAGTTAGATACTTTGACAATATTAGTATTTGTTTATGAGCCAATGACTGATATAACTATGTGACAATGTGATTAGGTTATGTGTTGACTGCAAATAACATTACTATGTGATATGATATATTATTCTAATCTAACGAATGATCTTATTAATGATAGGTTTCGGTATAAAAGATAAAACTAAGTTGCGTTATTGTAAGCAGCAGCTCAGACAAGTATCCTACCTTTGCATTTACTTTATGCAATGGACATGAGTAAGAATATTCCAGAATTTTATTATTATTGTGCCAAATATTCATTATGTTCATTAATTTCTAAATATGATTATACAAGTGTCCTCACTTGGATAATCATTGTATTTAATCACATGTTGATAGATACTTATTTATTTCCAGTATGTATATGATGACTTAAAAGTCGTCTAAGCTATTTGATTCAGCTAGACATAAACTTAAAAATATTATTGAACAAGATAAAACTTTATTGTATTCAACCAGATTGTATTGGTTCGGATTCCCGACTAAGTATGAACATCCCGAACATGGAAAAACTTGTGTCCACCTAAGGTGGATAAGATGAACGATAATATCGTTCTTGCATGTAGTATTGATCAATACAGGGCAAAACGGGCTGATCACCCCTCGTGTCTGTAAGTAATGACGATTTACAAATGAAGTTTTGATTAACCTTTTTGAAAATAGAAAACAATGTTCATAGTCTGTCGACTGATCTCCATTTAAAGTTAGTACGTAGTTTCAAAATTTTGATATAGAAGTGTTATGTTGTTATTATTGGTTCAGCTTACTTTAAAACTGTTGATTCATTGTAGAAGTGTTATTCAAAGAAAACATTTAATCCTTTCAGCTAATAAGTATTGTTTCTCTTACTTGTTGGGCAATCAAATGCTCATTCTTGCTTTAAATTTAAATGTTTTCAACTAAGTATGATCAACCCGAAGGTTTAGGCAAGAACAAGGGGAAAGAAAAGTTGTTCGAATGAATTTTATAATATCCTGTGTAATAGTTAAAGTTTGTTAAGACAGTGATATTTATTATCTATGATGTAATGAATGTTTAAAGGTCGTGTACCTGGGATTTAGACTCTGATATGTAAATTAAGTTGAGGTGTAGCCTTGTTTTGGGTTGCCGGACATTAGATTCATACTAGATATTATTTGAAGTACCTAGGGATGTTTTCTAAGGTTAAAAGCTAGAGAGCGATTAACTAATGTCCGTATAGTGTTATTTTAGCTAGAGCAAAAAATTTTTGGCACTCCACCATAACATGAGAATTATACCTCGTGTGAAAAAGAAGCGACATACAGAAGAGTGATGCGGTGGACCCTATCTAATCACTGTGTAAGTCCTGTACATTAATTTATTGTCCTTAGTAACTTGAACCTATGTCATGAAACAAAGACTATGTGTTGCTACTCTAGTTTGTATTCTTAAGTTCACATAATTCCATCGGTACTTATCTGGGAAAGCAGCAAAGTTAATGAAAATTGGCATGAGAGTTTAGGGAAGACACTTGTCTGGCATCACATTCAGATGTTGGTTATGGTATACGCGTGAAACTATTTTAAACTTTATGTATTATACTATATGTATATATTTTTTAAAGGTTAGCATACCAAGGCAAATGGATTTGAGTGGAATTTCTAAAATGTAATTAATGAGGGATTTGAATACTCAACATAATGTGATCGACTTGTAATACCCAGAAGAAAAAAAATGATGATAATAATAAATAACTTATAAATTTATTTATCAATTTTTAATATTTTAATTGGAATTTACATTTTATTTGGGTCAAAGTGGTCATTTAATTTATGTTGGCTAAGAAGTAGTAATAAGTGATGAATAAATTAAATTAATAAAATTTGGATATTAATTTAACCCAATTAGAAGTTTATTAGAACAAGACCTCATTATTAATAAGTACTAGACCTAATTTTCATACATCTGAATAAAGTAACTGAAAGAAAAGAGATAGAAGTCGTTGATACAGAAAAATAAAAAGAGGAAGAGATCTAGGCGGTAGTGGTAAAGAGCAGAAAACAAAAAGTTAGACTCGTGTAATAAATTGATTTTGTTGGTGTACTTGCGTGAGCAGTGCTTTGGTTGAATAACCCATGTAATATGTACAACAATTATGGTGACCAAGTAAGTTTTTGGAGTGCAGGATCACATGTTCCTATGTTATCTTAGAATAGAAAACTAATTCTTTATATTTGGTCAAATCATGTATATATGGAATCATGTATAAAATAAGTTGAATATATATATATATATATATATATATATATATATATATATATATATATATATATATATAATACTTTTGAAACGGAAGGAGGTCGTATTCATGTTTGGTATTTAGGTTGATTATATATATTATATCCATTAAGAAAATTAATTCGTTAAAAAATGAAATGATGATTAAAAGATTATTTATAATTTAATTCGGGTTTATTTTGTAAAATTGATGTAATTGGAGAAATTAATTTCATATTAATATAATTTATTATTAGTAGGTAACTTATAATTGTGTTATTATTACTTTTAATTAGATCAGACGGAGGGAATTTAAAGAGTTGTATTTGGAATATAAATTTTGGAGTATTAATAATTTATATAAGGCGATGATTAAAGGCATATTAAATAGATTATGAATTATCTTAGAATTATTAGTTTGGATTATTTTTAATTTGAAGTGAATATATTTAGGTTGTGAATAACGTTTCGTATTTGATATCATTGGCAATTGAGAGTAAGATTTTGTGGAGTGTGCTATAAATGGTTTGGAAGTA
Organism: Panax japonicus; assembly: GCA_020205505.1. Lineage (NCBI taxonomy): Eukaryota > Viridiplantae > Streptophyta > Magnoliopsida > Apiales > Araliaceae > Panax > Panax japonicus. The sequence goes on from CM035111.1 coordinate 12,790,026, forward strand.
TCAGGTACGGATTCAGTACTCCACTCCTTTGATTATTGTTGTATTCTTTATATCTCGTGATATCTTGTCTCTAGTTTCATTTTTTTTATAATTCTATTGACACTCTTAATAGAAATTTGATCTTTGATACTTTGGCTTTATTCAATAATTTGAATTCCTTTCTTTATATTACAATTTGTACATATTCTATAATTTTTCAGCGTTACTCTTGTTAAATTTGATTTGTTCGTTTTGTTCTTGTTTTGAATTTCGTTATTATTTCACATAATTATTTTTTGTGAAATTCATATAATAGTTTCATTTTGGAGTTGATACATATGACTCGAATTTGTTCTATTTGAATTAGGTTATCATGTCTAACTAGTATTTATTTTTGATAATTGTAGAGCGGTACATGTTGCTACCTTCTTTTGAGACATTATGATTATAATTTGATTTTGTTCAACATGTACATATAGAACCATTTTGTTGGTATTATGTCACATGTGTTGTGACATGGTATTTTTGTTAGAATATACCGTAGGGTGTACCTGAGCTATAACCACCTGTGGGGGTACCACAGGCATGTCGTCTTGGCACAAGAGGCATGACACTTTTCGTGGCAGTGTGATTAGTTCACGACGTCTCCGTTTTGGGCTCCGGAGGAAATGGTCCATTTGGTGTTTTGTTGTGGGAGGCATATGGGTTAACCCTAGTTTTCTGTTTTGCGGATTTATGATGTTGTGCGAAACACACCTATCCGATTTGTATACATTTAGATTCGCGGTCCAATGTGTGATTTGCATGTGTGGAATTATTTTGACTTGCCTGTGTGGCATTATTTTGACTTGCATGTGTGGCAATGTATATTTTTGAGCTCACTCGGTATGAAATAACACTCAACCATTTAATTCGGCCTATTATTTCATTGTATTAGTTTTGCTTGTTTCTGTTCAGTTTAATTCATTAAGTAGTTACTTCAGTTCGTTATTTCTTTATTCTTCTATTGGTTTCGTCAATTATGTTAATTCAGATATATTTCATTCAGATCTTTAGAGATTATATTTTCGTCCGTATTTATCTTTGAGGCTTTGTTCAGTATTTTATCTCAGTTATTTTCGTATATTAGTTGTATTTCTTTTGTATGCCTTTGAGGCAATTGGCTCATGATGTGTTTTTTCTTTCGGTAGGTTTGCAGGGGTGATTCATGGCTAGTGTGATGAGAGAGTTGTCTTTGACCATCTAGGTTGTTTCGAATTTTGCTTTTGGTTATTTTTACTCTATTTGGAGAATTGTATTTAGTACTTCATTGATGAATATCACTATTAATATTTTGAAGTTATTAATGCTATGTTTACTTATTTTGAGGTTTATTGGGCTTTGCACATGACCTCCCTTTCCTTTTCGGGAAGGGGGTGTTACAGAGATGGTATCAGAACTTAGGTTCTTTCTTATAAAAAACCTATTTAGGTTTGACCTGTGAGTTATGGGTGAATTACTAGGTAGACGTAGGAGTTTTGATTCGATTTTGTTCTCTGTATGGTTGGTCTTGATTTTGACTAAGTGTTTTTAGCTCTTTGAATTGTATTGATTTGAGAAAGACGAGATAATTTGGTAAGATTATTATTGTTATGCATTGGAGCAATGATATTAGTTAAGAATTGTGATTTAATCATTGAGGTGAATAAAGTTATACTTTGTACAGATAAGAAATGATCTTATACGAGATGCGATTATGATGTGAGTACTTGTATCGACAAGTATTTGATTTTGGAAAATTATTTGTTAGAGTTGTTATTTTTGTAACAATGATTATGATCGTTAAATTGAGGATTTTGATTTGAGTTATGTTTTGATTTATGTTAAGCTTGTGGATAATTTAAGGTTTGTGTATTGATGACATACTATGATAAAATGAAAGTTATTAAGTATAAAGGATCTTTTGTAAATTTGTGTTGTAGAGATTCGAGGTAATTAGATTAATCTTTTGGAGTAAATAAATTTTGCGATTATTTCCTAGTAGAATACTGGAGTTATCTTATATGAAATTTTGAGTGATAGTATGAGGAGATCTTGGAATTTGTTGGGTTAAAATTTGCATTAAGAGAATGATTGATTCATTGAATGATTAGATATACAATAAGTGATGAATCTTTAAGAGATTTTGAAAGCTATAGTTTACTTATTCAGATAGTAGGGTATATGATTTGGAGTTTGATATGGTGATGAAGAGATCTTAGTAGTAATATATATTTTCGGTGTAATATTATTTAAGAACTAATTTGATTCTAGGTTATGATATTTTGAAACTCTTGAGGACTTGGTGAGAGTTGGTGATATAATTTAAGTTGTTTCGTTTATCTGATGCCCTTAGAGTTTTGCATGAATTTAAGTAAAATTAAATAAAAATAATTTGTTAAATCTTTGTCATGTGTGGAACATAAATATTTTACGAGTTAAAAATAATTTTAAATATTTTGGGTATTCGAATCGTATTTAGATGAAGAAAATTTTTTGTGATTTCGAATTATGTTCCGAAGAGTACATACGTTTGCAAGAATGAAACTCAAAGATATTAACTGGAGGGCCGCACCAACAGTTGATCATGTGATTTAACGCGAAGAATCTTACCAAGGCTTGGCACGATAGCTGGCTAATCTTTTACAAGTTCATGGATAATTGCGTGGAATGATGGACTTACCAGACTTGATCGTTACAAATGGCGGCGCTACATCTTAATTATAGTTTATGAATAATTATGTAATTTAAATAAAAACTAAAATAAAATTTTATGTAACTTATTTGAATTCCGAGGACGAAATTATTTTTAAGAATGAAAAAATGTAATAGAATTTTTGTTAATAATTAAATATTAATTTTATTTTTCCTAAAATTATCCAGAGCGTGAAGCTACTTGGGAGATGATAGAATCTATTCGAGCGGAGTATCCGCATCTCTTTAAAAATTAGGTACATTCTTTTCTTTTGATTCCGGGGACGAAATCCTTTTTAAGGGGTAGGTAATGTTACACCCTCAAATCCGGGTACTTCAATTCCACGGGATTTGGTGTTCACTGTACAAATATCATTTATCTATCTACTCGTAAAAAATACAAGCCATGAAATAGATAGAATAAAAATCTTCCCCTTAAGGGTTACAACATCCGAATAATAATACAATCCCAGGTTAAGCTAACCTTAAACATCTGTGCGGAAACATAAACAATAAGTCTTAAACAACCTCATTAACTCAAGTCTTAAACATAAATACATCATCAAATAAAATAACAAGTCTTCATCATTTGCTAACTTTACCCTTTCCTTTACTAGTGGAAGGTTCATTAGTTTTTTCGTTCTTAACTGCAATGTTATTATCAAGCAAGAGTGATCACTAACGCCCACAAGTATAATAATGAAATAACAGTATAATAAATGCGAATAAATCAAAGACATCTGAATAAAAGCTTAACTTTTGAATCAAGAATGAATAGCAAGAATCAAAAGAATTCTGAGGGTCATAAGACCTTGAACTATGTCCTAGGTTATCAAGGGTTATACTTGAAACCTTTAACAGTCATAAGACTATGGACCTTTCTACTCGTACTTAGGGGGATCAGCCCTTAGTACCATACTGTGCACAATATCTTAACGCTAATGCATAAGTAAATCCCTTTGCAGGGTTGTTCATCTCAGTTTGACATTCGAGTCCGCACCAAAGGACGTTTGGTTTGGATAATTCATCAAGGGTTCTGAAATTTAGAACGCTCATCAACTATGGACTAGTCGAATCAATAAGGGTTCGCTAGTCTAATAAGGTTCAATAATAATGATATTCAAATTGAATAATAATCTCAGGAAGTATAAAATAGGACAATTATTGTATAACTGAATCATGCTTTGAAAAGATAATCAATCTTTAATATAACATTTGAACATGAATAATAGTAATGATAATTTACTCGAGGAAAATAAAAACTTGAACAATAATGACAAGTAGGGTTAGGAAACTTGCCTCGTGCGTAGATTACACTTTAACTAAGCACGTTCTTTAAATTTAATCCTACATACCATTCACATTCACAATACCAGTCAATTATAATTTAACTAATCCTCATAAACCCATTCTTTTATCTAAACTTTGGTTATGACTATACTTAGTCAAATATCACACTTATTGTCACATAATAACACTTCATGAATGATAAGCTACTTATGAAATCAACAATTCAATCCACATGTAATTATGTTATTTACATGTTAAGTATTTATTTTAACATCTCATTATACTTATAACATAGTTACATGTTCATTACATTAATTTACTAACACATTGTTAGACTTAATCATTTTAAAAATCTCATTTCTGAACCTTCTGGAGAGTGGCGCTGCAGCGCCACTGTTACACTCGTACTCGGCGCTGCGGCGCGATGGCGCTACGGCCGGACACTTGGCACTGCGGCTCCGTGGCGCTGCGACTCGAGACTTGGCACTGCGGCGCGGGACTTCAGTTCTGGAGTTGACGCCCGGCGCAAAACTCCAGACTTTGATTCCCAGTTCGCGAAGAACACAGAGTTCAGCGAAAAGGACAATAAATGATCATTAATTTCACTAAATTAACATACCCACATGCTATGATTTATACATAATCATTATCCAACAATTATAGAATGATTTAAATCCATTAAAACACATAATTACAGAATTAAAACCCATAAATTCACCGACTTTGATGTTCTTGAAGGTTTTGAAAATAAAACATGAAAATTGTCACTACGGATTCGTTATAACACCGAATCCGTTTATTTAAACTTTGGTCTCTTCGTATCAACATGCATAATAATATACGAGTGTAAAATTTAGGGATAATATACTGATCAATACATAAAATATCACGTATAAGGCCATAAGGCCAAAACCCATACTCTGTAAATTTTTGAAATAGCAAGTCATCATATTACTAAATTTATGATATGGAATCATGCAATATATATATATATATATATATATATATATATATATATATATATATATATATATATATATATATATATATATATATATAACATGTTATGCTACTCGTATTTTTACACATATCCTTATAACAACACCATTTTCCAATTCACAGAGACTTACAGAATGTATGAAAGTCATAATCATGAAAACTCAAAAAGACGTGAAATAAGAATTTGGGTTTGGAGAAAATTACCCAGAGTATGAATGAGTAGAATTAAAACCTTCTCAATTAATCCTTTAATTCACAAAACTTACACTCTCCTTCAAAAATTTATAAATCTCTCTCTGTGATGTTATGCCAGACTTAACAAATGAAGAAAAGAAAAGACGTATGATAATAAAGGAGAAAATTGACGCGCGTTATGGAGATCAGTTACCCATCATGGGTTAACTGCTCCTAACTTCCATTAGGGCTCCGTTTGGCTAGCTAGAATAGATTCCAAAAGCCATTTAATTTAATAAATCTCTTATACTATAGTTTAATTAATGTCACACTCCTTTATAAAATAAATCAATATATTATTTAATTTAATTTAAAATAAAATCTAATAATTTCTCATAAAGTCACATAGTCATATATTTAATTTTCTCATTAATAAATAACGTCAAATTATTAACTCTCTAATTAATAATTAAATTAATTAAATAACATTATGCTTATTAAATATTTCATTTAATACAATAAGCTCACATAATGACATACTTTAATAATAATTATTCTCCACATTAATTTAATAAATGTAACACATATAATTAAATTAATCTACCACAATTGCATCAAATATTTATTTAATCCAATAATTAACTTATCGAAAAATATTTATTTAATTCAATAAATATTAAAATAAATTTACAAAATCTCGTTCGTCACATCTTTCCCCCCTTAAAAGGATCCTGTCCCCAGAATCACGACTCAATAAATTTGACCCGTTACATTCTCCCCCCCCCCTTATAAAGATTTTGTCCCCAGAATCGCTTACACATAATTAAGTAAATAAATGAGGGTAATTCTTCATCATATTCTCTTCGAGTTCCCACGTTGCTTCTTCAGCGTTGTGGTTCCTCCAAATTACCTTAACAGAAGGTATAACTTTATTTTTGAGAACTTGTTCTTTTCGGTCGACAATTTGGACAGGAATTTCTTCGTAAGATAAGTCTTTCTCAAAATGCAGGGGTTCGTATTCAATTACATGCTTGTAATCGACTTTGTATGGTCGTAATACAGAAACATGGAAGACGTTGTGGACATTCTCGAGTGCTAGAGGTAAGGCTACCTCGTACGCTACTTCTTCGATTCTTCTCAGTACTTCAAATGGTCCAATGAATCTTGGACTCAATTTTCCTTTCTTTTCGAACCTGATATTTCCCTTCCAGGGAGAGACCTTCAAGAAAACATAACTACCTGATTCAAACTCGATATTTTTATGATGTGGATCAGCGTATTTCTTCTGTTGATCTTGAGCCACTACCAGTCGTGCTTGGATCACTTTGACTATTTCTGCTGTCTGATGTACCAATTCTGGCCCTAGCAATTGTCTTTCCCCAACTTCATCCCAATTAAGTGGTGTTCTGCACTTTCTGCCGTATAACGCTTCGTAAGGCGGCATGCCTATACTAGCGTGGTAACTGTTGTTGTAGCCGAACTCTACTAATGGTAGGTGATCATCCCAATTTCCTTTAAAGTCCATCACACAGGCTCTTAGCATATCTTCTAATGTTTGAATCGTTCTCTCACTCTGTCCGTCTGTTTGAGGGTGGTATGCTGTACTCATTCGCAATTGTGTTCCCATACATTCCTGTAGACGTTTCCAAAAATTTAACGTGAAGCGCAGATCCCTATCTGAAATAATTGATACCAAAACTCCGTGCCTCGAAACAATCTGTTTTACGTAAAGCCTCGCCAACTGATCTAAGTTGAATCTTATTTTTATCGGAAGGAAGTGTCCGGATTTCGTCAGTCGATCAACGATAACCCATACTGCGTCATAGCCTTTCTGAGTCGTCGGAAGGCCAACCACGAAGTCCATTGTAATATGTTCCCATTTCCATTCTGGGATCTCTAAAAGTTGTAGCAATCCACTCGGTCGTTGATGTTCTGCTTTCACTTTCTTACAGGTCAGACACTTGGCAACACATTCTGCAACATCACGTTTCAAATTCGGCCACCAGAAATGTTGTCGAAGATCTTGATATATCTTGGTACTACTAGGGTGAATCGAATATCGTCAACTATGAGCCTCGCTCAAAATATCTTCCTTAATCTCTTGTACTGGCGGTACCCAAATTCTATTCTCAAATCTCAGTATTCCTTCCTTATCCATCTTAAATCTTGATTCAGTTCTTTCAGATATCTTCTTTGTCACCTTTTTACACTCTTCGTCCTGAAGCTGAGCCTCCTTTACTTTATCTGGTAGAGTTGTACCAGATTGCATCTGAAATATTTTCTCATCAATTTCCATAGGATACTTCACTTCCAACTCTAGTTTCTCCATTTCTGTAATTAGCTCCTCCTAAGCAGTTAACATCATCAATTTCTCATGACCCTTTCTACTTAAGGCGTCGGCAACCACATTTGCTTTGCCTGGATGGTATAAAATCTCACAGTCGTAATCCTTAATTAATTCCAACCATCTTCTTTGACGCATATTCAAATCTTTCTGCGTGAAAATATATTTCAGACTCTTGTGTTCTGTATATATTTCACACTTCTCCCCGTAGAGATAGTGCCTCCAAATTTTCAAAGCAAAGACAACTGCAGCTAACTCTAAGTCATGGGTTGGATATCCCTTCTCGTAATCCTTCAATTGTCGTGACACATACGCAATGACTTTGCCGTTTTGCATCAGCACACAACCAAGTCCTTTCTGCGATGCATCATTATAAACAACAAAATTTCCTGTATCATCCGGAAGAGATAAAACAGGGGCCGTACTCAACCTCTTCTTCAATTCTTAAAAACTTTCCTCACACTTATCTGTCCAAACAAATTTTACAGCTTTTCGAGTTAAATTCGTTAACGGAGTTGCGATCTTTGAAAAGTCTTGTATGAATCTTCTATAATATCCTGCTAATCTAAGAAAACTTCTTACTTCTGACAGCATTCTCGGCTGGTCCCAGTTAATCACGGCTTTGACTTTTGATGGATCTACCGAAATTCCATTTTTATCGATCACGTGACCAAGAAATTGTACTCGCTCGATCCAGAATTCGCATTTCGAAAATTTAGCGTACAACTTCTCCCTTTTCAATACTTCTAACGTTAACCTCAAATGTTCTTCGTGTTCTTCTTTGGTTTTGGAATATACAAAAATGTCATCTATAAATACCACTACGAACTTGTCCAAAAACGGCTTGAATACACCATTCATTAGTCCCATAAATGCTGCAGGAGCATTTGTAAGACCAAACGACATTACTAAAAATTCGTAGTGACCATATCGTATTCTGAACGCTGTCTTTGGTACATCCTCTGGTCTCACCTTCAATTGATGATAACCGCTTCTCAAGTCTATCTTGGAAAAGTATCTCGCTCCCTTCAATTGATCAAACAGGTCATCGATCATCGGTAATGGATATCTGTTATTAATTGTGACCTTATTCAGTTCTCTATAGTCAATGCAGAGTCGCATCAATCCATCCTTCTTTTTCACAAACAACAACGGCGCTCTCCACGGTGATACACTCAGTTGAATGTACTTCTTGTCCTACAATTCTTCTAGTTGTACCATTAATTCCTTCATCTCTACTGGTGCCATTCGGTATGGTGCCTTCGATATTGGAGCAGTTCCAGGTGCCAAATCGATTAAGAAATCTACTCTCTATCTGGTGGAAGTCCTGGTAAATCATCTGGAAATACGTCGACGAAGTCCCTCACAATCGGTATTTCTTATACCTTCGAATTCTCTTTTCGACTATCGACTATGTAAGCTAAGTATCCTACACAGACTTATCTCAATAACTTCCTGGCCTGCATCATCGTCAGACAACTTGCTTGTCTAGGCGTCTTGCTACCATAAAATACAACCTTTGACGGAGTCATAAGGTTAATACGCTTCTTTTGGCAATCAATTACAACCCCGTAATTGAATAACCATTCCATTCCAAAAATAACATCAAATTCCCCAAATCGAATAGGGATAAGATCTACGTTCATGATATTACCCTTATTATCCACTCCACAGTTCTTAAACACGTACTTAACATGAATTATCTCTTTATTCGCAATTTCTATATTCATGGGATATTCCAACTCATCCATAAGCAAATCTAAACTATTAGCAAAGTCTTTGGATATAAAGGAACAAGTAGCACCCGAATCAAATAAAACATAAGCATTAATTTCATTGATCGGAATGATACCTGACACCACATCACGAGACTAGATTGCATCCTGCATCGTTATATTGAAAGTTCGGGCGGTCAGTCAATTTGTTGCAGTTAGTCCGGTGATGGTTAAGGCATTTTTAGTGTTATTTCCCCGGTTTCCTCCTGATCCTGACCCTCCCGATCCCTTCTTGGGACAATCTCTTGCCAGATGGTCCTTCGAACCACAAGTAAAACAAGCACCATTCTTTGGGTTTGGACAGTTTGGTGCTATGTGGCCTTCCTGACCACAATTGTAGCACACTCTTTTTCATTTCATACAAACTCCCAGATGGGCTTTCCCGCAAGTAGGGCATGCTTCGATTCTTTTCTTCTGACTACCTTGCTGATTCCCCGATGATGAGTTGTCATTCCATCTTTTCTTCTGATTGAAATTTCCACCTCATGTGCCACTTCCGCTGGCCTTGTTATTTCCTTCACCTTCAATCTTCTTCTTCTTTTGATCTTGATTGTACTTGGTCACCGCATCGCTTCCACCTTCAGTGAGAATGGCCTTTTCCAGTACTCTAGTAAACGTGTTTAGCTGAAACATCGATACCTTGCTGTACACCCAAGGCTTTAGTCCTTGTTCGAATCTTCTGGCTTTTCTTTCATCCGTGTGTACTTGATACTGGGCGAACCTCGCTAACTCGTTGAATTTATCCGCGTAGTCAGGTACACTCATGTTTCTTTGCTTCAGTTCCAAAAATTGAACTTCCATCTGATTCTGCGAACTAGTTGGGAAATACATTTCGAAAAACAGTTCTTTAAATCTCTCCCACGTAATTACACCTTCACCTTCTCTTACTTTGTTTGCTTGCCACCAGTAGCTAGCCTCAGACTTCAACATAAACGTTGCAAAAGTGGTCTTCTGGTCTTCTCTAACCCTAGCAACGTCGAAAACCTTCTCCATTTCCATAACCCATGTTTGAGCCTCGATTGGGATCATAGAACCTTTGAACTCTGGCGGTCCCACAACCATGCAGTCCTTAAACATTGTGTTTGGTGGAGCTTGAGGTTGATTGTTCATTGCTCCAGTCAGTAAGTTAACTAACTGTTGAACGGGATTTGCATTGGCATTATTGTTATTATTGGTCGACTCTTCCTGAGCCGGTTGACATTGTTGTCTTCTCCTTGGCGGCATTTTTCTGTCAAATAAACGCTTTATTAGAACTTTATTTATTTCTCTAAATAGTTAAGGCATTACTCAACAATTTAACGTATCACTTAACACATCATCTCAAACAACTTGATATATTTGCATTCAAATCAAAGTTTTAACATTAAACGATAGCATAACTGCTAATTACATCAACTATCCTGGAATAAAGAATCCACAAGATTTAAAACATTCAAATATTCTTTCATTCATAAACACGTCAGAATTTACATCTAAAACTAATTAAGTTCTTCACATAATTAAATAAATCATATGACTGTCGATCAAGGTACTGATTAGCCTTGCTACGCTCCTCTTCTAAGATAAGATGCATCGTCCTGCGATCCATCATGTATAATGTTAGTCCCTCGAACTGGATTGGGTACCTCAAAACTTGATCTTGGGTCTCATTCATTGCCTTGTTAAGTGTAGAGTACGTTTCCCCAATCTTCACTTTCTTTGTACGACTATCATCCTCTGCACGATCAGCTCGACGCGATTCTCTTACCTAGTCCTTCCTCTGCTATGTTCAGTCTTTTGGAGGTTTCCTTCAGTTCCTTCTTCAGTTTCTCTATCTCCTCGGTCTTATCTTCAGTTTGACCCTTCTCATGGACCAAATCTCATTCTACATTTGCCAGTCGAGAGTGAAGAGTCAAAATCTCCCTCTCCTTCTGTTCTAGAGTAATATGCTGAATAACCGCTTACTCAGTCAAATCCTGGACCTCGTCTCGTAACTCTGCGTTATGGTCGTATAACGTGTCATACATCTCAGCTTCAACGGTATACCGTGGTAACTCCTCTTCTTCCTTTTCCTCTTCCTCTACAAATTCCTCCTCAGGATCCTCCTCAAGATCAGTCTCAGGTTCATGCTCCTGACTACCAACTGATGATCAATGGAAATGATTCCCTCTGCACCAGCTGCTCCCTAACGACATGAATGTCTCGGGGCTTCTCCTCTATCGGTAATATAGGTACACGGGGTTCCTCCTCGGTAGGTACTATAGGTACACGAGGTTCTTCTTCCCTAGCTTGACTAGCTTCTCCAACATTCGATATCCTGACAACAAAATTTTAAGTTTTAGTTACTAAGTCGTATCATTTGACGCATACTTTAACACATAAACACATAAGGTCTTTTATTATCTTTAATGAATTACATAAATTCATTTCTTATAACTCGATAAGAGTTTTCCATCACTATCTTCTTTCTATAAGGCTACTACCTAAGGTTGTTCCCCCACCTAAGGTTCATAACCTACAGCTTTGATACCAACTTGTGACACCCTCAAATCCGGGTACTTCAATTCCACAGGATTTTGTGTTCACTGTACAAATATCATTTATCTATCTACCAGTAAAAAATGCAAGCCATGCAATAGATAGAATAAAAATCTTCCCCTTAAGGGTTATAACATCCGAATAATAATACAATCCCAGGTTAAGCTAACCTTAAACATCTATGAGGAAACATAAACAATAAGTCTTAAACAGCCTCATTAACTCAAGTCTTAAACATAAATACATCATCAAATAAAATAACAAGTCTTCATCATTTGCTAACTTTTCCCTTGCCTTTACTAGTGGAAGGTTCATCAGTTCTTTCATTCTAAACTACAATGTTATTATCAAGCAAGAGTGAGCACTAACGCCCACAAGTATAATAATGAAATAACAGTATAATAACATGTGAATAAATCAAAGACATCTGAATAAAAGCTCAACTTTTGAATCAATAATGAATAGCAAGAATCAAAAGAATTCTGAGGGTCATAAGACCTTGAACTATGTCCTAGGTTATCAAGGGTTATACTTGAAACCTTTAACAGTCATAAGACTATGGACCTTTTTACTCATACTTAGGGGGATCAGCCCTTAGTACCATACTGTGCACAATAACTTAACGCTAACGCATAAGTAAATCCCTTTTCAGGGTTGTTCATCTTAGTTTGACATTCGAGTCCGCACCAAAGGAAGTTTGGTTTGGATAATTCATCAAGGGTTCTGACATTTACAATGCTCATCAACTATGGACTAGTCGAATCTGTGACGCCCCCAAAATTAGGTATACATCACCCATCTTGGGTCGTCAGATACATGGTACAAAATTTAAATACAACTTACTAATACAACTTCCATGTACAATACGACAAAACATAAACTGTGAGTTTAAATAAAATTATTGTCTACTAGAGATTATATAAACTCAAAAGGAGTCCTCATTACAATTATTAACACACTATTTCACAGAATAGTGAGGACTACTAATGCTATCCTCTGGACCGTCACTCCGTTCCCCGACTAGTCCTTGCTATGTTCTCATTTCCTGAAGAGAACGGTGAAGAAAGGGTGAGCTCAACTAGCCCAGTAAGAAATATTATGACTAAGATAATGCAGAATAAATTATCATTAGCCTCCAACAATGTTAAACTGATAAAATACAATAGACATCAAGTTTAAATGCAGCGGAACAAGCAATCCATTAAAAGAGTCAAGTAGAAAATAGAATCTACTATCTTTTATGATTTAAAAAGTTTTTCATCACTTTTATCGCTGAGACTCAGATCAATAAATAATCCACATCATTAAATCATCCCTGCACTACAGGTCAAGGATATTCTTTAGTATCACGACCACGAATTATCCATGCACTACAGGCCAAAGATAATTGTGTTTTCATCAAACGGTCCTGATCATGCCATAAAACAATTCATCTTTGCTCCCTTGGCCGAAGAGAATCCATAGCCATAATCATACAAAAAATTGTCCATCAATGCACTACGGGCCAATGAGGACTTTTAATTTTTACATCATTTGTAATATTTTGGTCATGATTATACCGAATAATCCCTGGTCATAATCATACCAAATCTATCTATGCACTACAGGCCACAGATGACTTTCAACATAACATAAACATGAGGATGATGACAATGATATAAGAATTCAATTAAACAAGTTCAAGAATTAATTTGTCTAGGAACTAATAACGTCTAAATTGTCAACATGATACTTCTTTGTAGAGTAAAATTCAAGAATGATCAGAAGAATATTTCCATGAAAAGATATTGGATGAAGCGCAAATATCAAGGATATTCTACAAATTTCATGGAATATAGAAGGCAAAACTTTAACCAACTGAGTATAATAACGAATGGAATAACAAAAGAAATCACCATACATGCGGTACTTCGCATAGACAGGTTATTCTAATAGAATAATAAATAACGGAACCAGGTCAGGCGAAATTCGCACCGACAGGATGTTCGAACAGAATAATACAGACGGAACCAGATCCAGCGTAAAACGCACAAACAGGATATTCCAACAGAATAATAATAAAGACGAAACCAGGTCCGGCGTAAAACGCACAAACATGATATTTCAACAGAATAATAATAAAGACGGAATAATAAAAGAATGTCACCAAGTATTGGGTAGTTCGCATATACTAGTTATTCCAGTAGAATAATTAAGAATGGAATAACAGAAGTTCTCTTCATGAATACAAAAGAAATAATATCTCTTACCGTAAAATAATATTTGATATAAAAGTAGTGAAGTAGCAGAAAACTTTTCTTCTATCTCTCTATAGTCTCTCTCTATAGTTTCTCTCTCTAGAGTTCAGTGAATTCGTAAGAAAATAATGAAGGAATGAGCTTCTATTTATAGAAAAATGGAATGCATAGTAACTAATCCATAAACGGTCCAGATTGATCTACTTTAATCTGACGGTCCATATTTAAAGAAAAATCTTTTAAATAAAATATAATATATTTTGTTTATATAAAAAGATTTTTATTATGAAAACACTATGCGGGCACTATGCATAATAAAATATAATATATTTTATTTATAGAATAACTTTAATAAAGTATTCTATTTTGTATAAAAAGATTTACTATGCAAAATACTATGCATAATAGAATATAATATATTCTATTTATAGAATAACTTTAATAAAGTATTTTGTTTTATATAAAAAGATATTTCTATTTTATTACGTGAATAAAACAAAACTTCTAAATCAACAATAATTGAATCAAATAATGTGAGATACTATGCAGCAACTATTGTAGCAATAATTGAACAAAACTGAGTGACTTCTCACATAAATATCAATAATCAATATCATGTGCTACTATGCAACAACGCGTATTACTGTACTTTTACTATCGAGTAGTTCAACAGTATCAACGGTAAAACTTTCGTTGTTATTTTCAATAAAATATTTTTGTCATTTTCTCAATCCGACAATAATTCCGTTGTGGGGTCCACCAATGATTGTGCCGTCGTACGAATATTTTCTGTTTAAAATGAATATTCCCCGACCAATCGAATATAATATGACAACTTGCATACTTTGCAAAATTTATAAATATTACCCACAACTATAACAATATCTCAAATTCACACCATAATATAAAAAAATTATTTTGAGAAAATTAATTCTTTATTCATAAAATCTGGGGTTTCACAATCTCCCCTCCTTATAGAATTTTGCCCTCGAAATTTACGTACGTACCTGGTATGCCGACAGGTGAGGATACCTTGACTTCATTTCAGATTCTAACTCTTGAGGTATAACCCTTGAGTGTTGGATAAGATTCTTCTTATCCAAGATTTTAACAAGAGATCTCATACGTTAAATCATCCGCTATCTCGTCCGATTCTAAATTAATAATGTGGTTCAGGTCATCCACATATTTACTTAACATCGATACAAAAAAAAAAAGTTTTAAACACGCAACATACTTGGCGGTAAAACGAGTCTATAGGCCACATTTCCTACTTCATCGAGGATTTCAAATGGGCCAATTAAATCGAGGGTTGAGATTTTCTTTTTTCGTCGATTCTTGATTCTAGAATAACGCCCTCTTGAACCTTCTTATTCACATTCATCAGCTTTGAGTATGTAGCTTGAGCGGCTTTAACTTTATCGATTAAAGTCGATTCTACTCGTATATTCGTTATCTTCACGTGGGTCCCTAGAGTCTTTAACTCTATCTTCATCATTTACAAGTTATACGAAATGAGTCTTTGTTTTAACAACATCACACTTGTAAACGCATACGATCTTCTACTTAACACGTCAGCTACCACGTTCGCTTTTTCTACGATGGTATTGCATGGTACGATCGTAATCTTCAACAGCTCGAGTCAACGTCTTTAGCGCATGTTACGTTTGTTTTAAGTAAAGAAATATTTGAGGGTTTTTAGAAATGGTTTTTGTACTGGGATCAATACAAAATTCAATTTCACGCTCTAGGGGTAGGCTAAGAAGTCCTTCGAGAATACGTCAGGAAATTTATTAACAATTGAAATATCATTCAAAACTGTGACTCTCATCCAAGACTTGGGTAACGCGTCACATTGATACCTATCAACTTGTCATCGTCATTCATAGCGTCGCCTATAGAAAGTCTGGCTTCGGTGCATTCCACACAAGGAAGTCAACAACGAAAGGACCGGGGTTCTTTACTTATGGCTTTATATGACAATGATTGATTTTAGTGGTTTGGTTACTTTGAATTAGCATAACAGGTTGGTTAGGAGTATGAAAGCTAACAACCTTACAAAAAGCATGATGAGTAGTTAACCAATCGTTTCCAAAAATCACATCAAAGACAAGTATTTTTAAAGAGATAGAATCGATAGGTAACGTTAAAGTGTTGATTTGAACAAGATTTATAAATAGTGGAGGTAACGAAGGTTTCTCCCAACTGAGTTTAAAGAGATATATCAAAGTCTAACTTCTCTGGAGTTAACTTCAAACATTGAACACAACTAGGTGTAATAAAAGAGTGAGTAGAACCGGTATCTAACACGGTATAGACTTCGCAAGAGTTTATGACTAACATACCCGTGATAATTTTATTCAGGTTCCTCGTCACGAAAAAAAAAGCTCTCTCTTAAACTACCGACTTTGGCTTGTCTGGGACATCCTTTGGTGCCTCCATTCTAGCTGAACTTGTCTTCGGTGAACGACAAAATTGGGCAAAGTGACCTTCTCTTCCACAATTATAGCATGCTTTGGATGGCATCGCGCAGTTTAGACTGATGTGTCCCACCCCTCCGCATTTGAAGCTTATGATAGGTGGTCGTTCTCATTCCTTAACAACGGGTGTTGGTGCTGACGTCTTTCCATCATTGTTGAATCTCCTCTTCTTGAAATGTCCATTCGTATTGTTTTGACCATGATTACCACCGAAGTGGTTACCATTTCTGGCATGTTGATTCCCTCCATGCTAATTGTCACCGCTTTGATGACTGTTATCACCGGTATTATCATTTTTTCGGCTGCTCTCTTTTGGTTGCTTTGACTCGTTATCGCGCCCCACTAACTGAGCCCTATTTACAACATCTGAATACAAACACAGTTTATGAGAAATAAGATCTTGACATATCTCCGGCTTCAAACCTCTTAAAAACATCCACGTCATTCTCTCTTCATTATCAACCAAGTGGGACGCAAATCGGGACAACTCGGCAAACTTAGCTTCGTACTGCGACACGGTCATATTGTTTTGCTCCAACTTGATAAATTCCACATCCTTCATGTGATGAATGCTTTCGGGAAAGTACTTGTCATTGAACAGCTCTTGGAACTTCTCCCAAGACATCTTGAGTGCGTCAGGCTGGGTACGTTTTACAGATTTTCCATCAGTGATCTGCCTCTTCACTCAACATAAGGTGGCAAAGGGAACCTTTTGCTCCTCGGAGCATCCCAAGACATCAAATATCTTGGTGATCTGCTTTAACCACATCTCCGCCTTAAGTGGTTCTGGCTTTCCTAAAAACTCCGGTGGTCCCATCTCCTTGAATTACTTAGCGGTGACCAACCGTGGGTTGCCATTGTTTCCTCCTGCATTATGAACAGGAGCCGCCTTCGCCTGATGTTGCATGAATTCTAAAAAGCTCCTAAACGTACCGTCATTCGTCAATTGATCAGTGTTGTTGTTTACAGGAGGATTATCGCCATCCTGTTGCACATTGTCCTGATTATTGATCTGTGGAGAATCAACGGTCTCCTGTGCTCCATTGCTATTCTGAACATTCTCGGATGTCATTTTTAGATATTGCCACAAAACAAAGGTTAATTGACATGTAACATATTATCCCTATATTATGACCGACCAATTAAATACCAAATAAACTTAGGTAGGTCATACTAGCAAAGAAATTCCCTGTCTCTCCCCTCCTAGTTCTATTCTCACATCCTAGCCAGGGATCATATCCCTAAGCTTTGATACCAACTGTGACGCCCCCAAAATTAGGTATACATCACCCATCTTGGGTCGTCAGATACATGGTACAAAATTCAAATACAACTTACTAATACAACTGTCGTGTACAATATGACAAAAGATAAACTGTGAGTTTGAATACAATTATTGTCTACTAGAGATTATACAAACTCAAAAGGAGTCCTCATTACAATTATTAACACACTATTTCACAGAATAGTGAGGACTACTAATGCTATCCTCTGGACCGTCACTCCGTTCCCAGACTAGTCCCAGCTATGTTCTCATTTCCTGAAGAGAACAGTGAAGAAAGGGTAAGCTCAACTAGCCCAGTAAGAAATATTATGACTAAGATAATGCAGAATAAATTATCATTAGCCTCCAACAATGTTAAACTGATAAAATACAATAGACACCAAGTTTAACTGCAGTGGAACAAGCAATCCATTAAAAGAGTCAAGTAGAAAATAGAATCTACTATCTTTTATGATTTAAAAAGTTTTTCATCACTTTTATCGCTAAGACTTAGCTCAATAAATAATCCACATCATTAAATCATCCATGCACTACAGGCCAAGGATATTCTTTAGTATCACGACCACGAATTATCCATGTACTACAGGCCAAAGATAATTGTGTTTTCATCAACGGTTTTGATCATGCCATAAAATAATTCATCTTTGCTCCCTTGGCCGAACAGAATCCATAGCCATAATCATACCAAAAACTGTCCATCAATGCACTACGAGCCAATGAGGACTTTTAATTTTCACATCATTTGTAACATTACGATCATGATTATACTAAATAATCCCTTGTCATATTCATACCAAGTCCATCTATTCACTACAGGCCACAGATGACTTTCAACATAACATAAACATGAGGATGATGACAATGATATAAGAATTCAATTAAACAAGTTTAAGAATTAATTTGTCCAGGAACCAATAACGTCTAAATTGTCAACATGATACTGCTTTGTAGAGTAAAATTTAAGAATGATCAGAAGAATATTTGCATGAAAAGATACTAGATGAAGCGCAAATATCAAGGATATTCTACTAATTTAATGGAATATAGAAGTCAAAACTTTTACCAACTGGGTATAATAACGAATGGAATAACAAAAGAAATCACCATGCATGCGATACTTCGCATAGACAGGTTATTCTAATAGAATAATAAATAACGGAATCAGGTCAGGCGAAATTCGCACCGACAGGATGTTCCAACAGAATAATACAGACGGAACCAGGTCCAGCGTAAAACGCACAGACAGGATATTCCAACAGAATAATAATAAAGACGGAACCAGGTCCAGCGTAAAACGCACAAACAAGATATTCAAACAGAATAATAATAAAGACGGAATAATAAAAGAATGTCACCAAGTATAGGTTAGTTCGCGTATACTGGTTATTCCAGCAGAATAATTAAGAATAGAATAACAGAAGTTCTTTCATGAATATAAAAGAAATAATATCCCTTAACGTAAAATAATACTTGATATAAAAGTAGTGAAGTAGCAGAAAACTTTTCTTCTATCTCTCTATAGTCTCTCTCTATAGTTTCTCTCTCTAAAGTTCAGTGAATTCGTAAGAAAATAATGAAGGAATGAGCTTCTATTTATAGAAAAATGGAATGCATAGTAACTAATCCATGAACGGTCCAGATTGATCTACTTTAATCTGACGGTCCATATTTAAAGAAAAATCTTTTAAATAAAATATAATATATTCTGTTTACATAAAAAGATTTTTATTATGCAAACACTATGCATAATAAAATATAATATATTCTATTTATAGAATAACTTTAATAAAGTATTCTATTTTGTATAAAAAGATTTTACTATACAAAATACTATGCATAATAGAATATAATATATTCTATTTATAGAATAACTTTAATAAAGTATTCTATTTTATATAAAAAGATGTTTCTATTTTATTACGTGAATAAAACAAAACTTCTAAATCAACAATAATTGAATCAAATAATCTGAGATACTATGCAGCAACTATTGTAGCAATAATTGAACAAAACTGAGTGACTTCTCACATAAATATCAATAATCAATACCGTGTGCTACTATGCAACAATGCATATTACTGTACTTTTACTACCGAGTAGTTCAACAGTATCAACGGTAAAACTTCCGCCGTTATTTTCAATAAAATATTTTTGTTATTTTCTCAATTCGACAATAATTCCGCTGTGGGGTCCACCAATGATTGTGCCTTCGTACGAATATTTCCTATTTAAAACGAATATTCCCCGACCAATCGAATATAATATGACAACTTGCATACTTTGCAAAATTTATAAATATTACCCACAACTATAACATTATTTCAAATTCACACCATAATATAAAAAAATTATTTCGAGAAAATTAATTCTTTATTCATAAAATCTGGGGTTTCACAGAATCAATAAGGGTTCGCTAGTCTAATAAGGTTCAATAATAATGATATTCAAATTGAATAATAATCTCAGGAAGTATAACTGAATCATGCTTTGAAAAGATAATCAATCTTTAATATAACATTTGAACATGAATAATAGTAATGATAATTTACTCGAGGTAAATAATAAACTTGAACAATAATGACAAGTAGGGTTAGGAAACTTGCCTCGTTCGTAGATTACACTTTAACTAAGCTAGTTCTTTGAATTTAATCCTATATACCATTCACATTCACAATACCAGTCAATTATAATTTAACTAATCCTCATAAACCCATTCTTTTATCTAAACTTTGGTTATGACTATACTTAGTCAAATATCACACTTATTGTCACATAATAACACTTCATGAATAATAAGCTACTTATGAAATCAATAATTCAATCCACATGTAATTATGTTATTTACATGTTAAGTATTTATTTTAACATCTCATTATACTTATAACATAGTTACATGTTCATTACATTAATTTACTAACACATTGTTAGACTTAATCATTTTAAAAATCTCATTTCTGAACCTTCTGGAGAGTGGCGCTGCGGCGTCACTGTTACACTCGTACTCGGCGCTGCGGCGCGATGGCGCTACTGGCCGGACACTTGGCGTTGCGGCTCCGTGGCGCTGCGACTCGAGACTTGGCGCTGCGGCGCAGGACTTCAGTTCTAGGAGTTGACGCCGCGGCGTAAAACTCCAGACTTTGATTCCCAGTTCGCGAAGAACACAGAGTTCAGCGAAAAGGACAATAAATGATTATTAATTTCACTAAATTAACATACCCACATGCTAAGATGTATACATAATCATTACCCAACAATTATAGAATGATTTAAATCCATTAAAACATATAATTACATAATTAAAACCTATAAATTCACTGACTTTGAAATAAGAATTTGGGTTTGGAGAAAATTACCCCGAGTGTGAATGAGAAGAATTAAAACCTTCTCAATTAATCCTTTAATTCACACAACTTACACTCTCCTTCAAAAATTTCTAAATCCCTCTCTGTGATGTTATGCCAGACTTAACAAATGAAGAAAAGAAAAGATGTATGATAATAAAGGAGAAAACTGACGCGCATTATGGAGATCAGTTACCCATCATGGGTTAATTGCTCCGAACTCCCATTAGAGCTCCGTTTGGCTAGCTAGAATAGATTCCAAAAGCCATTTAATTTAATAAACCTCTTATACTATAGTTTAATTAATGTCACACTCCTTTATAAAATAAATCAATATCTTATTTAATTTACTTTAAAATAAAATCTAATAATTTCTCATAAAGTCACATAGTCATATATTTAATTTTCTCATTAATAAATAACGTCAAATTATTAACTCTCTAATTAATAATTAAATTAAATAAATAACATTATACTTATTAAATATTTCATTTAATACAATAAGCTCACATAATGACATACTTGAGTAATAATTATTCTCCACATTAATTTAATAAATGTAACACATATAATTAAATTAATCTACCACAATTTCATCAAATAATTATTTAATCCAATAATTAACCCATCGAAAAATATTTATTTAATTCAATAAATATTAAAATAAATTTACAAAATCTCGTTCGTCACAAGTAATAGTAATACCCAGACGAAAAAAATAATGATAATAATAAATAACATATAAATTTATTTATCGATTTTTAATATTTTAATTGGACTTTACATTTTATTTGGGTCAAAGTGGTCATTTAATTTATGTGGCCGCTAATAACTAGTAATAAGTGATGAATAAATTAAATTAATAAAGTTTGGGCCTTAATATTAATTGAACCCAATTAGAAGTTTATTATAACAAGACCTCATTATTAATAAGTACTACACCTAATTTTCATACATCTGAATAAAGTAACTGAAAGAAAGGAGATAGTAGCCGTTGATACAGAAAAATAAAAAGAGGAAGATATCTAGGCGGTAGTGGTAATGTAACACCCCCTTCCCGAAAAGGAAAGGCAGGTCACGTGCAAAATACAAAAAATCTCAAAATAAGAAAACAGAGCACTAATAACCTCAAAATATTAATAGTGGTGATCCATTAATAGCGTACTACATACAATTCTCCAAATAGAGTCAAAATAATCAAAACTTAAAATTCGAATCAACCTAAATGTTCAAAGGCAAAACTCTCACCACATTAGCCCTGAATCACCCCTGCAAACCTGCCGGAAGAAAAACACAGCATGAGCCAATTGCCCGGTATGGATACAGATATACAAAAGATATACCACTGATATACGAAAACAACTGAGACAAAATACTGAACAAAGCCTCAAGTACAAATACGAACGAAATATAATATCCAAAGATCTGAATGGAATATATCTGAATCAACATAATTGACGAAATCAATAAAAGAATAAAGAAATAACGAACTTAAGTAACTAACTCAATGACTTGAACTGAATAGAAACCAACAAAACTAATCCAATAAAATAATAGGCTGAAACAAATGGCTGGAGTTATTTCATACCGAATGAGCTTAGAAATATACCTTGCCACACAGGCAAGTCAAAATAATGTCACACAGGCAAGTCAAATGATTCCACACAGGCAAATCAAAACAATGCCCCACAGGCACATCAAAATAATGCCATCCAGGCAAATCAAAATAATGTCACACATGCAAATCACACATTGGACCGCGAATCCAAATGTATGCAAATCGGATAGGTGTGTTTGGCACAACATCACCAATCTGCAGAACAGAAAACTAGGGTTAACCCATACGCCTCCCACAACAAAACACAAAATGGCCCACTTCCTCCGGAGCCCAAAACAGAGACGTCGTGGACTAATCACACCGCCACGGAAAGTGTCATGTCTCTCGTGCCAAGACGACATGCATGTGGTACCCCCACAGGTGGTTATAGCTCAGGTATACCCTACAGTATATTCTAACAAAATATAATATCCCAACACATGCGACACAACAAAAGGGTTCCAACATGTACATGTTAACTGAAACAAAATATCAACACAAAGTCTCCAAATATATTAACATGTACTTTCCACAAAGATCGAAATAAATATTAACCATGACACACCAGACCAAAGAGTACAAATACTAGTTTCAAATACTAAAGCAAAAATGAAACATTCTCACGAATTTAAGAAGGAACAGTTATGAGAGACAAAACTAAATTTCGAAACGAATAACGAAACGAACAATTTAAAAATAAAAGAGTCTTGCTGAAAGAGTACGGAATCCGTACCTGAATTGAGAAACGTAATACCCAAAATTTTTACCCTGAATTTGACTCGTTTATACTCTCTCCGTTCGAACTAATCACCAAAATAATACATTTATAAGTGGTATTATAAAATATTATTTTTCTTTAATTATTATTCTTTTACATTAAGCTATAGCTAAATAATTTATTAAATATTATACAAATACCTAATTTAATAATATTTGGTTAAAACTAATTCTTCCAAAACCATTTATTAATCAATTACCAAACATACATGACCAAGCTGCTTATAATAAGAAAATTTTCTTAAAAAATCATTAAAAAAATGAAATTTTCACATATCAGAATAGTGCCTAATCATTAATATATAATATATATATATATAATATAAAATATTTTAAACAACAGAACAAAATCCAGGTGATTATATATATATAACACAATACCTACGATTATATATAATATATATATATATATATATATATATATATAATATAAATACTGTAAACACACACACACACACACACACACACATATATATATATATATAGAAACACATTGTAAACACATATATATGTATAAACCACATTCCAAGGATCATATTATATATATATATATATATATATATATATATATATATATATATATATATATATATATATACCAACAATCATATAAAATTATAATATTGAAAACCTTGGCAAAGCTGAAGCAAAGATCTAACGTTTTTTTTAATATCAAAACAAATAATCTTTTACAACTAATTTGAGTTCTTACCTTTGTTAAATGAATTACTTTCTTCTACAAAGTGTAATCTGATTTATCTTTCCTTTCTTTTTCTCCCTTCTATAACAGTGATTGCGCCCCTTTTTTCAGTCAGTTATCAGAAGTACGTGAGATAGATTAGGGCTTAACTATTTATTTATATTATTTATGAGCTCTCCTAATTTAAATAGAATTTTAATATTACCCACATAAATTAAAGGGTAAATTACATATAATAGTACATTTTTAGAAATAATTACAAAAATCATACACCTATAAAATAATTACAAAAGTATTACACTTTATTGTTTTTATTTTCAATCTTAACATAATTAAAGGTCCTTAAATTAAGGGATTAATATGTAATGACTGACATGACAATATTAGTATAATTATGATTCCTTAATTTAAGGGATTGGTTTTGGTAGGTGTCATTTTCTCTCTCGTCTCCTCTTATTCTGCCATTATATTCTTTTCTGCCATTTTCTCCCGCACTTCTATTCTTTCATTTTCATATTAAAGACAAAAGTTGAAGAGTGAAGAGAGAAGATGAAGACGCCATTGAAGAGAGAAGATGAAGACTCCATTTTGCCATTTTCTATCTCATTTTCTTCTATTCTGCCATTTTTTCTTCAAAAGATGAAGACGCCATTTCTGCCATTTTTGTATAAAAGATGAAGACGTCATTTCTGCCATTTTCTTCTATAATGCCATTTTTTCTATCTCTTTCATTCTTCCAATTGTTCTTCATATTTCTTTGTACTATGTTTTTGTAAGTACTTCTATTTTACCTCTCTCTCTCGAGCACTAATTTTTAAGGTTTTCTCTTTAATTTCATTCATTTGGGGTTTATGATCTTAATTTTTTGTAAAATGTGCGTTTGATTATGAATTTATGATCACTTTTTTTGTTTATTGGTGTTTACCTAAGTATAAAAGTTTGGTTACATCCAAACTTTTATACCAAAATAACCAAACTTTTATACCAAGGTAACCAAACTTTTATACCAAGATAACCAAACTTTTATACCAAGGTAACCAATCCATCTCCACACCATCAGTTTTTTCATTGTGCAGTTGGTAACCAAACCTTCACACCAAGGTAACAAAACCTTCATACCAAGGTAACCTTGGTATAAATGTTTGGTTACCTCAGTATAAAAGTTTGGTTACCTTAGTATAAAAGTTTGTTTACCTTACCTTGGTATAAATGTTTGGTTACCTCAGTATAAAAGTTTGGTTACCTTAGTATAAAATTTTGTTTACCTTAGTATAAAAGTTTGGTTACTTTAGTATAAAAGTTTTGGTTACCTTGGTATAAAAGTTTGGTTACCTTAATATAAAAATTTGGTTATCTCAGTATATAAGTTTGGTTACCTTGGTAATTACCAAGGTTTGGTTACCTTGTTATAAAAGTTTGGTTATCATGACATTACTAATGATTTTCTCCTCTGCAGTATCTTGAGAATTTCTTTTTACTACCAGAAAATGGTTGCTCCCGCCATTACCGCCCCAGCCTCCACCTCCACCGTTTTTGTAACCACCACTTGAGCCACCACCGCCATCTCCGCCACCCCACCACCGCCACCACCGCCACCACCGCCATTGTTACCTCCTCCATAGCCATCACCGCCGCCTCTGAAGCCACCATTACCACCTCCTCCGAAGCTGTCACCTCCTTCAAAGCTTCCACCTCCTCTGAAAATTGCCTCCGCCACCTCCTGTAAAGTACAAAATTTGTGCAGTCTTTCCTATGAAATTTGAATTTGAATTTGTTTTTGTGGTTAGATCCCATATATTTGAATTTGAATGATTAGTTATGGCAGATATTTCTCCTTAATTTTAGGTTTCCTTATTAATATGAATTGCGTTATTTTTTTAATTATGTTGTGTGTGTTTTATTTTTGTAATTACTTTCAAATTGTTGTATATTAGTGTTAAGGACCCTAAATTAAACTCAATTAAAATAAAGGCCAAAATAATAATTAAATACAATTTGACCCAATTAATTTTTAAGGCCTAATTTTATCAAATTAATATACCCAACACTTATTAATATTTATTAGCCCACATAAATTACATGATTAGATTGACCCAATAAAACAAAGTCCAATTAATATGAGTTAAAACAAAATAATTTTTATTAATCTTTTTATTTTTATTTTTTATTTTTTTACCGGGTATTACATCACCTACCCCTTAAAAAAGATTCCGTCCTCGGAATCAAAATAATGGAACATACCTAATTTTCAAAGAGAGGCGGACACTCCGCTTAAATAGACTCCCCCATCTCAAGTAACTTCCCGCTCCTAATGATTTTACCACAAGACTTTAACAAAAGGAATTATCTTTCTCAGTTTTAATTTAATCAGTTATTTAATTATCTATTAAAATAATTTAGTTTTCCAAACAAAACAAGGAAGAACAGAGGAAAACAAAATCATTTACCTTTTCCAATTTGAATACAATTGTATAAAATAAAATTAATTAATATTTAATTTTAAAAAATATGGGTTATTACATTTTTCACCCCTCAAAATAATTTCGTCCTCAGGAATTCAAATAAGCTAAAAAAAATTAGTTACGACGTAGCGCCACCATTTGTAACGATCAATGCGGATAAGTCTTCGGTCCACGTAATTATCAATGTATTTGTAAAAGATTCGTCAGCTACCGTGCCAAGCCTTGGTAAGGTTCTTCACGTTGCATCAAATTAGATCACATGATCCACCGTTTGTGCGGCCCATCGCTAATATCTTTGAGTTTAATTCTTGTAAACGTACTCTTCGGAACATAATTCGAAATCAACAAAAAAATTCATCTAAATACGATTCGAATACCCAAAATATTTAAATTTATCTTTAATTTGTAAAATGTTTACGTTCCACACATAACAAAGATTTAACAAATTATTTTAATTTTTATTATTATTTATTTTACATAATTTCCTGCAAAACATCAATGACTTCGGATAACAAAAAATTACACAAACTATATTACCAACTCTCCCCAAGTCCTTAAGAGCTTCAAAATATCTCATCCTTAATTTGAACTTATCCTCAAATATTATTACACCGAAGAATATACTACTACTATCTCTTTGTCACCAACTCTCCTAAGTCCTTAAGAGTTTAAAAATATCATAACCTCAAATTAAAATAGTTCTCAAATATTATTACACCAAAAATATACTACTACAAAGATCTATCCATCACCATACCAAACTCCAAATCATATATCCTACTATCTGAATAAGCAAACTATAGCTTTCAAAATCTCTTAAGATATATTGGATTCATCAATTATTATATATCTAATCATTCAATAAATCAATCATTCTCTTAATGCAATTCTTAACCCAACAAATTCCAAGATCTTCACATACTATCACTCAAAATTTTATATAAGATAACTCCAATATTCTACTATGAAATAATGGCAAAATTCTTTTACTCCAAAAAAATTAATCTAATTACCTCGAATCTTTACAACAACTCAAAATTACAAGAGGATATCCCACCGATTCACATACCTCAATTTATTCACAACTTAACAAAAATCAAAATTTAACACAAATCAAATCCTCAATTCCAAAATCATAATGATTGTCACAAAATAAAACAAATCTAACAAATAATTTTTTCCAAAATCAAATTCTCGTCGATACAAATACTCACATCATAATCGTATAATTATTTCTTAACTAAATAAAATATGACATTATTCTCCTTAATGATCCAATCACAATCATTAACTAATATTATTGCTCCAACGCATAACAATAATAATCTTAACAAATTATCTCGCCTTTCTCAAATCAACTACAACTCAAAGAGCTAAAAACACTTGGTCAAAATCAAGACCAACCAAACAGAGAACAAAATCGAATCAAATTCCTACGTCTACCTAGTGATTTACCCACAACTCACAGGTCAAGCCTAAATAGATTTTCTACAAGAAAGAACCTAAGCTCTGATACCATCTCTGTAACACCCCCTTCCCGAAAAGGAAAGGGAGGTCACGTGCAAAGCACAACAAACCTCAAAATAAGAAAACAGAGCACTAATAACCTCAAAATATTAATAGTGGTGATCCATTAATAGCGTACTAAATACAATTCTCCAAATAGAGTCAAAATAATCAAAACTTAAAATTCGAATCAACCTAAATGGTCAAAGGCAAAACTCTCACCACATTAGCCCTGAATCACCCCTGTAAACCTGTCGGAAGAAAAACACAGCAAGAGCCAATTGCGCAGTATGGATACAGATATACAAAAGATATACCACTGATATTCAAAAACAACTGAGACAAAATACTGAACAAAGCCTCAAGTATAAATACGAACGAAATATAATATCCAAAGATCTGAATAGAATATATTTAAATCAACATAATTGACGAAATCAATAAAAGAATAAAGAAATAACGAACTTAAGTAACTAACTCAATTACTTGAACTGAACAGAAACCAAAAAAACTAATCCAATAAAATAATAGGCTGAAACAAATGGCTGGAGTTATTTCATACCGAATGAGCTTAGAAATATACCTTGCCACACAGGCAAGTCAAAATAATGCCACATATGCAAGTCAAATGATGCCACACAGGCAAATCAAAACAATGCCACACAGGCACATCAAAATAATGCCACTCAGGTAAATCAAAATAATGCCACACATGCAAATCACACATTGGACAACGAATCCAAATGTATGCAAATCGGATAGGTGTGTTTGGACACAACATCACCAATCCGCAGAACAAAAAACTAGGGTTAACACATACGCCTCCCACAACAAAACACCAAATGGTCCACTTCCTCCGGAGCCCAAAACGGAGAAGCTGTGGACTAATCACACGGCCACGGAAAGTGTCATGTCTCTCGTGCCAAGACGACATGCATGTGGTACCCCCATAGGTGGTTATAGCTCAGGTATACCCTACAGTATATTCTAAAAAAATATAATGTCACAACACATGCGACACAACAAAGGAGTTCTAACATGTACATGTTAACTGAAACAAAATATCAACACAAAGTCTCCAAATATATTAACATGTACTTTCTATAAAGATCGAAATAAATATTAACCATGACACACTAGACCAAAGAGTACAAATACTAGTTTCAAATACTAAAGCAAAAATGAAACATTCTCACGAATTTAAGAAGGAACAATTATTAGAGACAAAACTAAATTTCGAAACGAATAACGAAATAAAAAATTTAAAAATAAAAGTGTCTCGCTGAAAGAGTACGGAATCCGCACCTAAATTGAGAAACGTAATACCCAAAATTTTTACTCTGAATTTGACTCGTTTAGACTCTCTCCGTTTGAACTAATCACCAAAATAATACATTTATAAGTGGTATTATAAAATATTATTTTTCTTTAATTATTATGATTTTACATTAAACTATAACTAAATAATTTATTAAATATTATACAAATACCTAATTTTATAATATTTGGTTAAAACTAATTCTTCCAAAACCATTTATTAATCAATTACCAAACATACATGACCAAGCTGCTTACAATAAGAAAATTTTCTTAAAAAATCATTAAAAAATGAAATTTCCACATATCAGAATAGTGCCTAATCATTAATATATATATATATATATAATATAAAATATAAATATTTTAAACAGCAGAACAAAATCCAGGTGATTATATATATATATAACACAGTACCTACGATTATATATATATATATATATATATATATATAATATAAATACTGTAAACACATATATTTATATATTTATATATAGAAACACACTGTAAACACATATATATGTATAAACCACATTCCAAGGATCATATTATATATATATATATATATATATATATATATATATATATATATACTAACAATCATATAAAATTATAATATTGAAAACCTTGGCAAATCTGAAGAAAAGATCTAACGTTTTTTTTTAATATCAAAACACATAATCTTTTACAACTAATTTTAATTCTTACCTTTGTTAAATGAATTACTTTCTTCTACAAAGTGAAATCTGATTTCTCTTTCCTTTCTTTTTCTCCCTTCTATAACAGTGATTGCGCCCCTTTTTTCATTCAGCTATCAGAAGTACGTGAGATAGATTAGGGCTTAACTTTTTATTTATATTATTTATGAGCTCTCCTAATTTAAATAGAATTTTAATATTACCTACATAAATTAAACTCAATTAAAATAAAGGCCCAAAACAATAATTAAATATAATTTGACCCAATTAATTTTTAAGGCCCAATTTTATCAAATTATTATATCCAACACCTATTAATATTTATTAGCCCACATAAATTACATGATTAGATTGACCCAATAAAACAAAGTCCAATTAATATGAGTTAAAACAAAATAATTTTTATTAATATATTTTAATTTTATTTTATTTTATTTTTTTACCAGGTATTACAGGTAAAGAGCAGAAAACAAAAGGGTAGACTCTCTCTATTAAGGTAATGTCAGTATGTTATCTCATTGCTTTCTTTTTCTCTGATAAACGAATTATGATGAATGAATTATTTTAATATTGATATCTATCACATCAGATGGAGATGGTCATTTACTAAATAAAATATGTAATAAATTGATTTTGTTGGTGTACTTGCGTGAGCAGTGCTTTGGTTGAATAACCCATGTAATATGTACAACAATTATGGTGACCAAGTAAGTTTTTGGAGTGCAGGATTACATGTTCCTATGTTATCTTAGAATAGAAAGCTAATTCTTTATATTTGGTCAAATCATGTATATATGGAATCATGTATAAAATAAGTTGAATATATATATATATATATATATATATATATAATACTTTTGAAACGGAAGGAGGTCGTATTCATCTTTGGTATTTAGGTTGATTATATATTATATCCATTAAGAAAATTAATTCGTTAAAAAATGAAATGATGATTAAAAGATTATTTATAATTTAATTCGGGTTTATTTTGTAAAATTGATGTAATTGGAGAAATTAATTTCATATTAATATAATTTATTATTATTAGGTAACTTATAATTGTGTTATTAATACTTTTAATTAGATCAGACGGAGGGAATTTAAAGAGTTATATTTGGAATATAAATTTTGGAGTATTAATAATTTATATAAGGCGATGATTAAAGGCATATTAAATAGATTATGAATTATCTTAGAATTATTAGTTTGGATTATTTTTAATTTGAAGTGATTATATTTAAGTTGTGAATAACGTTTTGTATTTGATATCATTGGCAATTGAGAGTAAGATTTTGTGGAGTGTGCTATAAATGGTTTGGAAGTATCAGATACAGATTTCGTACTCCACTCCTTTGATTATTGTTGTATTCTTTATATCTCGTGATATCTTGTCTCTCGTTTCATTTTTTTATAATTCTATTGACACTCTTAATAGAAATTTGATCTTTGATACTTTGGCTTTATTCAATAATTTGAATTCCTTTCATTCTATTACAATTTGTACATATTCTATAATTTTTCAGCGTTACTCTTGTTAAATTTGATTTGTTCGTTTTGTTCTTGTTTTGAATTTTGTTATTATTTCACATAATTATTTTTTGTGAAATTCATATAATAGTTTCATTTTGGAGTTGATACATATGACTCGAATTTGTGCTATTTGAATTAGGTTATCATGTCTAACTAGTATTTATTTTTGATAATTGTAGAGCGGTACATGTTGCTACCTTCTTTTGAGATATTGCGATTATAATTTGATTTTGTTCAACATGTAGATATTTGTTGGTATTATGTTGCATGTGTTGTGACACGGTATTTTTGTTAGAATATACCGTATGGTATACTTGAGCTATAACCACCTGTGGGGGTACCACATGCATGTCGTCTTGGCACGAGAGGCATGACACTTTTCGTGGAAATGTTATTAGTCCACGGCGTCTCCGTTTTGGGCTCCATAGGAAGTGGGTCATTTGGTGTTTTGTTGTGGGAGGCGTATGGGTTAACCTTAGTTTTCTGTTTTGCGGATTTGTGATGTTGTGCCAAACACACCTATCCGATTTACATACATTTGGATTCGCGGTCTAATGTGTGATTTGTATGTGTGTCATTATTTTGACTTGCCTGTGTGGCAATGTATATTTTTGATCTCACTCGATATGAAATAACACCCAACCATTTGATTCAGCCTATTATTTCATTGTATTAGTTTTGTTTGTTTCTGTTCAGTTCAATTCATTGAGTTAGTTACTTCAGTTCGTTATTTCTTTATTCTTCTATTAGTTTCGTCAATTCTGTTGATTCAGATATATTTCATTCAGATCTTTAGAGATTATATTTTCGTCCATATTTACACTTGAGGCTTTGTTCAATATTTTATCTCAGTTGTTTTCGTATATCAGTTGTATATCCTTTGTATTTCTATATCTGTACTGGGCAATTGGCTCTTGTTGTGTTTTTCTTCCGACAGGTTTGCAGGGGTGATTCAAGGCTAGTGTGATGAGAGAGTTGTCTTTGACCATCTAGGTTGTTTCGAATTTTGCTTTTGGTTATTTTGACTCTATTTGGAGAATTGTATTTAGTACTTCATTGATGGATATCACTATTAATATTTTGAAGTTATTAGTGCTATGTTTACTTATTTTGAGGTTTGTTGTGATTTGCACGCGACCTCCCTTTCCTTTTCGGGAAGGGGTGTTACAGACTGGTCAAGGACATGACGAGTTTATTTTTTTTGAGATGCTACATATTAGTTATGATGGAGACTTAATATGTGAGCTCTCGCCCTTGATATCATTTATTTCCTGTCAGTCGCACGCCAAGGCACCTGTACGAGAAAATCTAGAGATTATTGATTTGAGATGAGTAAGTACCTTTATAACCCAAGTGTCTGAGCGGGAGATGTTAGTAATTGAACCGGGTTGGACCCGTGGATGATTAACATCCACTTGGGTATGGGTATTGGATAACCCAATAAGGATTGGAAGAGTCCCATATCACTTGGAAGTATTTTAAATAATACTCCCTCCATCCCATGATAAAAGTCCTGGTGGATTTTTCACGCATATTAAGAAGATGAATAAAATGACAAAATTATCCATAATAATGTCATTAAATATGGAGAGAGAATTAGAATAAGAAAAGTATGAGATATTTAATGCTACGGGCATAATAGGAAAAAATGTGTAAAAGTTTGGTTATTAAAAGAAAGTGGACATTTAATATGGGACAACCCCAAAATAGTAATAATGACTTTTATCCTGGGACGGAGGGAGTATGTGATATGGTTAGGACTCTGTATGAGATAACTCTCCTGATTTAGTTAGTTGTAGACTTATCCCTTACGTATTGGGTTTTACGTTAATTAAATAATGAAGCTTACTGTGTGTAGGGCATAGGAAAAATAACATATTATTTTTCCTATACAGTTTCTCTCTAAATACTCTCTTAGTATTTTCAAGCTTCCATCAATAGGCTTGGGTGTACTTGGTGTGAACACTTAAATAGTTTGTTCGCATTGATTGCTTGTAACAACTATATATTGACAAGAAGTAAGAAGGATCATAGTAGCTGTGTTCGTGGTGTTGCTTGTAGATTTGGCATTCGGTTCAACTGCTTCCGCTACGTGAATACTTACTGATTCACAGAGGCGAAGCCATGTAATAAATGTGGGGTCAATTGACCCCACTCAAATTTTGGTACCACGTAAAAAATTTTTTGAGACAAAGCAGTTAGCCTTTTTTTGGCACAATTTTGACCCCACACATAATAGTTAAATTTTTTTAATATTATACAAAGCAGTCAACAACTCAACATGACAACACCTACCGCCTAAAAGAGAGAGAGAACTTTAGTGACTTTAGTCTGATAGTGATAGACAGACAGAGCAAACCGGCATTAACAGAGAGAGAGAACTTTAGGCTGCGATTGACGAAGACCGGAAGTCTGGAAGTGGAAGACGAAGAGACGAAGAGACGAAGACCCGTGCCGCCGTGTGGACTGCGGACTGTCTTGCAAGAAAGCTCATAGGTACTAAGACACATATTGTATTTCCTTTAGTATATCGGCTTCTAAAGTTGGCATTAATCTTACATGTTGCGACTGCTACTGTTGAAAGAGCTTTTTCTGCGATGAAGATAATTAAGAGTAGGTTGCGCAATTCTATGGCAGATCAACTGATGAATGATTGCTTGATTACATACATCGAGAAGGATGTATTTGATTGCATTGACAATGAAAGTATTATGCAACGATTTCAACGAATAAAAACACGTAGAGGGCAATTGTAATTATTATATTCTAATTCTACTAGTTATTTTTGTGGATAAGTTTGATGGATACAACAATGACATATTATATTTTTGTAGCTATATATTTGAGTCGTTTTTTATTATTATAATTATCAATTTTAATTTATTGTCTGATACTCTAATTATTGACCCCACTGTCAATCAATCCTGGCTTCGCCACTGCTGATTCATATGTAAGTATTATTTATGTGTTAGTTTCCACCTAATATTCTAACAAATTGCATTGCAGTTATAAGGTGATTTTAAAAAGTACGCATACTCATAATTGGATTCGGGCGGACATGACAACTATAAATACAACAATAAGCAATGGTTTAGAAAAGAACACAATAACATATGACACAAATAAACAATTTGTACTCCCGTTATTATTTTATAGTTGATTTCTTATCTCTCTTCGTGGTTTTTTTCTAATTGGGTTTCCACGTAAATTCTTGTGTCCATATTTTTATCTCTTACAATACTGAACAATCAACTATTCCAGCAACTGTTAGCGCAATTAAATTGAAAAAAACAATTAACATTTAAAAGTTTTTTTGAATCATTAAGTCAATATTATTTACATCTATTTTCTTTTTCTTTTGACAAAAATGATGACTTTAATCTTTGAAAATCCAGATCCATCAGCGAGTGTTTAAAATCCAAAACCCAACGGTCTGATTTTGATGAAAGGTAAATTATTGTTATATTTTGAGCACCTTATTTTAAAAAATTTAGTACATGATATTATTCAAAAATTCACTCCCCTGCCCTTGGCCCTTCCCCACAAAACTCCTATATATGTTTTGTTTAATTCTTCTAGTCAAGAAATGACACCAAACAGAATGACCACTCATCTCTCCCCCTTTTTCTTCGGGTGTCTCAAATTTCTAAGGAAAACTCTCCACCCCAATGCTTGACCCCCCAAAAATGGCCCCTATCCTCCTCTCCTAATGACTTATTTTCATCCAGGCTACTACAGCTTCTTACGGTTGGGGTCCTTCAATTTTCTGGAGGACCCTCCTCCATTCTTCGCAATCATCCTAATATCGCCCCCTCTACGTTCAACCTCTTTTCTTTCATGAATTTTCCCAGATCTACAGAAAATCGTATCATCATTTTTTCCAGGTCTTCTAGGCAATCCGAACACATGCTCTGGCCTCTCTGGGGCGACTAAAATGCAAAGAAACGACGAGGGGAAAATAAATATTTAAGTACGTTGAGATTATTTGGCACGATAATATATTAGTATTATCGGGATTTTTAGTTTACGAAAAGATAGGTACTGGGATTGTCGTGAACAATCCCGACAAAGTGTTGTATTAGAAAATACGTACCAAGAATTACTCTATATTTGTGTGGCAGCAAGTTTATAGAAAATGAGTTGCTTCCCATGTTTTTCTTCGAGTAAGAAAATAAAGTCTGACGAGAAATTGCCCGTTGCTCAAGCAACAGAAGCGAGAGCTGCATTGCTACCATCTGCGTCCCCGGGTACACACAAATTTCCTCCAATTTACATGTCTCGAAAATTTTACTTCCTATGTCCTACAAAACAGAGACTCATTTGAATTTTTCTTGATGAATTTGTAAAATTCTAAAATTTATAATTAATGTGATTTTTTTTAATTAATATTGGGTCAAAAGGAAATGAGACTCTTTTTGTTGTTAGATGAATGGAATATTCTTTAGCAGTTTTTGTTTGAATCTTTTGATGGCAGGTGAAGCAGCAAATTAAGACTATTTTCTGACTGATTATATGTTTATTTTTTGAGTACGGTTGCTATTATCAGGTGTCACCGACACTCAAGACTAAATTGTAAATTTAACCCTACTATTTATTATGTTTTTACAAATGTTTTCTAAACTTTTTTCTTAGCACAAGTCTCCCTCATAGATATATTAATTGCGCAAAATTGTTCTTTCAACCCCTTTTGTCAATAAAAAAAACCTGATTTTTTTTCAAATTAAAAGACAAAAATTGCTAAAATTATTCATGTCTAAAGGAAGGTTATTATAGTCATTATGATAATTAGACCTATTTAAGATACATTTGAAAGTAACAAAATTCGCATTTACGATCGAGATGGGACAAATGTGAGCTAAGAGGTCTCAAATTAGGGTATTAACTCATCTTAATCAAACCATGAGTTTTAAATTAAAGTTAAAATTCATCTCAATCAAATCCAAATCATATTTTGTGAAATTAAAGTTACAAATATTTGTTATGGTTTAAATTAGTGCTGCAAATGGAACGCATAATACGAAATCAAATTTGTTGTCTCATTCTCTACCTCATCTAGCATCTAGCGTGACATCCCATGCACTGACGTCATATAATCTATATTCACATACAAAATTAATTCCAAATAAAAAAAGGTTAATAGCATATCCGACTTTTGAAGTATAAACAGTTACAATTGGACCACAAAGTTTTAACTCGCTCCCTAAAGTAAGTCTAAGTAAGCAAAATGAAACCTAAATAATAATTAATTCAATTTAGAATATTGATAAGTGAGAAATATTTGAATAATATTTAAATATCTTTATATAGTTAAACTTTGTAATATTCACTCGAACATTATTTATATTCACGTAGCCATAGCTCGTGATCATTTTGAGTTTTCTTTTTTGGGTCAAATTTTTCCTCAAGGTCGGTATCGGTTTATTTATTGGTACTTGAGTGGGTATCGAGATGATTAAAACTTGATCTTCCCAATTGTAAGTGTATACTTTGTGGTCAAATATACTATTAACCCTTTGGTAAAAAATTAAAGAATGGGATAGCCGATGAGACATCAATTGCCATAGATAATTTGCACTCATAACTATACGTGTATATGTAATTTATGTTTTTATGAAACTAATTCAATTAGCAGGAACAAATAAAAACACAATTAAGGGAGGGAGGGAGGGAGGGAGGGAGAGAAAGGGAGGGAGGGAGGGAGGGTGAGTGGCTGGGTGGGTGGGCTGGGGGCTGGGGCTGGGGGCTGGGGGAGGAGAAAACCTGCAAATTTTCATGTCGTCTTTATTTTTCTCCTTAATAATTTGGGTTTTTCTTGTGCAGGGCATGAAAAACAAACACCATCTAATCAAGTGAAAAATAAAGAAGATTCAACATCCGAGGTCGGAAATATTGCAGCACAAACTTTCACTTTTCGAGAGTTGGCCACTGCAACGAAGAATTTTAGACAAGAATGTCTATTAGGTGATGGTGGATTTGGGAGAGTTTATAAGGGGACAATTCAGTCTAGTGGCCAGGTTATATTAATGACTTATTTTGAGAATTAATATTTCCAGAAGAAAAATTGAGAGAATAATAATTCCCTCTATTTTTTCCCATTGGAAATTTTACTCTATATTACAATGTGCTTATTCGTTTATCGGTATTTTGAAGTTTGGGAGTTCCAAACGCACTTGAAAATCTTGTTTGTCTAATTACAACTTATTTCAAATACAACTTATTTAACTCACAAATCGCAGCGTTTGGAACCCAAACACATCATTGATGCGATGCGTTTGGACCTCCAAACGCTAACGCTCTTAATGTACCAAATGCTAGTAACCATACAAGCCCAATATCTATTTGAATTTGTGGTACTAAGGTTTGAGTTTTTGGGAAATTTTTGAATAGATTGTGGCTGTGAAGCAACTGGACAGAAATGGAATGCAAGGAAACAAGGAGTTTCTTGTTGAAGTCTTGATGTTGAGTCTTCTCAAACACCATAATTTGCTCAATCTTATTGGATATTGTGCTGATGGAGATCAAAGACTTTTGGTATATGAGTACATGCCATTGGGTTCCCTTGAAACTCATCTGCATGGTATTCCAGTTCACCCTTTCTTTAAAAATATACATGTATATATACATTAACTAATTAAAAGGTTTCTAAGATTGACTTTAGATAATCTAAGTTCACTTCAAATACGAATTAGTTTTAATATTTACATTACAATCCAAATGTACGGATGTAAAAGACGTGCAAAAATATGAAGCAAAAATGTAAATTTTTACCTAGTTTAAGATTGTGAAGCACTATAATTATAATAGTGTAAAATAAGTATATGTTTTTATAACTCAGATTTGAATTTTTTTTCTTCTAATTTTTATAGTCATTAATGCACATCACTAAATTACATGAAAATTTACGGGGGCAAATATCGTCGGAGTAAAATTGATATTGCCAGAGTATTAAGTATCCATTGAAGTGTAATGAGTCGATAGAACAATTGAAAAAGTGTAGCTAAATGCATATATGTTCTAGCAACATCGTTATTGCTATAGCAATATCAACAATCAAAAAAATTACATTTTCTCATATCTTTGCAATCCATATGGTTAGATTGTTAAGTGAACATCAAAACTAGTTTGTATTTGATGTGAACGTATAAATTATCTAAGGTCAATCTTAGAAACATTTTACCTATATACATTTCCCTTCTGCATATTCTCAATTCTACTTTGAATCATAAGCTTAAAACTGCAGACAACTCGGCAGATAAAAAGCCGCTAGATTGGGTAACAAGGATGAAAATAGCTTCAGGTGCTGCTCAAGGTCTGGAGTACTTACATGAGAAGGCCAACCCCCCCGTTATATACCGTGATTTGAAATCCTCAAACATCTTGTTGGAGGAAGATTTTCACCCAAGGCTCGCTGATTTCGGGCTTGCCAAGCTTTCGCAGTCCGGGAATAAGTCTAGTGTTCCTCCCAGGGTGATTGGAACCTATGGTTATTGTGCTCCAGAGTATGCAAGAACTGGTGAGCTCACATTGAAATCGGATATATATAGTTTTGGAGTTGTTTTATTAGAGCTCATTACAGGCCGTCGAGCTGTGGACCCTAATCGACCAGCAGACCAGCAAAATCTTGTTACATGGGTATATATCTGATCATTCTAGTTTCTCTAATTCTCTTCTTGTTTGAACATGAAAAGTAAATACTAATCTTATTTTTTTTCTGATTTTTGAACAAAAAAAATAAAAAATTGTTTGCGTCTTTGTTACATGGACAAGGATTGAGTGTCCAATTGGACACGATATTTTAAAAAGTCTAACACGAGTACTCCTCAATTTACCAAATTTTTTACATTAAAATTAAGTATCAGTACCTATATCCTTATCGTAGTGTCCAGTCTTGGATATGAGCACTTTAGGGCAAAGTGAAGAGTTCATGTAACAGAAGTTTGCATAATGTTTTTTTACATTTCATTTGAAAATTTGAATACAGAACATTCTCACATTCCCAATGGGAATGTTATGAATCCATAACATTCTCATTTGAGAAATTTATTTCAGAACATTCCCATATGGAAATGGGAATATTCTGAATTCATAACATTTCCATTTTAGAAATTTATTTCAGAACATACTAGTTGAAACTTTTAGCTAATTGTTGTTCGTTTGGTGTTTTATTCTAGAAGATTTGTTATTTATGAATAATGTGCTTGTCAGGCACAACCCATTTTCAAGGATCCAAAAAGATATCCCGAGATGGCAGATCCACTTCTGAACAGGGAATTTTCTGTGAAAAGTTTAAATCAAGCAGTTGCGGTTGCAGCTATGTGCCTTGAAGGGGAACCAACAGTCCGACCCTTCATCACAGATGTTGTTGAAGCGCTTGGTTTCCTTGAACTTGATCCCAAAGATGTAACCAATATTTCTACTTCTAATCCTCAGGCTCCAACTCCAGCTGAACCATCACATATAGAAATTCCTAATGATGCTCATGATAACAAAGATGTGGATGAAATTTTCGATCACCAAAGTGAGGACAGTTCATTGGATCATGAGGAGGAGGAGGAGGATGGTCGGATTGAAAATCACCAGAGTGATAGAGAAGAAGATCAAGTTGATCATGAAGATAGAAATGATGATGATAATTTGTTGGATGAAGATGGTGGAGAAGATGATGAGGATGAAGATGAGGATGATGATAATGATAATGATAATGATGATGAAGTTCCACTGGAAAGCCAGACAAAATCCATAAAATCGCGGTCCAAAAAAAGCAAGGTGGATTTATCAGACGACGAAAGTATGTATTCATCAAGTTCAAGAAGCAGCAGTAGCAGCATCAATGATAAATGAGGAGACACAAGCACCAAAGAGGGATTCAAATTTCAGGCACTTCACTTGGACAATACTATAGAAACAAGTTGCATTTGTATAGCTGATAGTTACAATTATATAATACTTGTATAACACAACCATTTAAAAATGATACTATCTGCTATATGGATGCAACTCGTATCTATAGTCTGCCAAAATAGACTGCTCATTTCGAACTGCTTGGAATCAGGA
Source organism: Panax japonicus (assembly GCA_020205505.1). Classification (NCBI taxonomy): domain Eukaryota; kingdom Viridiplantae; phylum Streptophyta; class Magnoliopsida; order Apiales; family Araliaceae; genus Panax; species Panax japonicus. Next base: position 12,830,800 of record CM035111.1, read on the forward strand.
TCCCAAAAAGGGGTGGGCCCACCGCGAAAACAAAGAGTTAACTCCAAAGAACATCTTGCAAGTAATGTCGACTCAAAGAATCCTCGGATGAGATTATGAGAACACTTTTGGTTTGACTTGGAGAAGTAAAAACTAAGTGTAATCACCAACTACTTTTGAATTGAATCTTGAAGCGTAAGATGAGCAAGATGAGTTCAGGAGATTCAAAGCGCCACAGTGTTGGTTCCAGCTCAAGTCATGTCTCTTTATTAGCTGTGAAAATCACGGCAAATATTGCAGTCCTAAACTCCTAATAGATATATTTTGGATTGGTGTTAATTTGAAAAGACACAGAATGTCTTTCAAAATGCTGCTATAATTTGTAATGCTTATGTTTTTCTCTGTTTTGAATCTAGTGTTATATGTATGTTTTCAAGAAAATGGCCTTGCTGATTCAAGTTTTTCTTTTGTTTAGGTAATACAGGATTTTCAAATTTCACTGATCAGGTAATTTGGAACATATACAACCACCAAGAAACATAGGATATATGGAACAAAGCTATTTGATTTAATTTTTAGTGAGATTTGAACTTTTGAAACCATACAATAATACAATATATAATTTTAGAGACCACAAGTTTTATGCTCATCTATTTTGTAAAAAGAGTCTCATTTATTTTTTTTGTTTCACAAAAAGAGTTCTTACGGACAACGTACTTAAGTTTGCTATCATAATTTACATATCATATTACCAGTACTAACAAATTATCATTTTTAGGCAGTCAGCAAACGGAACTCTTTTTCTGAATGAATGGTTTTCGTAGTCAAGTAAGTCTAAGGAAGGCCTTGCTGCACCCTGCACTGTGATTCTATGCATATTTGCTAACTACTGCATAATGCGGTTGGATCAAATAAGTGGGAACAAGAGGGTTATAGGGAACTCTTATTGCATCGCCTGGGTACTATAGTTGTAACACTCCATTTCCGAATAGAAAGAGAGGTTATGCAAAAAACACAATATAATTGATGAATTTATAATAAAACTCTAAACCACAAAAGAATTGTCTCATAACTATTAAATGTCATAAGACAATCCATAATAAACGCCAAACCGACTCAAACCACAATATAAGATAATTATTACAACTCCAAACAAACTAATGTGTCACTACCTAAACAGAATATATTTAAACCATTAAGAAAGAATGGAACTCTCATCACACTTGTCGTTGATCCCCCTGATTACCTGTTGGAAGAAAAACACACATAAGCCAAATTCCCAGTACGAATATAGAGTACAAGAATAATGAAACAAAATAACTAACCCAATTAAATGAATGAAACTGAAATGAATAAAACTAACACAATAAAATAATAGGTTGAATCAAATGGTTGGGTGTTATTTCATACCGAACTCAAAACAAAACAAAAATATACCTTGGCACAAATGCAAGTTACACATTGACAAAATGCATGTAAAATCAGAAGTTGTTTAACACAAACATCACCCATTCGTAGAACAGAACATAACAGAAAACTAGGGTCGATCCATACACCTCCCACAACAAAAACACCAAATGACCAACTCCCACCAGAGCACAAAAACAGAGACGTCGTTGACTAATCACACCGCCACAGAAAGTGTCATGCATCGGTGCCAAGAGGACATGCATGTAATACCCCCACAGGTGGTTATAGTTCAGGTATACCCTACGACATAATCTAACAAAATATTATGTCACAACACATGCAAAATCGACTAAACTGCAACGATTAAGTCGTGCCAATGATTCTGGCATAAACCAATTAAGTTGCACCAATGGTGTGTAAGTGGGTTAAATGCAAAGTCGACCACTGAACTTTAGTAGTTTTTGGGTATTGAGTCCTTTTCTCCGTGTCAACGCAAACTGAGCCTCTTTCTATTAGAAAATTTGGACTTTGAACCCCCTCAGGCGTTACATGTGCGTTGACTTGATGATGTGTCACACGTGGCAGATCTAACGTGGACATTTTAAATTTGTAATTTTACACGTGGCAGATCTGACGTGGATTCATTCGAATTTTTTCCAAAAATTTGTCTCTCCACTGGTTCGAACTCACAACCTCAAGTTTAAAACGTTGGTCATATGACCACTAGAGCACCACAAGTCAACTATTAACTTCTTGCAAGGATTAATCTTTATATCAAAAGATTTCATTTTCCCTAAAAATTAAAATACAACACAGAACCTATTGCATAAGATGGATCCAGTCGTATATATACCCATGTTTTTACAAATACTTTTAAAGGCTTTAGCTTCGTTTATTTTATAAAATGATAATCTTTACTTAAAATTTTATTTTTCCTAATTATTTTGTAATATTAATTAAAAATATAATTACTTGATAATAAAAGTAAGGACATGTTAAAAATTTTATGGTATTTTATAGTAATATAAAAATAAAAGAGTATTTTTAACATTTTTCAAAAAAAAATGATGGATAATTTATGATTATGGACATAAATAAATATTTTTCAAGTAAATATTTTTATAAATAATTAATAACCACATACAATATTTTTTCAAATTAAATTTTTATCTAGAATAAATTTGAAATGTATTATTATTTTATAATTTATAATAATTTAAGATGTGTAAATAAAACACACGACTATCATTACAGAACAAGAGTTTTTTTTATATATAATAATTCTCCCATTACATTTTATAATGAAAATAATTTATATTCAGTCCAGTCCCCCCATTACCCACGCGGCCACGCCACGATTTTCTTCCTAAAAGTAACCACTAACAAAATACTACATGAAAACTAGAAACCAAAAAATAAAAATATATAAATAAATAAATAAAAAGAAAAGGAGAAAAACTAAAGAGTAAAGAAATACCTATCTATATACCTAACATAACAACCATGTTTATTTTTTAGAATTAAATTATTTGTTTAAATTTAACAATATTTTAAACTATTTAATTCTTTGAACAAGGATTTAGTAAGATTTTAATGTCGAAATAGAATATTTTTTTTCCTGATTCATTTGTTGTGCCACTAAGATCTTGATGGTGGAAATTGAGATCACCCACCCACCCCCTCATTAAAATTAGGAAAAAGTTGTGAAATGTAACAAAATTGTAGTAACAATGTAGCATTTTAATTTTTTTGGGGGAAATGAAGTGTTTTGATATAAAGATTAATCCTTGCAAGATATTAACAATTGACCCGTGGTGCTCCAGTAGTCATATAACTAAAGTTTCAAACTTGAGGTCGTGAGTTCAAGCTAGTGGAGAGACAAATTTTTGGAAAAAGTTCAAATTCATATATTTTAAAATTCATTATTTTTTTATTCTATTTATAATTATAATTATAATTAGAGCATTCATTTTAAAATTAAAATTTAGAATTTGAAAAATGATGAAAAGTTATTTGAATTGTAATTTAGATTATTGATTATTGTATTTATTAAAAATAAATAAATTAACATTCATTCATTAATACTATACTTTAAAACATTCTATTTTTTTACTTATTCTAACTATAGTTGTAATTAAAGTATTCATTTTAAAATTTAATATTTCAAAAATGATAAAAACTTACTCGAATTATAATTTAAAACATTAATCATTATATTTATTAAAAATAATAAAATTAGCATTCATTTATTAATAAAATTTATTTTAAAATTCATTATTTTTTATTCTGATTATAGACTTATAGTTACAATTACACAACTTTTATCTTTTGTTATAAACCCAAAAAGATATCTAGATCTAGACGGAGTTTTTTGACTTATAAGTCATTATTAAATTTTTTTTTATGCTTCACGTGCTATATTTTTTATGTACTAGATAAATTTTACTACCATATATATATATATATATATATATATATATATATATATATATAAATGTTTCTCTTTACAAAAAAAGTATTTCTAATATTTTTAAATTTATTCTACTGATATGTATATGTATATGTATATATATATAGAGCAAGGATCAAGTGCATACCCCTTATCTTACTCACCCGTGCTCACTCCCCTTTAGGCGACGGTTTCGGTCATACAACCGTCGTCTATACTTTTAGTGACGGACAACATATAGCGTCGCTAAAAGTATAGACGACGGTTGTATGACCGAAACCGTTGCCTAAAGGGGGTGAGTACGGGTGAGTAAGATAAGGGGTATGCACTTGATCCGGACCGTATATATATATATATATATATATATATATATATATATATATATATATATATATATATATATATATATATTATAAGTTGGTCAAACTAAGTTATAAGTCATTTGTTATTATTTAGTGTTTGACCATAACTTAAATTTTAACTTTTTTTGACTTATAATTCATTATTAAATCTTTTCATGCTTCATGCTATAATTTTTATGTATTAGATAAATTTTACTACCAGAAGCATGACTTTTAAGTAGCAATATTTCCTTAAAGAACATTACTATATAAGACCTCCGTGTTTTTTCCTTTATCTCTCCTCGATTGGTTTCTGTTTCACGACTGAGAGCAAAATAGAAGCCCTACAAAGTTCCTTCGATAATCCAGAGTTCCTTCGATTGGTTCCTTCGATTGGTTTTTGTTTCACGAGTCAGATTCACCCAGAGTTCCTTCGATAATCCTGAGCTTCAGAACTATAATCGAAGCCCTACAAATCTCGGCGTGCCCTAGAATCGGAAGCAAGCAGTTTGATCCTCCTCAATCCCTCACTTTGATTTTGTTGGTTCCACACTTCGATTCGGTAAGGGCTTCGATTCGGATGACTTCTTTTCCTTTTCTGATTTGAAAATTATATATTTCATCTTTGTTTGGAGTTTAGGAAGGGGTTTTGTTACATCTCTGTTTCTAAACTTCTAAAATGGCTGGTTTCTTTTTTTTTTTTTGTTCTTTTTTGTTTCTTATTTTTTTGTTCTTTTTTTGTTCATGTGATTAATGATGAGTGAAAATTGGTAAGTATCTCTTAATTTTTTTAGCAGGACAACACTTTTGATGGTAGGATATTGGGAAATCATGTTTTTCATCTCTTTAGTTGATGTTGCTGTTATTGAAAGGAGTTATAGTGTACATGGTGGCTTCTGATTATGATTTAAAACTGACTTGGCTCGAGTGACTATTTTCAACTGTGCTGGTATCTGTAACATTCTAGAATTTTAAATTATAATATTAAATATTTATTAATTTATATAAATATTTAATGGATAGGTTTATTGTTGGATAAATAATTGTTCAATTTGAGTTGATGTGATATAGTTAATTATTTGTTGATTAAATATTAAATATTAAATATTAAATATTTATTGACTTATATAAATATTTAGTGGATATGTTTATTATTGAACAAATAATTGTTCAATTTGAGTTTATGTGGTTTAGTTATTTATTTGTTGAATAAATAATTAAGGAGCTAAGAAAATTAATTGTTATGAGGTTATATACTAATTTAATTTAATAATTAAGTTAGAGAGCTAATAATGATTAAATGAATTATAATATTTTGATTAAAATTTGTAATTTAAAATAAGTTGTTAGTTGGTTAAATAAATTTATAATTATAAAGAAAAGTATAATTGTGTGGGAATGATTTGTGTGTTAAATCAATTTAATAAATTAGTATTTGAATTGATTAAATTGATTATTTAATTTATTTGAAGTGTGACAAATAACTTTGCTATAAAGGAGTTAGTAAAATAAATTAAAAGAGTTAATTTAGTTTTGCCAAACATGTCTTATTGCATATTAAGTTTTTAATCTAATGATGTTTTATCAAACAAGGTATAAGGATTAATCCATTTGTTTTAATTAAGTTTACCAAACAAGGTGTAAGGATTAAATAGTTATTTTATTAAGCCTAGCCAAACAAGCCTTATGGCTTTTGATTTTCAAATTTTTATAACTGATGTCAGTTAAAGTTAAAATTATATTAATATTTAATACCTATATTATTATACGTTATATTGTTAGTACGTAGTTAGACTTAGGAAGAAAGAACTCAGTAAAGAAGAAGACGAATACAGAGAAATTGAGAAAAACATTAGAGAGAATGTGATTGTTTTCTAACAGGTTTTTGAGAAAGGAATTTGGGAAAAGAATAGCCATCATCTTCCTAATCAAAGGTAGGAGCTTAATCTCTTCTTTAAAAGTTTAGACTTCTTCTCCAAAAAGTTCTTTGTGAAATTTTTATAAAAGATAAATTGGTGGTGTTTATAGTTATATGATAAATTATTGATTATAAGATGATTTCATGAGTTTATATACGATTATAGAAAAACTAGTTCATGTATGTATGGGTTTTGTGGAAGAAAATATATTACAGTGAATTCATATGAAAATATATATGAATATGGCTTAGTTTAAAGTAGAAATTAAGGTTTAATTAGTTGTTAAACTGATAAATTGATTATTGAATTTGATAGAGTATGTATAATCATAACTATGGTGTTTTGAAATTACTGTTTTGATTGAAAAACAAAATCACAGTGTTGATTTCCATTAAAAATGTCAAAAATAGAGTTTTTGCCAAAAACATTGAAATTGGATGTTGTAAATTTGATGTTTATGTTATTTTATGGGTAGAAACATGTTAGAAGTCTTCACAATATGTTTACATGAAGTCTATGTATAAATTACATGTTAATTAGTCTATTAGATTGGAGCTTGTAGGCCAATTTGGCTTTTGTTCATGCTGTTGCCGAGCTTGGTCGCAGAGTTCTGGACTCTGGCACAACAGCGCGGCCCGACAGTTCAATTTTTGCACCGCAGCGCCAATCAATGGCCTGCGACTCGCACCGCAGCGTCAACTCTAAGCCGCAGCGCGAACCACAGTGTAAACTGTGGCGCCGCAGCGCGAGTTAGCAGAATGGTCTGACAATTTTAGTTTGTTATACAAATTTTGAAAAATAATGTTATGTGTTAGTAATAGGAATGTTAAATGATGATTTCAGTAGTATTAAAATATGAATGAGCATGTTATCAAGCGTTAACTAGTATTAACATAGTTTGATTATGTGAATGGGTGATTTAACCTACATGAAGTATATATTTGTTTATATAGATATAAAATGTTGGTAATAACTAATTATGTCATGATGACATAGGTATAGGGTATTGATTCAAGTTGTAAGGTTTAGCTTGTGCAAAAGGCAAGTTCTCTAACTCAAAACTTCATTGTGCGAGTTTAATTTCATTAGTACGTTATTGTTTTCAAATTCAATTACAATTATTGTAAATTGCTAGCTCTACACTTTTGTAGAGCTAGATTGCCTATTATTGAATAAGTTATTGTATCTAGTTTCTCATAACGATACAAATATCCCAAATCTTATAGTTTAATATTGAGCAAGTTTCTCTAATATGCAACTTATTATTTAGAATGCGAGTCGCTTTATTTCAATATTCTAGTATTAAACAACTTATAGTTCAAATTACTACTCACTATGCATGCTTAGTATTCAATTTTCAATACCCGTGATTTAATATTGTTCAAGCCAATTTATGTTATGATTATTCAAAGTGTATGCTATTAGATTATTCCTAAAGCATGGTACTAATTTATAAATATCAATTCAGTTATGATTATTCCATAGCATACAGTTGTGTCTTTTGTAATCAACTAATCCTTAGTTGATTACTGTTGAATTCTAAATTACCCTGTAGTATATCCAAACCAAACTTACTTTGGTGCGGACTTGTATTCTAAATACTGAGATGAACAACTCTTTTAATAGAGGTTTACGCTTAGTGTTGAAATGGTTATGCACAATACATTGTACGAATAGGTTGATCCCCCTAAGTACGTGGAGTCCTTATAGTCTTATGACTGTTAAAGTTAAAGTTGAAAGATTACTTATAACTGTGGACATGATTCATGGTCATTAGACTCTCAGTGAATGTTATAATTTTCAGAAAGTTAATAGAACACATTGTTCAGTTCTATTGAGCATAGTATTGGCAATTGATGTAAAAGTTTAAAGATTTATTTGTTGTTATTCCAAGTGGGTCTTGTTTGCTCACTCTTGCCTGTAAAATTTCTTATAGCTAAAGATGAAAAGGGTGACGTACCTAGCACCAGTAAGGGAAAAGGAAAGATGAACAAATAATGAAGACTTGTAATAGTTGTGATAATTTTATTATCAGACTTTGGTTTAAAGATTGTAATGAAGTTTATTTAATTTTCCACATTTGAATGTTTGTAATTAAATGTTAGATAACCTGGGAGATTTTTATTTAAGTTTAATCCTGTATGGGCAGGTTTTATTATTCAATTTTATTATAATTGGGTAGTTAGAAATGAATGTTTTTATTAAGTGAACACCGAATCTTACGGAAATGAAGTACCTGGATTTGGGGTTGTCACAATATCTTGAATTATTGTACAGAACTAAGTTGTCAGTAAAATTTGAATACATATAAACCTGTTATTTAGGCGACACACTCTGTTGCGTGAAGGTGTTCTTTAATCCAACTGTAATATGCCTGAGAAAAGCAAAAGGTTATAATGTGATACGTTGAATTGGTGATGAAGTATAGAGCTGCCTTTAATGTACAATCAAGTATATGGAAAAGTTAGTTCTATGTAGTTTGATTCAAAATATTGGATAAATTTTCATGAGTTAGTACAAGTGATATGTTGTACTAACTCATGAAAATTTTCACTAAAGCAAAGTACTTAACGATTTAATGCTTTGATATGTTGTTATCTTTTCCTTATGTGCTGCTCAAGTGGTTGTTATCGGCATTACTTAGTTTTTTATTGTTGTGTATCGTCACATCGTTCTCGTAGATGAAATTACTTTCTTTGGATATTCTTTTTTTTTCACTCTGCTAATATTTCTATTATTTTCTTTGTTTCCAAATTTTCTCACTTGGATGCTTACTTGTTTCAGTTTTTGATTTTGACTAATTCGACACGTAAAAAGTGAATGAAGAAAGCCATTGTATAAACGGATACTTGGCTTCTACTTGCTTGTTACCTAAACACGTATTTAGATGAGCTCATATTCGGTATTCAAATTCAATATTGGTGGCTTTACTTTTAGTGTATATTTTATATTTAGTGGAAGTATGCATGTATTTATATTTAGTGGAAGTATCCAAGAAATGTAGAAATTTTCTTGGCTGTCTATGAAACTTAATATTTTGCTTCTTTGTTGAAAAAAATAGGTGACTTTAGCCTTATTCGTTTGCTTTCTTTTATAATGACAATATCCTTGTTTGGTTTGTTGCAGTACACCAACTGAAGTAAGCTAATCCTTTTCTGATGTTGAAGATGCTTGACCTATGACACATAGAAGTAGAGTAGAAGTAGAAGTAGTTAAGCTGACCATGGCACGTCGACTTTCTTTGGCAGCGTAGTTGCACAGATAACCTGCATACCACAAAGCTATCATTCAAGAATCTAGTTGCATGCCCATTCATTCCAGCTTCATGCTCTGTTATTTGTTGCCTTAGAAAATTAATATTTTTGAATGAAAAGGCTCATCAGTCTGTAATTTTTGTTTGTTGAAATTCCTAAGCATCTTTTCTAGTTCATGGTAATACGAGTACAGTAAGCTACTAATGAGTGAGTTCTATACACATGAATTGAGTGCGTTTGATCTTAATCTTTTGGATGTTTTTAAGTGTTTGTATCTATTCATGTATGTTTTACGTTATTTTGTAGGAAGTGGGACAAAAGTTACTTGGATCAACGTTTGGGGTGGCTAGATTCGCGTTTTCGGCTTGCCATTTACATAGCAGTCACTTCAGAGATAATTTGAGTATTGTTCCGGACCTTATTTCGAAAAATATTAAAGAATAAAAGTTGTAGATCTATGTCTCCTCTTTCCGGAACATCTTGAATCATCAAAATCGGAGTTTGGACGAAGACGTTATGACTATTTTCCCAAAGGACGTTGGAGTAGAAAATTTCCAGAAATGAGGCCAGCGCCGGGGCGCCCAAACAAGGCTTATTCCCAGCGCCGGGGCGCTAGGAGGCAGTGTGCCAGTGCCGTGCCTAGCGCCGGGGCCCTGGGGAAGAGATTGGTGAGGCTTGGACGCATTTTAGGTCGAATTTTGACACTCTTCTGACTCCAAATTGGATTATGTTTGTTCCTAAGCTAAAAATTGGACTTGTAACCTATAAATGTAAAACCCCGAAATTTTTTAAATAAAAAGGAATTTCCTTTATTTATTTTAAATAGTAAGGGTGAATTTGATTAATGTGGTTAGTTATGGGTAAAATGCGCAAATATTTTAAATAAGCAGGTGGTTATAAAATATTCATTGTTGTCGGGGAATATTCATTTGGTCGTGGAATATTCTTGCTGTCGGGGAATATTCGTACGAAGGTGCAGTCTTTTGTGGGCCCCATAACGGAAAGCGATTGGATGAAGAAAACGACAAAAATAAGTTGTTTATAAATAACGGCGTAGTTGTTACCGTTAATACTGTTGGAATACCCGGTGGTTAAAACACAGTAATACGCGTTGTTGCACAATAGCACACGGTATTGCACCAATTATTGATTCTTACGTAAGAAGGCACTACTCAATAATTGTTACAGTAATTACTGTTCAGTATTTTATTTTATTGATTCAATAATTGCTGCATTGATATTTTATATTACCGTTGTTTCAATTATTGTCACTACACAATATTTTTCATTATCGAAGCAATAATTCATATTATCTGAATAATATTATTAGATAACATTATTGGCAATGTCTAGAAAGTTCTGTATAAGGAGAGGTTTGGTCACCTAATTGCGCGCCAGTAAGGAGAAATTCTTATTGGAAAGCCCCCTCTATCCTGGGAACGGCCTGGTTGTCAGTATTGTGATTCTGTAATATTATTTGTGAATAATTAATTATTTATTTATATGATAAGGAAAATATTGATTTTATATGGATATAGATTGAGAAATTTTTTTATGTGATAATTGTTGAAAATTAATATTTTATCTTTTTCTGATAAAATAATTTATTTAAATATATTATTATATTTTAATAATATAATAATGATGATATTTTTACGATGAATTTGGGATATATGAGTATATGTGGAGGAGGAGTATTTTTGCTATCAAAAATATTTAAAACATGTTTTGTGTGTCGGTGGACCCCATTTCTTGATTGAAATTTGATTATAGCTTGTAAAATCGCCCGTTTGTGGATTTCGGTCAATTTCTGTTTGGAATTTGAAAAAACTTCCTTCTGTAAAGTTGTAGATAATGGAATTTCCTATAAAAATTTGCGCGATTCGAATTTTCTGGCAAAAGGACTATTTATTATGAATTATTGAAGTTCCGGAGTTCCGAAATAATTGGTTTTTGGAAGTTTAAATTATTTTATAAAAGAAAAACATTTTTTTTTATTTTTTCTAGAAGGGAGCATGTGGGAAATGCTAGGAATTGAGTACGTAGAAGATTATATATATATATATATATATATATTAATATTATATTAAATTTTCTGCTTTGATGTTCTAAGCAATTTCCTATAAATAGGGTGCTTAGGTTAGAATTGAAAATCACACCAGAAACTGAAGTTTTCTCTCTCTATATTATTCAGCGTATTCTTGTGAGTATTTTGAGTATACTTTGAGTATTGCTATACGGTGCAAGTTTAAATCATAGCCTATATCCGGTGTTTCAACTAGAAGTACTGTCTTTCGAGGTAAGGGATGTTATTTTCTTTTAAAATGATATTATTTTTTCAATATCATTATGTTGAAATGTTGGTTGGAAATTTTTATCAAATTTAGAACTTTTTCATGTCGGGGTTACTATTCATGAGTTACTATTCACGAGTTACTATTCATGAGTTACTATTCACTAGTACTATTCACGAAGCGTGATGATGTTTTTTTGTGAAATTTTTATCTTTTGGTGTCGGAGTTACTATTCACGTATACGGCACTATTCACGAATACGACACTATTCACCAAAAAATGAAATTTCTTCTTTTTGTCCAAAATATCTATTCTGGATACTAGCTTTGATTGTATCCATGTTTTGATCATTCTTGAATTTTACTTCAGTATGATTATTTATGATGTATTTTTGAACTCAGATTGTTTAAAGTACGAATCCTTAATACTTGTTATTTTGTTTCACTAGATTCGTTTCCTTTAAAATATTTTTCATCATCCTCAGCCCTAAATGATGGTGTTACTGAATATCTTTGGCCTGTAGTGCAAAGATGGTTGATTTTATTATGAATATCTTTGGCCCGTAGTGCAAAGATGTACAGGTTTTGAGATGAACATGAACAATTGATGAATATCTTTGGCCTGTAGTGCAAAGATGAACAGGTGTTGAGATGAACATGACCGACTGATAAATATCGTTGGCCTGTAGTGCAAAGATGAATATTTGATTTGATTTGAGATATATATTGATTGATGTTACAGGGATAAAATATTGATGATGGACTTTTAAATTCATAGATGTTAGTAGATTTCATCCTCTACTTAACTCCTCTAATGAATTATTATTTCCGCTGCAGTTGTTGATCTAAAACTTGTTGTCTATTGTATTCTATCAGATTTTTCCCTGTTTAAGACTAAGGATAATTTGTTGTACATTATCTTAGTCATAATATTCTTTACTGGGCTAGTTGAGCTCACCCTTTTTCTTGTTGTTCTATTTTTCTTCTCAGGAGACGAGAATGTAGCGATTACGAGTCGGGGGATGTAATGATGGTTCTAGAGAGAGTTGTTTAGTAGTCCTCACCATTTTTGTAAAATAATGTATCAATAATTATGATGGGGATTTATTTGTATGTGGATATTGTCTAGATGACAATATCTGTATTTAAACTCACAGTTTGTATGTTGTAATGTAATAATAAAGTTGTAGTTATTTCTGTACCATGTAATTGACGACTCAGAATGGGTTGGATGGAATGGACCTATTTTGGGGGCGTCACAGTTGGTATCAGAGATTAGGGATATGATCTCTGGCGGAGATCGGGGAATAGAACTAGGAGGGGAGAGACGAGTAAATCCTTCGCTAGTGTGTCCTACCTAAGTTTATTTGTTAGTCAGTCATAATATAGGGGTATTATGTGATTTGTTAAATTATTTAAATAACCCTTGTTTTATGGCAGTATTTGAGAATGTCGACTGAGAATATTAACAGTGGAGTAAATGAGACCGTGGAGACGCATGTACTCACTAACGAGGAGAATGTGCAACAGGCTGGCAATGTTCCTCCTGTGAACAACGCCACTAAGCAGATGATGAACGAAGGGATGTTTAGGAGCTTTTTGCAGTTCATGCAAAACCAGATGAGGGAGACTCGTGTACAGAATACGGGTGGAAATGATAGCAACGCGCGGCTTGTCACAGCCAAGCAGTTCAAAGAGTTGGGACCACCAGAATTCTGGGGAAAGCCGGATCCGATCATGGCGGAAACGTGGGTCAAACAAATTACCAAGATATTCGATGTCTTGGGATGCACGGAGGAACAGAAGGTTCCATTCGCCACCTTTATGTTCCGTGGTGAGGCAGATTACTGGTGGAAATCTGTGAAGCGTACCCATCCAGCTGCACTCAGCATGTCTTGGGAAACGTTTCAGAAACTTTTCAATGAAAAATACTTTCCTGAAATTATTCGCAATATGAAGGAGGTAGAGTTTATTAGACTAGAACAGGACAACATGACGGTATCCCAGTATGAGGCAAAATTCGCAGAGTTATCCAGGTTTGCACCTCATTTGGTGGAGAATGAGGAACGTATGACGCGGATGTTTTTGAGAGGTTTGAAACCTGACATACGCCAGTATCTCATTTCTCATAAATTTCTCTCTATTCAGATGTTGTCAATAGGGATCAATTGTTAGAGCGAGATAACGAGTACGTTCAACCGAGGGACCATAACCAGGATCATACTGGTGACAACAGTCATCAGAACAACGATAACCTGCGAAGAAAGAAGAATACGGGCAAAGGTGGTAACCACTCTGGTGGTAATCACGACCATAAAAATAGAAGAAGCGAGTTGGGAGGAGATTTTAAAAAAAGGAGATTCAACAACGACCATGTGAAGACGTCAGCACCAGCAGCAACTGGTTCCAAGGGAGGAGAAAGACCACCGGTCGTATGTTACAAATGCGGGAAAGAGGGACATATCAGCCCAAACTGCCCACAACAGTTCAATGTATGCTATAATTATGGAAAGGAAGGACATATCGCTTGAGATTCTATAGTAGCGAAACCAATTCCAGCGGGGACGGTGATTCAAAAGGCTGTCCCAAAAAAGTCAAAGTCAACGGTTCCTGGAAGAGCGTTTGTCGTGACCGATCAAAATGCGAGGAACCCGAACGAAGTTAGCACGGGTTAGTTAATTATAAATTCTTGCGAAGTTTATACCTTACTAGATACCGGTTCTACCCATTCTTTTATCTCTCTTGCTTGCGCTCAACGTTTGAACTTGACTACGAAGAAATTAGACTTTGACCTATCTATGGAGACTCCGTTAGGAGAAACTTTCATTACATCCGTTGTTTAGAAATCTTGTTTGATTCAAGTTGGCACCATCACATTACCCGTTGATCTTATCTCTTTAAAGATACTTGCTTTTGGTGTGATTTTGGGGATTGATTGGTTAACTACTCATCATGCCAAAATTGATTGCTTTCGTAAGGTTGTTAGTTTTCAAATTCCTAAGCAACCTGTTATTTGAATTCAAGCAACCAAACCATTGAAGACAAACTCTTTCATATTAAATTATAATGCCATTTGTTTATTGAAAAACGAATGTCAAGCTTTCTTAGTCATGTTATGGACTTGAACAAAAATACGTCAGATTTGAATGATATTTCTGTTGTTAGTAAATTTCCTGATGTATTTCGTGAAGAATTTCTTGGCTTACTCCTAGAGCGTGATATTAAATTTTGTATCGACTTTGAATTCGGTACAAAACCCATTTATAAAATCTCATATCGAATGGCTCCTATTAAACTTCAGGAGTTAAAAACCCAACTATAGAAGTTGATACCCGAGCCTTTATCCGGTGACTTCCTTTGTGGAATACACAGAAGCCAGACTCTTCGTAGGGCACACAATATTCGTGCGATAGTAAACTGATAGGTGTCATTGTAACGTGCTATCCAAGGTTGGGATATGATTCACAGTTGAGAGCAACCTAAGTTAGTAATCGAAATACGTAGCTTTCTAGGCTTAGTTGGTTATTATCGGAGATTCGTTGAAGGATATTCTCGAATCGCTACTCCATTAACGCAGTTAACTCGTAGAGATACAAAATTCAAATGGAGCAAGGAATGTGGGAAGAGATTCGAAGAACTCAAGAGGAGACTCATTTCAGCACATGTTCTGACCATGCCATCCTGGAAAAGCTAACGTGGTAGCTGACGTGTTGAGTAGAAGATCGTATACAAGTACGAGTACGATATTGTCAAAGACTAATTTCGTATAATTTACAAATAATAGAGATGGAGATGAAAACTCTAGGTATCCACGTGATAATATACGAGTATAATCGACTTTAATCGATAAAGTTAAAGCTGTTCAAGCTACACACTGGAGCTGATGAATTTGAAGGAGGTACAAGAAGTTGTTATTTCAAAAGCAAGAATCGGTGAGGTGAGGAAAGCTCAAACCTTCGATTTATTAATCTATTTGAAATTCTCGATCGAATAGGAACTGTGGCCTATAGACTCGTTTTACCGCCAAGTATGACGCGTGTTCATAACATTTTTCACGTATCGATGTTACGTAAATATGTGGACGACCCGAACCACATTATTGAGTTAGAACCAGACGAAATAGCCGAAGACTTAACGTACGAGGAGGTACCTATCAAGATGTTGGATGGGAAGGAGCATGTCCTACGCACGAAGGTCATAACACAAGTTAAAGTTTTGTGGAGGAATCATGCTATAGAGGAAATGACCTTGGAGTTGGAAACGGAAATGAAAGCGAGGTATCTTTACCTTTTTGAAACACTAGTTACGTACGTCAATTTCGAGGACGAAATTTCATAAGGAGGGGAGGTTATAAGACCCCGAAAATTTTTAAATAAAAAAGAATTTCCTTTATTTATTTTAAATAGCAAGGGTGAATTTGATTAATGTGGTTAGTTATGGGTAAAATGCGCAAATATTTTAAATAAGCAGGTGGTTATAAAATATTCATTGTTGTCGGGGAATATTCGTTTGGTCGTGGAATATTCTTGCTGTCGGGGAATATTCGTACGACGACGCAGTCCTTTTGTGGGCCCCATAACGGAAAGCGATTGGATGAAGAAAACGACAAAAATAAGTTGTTTATAAATAACAGCGTAGTTGTTACCGTTAATACTGTTGGAATACCCGGTGGTTAAAACACAGTAATACGCGTTGTTGCACAGTAGGACACGGTATTGCACCAATTATTGATTCTTACGTAAGAAGGCACTACTCAATAATTGTTACAGTAATTACTGTTCAATATTTTATTTTATTGATTCAATAATTACTGCATTGATATTTTATATTACTGTTGTTTCAATAATTGTCACTACACAGTATTTTTCATTATCGAAGCAATAATTCATATTATCTGAATAATATTATTAGATAACATTATTGGCAATGTCTAGAAAGTTCTGTCTAAGGAGAGGTTTGGTCACCTAATTGCGCGCCAGTAAGTAGAAATTCTTATTGGAAAGCCCCCTCTATCCTGGGAACGGCCTGGTTGTCAGTATTGTGATTCTGTAATATTATTTGTGAATAATTAATTATTGATTTATATCATAAGGAAAATATTGATTTTATATGGATATAGATGGAGAAAATTTTTTATGTGATAATTGTTGAAAATTAATATTTTATCTTTTTCTGATAAAATAATTTATTTAAATATATTATTATATTTTAATAATATAATAATAATGATATTTTTACGATGAATGTGGGATATATGAGTATATGTGGAGGAGTATTTTTGTTATCAAAAATATTTAAAACATGTTTTGTGTGTCGGTGGACCCCATTTCTTGATTGAAATTTGATTATAGCTTGTAAAATCACCCGTTTGTGGATTTCGGTCAATTTCTGTTTGGAATTTGGAAAAACTTCCTTCTGCAAAGTTGTAAATAATGGAATTTCCTATAAAAACTCTCGAGATTCGAATTTTTTGGTAAAAGGACTATTTATTATGAATTATTGAAGTTCCGGAGTTCCGAAATAATTTGGTTTTGGAAGTTTAAATTATTTTATAAAAGAAAAACGTTTTTTTTATTTTTTCTAGAAGGGAGCATGTGGGAAATGCTAGGAATTGAGTACGTAGAAGATTATATATATATATATATATATATATATATATATATATTAATATTATATTAAATTTTCTGCTTTGGTGTTCTAAGCAATTTTCTATAAATAGGGTGCTTAGGTTAGAATTGAAAATCACACCAGAAACTGAAGTTTTTATTTTGAGTATACTTTGAGTATTGCTATACGGTGCAAGTTCAAATCATAGCCTATATCCGGTGTTTCAACTAGAATTACCGTCTTTCGAGGTAAGGGATGTTATTTTCTTCTAAAATGATATTATTTCTTCAATATCATTATGTTGAAATGTTGGTTGGAAATTTTTATCAAATGTGGAACTTTTTTATGTCGGGGTTACTATTCATGAGTTACTATTCACGAGTTACTATTCATGAGTTACTATTCACGAGTTACTATTCATGAGTTACTATTCATGAGTTACTATTCACGAGTACTATTCACGAAGCGTGATGATGTTTTTTGTGAAATTTCTATCTTTTGGTGTCGGAGTTACTATTCACGTATACGGCACTATTCACGAATACGACACTATTCACCAAAAAATGAAATTTCTTCTTTTTGTCCAAAATATCTATTCTGGATAGTAGCTTTGATTGTATCCATGTTTTGATCATTCTTGAATTTTACTTCAGTATGATTATTTATGAAGTATTTTTGAACTCAGATTGTTTAAAGTACGAATCCTTAATACTTGTTATTTTGTTTCACTGGATTCGTTTCCTTTAAAATATTTTTCATCATCCTCAGTCCTAAATGATGGTGTTACTGAATATCTTTGGCCTGTAGTGCAAAGATGGTTGATTTTATTATGAATATCTTTGGTCCGTAGTGCAAAGATGTACAAGTGTTGAGATGAACATGAACAATTGATGAATATCTTTGGCCCGTAGTGCAAAGATGAACAAGTGTTGAGATGAACATGACCGACTAATTAATATCGTTGGCCTGTAGTGCAAAGATGAATATTTGATTTGATTTGAGATATATATTGATTGATGTTACAGGGATAAAATATTGATGATGGACTTTTAAATTCATAGATGTTAGTAGATTTCATCCTCTACTTAACTCCTCTAATGAATTATTGTTTCCGCTGCAGTTGTTGATCTAAAACTTATTGTCTATTGTATTCTATCAGATTTTTCCCTGTTGAAGACTAAGGATAATTTGTTGTACATTATCTTAGTCATAATATTCTTTACTGGGCTAGTTGAGCTCACCCTTTTTCTTGTTGTTCTATTTTTCTTCTCAGGAGACGAGAATGTAGCGAGTACGAGTCGGGGGATGTAATGACGGTTCTAGAGAGAGTTGTTTAGTAGTCCTCACCATTTTTGTAAAATAATATATCAATAATTATGATGGGGATTTATTTGTATGTGGATATTGTCTAGATGACAATATCTGTATTTAAACTCACAGTTTGTATGTTGTAATGTAATAATAAAGTTGTAGTTATTTCTGTACCATGTAATTGACGACTCAGAATGGGTTGGATGGAATGGACCTATTTTGGGGGCGTCACAATAAATACATGTTTTAATACATAAAATAAAGGGAGATTAGATAGATTATACTAGATAAAACACTCCATTAGATTAGAATAAAAACCCTAGTTCTTAATTAACCATTGGAGATTGAAGCAAAATAAAGAACACTGGAGATCAAGAGCAAGAACAAGAGGGGAGCATCAGATTTGCTAACAACAGATTCTATTCTCTTCTCTTGTCATACTTTTATCTTTTAATGTCTATTCAGTTGTGCTTATTGATTAATTATTTGATCAGTAATTACCTTATTACTCTAGAAGGATTCGGGAGAGGAGATCTAGGGTTAGAACTGGGCATGATAACATGTATGCTTAATTATTTGCATGATGAATAATTAGGATTGTGAATGGAATGAGAATATCTGTTCACTGCATGTAACACGTTGGGAATTGGAATTTAATGCGTTTAATTTAATCGTCTTGCATAGGAATATAACAAGATTAATTAGATTAAATAGAAGTTAATGGATCACTTGGAAAAGGGCCTTTGGCACTGGGAATTCCCGTTAACAATTCATTAGGCATAATAATTGGGATAATTGGATAATTAGTTTATAGTTCATAATTGGGGATATTGTAGTCTTAACTTTTATTTATTTGAATTCATTTATAAAGAAATTCAGTTTAATTAATTAATTTGGTTTTCTTAATTAGAAAAATCACACTTTGCAATTGTTTAAATAAAATTGATTTGGTTAAGAGTTAGTACTTGGTAATTTTTATTACATAATTCCTCATGGGAACGGTACTCTACTTTCACTTTATTACTTGTTGACCGTGTATACTTGCACGTATTCATTGATTGCGAAATCGACCAACAAGTTTTTGGCGCCGTTGCCGGAGAATTAGTTTAATAATTTTGCCAATATTAATTTTTATCAAATTAGTTTTAATTTAAACGTTTTTTCTTTTATTCTCTTTCTATTTTTTTTCTTTCTTTTCAGATACCATGGCGAAATTTAATTATCAATGGCCGAATACGAGAATGACTCAGCCAAGGGGAGCGGAGAATGATGGACTCACGACAACACTTTTCTGCATTATCAGCACAAATTAAGACACTTTCGAAGAGGGTCGACGCTTTTGAAACTCAAAGTCGTCAAAGTGTGGCGGTTACTTGTGATTATTGTGCTGGAAATCATATGAGTCATCAATGCACCACCAGTTTCGAGCCGGTACCGTATGGTGGTGATTACCCCAACAATTATGTCTATCCCAACAACTATTATTAGGATTGGGGGTATCACCCGGATTTTTCATGGAGTCATACTCACCAAGATCAATTTTATGCTCCAAGTCCAACATACCCACCGGATTTCTTGTGTCCACCTCCACTACAACAGGAAGAACATTCAAATTTGGAGAAAGCTTTGTCCAAGTTCATAGCTTCAGGTGAGGAGTGGAGGATTAATCGAGAGATATTGAGTCAAAATTTTAAGAACCAAATGGAACAACTAACCAATGCCTCGAACATTTGTCCTCAATTCAATTGGCCCTATGACATGGATTCCGAGACTGATTGAGTTGCCCGAACAAAATCTGCAACTAGATGAGCCACAAGATGTTGAAAGAGAGGAAACAATTGGGAACCAAGAAAAGGAGATCGACGAAGATTTAACTGTAAGATTCAATGAAGATGAATTGATTTCATTAGTATCCCATGTGCCTCCTCCACCAAAGTTTAATAATCTGGGCAGTTTTGCAAAACCATGCCCAATTGGCAATCATGTCGTCGACAAAGCTCTTTGTGACATAAGAGCTAAGAGCTAGTACAATTGTGGAGTCATGGTGGGATAAAAAGGAGAAGATAGAGAAAGATTCCATTATTTTATTAAGCTTCAATGCCCTAATCTGATCATCGATATAATGGAGGAAACACCTAGTTTTTGGAAGTTCTTAATGGGGAACATATATAAAAAGAGCATGCTACGTGACTTTCATTCAAGGGTCATTACTAATGGGAACCTCCCAAAAGAGACATTGCTTCTGATGGATGGAGGATTCCTCAATTTTCGTAGGGGAATTGGATAGAGAATTGAAGAAGTCAGGCTGAGACTATAAAATAAGTGCTTATTGGGAGGCAACCCAGGTTTAATTTTTATTTTTTAAGTTTTTATTAGGTTTTATATTAGTAGTTTTGAATTTGCATTTATTTAGAATTTAATAAAATTGTTTCTATCATGGTTTACAGGTTATTCAAGTCAAATTCAAGTGTGGTGCCCAATTTGTCCCATGTGCCTAGCCTATTCTCCAAACTTAGCAGACACGGAGGAAGATTGCTATATTTTCAGGGAAGTCCTCTGCTTTAATTTTTTCTATTTTAGTCATTGAGGACAATGTCTAGTTTAAGTTTGGGGGCATTTTAGTGTCGTATTGCATATAGTTAGTTATCTTCATGGTAGTTCATTTTTTTATGTGTTAGCGTTGTATTTTTTTAGGTTGCATATAATACATGGTAGTTATTTGCATATTCATATATGTGTTGCATTAGTATGTGTTCATGTAGTATAATTGCATTTTTTTTTTGCATGGATCTGTGTGATCGGCTGGTGTGGTCTTAGCTCGGCCTATGATAATATTGGTTTTGCATGTTAACTTGAACAGTGTTGATAATTGATGATGAGTTCTAATTTTAATCATGATAATAATCTGAGTCTGTCTTAAACTTATGTAACTGGTTAACACTTAAAGTTTAACTGTTTTAATCCACTTGGTTCAAGGGTTTCATAATTTGTTTCTCAGGGAAAATCTTGGTTAAAATTTAAGGAAATTAGTGAACTGGCGGTAAAGGTTGGAATGACGTAAAAGCTTGAGTTTGGGGAATCTATGGGGTATATATATATAAAATGAAAATGAAAAAAAAAAGAAAAAAAAGAAATGATGAAAAAAAATAGAAAATCCAAAAAAAGAAAAAAAAAGAATAAATATCGTGGCATGCTTGTCTAGTTTTGTGGCCTTTGCTACTTGAGTAAGTAAGCCCGATGGGATTGTCTTTACACCTAGCGCCCTAAGGTCTTAATGGCTTGGTAGTCGTTGGTCGAAAGCTCGTTAAGGTAGCACTGAAAAGCCTAAGGGAATAAGACATTGCACAGCCATGAGAAAAATAAAAAAAAGAATAAAACACGAGAAAGAGCAAAAATGCCCTCATGGTTAAATAAAAGTATAAATAAATCTTGTATTTACCCTTAGACTTGGTAATTGCTTAGTTTTAACTAGAGTTGTCATGTTCACAAAAGTAATTGAATTGGAACTGAAATTTTCCTTTTAAGAAGTTTGTTATGTGATTATCTTGAACCGTGGTTGGTTAAAATGGTTAACAAGCATACACACACACACAACATGGGTGATGACTGGTTTGGATTGACAAATTGGTTAGAGTTATGGATTTTGACTTGATTGGATATATTGTTTGAGTATCAATGGTATCTTTGAGGCTTGTTACTATATATCATACTGATTTATTACTGGGTTCATAGGTATATTAGGAAGTAGATCGTGTATATGCATTCATGTAGTTTAATTCAGTTGTTTATTTTTAGTTCTTTTGTAGTTTTGCTTGAGGACAAGCAAATGTTTAAGTTTGGGGGTATTTGATGAGTGAGTTTTATACACATGAATTGAGTGCGTTTGAAATTAATCTTTTGGATGTTTTTAAGTGTTTATGTCTATTCATGCATGTTTTACTTTGTTCTGTAGGAGGTGGGACAAAAGTTACTTGGATCGACGTTTGGGGTGGCTAGATTCGCGTTTTTGGCTTGTCATTTACATAGCAGTAACTTCAGAGCCAATTTGAGTATTGCTTTGGACCTTATTTCGAAAATCTTAAAGAATGAAAATTGTATATCTACGTCTCCTCTTTCTGAAACATCTTGAATCATCAAAATCGGAGTTCGGACGAAGAAGTTATGGACATTTTTCCAAAAGACGTTGGAGAAGAAAATTTCCAAAAATGAGGCCAGCGCCGGGGCGCCCAAACAAGGCTTATGCCCAGCGCCGGGGCGCTAGGAGGCAATGTGATAGCGCCGTGCCCAGTGCTGGGGCACTGTGGAAGAGATTGGTGAGGCTTGGACGCGTTTTGAGGCGAATTTTGACACTTTTCTGACTCCAAATTGGATTGAATTTGTTCCTAAGCTAAAAATTGGACTTGTAACCTATAAATACATGATGTAAGACATAAAATAAAGGGAGATTATATAGATTATACTAGATAAAACACTCCATTAGACTAGAATATAAACCCTAGTTCTTAATTAGCCATTGGAGATTGAAGCAAATTGAAGAACAATGGAGGTCAAGAGCAAGAACAAGAGGGGAGCATCAGATTTGCTGATAACAGATTCTATTCTCTTTTTTTTATCATACTTTTATCTTTTAATGTCTATTCAGTTGTGGATTCTTGGTTTTAATTCATTAACAATGAACTAACTCTTTCATTCAGATTTCAATTGAACCTTTTATATCTATAAATAATTATTTGATTTATTCCAAGTATTTATGTCAAGGTTAAATGTTTATCATGTTTTGTGCTTATTGATTAATTATTTGATCAGTAATTACCTTATTACTCTAGAAGGATTCGAGAGAGGAGATCTAGGGTTAGAACTGGACATGATAACATGCATGCTTAATTATTTGCATGATGAATAATTAGGATTATGAATGGAATGAGAATATCTGTTCACTGCATGTAACACGTTGGGAATTGGAATTTAATGCGTTTAATTTAATTGTTTTGTATATGAATATAACAAGATTAATTGGATTAAATAGAAGTTAATGGATCACTTGGAAAAGGGCCTTTTGGCACTGGGAATTCCCGTGAACAATTCATCAGGCATAATAATTGAGATAATTGGATAATTAGTTTATAGTTCATAATTAGGGATATTATAGTCTTAACCTTTATTTATTTGAATTCATTTATAAAGCAATTCAGTTTAATTGATTAATTTGGTTTTCTTAATTAGAAAAATCACACTTTACAATTGTTTAAATAAAATTTATTTGGTTAAGATTTAGTACTTGGTAATTTTTATTAAATAATTTCTCGTGGGAACGATACTCTACTTTCACTTTATTATTTGTTGACCGTGTATACTTGCACGCATTCATTGATTGCGAAATCGACCAACTACTATAATGCAGTCAATAAAACCTTACATATGCAGACTGGTCATCAGGAGATGGAGCATACATATACTTATCTCCCTTTTTTGTACAACTTTATATACTTTTTCAGAAGAGACTGTTGTGCCATGCTTGTGTAGCAAATTTTGTGAAATCGAAAATGTAAACAGGTGGAATTTATGTCTCGGTTCATTTTCTGTCTTTGTGCTTTTCTCTCGCATAAGGTAATGGTATGTCTTACATGTGCAATGTTTTTTAATTGCTGGCTACTGTTCAACAACTTTTAGTTCCATAACGAACAACAGATGTGACGGGTAGGGCATGTCTAAACTCTAACTTTTACAAGCTTATTCAATATCCAATAACTGGTTACTTGGTTCTCTTTGAGGTTAAGCTTTATACAAGGTTAAGTTGTACTGAAGCTGCTGTAATGGCAAGGGGAATATTGAAAGTGAAACAGAAAAACATAAATTGAGCTGTTACATTGTAACCATGGAACTTGTTAACTTTACGAAATAACACCATAAATTGCAGCAAAATTAAAGGCAAAAAAACTTCAAAACCAACAGTGATCATACTATAATGTGTTATAGTGCCTAATACACTGGTCACAAATGATTGCAAATGAAGGTGAGTTACGGTTTTGCTTCTACTTCAGTGACTACCATGATGGATGGCTTGAAACTTCGTATTACTCTCATTAGAGTTTCCACGACATCAGGCCTTGAGATCATTGTTGTCAAAACTATTGGAGAGTACACAGCCACAGCTTCACCTACTTTTATATAGAATGGTTCTTCCTTGATATCTTTCATGTCTGAAACAAAGACTACCTCTGTAGCATCCTACTAGTTTCCTCTATCTTATGCACATCTGTTGTCGCAACAACAGTTATCTTAAGAAGTTCAATAGGGTAAAAAGAAGATTCAACAATCATATAAATGACTTTAAAGTGATTATTTGCAAACAAAGGGATAGGGCAAGGAAGGATTATGCATGGAAAACGTGAAGAAAACAAATAATGAAATCAGAACTATCAAAAGAATTCCAGTTGACAAATATAATACAAAAGCTTAGAGTAATAGTACACATAAGGGATATGGAGTGAAGGGTTTTATACACAACATTAGTGAAGAAAAAGGAAATTTAATATTCTGTTGTACATAGGTTTATGCTATTGTAAAATCAATTCAAACCCAACCCCAAGAGAGGGAGTCAGGAACCACATGAGGTATAGAGTCCATGAAAGACAAAGTACAAGATACACTGCAAATAGCAAATAACTGCAAATATCACACATTGTTGAACTGCAGCTTCCTTTCCACAGAAATCCCAAGATGGCGAGATGCTATAACAAACACTAATAGAACCCTTATTTCCAGTGTCCTTTAATATTAACAAATAATGTAAAGCAGAACAATTAGATCAAGACCATCTCATTTTAAAGTGTCAGACCAAACATGATGTGAGTTTTTTTGTAAGAAGACTTAAATTTGCCCTCTTAAAAAGTATATACTCACAAGTTTATCATGATATTATAATAAAGCAATACCTTTTGAATAAAATTTAAGTGCCATCAAAAAATCATAATAAAAATGTCAAATGGTAACGCTCAAGTTGGGACAGAGGGAGTGCCATTTTTCAGCTTCTTTTACTTTTTCTCAGATGATATGTAATGAATTTATTTAACAACAGTGTGGATCTGGAAACTAAATACCGACAAAGTTTTCCAAGGACCAGGAAATAAAAATTACCAAGAAATTAATAAAGAAGAAATTCCCAAATAACTAACACACATAATCTTAGGTTGCATATGCACAATTCCTCAACTTTTATATCAGGAATCTAATAATCACTATTAGGGGCATTGCTCAGCCTAAAATAAGAACTTTTGAAAGGTAGTGTGTATTTAGAAACAGACCTGCGGTTGGGCGGGAGGAGACGGTGGGCGGCGGCGGAGAGAAAGGAACTGAGATTTCTAGGGCTTGGCTTCGGCGGCGACGGGCTTCTGATTCTTAGGGGTTTGACTTCGATTTTTGTGGCATGCTTCGATTTCCAGAAGATTTGCTTTGATTTTGCAGTAATCGATTTCAAGCTTCGATTTTGCTAGAGGGGAAAGAGTTTGAGAAGAGAGAATTTTGTAAATACAGAAGTGAGCCTTTTAAAAAAATGCGGAGTGAGTTTTTAAATAGGAATGCTTTTTAAGAGAGTAATGTCATTTAAGGATAATGCTTTTAAACGGGACCGGACGGTTATATTGCAATTCAGAATCAACGAGAGGGTACAGTTTTGTAATTTGCCCTGAAAAAAAGGAATGGAAAATAAGAGATAATGGAACCAGGCACATGACAACCATTAGGAGCACACTTTTTTTGCAGAACAAACCATATATTTAAGAGCAACTAAATTATCCATGTCTATCTCAAAGATGCATATTAAATTAAACCTCATTCAAAAATTAAGCTATAACAAATGACCAATACCTGAAAGCCCAAACTCTTTGACATCCCGACTTGCCAAATGTTTTGTATATCTTCAAGCGTCAATGTAGAAATGAGTCTTAAGTGCAACCCTTTTGTCTCAAGAGTGTGTAAAATAAGTCCCAATGATTGAACTTACTCTCATTCAAGATAATTGAGTTTCAGGAATAGTTGTAGCAGGTTGTCTGGTCACAGCAGCTAAGATGTCACCATAACCCACAACCCCGACAAAAATATCCTCATTTTCCTCCTCAGTCACCCAGACATGGGTTGCCCTGTGAGATAACATATGCGCCATGACTACAGTCAATGAACTCCTAACTTTACATGTTAAGGGTGCACTTCTTCTTTGATACATGCTCCTACCAACACCGAAACTCAAGCTCGAATTGCTAAATAATCCAATACTCCTACTACTGAATTTTTTCTGCCTTGTTGAGCCCCCACTAGTACCCAACTTTGTATCTCCAACCATTGGATTAATCGAAAAATCAGGAAGTGATCTTGAGGTCATATTATCCTCGACACCCATCACAAGCTGTCGTGTAGAGAGATTTGCAAGAGCCCATGTTGCACCTAAGTAGTCACATTTCCATAGTTTCGTAGCTGATATATCTCCAATTATCTTATATTGACCATCTGATGTAGGCTCTACAACTGCAACTGCACTTGGGTCATGTGGGATCTTCCGTGTTGCTTCAATTGCTTGGGAGGGTGCCTCAATGAAGCAGTAGTTTGTATTGATGGCTCCAACGGATGAGATAGAGGAAAGAGGAAGTGGAGTTAAGGCACCAAGGCAGCCAATGAGAAAATGAAGTACATCTTCTCATGACAGACAACAAAACTTGTCACGCATTGTGGTTGTTGAAGAGGAGGATGGATGGTTGGTACTGACCAGAGAGTTGGTACTATTTCTTCTGGTGGTGTCAATGTTCTTTAGCCACTTTCCATTATAGAGAGTTAAGAATTGCTTGCTCATGCCTCTCCATCCTAAACTTTTAGGAACAAGGAGTCGCCTAACCCCATGCTTCATCATCTCCAGTGCATCTATCAGTCTGGTAAAGGAATGAAAAGATTGGGAGTGCATCAGTTAGAATTAAAATATTTAAAGATACTGACAGCATAAATAAAGATTTTATTAATTTTCTGGATCCGGTTAGCAAGAAGTGAACTTCATAGAAAATGAACTTCATGCCCAATATAATTGACACACAGGCGGGAGGGTGATCTCTCTGTCTACGTGTCAGCACTATATTGGGCATGAAGTGAACTTATACTAACCACTCCCGTTCGTAATGGTACACAACAAAACAAGAAGGAAAAAAAATATCTGATTGAAGCCTTTTTTACTTTCCTATTTTACCCTTTAAATTATTATGTTTACATTAGTTTATTTACTTGTTCACCTTTCTCTCCCATTATCTAAACTCCTATAATTTAGGATCACATATTCTCACTTTTAACACATAAACACAGTGTTCTATGTAAATTTGTTTCTATAAAGACGGACAAGCCAGGACGACTTACTCTGTGATGGGGCGCCCCATCCCTTTGAGAGGAAGTTTGTTGAATACCATATTACCAAAGTTCCAACAAAATGACCTTCCATTAAACAAACTCAAACAATCCACTTTTATTCAAGTATCTCAAAAGAAGTGGTACTAATGGCGGTAATTTATTTATGTTTACAAGATTATAGTAGCGATGCCAATATACCAAGAATACCAGCTAGCCATACTATTGGCAATGGGTTTGACCAGGATTATACAACACTAAGCTGGTAGGGTAACTATAGGAATTAGAAGATTCGGTCTTCCCCTAGTCCACCCAGGTATTATCAGAGCACTGATATTTGTGTTCCCCCACTGCTTCTATTTTATCTTAAAAACAATCTAATATTTAATACAATTTTTTTTGTTCTTCCTCTTTTTTCTATCTTCTAAATATAGGAGGATAACTATTAATTTTATATCATCCATGATATATATATATATATATATATATATATATATATATATATATATATATATATATATATATATATATCATTAACTGTTAGGCCATGGCTAGATCATGTGTCATTTTACTAAATAAATGCTAGTTGTGGGCATGTTAGTTAATAAACTTTTCTAGAAGTAGTTAGCACCTGGGTGATAATGGTACCTACGGTGCATTTTAACATATTTGGTTCATGTTTGTAGTCTCTATATATGAGAATATTTGTAGTATTTATCAATATGAATGAAATGAATTAAAAGGGGGGTCTACCCATCCCTTAGCTCTCTAGCCTTCTCTTCTTCTGATCCAAGCTTCCTCTAAAACTCTAATCTCTTATAAACCATATTCTCCCTTGTTGCTTAGTTAAGCTCAAACTAGGTTTGAACTTTAACATTGCAATTTTTTATCCAGACAACAAAATGGGCCATAACTAGCATGTGATGCTTGTTGTCTTCTAGTGCTTCACAATCTATCATTACCTATCTCAAAATATCATTATTTTTAACCATATGATAGATGGAACGTCTGAACACCAGCACCTATATAGACCTGACTAATGACAGGACCGCAAGAGTAAAGAAAATTCTCTCCGCAGATGCCACCGTTATTATCCACCTAATTAACGATTCCTGCTCTGTACCACGCTGTAGTAATAAATGGGCTGACATAATACCATTCACCACTTTATATCAGTACTTGTAAAAACAAGTGTGAAATGAAATCAAACAGAAAACTTAGATATGGTTTGGAGAATTGACTGACAAAGAATCATATAACAACAAAATTTATTTCTCAATCCAAGTTTATATGGCTATGTCACACATGAAAAAAAATAAATCAATTTGTTTATGATGTGCCTTAAAATATATGCAAAAGTAATATGGCCACATAAAACTTGGATAGAGGTTGTACTACTTGTTATCTATTACATGATAATCCTTATCAACAAAATTAAATGAATACTAGTTTCTTAAACTTCTCAGATGTTGAACTTGAGAAGTTTTGTCTATGTGCAAATTTGCGATATTTGTACAAGGTGGTAGTTTGTATGAGGCCTTGTGCCACAATTTGAACACTTCGGTGTTTCTATGAAATGAATTGTTCTATGATTGAGCTGTTCAATACAAGTCTGTTCTGTTTATACATGAACCATTATTGTTAAGTTTGTGCTAATGATTCTAGCTAGACATGATGTGTATGAAAAAGGTAGAAGAATGAAGTATTTCAAAGTGAATGTGACTAATGTTTTAAAATGATAGGAATCAGAATTATTCCTATTATTCAAGCTGCTTCATAACCTTTATTCGGTTACCAAAGTTCTGAAGAAATGTTTAAACTCTTGAAGTTGTTTGTTCAACTGCTATGACTTGCTGAGCAATTGAATGCTCACACTTGCTTTAAATGAAAAAAAAACATTTTCAACGTACGATGTTAGAAGAATTTAAGGATCCCGTAAAGTTCAAGCTGACCGGTATCCAGATGAAGTGTCATTCAGTATGTCAATGAGCGTGAAGATCAAGTGAAGACTTTTAATGTAGAATAGCTTAATTAAACTATAGACTAGTTTAGTGAACTGTTATGTATCCTTAGTGACGGATAAAAGTCACTCTTGTAAGATGAAAAGAATAATGTAATTATCATTATTTGTAATGAATAAGGTTATAAGGTAATAGAACCTGGGGTTTAAGAATGTATGTTGTTATATTTCACTATATAATGATGTATGTTTGCAAGAATGATGTACTCGTGACGCACGGAATCCGGGTGTGAAGATAGACCGGATTTCGGGGTGTTACAACACCTATGTTGAAGCCTTAGTTCTGCACTCTACGATTAATCTTTGGTTCTGTAGACACTACGACTCTGAGATCAGATCTTGACACTCTACGATTTCTGTCCTTAAGCTTGTTGCCTTCATCTGATCTGGCTTGACTACGATCTCTGCCTCTGATATGATCAGTAGACTCTACGACTCCGAGTGTGGTCTACAATTCTTGACTTGGCTTTGGCAGATGCTCGGTCGGCTCTTAGACAGGTTGTATCTACGATTCTGAACATAACTCCCTCAGCAGACTATGGCTCCAAGAAAGTTCTTCTCGATACACTACGATCCTTCCTTGTCTCTCCTGGTAGTCTACAAACTCCAAGATCTACTATCTTGCAGACTACGATTCTGCCTTGATAGTTCTCGAGTTTTCCTTAACTCTCCTGGCAGACTACGATTTCTGGTGCAGTACTCGACGATCAGACATGTCTATCTATTACATTATAAGATCAACCTAACAAGCTTGATCTTTCTATATTTATAGTCCTTGTACATCATTTTTTTAAGGATTTTACAAAGTTGTTTTGCTTATGTAGGATCAATCTTACATATTTGATCAATTCATTCTAAGTCCTTGTACAAATGTTCCTATTATCTATCAAAGGACTTTACATCTTTTCTTAATGCAATCATACTTGCATATTCATTCATTTATATCATAACCAAATCATATATAAATAGGAATATCATTCACATGCTTATTCCTAATATATATGAATAATCATGCAAAACATACATATTAGTATGTGGATAACTAAGTTTGACCATACATCATAACATGAACATAGGTCATTATCCATTCTCATTTAATCAAGACTTTAAGTGTGCAATTCATAATTTCTCTTACGTTTAGCCGTTAAACATATGCTATATGATCCATAGGTCTCAACTATATATGCTTACGTTAGTTAAATCATGTATTTCAAGTATGAAGTCTTCGTTTAGACTTATCGTATTCCATGGTCAACTATTTTACAATGCATATGTATAGCTAGGCATTAATGTTAATCATGTCTATAGGCATAACACACCTAATCATGAAGTCACATTCTAGAATACTGGTAACGTAGTTATTGACAAAATTAGTTTTCAAGGTTTCTTTTGAAAATCTCATGTTAAGCCATAAAGCATGCAAAGTCACTTCACTTACTATATATCATACTTTCATATATACATGTTAGACCACATAAGCATGCTCACAAGTTCTTAACTCAAAGTGTATATAGCTTATCAAGTTTGTTTTTGAAACTTTAAGTCTCTATTATTAAAATTTATTCAAGCATGCAAGATAAGTCCACTTAGTCTAAATCATGCTTTCATGCTTAAAGATATATAAAATCAGATCATGATAACATGTTTTCAAGTTCAAAACTTAGTGTATACATAGTTTGTTTACACATAGCTAGTATAGTCTTTTACTTTCAATTTTTCTTTAAATCATGCTTGAATAATCTATGTTATCTCTAACCATATAAACTAACATATTGGTCACATGTCAATGCATATCGGAACTTAATATGTTGATACTTAAGGTCAGAACATGTGTGACGCCACCAAATTTGGACCGCCACTTGGTCACTCGAATTTGGTTCGTCACGTGTTTATGGTAATACAATAGTAACTAAAATTACACATTCACAACGGAAGATCTAATCTAGAATAATATACATTGATTTATTATAATTATTCCCCCAATCTCACAACCTACAGTACTTAATAGATTACATAAAAAAATCGAATAAAGACTTATTACATAATCCTACTTAAGTTTAAACATAGTCTGGAGACAGTCTTAATACAACATAACAATTTTAAACATAAAGGAACAAGCTAGTCTGTAGCCTTGCCCTTGCCCATGTCTTTCCCAGAGACACTTCCATGTTCCGCCTTAACTGAAAGGTTTTAAATAAGCAAGGATGAGCAAATATTTCCCAGCAAGTAATATACAACAAGGGTGATGAGTATAATATCACGAGTTTGAAATATCAACGTATAGTCTCTAAGATAGTTCAGAGTCTTAGAATAATATCATGAAAAATGAGTATCAACAATTCTCGAATCAAATCTTTGGAATATGAAATGATAGTTCAATATAGATCAACAAATATATATGAATTCAAAGCTATCAACGTATCTAACTGGATAAAATAATTTATACTGAGCAATCACTAAGGACTATTGAACCTCTACTAGAATTACCAATATTAAACTAATAACCCAAAAGAATTAAGTACGATAGATGATAATATCATGAACAATGAGTATCAACAATTCTCGAATCAAATCTTTGGAATATGAAATGATAGTTCAATATAGATCAACAAATATATATGAATTCAAAGCTATCAACGTATCCAACTGGATAAAATGATTTATATTGAGCAATCACTAAGGACTATTGAACATCTACTAGAATTACCAATATTAAACTAATAACCCAAAAGAATTAAGTACGCTAGATGATCAGTCTACAATACTCCATGTTATGCATAACACCACAGTAATATTCACGCGTGTGTTGGGGCTTCTAACAATATACACTACACTTACTATAAGGGTTGTTCAACTCAGTTTTCAAGATTTTTGCACCAGTCAATTGGTTTGGAATGTTTTATAAACATGCATATAGTCTAGCCGAATCAAATGTGTTAGTTCCCATATGGCACAATAGATCTAGAGGGGGGTTGAATAGATCCTTTTTATTTCAAATACTTTTCTGGTTAATGTTGTATTGTTCATATTTAAGTATATGACAAACATAAGAATCTTTTCAAGCACAGCGGAATAAGTAAAAGATTCCCCTTCATTGATATATTCATAATCATACATACATTGTTCATTGGGTTAATTTAGTTATAAGCGGTTAGAACATTCATAGCAGTTATAGACATAATGTAAATGACATAATATAAAAGACACAAGAGGTTTTAAGTGGTTCAGAGACTCAAGCTCCTAATCCACTCTTCTGCTTTCAACTAGCAGGATTTCCACTAAGGAAGGGCAGCACCCTGAATCTCTACGATTCCTTCAAGGCCAGCAGCCTTGGGACATTAGTTCACTAAGAAATCTTCAAGGCTAGGATCCTTGGGACTCCTCTAGTTCCCTAGGAACTCTTCAAGCCCAGCAGGCTTGGAACTTCATTTAGTCTCTCCGGACAAGGACCCTTTGGCCCTGCTTTGTTTAGTCCCTCTAGACAAGGACCCTCTTGGCCCTTCTTCATTTATTTCCTCTGGACAAGGACCCCTCAGGCCATGGCTTCGTTGAGTTGTTTTTTGTTGTTGTTGGAGCCGGTGTTGAGCTGTTAAGATGTCTTCATGCTCTGAACATCTTCTATCCTTAGCAGCTTGGCTTAATCATCCTTGAAGAGCAGTTGAGTGTTGCATGATGCTCAGCTTCTTAGGTTTCTCAACTACTCCGGATGACCCCTTGATGAACTTCCTTGAAGATCATTCTCCTTGGTACTCGATGGCTGCACATGAGAGGCTTCTAAGATTACTGTAAGCTTTTCTATAAGGTACTTATAACCTTTCTCATGCTTGACACAAAGATGGATTTTGTGATCTCCTTCTTGCTACTCGATGCCTTCTCATGATGGACTTGCTAAGATGATCGTAAGCTCTTCTCTATTGTTCTTAGAGTCTTCCCATGATGGACATCCAGATGGCATGATACTCTCATTTCTCTCGGCAGTTCAGAACACTCTTCATGTAGTAGATCTCTCACTTCTACATAGTAGAACTCACACTTCTACTTCTTTCTTTATCTGACTTCTGAGTGTTCTTGGTGGATCGTAGAGTGAGCCTTCGGACTCACTATCACATGGTTTAGATCAGTCCACCTTCTCTCCAAAACTAATAACTCCAGCAACCTTGGATCTTTGAAGCTCTTTCTCATTTATACTTCTTCCCAATCCTTCCGTTGGAAAGTAACCGTTGAAGGCTGTTCAAATATCTTCACAGATCTCAAGTTGCTTGATGTAGACTGCTTGATGTGACTTGTCATACTTTTTCTGATGATGTAGTTTACTGTTTCAGCTACTCTGTCAAATGTATCACTTTACTGTCATGGGCAGGTTGAAGACTTTATCTCTCCGAATTTCTGGATCAGAGATTGTCCTTTTGCATCGATGCTCTCAATAAGCACTTGTCCGAATATTTCCCATCAGATTGAACCGTTGCCAATGCTTTAGTCTTCAGGTATTCGAACTCTACAATTCTGATGCACGTCTTCAAGGACCTGATCGTAGTGTCTTGTTTAGTGTTGCTCGTTGACTGGAAGAGTTAACACTACGATCTTGAAGAGTGTTGATTGGATCTTCAATGTAGAACACTTCTTCCTTGTATTGTGTAGGGCTTCAATACTTCTGCTTGCTTTGTCTGTTCTCAGATACTGATGGCCTAATTCCTTGCTCTGGTCCCCTTCTGAATATCAAGTCACTTCAGATTTGTGGCGTGTCCAGCTTGCTTTCTCCTGGTGATCTTCCGCTCACTTATCATCAATGAACTGACCCTGCACTTAATCACTTTAGCCCTGCTCTTCAGAAGCTGACCAGTATCTCGGTTCACCTTCCATCAGTTCTTTCTTTGTCTGGCAAACACTACAATCCTGGTTGCTTCCAAGATCGTTGTCTTCTGTTCTCTTGACAGCAACTGCATTAGCTGACTTTTTCTTAGTCAGCTGCTGAAGTCTTCTTTGAATCATCTTGTGGAAGACTTCATCACGAATGGCCTTTTAACTCAATATTGATGCTGATTGGATTGGTGCTTAGTTCTTCTGTTAGCCTGCATGCCATTCGTTGAGTGCTCTCTGGTTCCCTTACTGTGGATTGCATCTTTGCAGTGCCAACCAGAGGCTTTGTACCTTTGGATATTCTGGGAGTTCTCATTCTTTGAGAACCGTATCTGCTCTACGATTCTGACTTGGCATTGTGAGCACTTTTGTTGGAGTCGTAGTTCTGCACTCTACGATTCAGCTTTGGCTGTGCAGACACTACGATCCTGAGATCAGATCTTGACACTCTACGATTTCTGCCTTGTGCCTGTTGTCTTCATCTGATCTTGCCCGACTACGATCTCTGTATGCACTCAATGGACTCTACGAACTTAGAGTGTAGTCTACGATCCTTGACTTGGCTTTGGCAGATGATCGTTCGGCTCATAGGCAGGCTGTCTCTACGATTCTGAACATGACTTCCTCAGCACAGTACAATCCCGAGGAAGCTCTTCTCGATACACTACGATCCTTCTTCGTTTCCCCTAGCAGTCTACGAACTCCGAGATCTACTATCTTGCATACTTCTATTCTGCCTCGATAGCTCCCGAGTTAACCTTGACTCACCTGGCAGACTACGACTTCTGGTGCAGTGCTCGACGATCAGACTGGCCTATCTATTACATTATAAGATCAAACTAATAAGCTTGATCTTTCTATATTTATAGTCCTTGTACATCATTTTTTTAAGGACTCTACAAAGCTGTTTTGCTCATGTAGGATCAACCTAACATATTTGATCAATTCATTCTAAGTCCTTGTACATATATTTCTATTATCTATCAAAGGATTTTACAGCTTTTCTTAATGCAAGCATACTTGCATATTATTCATTCATATATATATATATATATCATAATCAAATCATATATAAATAAGAATAGCATTCATATGCTTATTCCTGATAAAATGGCATAGACACCTTCACAATATTCAGGAACAATACCAAGTTCAACATGAATACTAGTTTTCACAAGAGTTTAACATACTAGCTCAATTAAACGAGTAAGTAAGATAACTTGCATTCAAAAAGATAAGGTTTAGATACTTTCTTACGATATTCGTTAAATAAAGTAATGCAAAGGTTTAGGATACTTGCCTTAAGTGTAGTTTATGCACGTTAGAAATCAACACTGTCGAATCCTATTTATAGTGTATTATAAGTATAGGATTCCCATTAGCTAACACATTCGTTATTGAAGCTTGATATGATTCAAGTATACACATACGGTACAAAATCATCTTGTAGGTTTATCACGAAATCAAGTACCTAGTTACTTCATAAGCAATTTACAATGCTCAAGATTAAGACCTTTTTATCCATGGACTTTCATTATATAAGGCAAACACTATCTTATTACTTAATCATCACATATATACACGTATTAGTAGGGTGTAAACCATTTCTAGCAATGTAGGCATCATATAAGCTAACTGTTCAAAATTAGATTGTCAAATTGCATGACTTCTGATTCCAGGCCGGCGCAGCTGCGCCATTGCTAAGCCTAGGGTCGGCGTAGCTGCGTAGCTGCGTAGCCTTCTGGCTAAGCCAAGGCTAAGTTGTTGCCTTGTGATTTCTGTCCGGCATGAATACAACATTCACACATAATATATATTATCATGCCAAAGGTCCTTTCATGTCTCTCAAGTCAATCTAGGTCCCTTCTTTCATAATATGGTTCTAAGTTGAACATTTCTACAAGTTAAGGCCATTCAAGGTCATGAAAGCAGAAAGTCTAACATGCTTGCTTTTTAAACATATAAGGTAGTCATATAACTCATATTAGGCATGCTTATGAGTATTCATATGGCATACATGCATGTAACTATTTTAGTTATTTTTTTTGAAAACATGCTTTATTAGTCTTAACTAGATTTCACAACTCCTAACATAGTAAGGCATATATGTATGATACATTAGCAAGTCTAAAAGTATCATCAAACATATTCATAAATGTCAGATTCTAACTCTCAAAGTAGCATGTTAACATTCACGTTCAAAGTTCGCATTTTCCTTAGTAAAGCTTACTAATAAGTCCAACATGTTCATGCTTCCTTACGAATCATATAAACACAAGTTAACGGGTTATTCATGCATTTTTAAACCATACCAACATGCTTGCAAGGTCAGTATATAAACATGACATACATACATATCATGTTCACTTTAAACTAATTGAATCACTTATCTTACCATACATCAATATTTATATTCAAATAAATATTTATTTTCATTAATATATTCATTTAATAAGATGTGGAAATTCTCGGGTATTACAACATGCATTGCACAATGTTTATCAAAATTAGTTTCCAAATCCTTATACTTTCTTTGAATATGCATACCAAAACAAACTAACATGACTTACTATATACATAGAAACCTCATTCCACATGTTAAGGTTATTTATATGCATATTCTAACTGACATAGCATGCTCAGAATAACACAAGATCAACAAATCAGTATCCATGACTGGCAGCCGGCTCGGCCGCGCGGTCATGTACTATAGAAGTGGCGCGACCGCACCATTTCGAGCAGAAACAAAAATGAAGGATCTGCTTCTACAAAGCCTCAACACAACCAATGTTAGACCTATAGCCAGACCAACTACAAAGCTCCTAGACATGCAAACAAACTCAGACAACACAATGGCATGCTATTCTATATCAATTAACAGAGAATTCAAACAATTGTAAGTATTTGACAAAACTCATACTCAAGAACACAAATAGAATTTATACCTCTTTGAAGCTTAAATGGATTCCTCAATGCACTAATTATACTCCCTCAATGCTCAGCAGCTCTCACTCTCAATGTATACTTATCATACAAATTTTCAAGCAACAGAGAATGAGAAGAAGAGGGTGCTATATATAGAGAATTAGTTGTCCAGTTATTGCTCTTGCACCATGGTTTGATTCAATGGAGAATGGAAGAGAATAATGGATATACAGAAGTTGGCCAACCACCATTTCATAGCCATCATCACTGTTATGCTAGCCTCCAACTGCCGACTCGTGTTTGCGTATTTAGAGTTGTGCTACTATGACGCACTGTTTGGGTCACTGAATATGGGACGCGAGTTTTAATTCTCAGCAACTTGGTTAATAACGCTTAGTTTGGTTCCTTGAACTTTCAAAATATAATTTTAATGCGTTAATGCTACTACATAATGATAAGTTAGAGATTATTTATGTATCAACGTCATATAATCCATGTACATTAGTCTAGTCCAATTAATATTTATAATATGTATGGACTAAATTTAATTGGTCACTACTAATTCAATATCTCCTAAAAATTTATTATTTCAATTAGACTCACTTATTGAAATAATTTTTAATTCTTTGATAATAGTACATCTTTAATGTTCCCACACATACTTATTCTCACATAAGCAATTATTGAAGTAACTTATAATTCATTCAATTTTACTATATAGTTTTATATATTATATAGTCACACTAAAGTGTCACACTACACTTCCTTTTTAATGTAGAAACTATATATTATCACATATCTTGCGCTCATCAATTAAATGAATAATATAATTCTAATTATGTAAATTACTTTATTCATAATTTATTATTCACAATAACAATTAATTAATAATATAATATCAATTAATCATTCACTTCTTAATTTATTCATTCCTTAATTAAATTAAACCCTTAAATCTTCATTCTCATGCCACACAAGACATTTCACAATTCTCATCACAACTCCACATTTTTCTTAATTCTTATAAATTTAATTTAAATTAATTGAATTACTCATCTCACAACACATCAATATTTATATTCAAATAAATATTCATTTTCTTATTATATCAAGAAAAATATTTATTCATCAAATTCACGGTTCTTACAAATCGAGAATACATAAAACCACTGGAGATGAGTAGAGCCAAACCCATATTCCGGCAAGCTCCATAAGATATCTGAAAAAGAAACGCAGATCTGAAGGAGGCGGAAGGAGATGGTGGATAGTAGGTAGTCTGTCTCTCTCTATATTTACTAATATTAGTATGAAAATAGGATTGAAAAGTTCATTGGGGTTTCTGAGTTTGGAGAGAAAAATTGATATATCTATCTAATAAAATATAAATGATTTTGAATTTCCCGCTCACTTAATAAATCATCTGGGCCGTTCAAAGTTTGAGATAAATCTCACCGTTCATACAGTGCCGAAGGCACGGGACCCAGCTAGTATATATATATATATATAAGAAAAAATTTCAGACATATGCGTCAGCATCGGAAACTCTTGGTGGGCATCTTACATTTACACGTTGCTCCAGAAAGTTAAGAGAGAGAGTTACACGTTGCTCCAGAAATTTAAGAGAGATAAAAGAGTTGTTTATCATAGTAGTTGTTGGGTGGAGAGTCACGTGTGAAGGAGGAGGATGGACACAATTATATATTCGTTCAGTATACTCGAATAATTTATTTTTTAAAACCGAACTCGAAATCGAATACCGAACAATAAATCAGATATAACCGAAATTAAAAAAAAAATACCGAAATAATTCGGTTAAAAAAATTCAATTGTGCTCATTAATTCGATTTTATCCGTTTCTTGCTCAATCCTAATTATAACTAATATTTCAAATTTTATAGTAGTCATTAATTTTGGTCAAAATTAATCAATCATGTGGGTGTTTAAAGGGTAAAATAGTTAATTTCCTCTTTATCTTGCCAACAGTTATACTCTATTTGGAGAGAATATATTTTAGTATCTAATTGACTATTTTACCCCTTAAACACCCATGTAATAGGCATATAATTGACTTATTTTGACCAAACTTGGTCAGAGGGAATATTTTTACAAAAAAAAATTGATTGGCAATGACATAAAAATTAAAACATTGACGATTATATTGCAATTCAGAATCAACGAGAGGGTACAATTTTGTAATTTTCCCTGGAAAAAAAGGAATGGAAAATAAGAGATAATGGAACCAGGCACAGGACAACCATTAGGAGCACACTTTTTTTCCAGAACAAACCATATATTTAAGAGCAACTAAATTATGCATGTCTATCTCAAAGATGCACATTAAATTAAATCTCATTAAAAAATTAAGCTATAACAAATGACCAAGACCTGAAAGCCCAAACTCTTTGACATTCCAACTTGCCAAATGTTTTGTATATCTTCTAGCGTCAATGTAGAAATGAGACTTAAGTGCAACCCTTTTGCCTCAAGAGTGTGTAAAATAAGTCACAATGTGAAACTTACTCTCAATCAAGATAACTGAGTTTCAGGAATAGTTGCAGTAGGTTGTCTGGTCACAGCAGCTAAGATGTCACCATAGCTCACCACCCCGACCAAAATATCCTCATTTTCCTCCTCAGTCACCCAGACATGGGTTGCCCTGTGAGACAACATCTGCGCCATGACTGCAGCCAATGAACTCCTAACTTTACATGTCAAGGGTGCACTTCTTCCCCGATACATGCTCCTACCAACGCCGAAACTCGAGCTCGAATTACTAAAGAATCCAATACTCCTACTACTGAATTTTTTCTGCCTTGTTGAGCCCCCACTAGTACCCAACTTTGTATCTCCAACCATTGGATTAATCAAAAAATCAGGAAGTGATCTTGAGGTCATATTATCCTCGACACCCATCACAAACTGTCCTGCAGAGAGATTTGCAAGAGCCCATGCTGCAGCTAAGTAGTCGCATTTCCATAGTTTTGTAGCTGATATATCTCCAATTATCTTATATTGACCATCTGATGTAGGCTCTACAACTGCAACTGCACTTGGGTCATGTGGGATCTTCCGTGTTGCTTCAATTGCTTGGGAGGATGCCTCAATGAAGCAGTAGTTTGGATTGATGGCTCCAACGGATGAGATAGAGGAGAGAGGAAGTGGAGCTAAGGCACCAAGGCAGCCAATGAGAAAACGAAGTACATCTTCTCTTGACAGGCAACAGAACTTGTCACGCATTGTGGTTGTTGAAGAGGAGGATGGACGGTTGGTACTGACCAGAGAGTTGGTACTATTGCTGCTGGTGGTGTCAATGTTCTTTAGCCACTTGCCATTATAGAGAATTGAGAATCGCTTGCTCATGCCTCTCCATCCTAAACTTTTAGGAACAAGGAGTCGCCTAACCCCAAGCTTCATCATCTCCAGGGCATCTATCAGTCTGTCAAAGGAATGAAAAGATTGAGAGTGCATCAGTTAGAATAAAATTTTTAAAGATACTGACAGCATAAATAAAGATTTTATTAATTTTCTGGATCCGGTTAGCAGGAAGTAAACTTCATGGAAAGTGAACTTCATGCCCACTACAGTTGACACACAGGCGGGAGGGTGATCTCTCCGTATGCTTGTCAGCACTATATTGGGCATGAAGTGAACTTACCATGAAGTTCACTTCATGCTAACTACTCCCGTTCGTAATGGTACAAAACAAAACAAGAAGGAAAAAAATATCTAATTGAAGCCTTTTTTACTTTCCTATTTTACCCTTTAAATTATTATTTTTACATTGGTTTATTCATCTGTTCACCTTTCTCTCCCATTATCTAAACTCCTATCATTTAGGATCACATATTCTCACTTTTAACACACACAGTGTGTGCTATGTAAATTAGTTTCTATAAAGACGGACAAGCTAGGACGACTAACTCTGAGATGGGGCGCCCCATCCCTTTGAGAGGAAGTTTGTTGAATACCATATTACCAAAGTCCCAACAAAATGACCTTCCATTAAACAAACCACTTTTATTCAAGTATCTCAAAAGAAGTGGTACTAATGGCGGTAACTTATTTATGTTTACAAGATTATAGTAGTGATGCCAATATACCAGGAATACCAGCTAGCCATACTATTGGCAATGGGTTTGACCGGGATTATACAACACTAAGCTGGTAGGGTAACTATAGGAATTAGAAGATTCGGTCTTCCCCTAGTCCACCCGGGTATTATCAGAGCACTGATATCTGTGTCCCCCCACTACTTCTGTTTTATCTTAAAAACAATCTAATATTTACTACAATTTTTTTCGTTCTTCCTCTTTTTTTCTATCTTCTAAATATAGGAGGATAACTATTAATTTTATTTCATCCATGATATATATATATATATATATATCATTAACTGTTAGGCCATGGCTAGATCCTGTGTCATTTTACTAAATAAATCGTAGTTGTGGGCATGTTAGTTAATAAACTTTTCTAGAAGTAGTTAGCACCGGGGTGATAATGTACCTACGGTGCATTTTAGCATTTTTGGTTCATGTTTGTAGTCTCTATATAAGAGAATAGTTGTAATATTTATCAATATAAATGAAATGAATTAAAGGGGGGGTCTACCCATCCCTTAGCTCTCTAGCCTTCTCTTCTTCTGATCCAAGCTTCCTCTAAAACCCTAATCTCTTATAAACCCTGTTCTCCCTTGTTGCTTAGTTAAGCTCAAACTAGGTTTGAACTTTAACATTGATTCATTAGACATTGCAATTTTTTATCCGGTCAATAAAATGGGCCATAACTAGCATGTGATGCTTGTTGTCTTCTAGTGCTTCACAATCTATCATTACCTATTTCAAAATATCATTATTTTTAACCATATGATAGATGGAACGTCTGAACACCAGCACCTATATAGACTTGACTAATGGCATGACCGCAGGAGTAAAGAAAATTCTCTCCGCAGATGCCACCGTTATTAACCACCTAACTAACAATTCCTGCTCTGTGCCGCCGTTATTAATCACCTAATTAACGATTTCTGCTATGTGCCAAGCTGTAGTAATAAATGGGTTGACATAATATCATTCACCACTTTATATCAGTACTAGTAAAAACAAGTGTGCAATGAAATCAAACAGAAAACTTAGACAAGCTGTAGTTGAAACTTGAAAGTAAAGAAGTGTAAAGTTTGAAATGGCATGATAATTTTTTTAAGATAAAAGATGATAGTTCCAAATGATAATTCTAGCTATACTTTGTTACCCTTTACCCTCCTACCAATTTTAAGTTTAACAGAGTTAAAGATTTAAATTGAGTATATCCCTCTTTGCCCCCAACCCCTCTCTAGCACCAGTCTATAATTACCTAAGGATGGGTTTGACAAAATGAGCATAACTATATATTAACAAAGCACCGCCTGCCAATCTCTTTGAAGATTGGATAAAGAAACTCCTCCAAAAGCTCCCATTGCATGAGCTCAAAGAGAAGCAAATATCCCAAAGCAACTCAATATTTGTAATCTGATCACAAAAAATTCTAGCATTCCTCTCAATCCAAATTCCCTACAAAATAGCAAAACAAGAACATCTCCAAAGAATCCTTCTATCATTCATAAGACCAAAACCCCTGAATTTGTATAGTAAAAGTGAAAGTAGTATGCACACAAGCCATTCATGTTTGATGATAAAGCATATACTTTGTAACAATCTTATTTATATATTAATAATATTATTAAAGGCATTAATTATATACATGGTGTTGTTTTAATTAATATGTGATAAATTCATAGTTTTAAGCAAATACTTTTAGAATCATAATGATGATCATGCTAATGAGATCTAAATTCTTAGATATCTTAAAACTAAAATTGTTCCCAATCGTTGGATTACTAAAAAAGAGATTAGTAAATCAGGATAGATTGGTACATACGTTGCTTGCTCATTGGATGAGGATTATTGATCTCATGATCATTTGTGTGGAGACACTAAAGCGAGTATGTAGGTGCTTATTGGAGAGTAAGTTCACTGAACGTAGCTCGTTAAGGAATACCTAATAGAGTTTTACTTGTCTGTCAATAGGAATTCTTGTAGTGATAGTAGTACAAGTGATCTTTAGACTTGAGATCATCATAGTATCATGTGTATGATAAATTATATTTTGACATATTTCTTAAGATCCTTAAGGTATATCAAAGGGTATGCTTGGGTGTAATAAGTTATATATGGAGATAATGAATGATCAATAAAGAATCTACCGTTTCTAGTAAAAGAAGAGATATGTTCTATGTGATTCGATAAATGAAAACCTAGGAATCATTGGCCAAGGTAGAATGAAATTAGAAATGAATTTCTAATTTGCATTATTCGGAGTTGTGCATTTTGGAATCGAAATACATATAATTAAATAAAATAAGACTTAACAGTGATTTCATGTCTTATATTTAATTAGAACATTGTATGAAGGGATTGAATTTTATGGTAACTATTAACTCACAGGTTCTTTTATGATTAATGTTGAAATCTATATTATCTAAAAAGTCGTTGATCGTTAAGGGGGCTTACCCTTATTGTAGAATAAATGTTATTTATTTGAATAAATTAAATACTTAATTTATTTATTTAAATAAGATTAGAATTGTTCTAATTAATTTATTCACAACCGGTTTAATATGGAGAACCTAAAATGTCACATCATAAAATGAAAAATATTTATTTAAGAAGTAAATGACATAATCGTAATAATAAATTAAGTGTATTTAATTTAATCTATGATGATAGAATAAATTAAAAAGCTTAATATTTATTATTTAATATTTTGGAAATATTAAATATAAATTAATAAGACTCTTAATATTATTATTACTATTACTATTATTAGTTTAATTCCTAAAGGAGTTTGAGAATTAATTAATAAATGTACTCTCATATATTTCTAATAAGATTAAGAGACTAATTAAGAGACTAATTAATTAAAAGAGTTTAATTAATTATTCCTAATAAGATTATGAAGCCTAATTAATTAAAAGAGTTTAATTAATTAAAATAAAACTATTCCT
This sequence comes from Panax japonicus, assembly GCA_020205505.1. NCBI lineage: Eukaryota > Viridiplantae > Streptophyta > Magnoliopsida > Apiales > Araliaceae > Panax > Panax japonicus. The sequence continues at coordinate 12,875,582 of CM035111.1, forward strand.
AAATACTTTAGGAGGGTTGCCTACATCTATAAATAAAAAGAGTTATTATGAGTGAGGATTGATATTTTCACAACACAAATGAATGACAATTCCAAGAGTCGGGAGAGCACCTTTTCTATAGAGATAATAAAATTATGATTTTTTAAGACACTCATCTTTTTAAATACTTGTTCTTCCTTAGTGGATCACCTCTAGAGGCCAAACACTTCAGTGACTAACGTTGATCAAAGGAAGGAATCCAACCCGGTGAATTCAAGGAGAACGTGAAAGGATTTGGTGGTGAACTCATAACTGAGGAAGCTCGTTTCTACAAGGGTATGAATCTGATCTTTATCTCTTTTCTATTTATTGATAATTATGCACAAAATATGATCAAGGTGATGGTTTGTATGAAAATTTTTAAATTTCATTTTATCGCGCTTCCGCACCTTTTATGTAATTTGATTACATGATCGCGCTATATACAACCCTAACAGTAGCATCAGAGCCAAATCTTTATACGAATTATTAATTGTTCAGATTCGATATGTATGTTGATGTGTTTAGAACAAATTTTTTGGGCATAATTATTGGCATAGAATCATGTTTTTGGTGAAAAACTGCATATTCACGAACTGGAAAAACTGATTCTAGAAATTGGCGCCGCAGCACCAGATTACAGTGTAATATGGGTGTTGCAACGCCGGTTCGGGTTCAGGAGGGTGACCCAGCGCGGCAGCGCCGTCCCTAGTTTTTTGAAAACTGCTGACGTGGCGCCGCATCGCCTGATGCTAGTACATTCAGGGCGATGCAACGCCGGTACCCAGAATTAAATAAAAAATTATTTTATTTATTAATTTGATTTATACTTGAGATAAAAAGTTTATTTTAATTAAAATTGGATACACTGTTTTTTCAGTAATTCTAAATTAGAAATAAAGGAGTTTATTTTGATTTGGAATTGGATTAAAATAAAGTTGTTTATTTTAATTAGAATTGGATTCCACGTTAGTTTGAATAAAAGAGTTTATTCAAAAGTTTTGTATTAACTTGGAATTGGATTCTACATTCGTTTGAATAAAAGAGTTTATTCACATATGGAATAGGATTCCATGTTTCTTAGAATAAAGGAGTTTCTTCACATATGGAATATGATTCCATGTTTCCTAAAATTAAAAGTGTTTAATTTTAATAAGGAATAAGATTCAGCATATTTTATTTTCCAACAATTTTAAGTTAAAATAAAGGAGTTTATTTTAAAACTTGAAATTAGATTCCGTGTTAATTAAATTAAAGGAGTTTATTTTAATTTGGAATTTGATTAAAAATAAAGTAGTTTATTTTTATTCAAAATTGGACAAAATAAAATAAAGAAGTTTAATATGATTTTGATTCAAAATAAAAGAGTTTATTTTGTTTCAAAATTGGATTTTATACTAAATTAAAATTGCCCATTAAATCGATATCAATGTATATATTAAATGTTTATTATTCATGAGATGAATGTTATTTATTGATGCATATGTTGATATATATGATAATAAATGAGATTGATTATGAACTATTGACCAATGTGATTAGATTTTATTTTAGTTGGATGCATGAATGTATGTGTTTTATTAAATGAGGTTTGCGTACCTCGTCTTCTCTAATTTTTTTCTTGATGTAAATTTTATCTTCCTTCTATGTACTTCCTCTTGACTGTTGATCAATGTTTCTATTTAAATTAAATAGTTTATGTAATAGGATTAGTTAGAATTATCTTAAAGAATTGGAGACCAAGGAGCAAGGAGCGCATGAAGACTCGTTTGTAATGGAGCCCGAGATTTAAATGCAATAGTTATATTTAAATTTAATTCTTGCACCATAGGTTTGACCTTTTGGTTTATTTGGTCCCTATAGTGAACCAAACTAGAATAAAGTTCATAATCAATCTAGTTAGAATATAGTATTCTATATGTGCATGCTTATATATATATATATACATATATATATATATATATATATATTATGTGCAATATGCTTCACATGTAAATTAATATGACGCATATTTTATATATGTGTGTGCATGCGCGCTAAACAAGATGAGACAAATAATAACAAACTCCTCAAAGAAATTATATTAAGTTGTAACGTTCAAAGATATTTGGAATATCGAATGTCGCCTTCTACCATGGTAAAACAATAGAGTATTAAATATTTAATATGAGTTTGTTGTGCACACACAAGGCAAATATTAAATATTTAAGATGTTTTATCACATTTAATGCTTATAAATAGATTAAACGATGTTGTTTTGTTGTGCACACACAAGGACAATGTTTTTCTTTTGAATATATGAAAGTGCTAGGTATGACTTAACTTAGATCATTTTAGTTCGGATGTGCACACACTTGACCATTATAATCTAAGAGGCAAAATAAAATGAGTTGCATAGTTGATGTAATTGACAATAGTTGTCTACCTAGTTATTTATATATAGTTTGTTGTGCACACGCAAGACTATATCCATTTGAATTGGGATCCATATTCTCACTAGTATATCTTTAATTAGATATTGTCGAACTATATATATTGAGGGTAATATAGTTTGAAGAAAATAGTGGGAGATACCAATTTAAAAATAAGATCTAATTTATCTTGGTAATTAATTAATTAATAAAAGAATGCATGCTAAAATGTTAAGTAAATTCATCTACATAATTTTACAATGTCTAAATTACTATCACTGCGAAGCATATTAGATGTTAATTAATCGGACCGAATTAAACGGATTAGTTAAGGAATTTGATAAAAGTTCTCAAGGCTGAAAAACTATCTTATATCATTAATATGTCTATCCCTGCAATGGTTGCAGACAATGCCTTTGAGGTAGAGATTGATACTTTTAGAAAGTGGCAAAATGATGCATAGTTGGCTCAATGCATCATGCTCGCCTGTGTTACTCGGACTCTTCACTTTGTCCTTGAAGTACCCGTGTCCGACACCGTATCCAAAAATTGGATACTTCACTTGGATACTTCACTTTAGTGTAAAAAATTGGCAAAATTGAGAAGTACCCATGTCGGATACCGTGTCCAACCGGACACTCAATCCGTATCCGAGTAACACAGATGCTCGCTTCCATTAGTAACGAGTTTCAGCGTCATCGTGAAACTATGGATGCTCCTACTATACTCATGCAGATTAAGTAGTTGATGGTGAGGAAAGTAGGACTGATATATATAAGATATCTTAGGAGCTCTTAGATTGAACAATTAGATTGAACAAAAGTCTTTAACATGATCAATTAGATTGAACAATTAGGACAACAAGTTTTGTCATGGATAGCGATATGAGCAAAGATTTGATCTTATAGTCACTCCCGAACTCCTTCTCACAATTGTTATGAATTTTTCATATGAACAAGCTAGATATCAGCCTCGCTGATTTGCTTAACATGTTGAAAATGCCGAGTCACTTTCCAACCAAGAAAAACCAAGTCGTACTGGTAGGGGCCAAAAGATCTTCTGAAAAGAAGAACGATTCTAAAAAGGTAAAAAGAAAGGCAAAAACAAAGGATAATAAGAACAAAAACTGATACGGATAGCAAAGGAGTTTGTTTCCACTGTAATAAGCCTGGACACTGGAAAAGAAACTATTAGAAGCATCTAGCAGAGGCTAACCAGAAGAAGCTTAGTGAAGCTTCAGTTACGAATACAGTTTTGTTTATGATTGAAATTAGTCTTTTTGTAAGTTAAGGTTCTACTTAACATGACATAATGTACTTTTCATTGTGTTGTTGGGTAAAATTGGGTTATGACATTAAGCAAAAAGGACACACTGGAATAGATGCTACGGTCCAAGGTCTAACAAATAATATGATTGCGAACAGTTCTGAAGAGATGAACTTATTATTGACCCTTCCATGTCGAGAGATCAAGGATTTTTAATTGGGTTGTTGGCACTACCAACCAGAAGTCTATCACTAGCCTTTTGCATATTAGAGAATCCTTAGTTTTTTTTGAAGAAATTGTATATCTCTTGCTCTTTTCCTAGCTAAATATGGAATTTAATTATAATCACAATTTCAAAATTTTCTGTGGGGAAAAAACATTGAAGAAATTGAGCACAAGTCTGTTTATGTTTCAATACTACAAACAGCAATTATATACATTGGCTAATTTACAAGATTAATATTTTTCCTTCAAAAATAGTGAACTCTGCAAATATACCACGCAAAACATGTCTGAAGGATTATACTTGTCATTTTATAAAAATTTATTGCCTAGAGGGGGTTTATTCAATAAAAAAATAATCTAAGGGTATTACTATTTCCACAAGGAAAAAATGATATTTTCGCAAGATCACACTCAAATGAATGTGAATGCGAGTCTCATTTACTATTCAATGATAAGTCTCACAGAAATATCAATTTCCCTTGTAGAAAAATCAATTTCCTTATTTAATTTTACCATCAATGGTGTAAAACAGATTAAACAATTGCAATGTCTTAATATTGAAATTATAATTTTTTACAATTTTGGGTAGGAGAAGTATGATTGGTGGCACAATATATAAACATATTCAATATACACATAGGGTATATAAATGTATACAAAATTGAGAATAAAATAACTAACCTTGTACCAGGATCCACCACCTTTAGCAAGGAATTGTTGGAAACCACCACCTCTGAAACTGGGGTTTTCGTGGCCTTGTCTTGATCCTCCAAACAACCATCTAGGGCCAAAAAGGCAACAATATCAAGCGAATTGACAATACCCACAAACCTCTTTTGCCTCATTTCAGCATTCTCAATCACACTTTTCTGGGATCTCTTCTTCCAAACAGGTATACCCCCTTCAGTGGACTCCCCAATTGCCCGAATCGCCGCCTCCACTGTCTCCGTCTCCAAAAACTCCGTCATCACTGGCTTCCCCACAGTCAGATCCCCCACTACATGGTACAAAAACACTGATGCCATAAATACTCAAATAACAAAATTCACAAAAATCCAGTTATTTGTACCAAACAGTAATTAACCAACACAATTGTTGTGATCCTCGTGGAATCCAAACAGAATTCAGCAATGGGTTGTTTCCTGTTTGTGATTTTCCAGGAAACAAACAAATTGTAAATAGAATGAAGAATAGTTATAAGAGGGAGTGGAGAAAAAAGAGGAGAAAATGAAAACTGGGGATCGGTAATTTGAGTACGGAAATTAAACGACCAGTAGAAATGGTGGTTGTGAAGTGATGAGAGTGGTAGGAATTAGCCATAGACAAGCAAGATCTAGGCCCATGTAAAGGGTTTCGTCTTTGAGATCTGTAGTATTGTTTGAAGCCTTCTCTAATGGGGAATTAATTGAGGAGAAGAAGATAAAATTCCAGGACTGATCGGTTCACGAATGAGAGAGAATAATGATGAGACTATCAATAATGATGACGATAAGGATATCAATAATTATGAAAAGGACAGATGCAGAAATATAAAATTCCAGTTGGGCATTGGTGTGGACGAGAGTAAGGAATACGGGTAGGACTCAACAATTAATTAAATTGGAATCGAAATCTTATTAAAAATTGTATAAATCGAATTAATTAAAATTATAATAACGGTTTTGACGTATGTGACAATTTTAAGTGGTTGAAAAATTAAATTTAAGATTTTTGTTTGATTATTAGTCAAAATCATTCGGATAAAACGAAAACCGCACCATAAGTATGTATATATGTATTCATGTAGGGCGGATGGAGTACAATGATATCATATGCTCAGTTTTATCATTTCCCTTAATTTAAGTCTGTTTTAGTGTATATTTGTCCATCAAATGCAGTAACTAGTGTTTGTGTTTATTTAGCTTTGTTATTATCACGAGTAGTTATGTTATGTCGTGAACGGTACACTCTAAGTTTACCTAAATAAAATAGAATGTGAATATTCGTTGTTATTTGTTAATTTGATTATTCACATTAATTGTTAGTTATAATGCAAGATCAAAGTACAGTAGTGTTCTAAAATAGGATCGAAGTACAGTCATAATCCTAATTTTGACCCACCCACACCTTTGATCGTGAAATATCTTGAGACTTGACATAAGCACTGTAATATTCGGGAAAAAAAATTAAATAATAAAAAAATTATTTTGTTTTAAAACATATTAATTGGACTTTGTCATTTATTTGGGTCAAGCTAGTTATTTAATTTATGTGGGCTAATAAATATTAATAACTGTGGATAAATTAATTTGGTAAAATTGGGTTTTAAACTATGTGAGTCTAATTTATAATTGTGTAATTTTAAAATCCTATTAAAATTTGGAGAGTTAATAAATATATTAATTAATAAATCTATTTTTTAAGTGAATAAATGACTAAACCTAATCTTATTTATATTATACAACCTAAGAAAGAGAAAGAGGAGGAAGCCGCCTCTTATTGTAGAGAAGTTGCGTAACAGAATTGTGACAACCCGATATTTTCTATATAAATAAATCATAAATTTTGCGTATAATTTTTTTTTTATTTTATTTTAAAGATGAGGATTTGTACAAGATTATGTGTATATGTATTTATGTGGTAAATAAAAATATATTTATTACATGAATATTTACAAGTAAATTTATTTTAGAATTATTGATTATTATAAAGTATATTCTTATAATAATTAATTTTAAGATAGAAATGTTTTTATTAATTATTTTTCATGAATATATAATCATATATTATTTAAATAATATATGAAGTGATTTTTAGAATAAATATAATAATTATTTTATTATATGAATTTTAGTACAAATTATTAAGTTAATTATTTTACCTTAATTATTAAGGTTAAATATAAAAAAATAATCAGATATGGAATCCAAACCCTAATTTTGGATTATTGTCAAGGTATGAGAATAATAATATAATATTAGTTATATTTTGATTTTTCAGTGCTATGAATATGTACTGTATTTCTATATTGATAATGGTTGGTCAATTGCGGTGTATTATGATCAAACCTTAGTAATAATGTTAAACCCTAATTTGATATCCAAATTAGAGTGCAAGATTGTTTTATAAGTATGTTATATAATTTATAGCATGTATTAAATATATTAATTAGGTAAACCCTAATTAAAATTCTAGAAACCCTAATATTTAGAAAATACAAATTTTTGAGAATGAGAAACCCTAATTTGAAATTAGAGTTTGAGATTGTTGGTTATTGTATTAATGTGATTAATTCACAAGTATTACGATTATAATTGTTAATTTTAGAAACCTTAAATTGTTAAATCCTAATTACTAAATTAGAACCCTAATTTAGTAATTGGAACCCTAATTGTAATTTAGTAACCCTAATTACTAAAAGTATAAACCCTAATTGCTATTTCAGCAAGGTTAATGATACTTATATGATCTAAACCCTAATGTTACTGTATAAAGTAATTAGAAAATTAATCTAATTAACAAACCCAAATTGTCTGTCTAATTTTAGAAACTAAAATGTTTATTTCATTTTATTTTTATTTTGTGTAAACCCTAAAATGTAATTCTAGAAAAGCTAATGTTGGAAAACCTTAGGGTTAAACCCTAAGGGTTAAACCCTAAGGGTTTGCATGATTACAATTGTGCCATTAAATTAGAAAATCAAAAGACCATTATGCCCCTAAGTGTATAATTGAGGTTAAATTGTAGGTTTTGACATTTATGTTGAGTTGTTAACCAACTCTTACTAACCATAACAACTCCACATGCCTATTTTTTTCCAGCAAACCACTCTATTTCAGCTAATACATGCATCATGCTTGTCTATTTAAGGAGTGAAGGAGAGAAAAATTACTTTTGTTCACTTATTTTGTGCAAAAACCCTACTCAACTCTCTCAAGCACCACACCTCCGAAAAATTAAGCTAGATCAGTCCCATATACCAGCCCCACGAAATCCCACAGCAGATCTGCAGCCAAAATCAAGAAATTATTCAAGAAAGGTATAAAAACCCTAGCCATGATTTCTGTCCAATAATCTGTCATTAGATGTTAATTTTTTTGTGTTAAACCTGTTATATAAGGTGTCTAAGGATGATCTGGGTTGCTAGATGTTAGATCCATAACATCTAGATGCTCAGATTTGAAGATTTAAAGAATCTGGAAAAATTTTATTTTGAGGTCTGACATCAAATGTCAGAGGCTGTAAATCTCAGCATGTTTATGATTTTTGTGTTTTTAATGTTTATCCTTATAGTATGTTATGTGGTTTAGGATCTAGAACTGGAATCAGGGTCATTAGATGTGTATATTTTAAGTTATAATCGGTCAAAGATCGTTGACCGACATTGACTGGGCCATTTCTGGGCAACCCAGAAGGTTATTTCCAGCATCTGACAACATGTTCAAGCAGCTATATCTGACATATTGTTTGATGTTTTGTTATTATTCTTGATTCTAGGTTATAGTATGTTAGATGGACTTTATTTTTGGACCCTTAGGTCACAAAAATATCAAGCAGGTTGTATTTGGTGTATGGTCAAACTAGCTAGGCAGGATGTTCACAAGATATGTTTTCTGGGTAACCCAGAAAAACATATGAGTGTTACTTCTGACATAGTTTGACCTGGCTAAATTTTATGATTGTGTTGATGTTTTAATGATTGTTTGTGTTAGATCTCTTCCTTATCATGTTAGGTATATACTGGATGCTTTATATCACTTAAAAATTATCAGGCTAGCAAGTTGTGGGAGTCAAAAGGGGACAGGTCGAACTGTTCTTCATTTCTGGGCAACCCAGAAAATGAAGAACAGTCCTGACAGCATTTTTGGAGGCTCAGATCTCTCTTGTTTTAGGTGTTACGATCATTTTTGTTGTTGGGTCATGTAGACGTGCACTATTACTACAAGATCCGAATCAAATTTTGTCCAGAAACATCATGCACATGATTATAATCTTGGTCAAACATGTACACTCAGTTACTGACTTGATTTCTGGGTTTTTCTTCAAGAACATGAAGAACACCTATAGCGACGGTTCTGTCGCTATAGGTGATCTTTAGCGACAGATGGTAATTTATTTTTCCGAAAATTAATAAATAAAAAAATAGTTTTTAATTATTAAAAATATAAAATAAATTATTAAAAATTATTTTAAATTCTGAAAATTAGTTTTTAATTATTTTAAATATATTTCATAAATATTTAATATTTTTGGAATATTAAAAGTATTTAATTTATTTAATTATAATATTAAATAAATTATTTAAAAATAATTTGAATATTTGAAAAATCATTTAAAATTATATTATGATATAAAAAAAAATATTTTAAGTTATTTTTAATAACTTTTAATATTATTTGATAATTTTCATTAATAAATTAATATTAATGATAATTAAGTTATTTATTAAATGAATTAAATAAGTGAATTAAAAATGATTTTATTATATTAAAAATCATTATAAATAATAATAAGGTATTTAAAAATATTTTAAGTTATAAAATATAACTTTTAATATTTAAAGGTAAATTTCATTAATTAATTATTATTAATGATATTAAAGTTATTTAATAATTATATTAAATAATTTAGTTTAAAAATGATTTTAATATCATAATAATCATTTTAAATGAGAATAAAGTGTTTAAAAATATTTTAAGTTATAAAATATAACTTTTAATATTTAAAGGATAATTTCATTAATAATTTAATATTAATGATATTTATTTAATGATTAATGGTATTAAATTTATTTAATAGTTATATTAAATAAATAGTTTAAAAATAGTTTTATTTATTTAAAAATCATTTAAAAAGGATATTAATGATTTAAAAATATTTTAAGTTATAATTTATGACTTTTAATATTTGGATAAATAGTTCATTAATATGTAAATATTAATGGTAATTATTTAATAATGATTTTAGATGTTTAAAAATCAATTAAAGGTAATATAAATGTTTTAAAAATATTTTTGAGTTATTATACATAACTTTAATATTTTGGAAATGGTTTCATTAATAGTTTAATATTAATTAAATATTAATGATAATAGAATTGTTTGATATTTAAATCATTTAATAATGATTCTGATATTTCAAAAATTATGGTAAATGGTAATAATTCTTTTATAATTATTATAAGGTCATGAAAAATAATACGATTGTTGTTTAAGTTATCTATTTGGATATTGAGATACAGAATAGAGTCTCAGACTCGATAATTATCTGATATGGCTGTCGATACGCCAGCATGTTTTAGAAATAAATCTAAACTTAGATATGTTGATTTGTTAACTGTTTATTTGTGATTCAATGGTTGTTAAAGTTGAGTGACAATAAGATTTAGGAATGAGTTGATGATTGTTTGTGAGTAAATGATTGTTGAACATGTGTAATAATGTGAATAGGGAATGTGCTGACTGCAATAGGCAGTGTTATGTGTACGTTATGATATACTAATCAGTAAAATGATCTGATTAATGATAGGTCGTGATAGAAAAGATAAAACTAAGTTGAGAATAGTAAGCAGCGCATCAGGCAAGTATCCTAACTTTGCATTTTCTTTATGCAATGGACAGAAGTGAGAAGTTCAGAATTATTATTATTAATATACAGATTGTTAAACCTATATTATATACACCATTTGATTATCAACATGTTAGTATATGATAATTCAGTTATATATTTTATTCGTTAATTTCTATAAATGATTATACAAGTGTCCCCACTTGGATAATCATTGTATTTAATCACATGTTGATATATCTTTGATATACATATATGTTGAATTATATATTATTGTTGAACAAGATAAGACCTTTGTTATAAAAACCCGACAGGTATGAAAATCCCGATAATGGGAAAATTTTTATGCGCCCAAGGCGGACAGAGTGAACGATAACTTCGTTCTTGTACATGTAGTGTTGATCAATACAGGGTACAACGGGGCTGATCACCCTCCGTGCCCGTAAGTCATGACGGTTTACAAATGAATTTCTGTTCAAACCTTTTCGAAAATGAAAATAATGTTCATAGTATGTTACAGAAACCCCATGTATAGACAATACACAGTTTTAAAAATTTGAAAGAGGGTTGTTATGTTATTGTTATTGGTACAGATTACTTCACAACTATTGACCGGTTGTAGAAGAATATTATAAAGAAAATATTTAAATTCTTTCAACTTATATATATATATATATATATATATATATAAATACTTGTTGGGCACTCAAATGCTCATCCTTGCTTAATTTAAATGTTTTTCAGCTAAGTGTGAAGAACCAGAAGGCTCATGCCGAAACAAGGGAAAGGGAAAGCTAACCAAATAAGATTTGTGGTACTGTTTGTAATAGTTTTAGATTATGAAGACTATGATATTTAAATATCTAATATCATGTAATGAATGACTAAAGGTTACGTACTTGGGAGAAAGACTCTGATGTATATGTAAATTTAAGTTAAGTTTTATATTATTGTTATTATTATTAGTATTACTCCGCTCATAGAAATGGTATCGTGAAGTACCGAGTTCGGGTTTCAAGTATCCGGATTCGGGGACTTTACAGAATGGTATCAGAGCTATAGGGTTAGAAACCTTAGGTGGGATAGACCTTAGGCTATAGCCTTAGAACAGAGGGAAACGTTGAAAATATAAATAACTCATATAGAGTTTAAAGAAAGATGGATTGGATAAATTCATCACCAAACAAACTAAAAGATAACTTATATAAAACATTTATGTGTTATGTGTATATATTATATGCTAATCAGGATAATTTATGTGTGTAGATGTCGGGTGGAAAAGGCTTGCTATATGCTTGTAACATGAAGAAGAATCAAACCCATGCACCTGAGCTGATATCGAAGACAATAGCTGAAATAGAAGCTCACAATGAAAACGACTTGGATGAGGTGCTCATCATAGAAAATATAGTACCAGATCCGGAAATGGTGGAGCTGACAGATAGTGATTCAGAAACTAAAGTTGAAGCCGAACAAGCATCAACAGAGGTACAGAATCTGAGGAACAAGGTTTCTTCTCTGGAAAGGCTGTGGGAGATAGAAAAGCTATTAAATACTCAACTGCATCAGGCATTAATAGAAACAATGGAAGAACATGATAAGCTTAAAATCCAAATTGATCAGATAGGAACCTCAAGCAACAACTCGTGTGTAGCTCCGAGAGATAAGGGAAAAAGAAAGGTAGAAAACTATGATTTAGGAAAACCTGATAAGAAGAAAGGGAAAAGAATTTGTTATCTTTGTGGATATGGGGGACACACTACTCTGTACTGTCCTGACTATAAACAGGAGCATGTTTTGTCTGTGGAAACGAAGATCATCAGGCGAGAAGCTGTCCAAGAAAGAAGACTTAGTAAATAGGTAGTGTAGGTTCTGTTGTGTAAGCATGTTTAATAGAATACGTGTGTTTAGTGTGTCTATGTAATGCATTATGCTAAAACTTTTGTACAAGTGGTGAAATAAATCCCGACTTTTGCTGTCACAAAGGGATAACTAATGTTTAAAGCACTTTGTGCTGGGATATTTAAAGTATTTTGGAAATCAATGAATGATATAAATCAAAGTTGGAATTATGAAACAAGTTTAATATGTTATGTAAGACCCCAGTTTTTATAAATAAAGATGAATTTTTATAATTATTATTTTTGAATATTATGGAAGAAATTTGATATAATGTTATAGTTGTGGGTAATATTTATAAATTTTGCAAAGTACGCAAGTTGTTATAAAATATTCGTTTGGTCGGGGAATATTCTTTTTGTCGGGGAATATTCGTACGACGGCAAATTATTGGTGGACCCCACAACAGAATTATTGTCGGATTGAGAAAACGACAAAAATATTTTATTAAAAATAACGGCGGAAGTTTTACCGTTGATACTGTTGAACTACTGGGTAGTAAAAGTACAGTAATACGCGTTGTTGCATAGTAGCACACGGTATTGATTATTGATATTTATGTGAGAAGTCGCTCAGTTTGATTCAATTATTGTCGATTAATAATATGAATTATTATAGCGATAATGACGTTTTGTTTTATTCGTATTATTAACGTAATAAAACGGAAACATCTTTTTATATAAAACAGAATACTTTATTAAAGTTATTTTATAAATAGAATATATTATATTTTATTATGCATAGTGTTGCATAGTGTTTTGCATAGTGTTGCATAGTGTTTGCATAGTAAAAATCTTTTTATATAAATAGAATATATTATATTTTATTTAAAAGATTTTTCTTTAAATATGGACCGTCAGATTAAAGTAAATCAATCTGGACCGTTCATGGATTAGTTACTATGCATTCCATTTTCCTATAAATAGAAGCTCATTCCTTCATTATTTTCTTACGAATTCACTGAACTCTAGAGAGAGAAACTATAGAGAGATAGAAGAAAAGCTTTCTGCTACTTAACTTTTCTTTTCCCATATCCAGTTTCTGTTACGGTAAGGGGTGTTATTCTTTCTTCTTGAAGAGAACTTATGTTATTCCATTCTTTGTTGTTCTGTTGGAATAACCTGTAAAAGTGGCATACCCTATACATGACCTGTATACGCGGTATACCCTATACTTGGTGAAATCCTTATGTTATTCCATTCATTATTATTCTGTTGGAATAACCTGTATACGCGGTCTACCCTATACTTGGTGACATTCTTCTATCATTCTGTTGGAACATCCTGTCTGTGTGTTTTACACCGGACCTGGTTCCGTCTTTATTATTATTCCGTTGGAACATCCTGTCTGTGTGTTTTACACCGGACCTGGTTCCGTCTTTATTATTATTCCGTTGGAACATCCTGTCTGTGTGTTTTACACCGGACCTGGTTCCGTCTTTATTATTCTGTTGGAACATCCTGTCGGTGTGAATTTCACCTGACCTGGTTCCATTATTATTATTCTGTTGGAATAACCTGTCTGTGCGGTCTATCGCATGCATGGTGATTTCTTTTGTTATTCCATTCTTTATTATACTCAGTTGGATAAAACTTTGATTTCTATACTCCATGAAATTAGTGGAATATCCTTGACATTTGCGCTTCATCCAGTATCCTTTCATGGAAATATTCTTCTGATCATTCTTGAATTTTACACCACAAAATAGTATCGTGTTGACAATTTGGACGTTAATAATTCCTGGATAAAATAATTCTTGAACTTGTTTTATTGAATTCTTATATCATTGTCATCATCCTCTTATTTATATTTTTGAAAGTCATCTGTGGCCTGTAGAGCATGGATGGACTTGGTATGATTATGACCAGGGATTATTCGGTGTAATCATGACCGTAATGTTACAAATGATGTGGTAAAAGTCTCATTTGCCGTAGTGCATTGATGGACAGTTGTTGGCATGATCATGACCATTGATGAATACACAAATATCCTTGGCCCGTAGTGCATGGAATTTGTGGTCGTGACCCTAATGAGTATCCTTGGCCGTAGTGCAGGGATGATGTGGATTATTTATTAAGCTGAGTCTCAGCGATAAAAGTGATTAAAAACTTTTTAAATCATAAAAGATAGTAGATTCTATTCTCTACTTGACTCTTTTAATGGATTGCTTGATCCACTGCTATTAAACTTGATGTTGTTATATTTTATCAGTTTAATACTGTTGAAGGCTAACGATAATTTATTCTGCATTATCTTAGTCATAATATTTCTTACTGGGCTAGTTGAGCTCACCCTTTCTTTCACTGTTCTCTTCAGGAAATGAGAACATAGCAGGGACGAGTCGGGGAACGGAGTAATGGTCCAGAGGATAGCATTAGTAGTCCTCACTATTCTGTGAAATAGTGTGACAATAATTGTATTGAGGACTCCTTTTGAGTTTGTATGATCTCTAGTAGACAATTATTGTATTCAAACTCACAGTTGTATTTTGTCGTATTATACACGACAGTGGTATTAGTAAGTTGTATTTGAATTCTGTACCATGTATCTGACGACTCAAGATGGGTGATGTATACCTAATTTTGGGGGCGTCACAGTTGGTATCAGAGCTTAGGGATATGATCCCTGGCTAAGATGTGAGACTAGAACTAGGAGGGGAGAGACGGGGAATTCCTTCGCTAGTATGACCTACTTAAATTTATTTTGTATTTAAATTAGTTGGTCAAAGTTTAGAGATATTATGTTACATGTCAATTAATCTTTGTTTTGTGGCAGTATTTGAAAATGACTTCCGAAAATGTTGAGAATAACAATGGAGCACAAGAGACCGTTGAGTCTCCACATAACAATAATCAGGAGAATGTGCATCAGGAAGGCGACAATCCTCATGACCAAATGATGAATGATGGATTGTTCAGAGGCTTTATGCAATTCATGCAACAGCAAGCGAGAGCGGCTCCTGTTCAAAATGTAGGTGGAAACACTGGAAATTCTCGGGCGGTCACCGCTAAACAGTTCAAGGAGCTGGGACCACCGGAGTTTAAGGGAGAGCCAAAACCACTTATTGCGAAAGCATGGATAAAGCAGATCACCAAAATATTTGATGTCTTGGGATGTTCCGAGGAGCAAAAGGTTCCCTTTGCCGCCTTTATGTTGCGCGGAGAGGCAGATTACTGGTGGGAATCGGTAAAACGTACTCAACCTGCCGTACTGAAGATGTCTTGGGAGAAGTTCCAAGAGCTGTTCAACGACAAATACTTTCCCGAAAGTATTCGTCACATGAAGGAGGTGGAGTTTATCAAATTGGAGCAAAACAATATGACTGTGTCGCAATACGAGGCAAAATTTGCGGAGTTATCCCGGTTTGCGTCCCACTTGGTGGATAATGAAGAGAGAATGGCACGATTGTTTTTAAGAGGTTTGAGGCCGGAGATACGTCAACATCTTATTTCTCATAAATTGTGTTTGTATTCAGATGTTGTAAATAGGGCTCAGTTGGTAGAGCGCGATAACGAGTCAACGCAATCAAAAGAGAGCAGCCGACAAAATGATAATACCAGTGAGAGCAGTCATCGAAGCGGTGACAACAAGCGTGGAGGAAATCATCAGGCCAGAAATGGTAACCACTTCGGTGGTAATCAGGGCCAAAACAATAAGAATGGACATTTCAAGAAGAGAAGATTCAACAATGATGGAAAGACGTCAGCATCAGCAACCGTTGTTAAGGAGGGAGAAAGACAACCTATCATATGCTTCAAATGCGGAGGGGAGGGACACATCAGTCCAAATTGCGCGATGCCGTCCAAAGCATGTTATAATTGTGGAAGAGAAGGCCACTTAGCCCGATTTTGTCGTGCACCGAAAACAAATTCAACTAGGATGGAGGCGCCAAAGGCTGTCCCAGAAAAGGCAAAGCCGGTAGTGCAAGGGAGAGCGTTTGTTGTGACCTCCCAGAAAGCAAGGAACCCGCATGAGGTCATCACGGGTAAGCTTATCATAAACTCTAGCGAAGTCTACACTTTATTTGATACCGGTTCTACCCATTCTTTTATTTCTCCTACTTGCGCTCAACGATTAAATTTGACTCCGGAGAAATTAGACTTTGATTTATCTGTGGAAACTCCGTTGGGAGAAACCTTCATTACATCCACGGTTTATAAGTCTTGTTTGGTTCAAGTTGGTACCCACGCAATACCTGTCGATCTTATTGCATTAAAAATACTTGCATTTGATGTAATTCTAGGGATTGATTGGTTAACTACTCATCATGCAAAAATTGATTGTTTTCGTAAGGTTGTTAGCTTTCATATTCCTAATCGACCTATTATGCGAATTCAAGCAACCAAACCATTAAAATCAATCACTGTCATCTCAAGCCATAAAGCTATTCGTTTATTGAAAAACGGATGTCAAGCTTTCTTAGCTCATGTCACAGATCTAAACAAAAATACGTCAGTTTTGAATAATATTTCTATTGTTAATGAATTCCCTGACGTATTCCCTGAAGAACTTCCTGGCCTACCCCCAGAGCGTGAAATTGAATTTTGTATCGACCTTGAACCCAGTACAAAACCCATTTCCAAAGCCCCATATCGAATGGCTCCTATTGAACTTCAGGAGTTAAAGACTCAACTGCAGGAATTATTAGACATTGGCTTTATTCGTCCTAGTACTTCTCCTTGGGGTGCTCCTGTTCTATTCGTGAAGAAGAAAGAGGGGAGTATGCGACTTTGTATTGATTATCGGGAGTTAAATCATGTCACCATCAAAAATAGGTATCCATTGCCACGTATTGATGACCTGTTTGACCAGTTGCAAGGAGCCAAATTCTTTTCAAAGATTGATCTTCGTTCCGGATATCACCAATTGAAGATTAGAACCGATGACGTTCCAAAGACGGCTTTCAGAACTCGGTACGGGCATTATGAATTCCTAGTCATGTCCTTTGGATTGACTAATGCTCCTGCTGCCTTCATGGATATGATGAACCGAGTATTCAAGGAATATTTGGATCACTTTGTGGTCGTCTTCATTGATGACATCCTTATTTATTCCAAAAGTCGTGAAGATCATGAGGAACACTTGAGGCTAATACTCCAAAAGCTTCGTGAATACAAGCTTTATGCCAAGTTGAAGAAATGCGAGTTCTGGCTTGAGGAAGTAGCATTCCTTGGGCACGTGGTATCAAGTCATGGAATATCTGTTGACCCAGCAAAGATTGAAGCTATTCAAAGCTGGGAGCAACCTAAATCAGTGACCGAAGTACGTAGCTTTCTCGGCTTAGCTGGTTATTATCGGAGATTCGTAGAAGGGTTTTCTCGAATCGCTACTCCACTAACTCAGCTGACTCGGAAAGATACAAAGTTCGGTTGGAGCGAGGAATGTGAGAAGAGTTTTCAAGAACTCAAGAGGAGACTCATTTCAGCACCTGTTCTGACAATACCATCTGGTTCGGAGGGATTTGTCATCTACAGTGATGCTTCGGGCAAAGGGTTAGGATGTGTTCTCATGCAACATGGGAAAGTCATAGCCTATGCCTCACGACAACTCAAAGAATATGAGAGAAATTATCCTACTCATGACCTAGAGTTAGCAGCTATTGTCTTCGCACTTAAAATTTGGAGGCACTACTTGTATGGGGAGAAAGTGGAGATCTTTACGGATCATAAAAGCCTCAAATATTTCTTCACTCAAAAGGAACTCAACATGCGACAACGACGTTGGCTTGAACTGTTGAAAGATTATGATCATACCATCCAATACCATCCTGGAAAAGCGAACGTGGTAGCTGACGCATTGAGTAGAAGGTCATATGCGGGTGCGAGTGCAATATTGTCAACGCAAAGGCCCATTTTAGATGACTTGCAAAGGATGGAGATAGAGATAAAGACTCCAAGGACCCACATTATGATGGCGAATATACGAGTAGAACCGACTTTAATTGATAAAATTAAAGCTGCTCAAGTTACAGATCCGGAGCTGATGCGTATGAGGAAGAAAGTACAAGAAGGTGCGATACCGGAAGCAAGAATCGATGAAGAAGGAATACTTCGAGTCAACTCCAGACTTTGTGTTCCTAACGACCCTGATTTAAAGTATAAAATCATGATGGAGGCGCACAACACACCGTTTGCAATCCATCCTGGGAGTACCAAAATGTATCATGATCTTCGACATACATTTTGGTGGGGCAATATGAAGAGAGAGATAGCACTTTTTATCTCAAGGTGTCTAACGTGTCAACGAGTCAAGGCGGAGCATCAAATACCAAAAGGACCATTGCAACCACTTGAAATTCCAGAATGGAAGTGGGAGCACATTACCATGGATTTCGTTACTGGTCTTCCCAAAGTTTCTCAAGGCATAGATGCGATTTGGGTCATTGTTGATAGATTGACCAAGTCTGCTCATTTCTTACCGATACGAGAAACTTATACACTTGAACGTCTTGCTCGTATGTACATAAATGAGGTTGTAAGATTGCATGGTATGCCAGTATCCATAGTTTCTGATCGAGACCCAAGATTTACTTCGCGATTTTGGGTTAGTTTGCAAAAAGCTATGGGCACAGATTTACGATTTAGCTCGGCATATCATCCTCAAACGGACGGACAGTCAGAGAGGACTATTCAAACTCTTGAAGATCTATTAAGACTCTGTGTCCTTGATTTCAAGGGAAGTTGGGACAAGTTATTACCATTGGTGGAGTTTTCCTACAATAATAGTTATCAAGCAAGTATTGGCATGGCTCCGTTCGAGGCGTTGTATGGAAGAAAGTGTCGTTCTCCAGTATGTTGAGATGAGGTGGGTGAAGCAACGTTGTTGGGACCGGATTTGGTACGTATGACTACGGAAAAGATTCAAACGATCCGGAAACGTATAAAAACCTTACAAGATCTACAAAAGAGTTATGCTGATCTTCATCGAAAGGATGTGGAATTCGATATAGGAGATCATGTGTTGTTACGTGTTGCTCCATGGAAAGGAGTTACGAGATTTGGAAAGAGAGGAAAGCTCAATCCTCGATTCATCGGCCCATTTTTAATCCTCGATCGAGTAGGAACTGTGGCCTATAGACTCGCTTTACCGCCAAGTATGTCTCGTGTTCATAACGTTTTTCACATATCCATGCTACGTAAATATGTGAAAGACCCGAACCATATTATTGAATTAGAACCGGACGAAATAGCGGAAGATTTGACGTATGAAGAGGTTCCTGTTCAAATCTTGGATAAGAAGGAACATATTTTACGCACCAAGGTTATACCTCAAGTCAAAGTTTTGTGGAGAAACCACGATGTTGAGGAAATGACTTGGGAGTTAGAATCTGAAATGAAATCAAGGTATCCTTACCTCTTCGACATACCAGGTACGTACCCTAATTTCGAGGGCGAAATTTCATAAGAAGGGGAGGTTGTAAGACCCCAGTTTTTATAAATAAAGATGAATTTTTATAATTATTATTTTTGAATATTATGGAAGAAATTTGATATAATGTTATAGTTGTGGGTAATATTTATAAATTTTGCAAAGTACGCAAGTTGTTATAAAATATTCGTTTGGTCGGGGAATATTCTTTTTGTCGGGGAATATTCGTACGACGGCAAATTATTGGTGGACCCCACAACAGAATTATTGTCGGATTGAGAAAACGACAAAAATATTTTATTAAAAATAACGGCGGAAGTTTTACCGTTGATACTGTTGAACTACTGGGTAGTAAAAGTACAGTAATACGCGTTGTTGTATAGTAGCACACGGTATTGATTATTGATATTTATGTGAGAAGTCGCTCAGTTTGATTCAATTATTGTCGATTAATAATATGAATTATTATAGCGATAATGACGTTTTGTTTTATTCGTATTATTAACGTAATAAAACGGAAACATCTTTTTATATAAAACAGAATACTTTATTAAAGTTATTTTATAAATAGAATATATTATATTTTATTATGCATAGTGTTGCATAGTGTTTTGCATAGTGTTGCATAGTGTTTGCATAGTAAAAATCTTTTTATATAAATAGAATATATTATATTTTATTTAAAAGATTTTTCTTTAAATATGGACCGTCAGATTAAAGTAAATCAATCTGGACCGTTCATGGATTAGTTACTATGCATTCCATTTTCCTATAAATAGAAGCTCATTCCTTCATTATTTTCTTACGAATTCACTGAACTCTAGAGAGAGAAACTATAGAGAGATAGAAGAAAAGCTTTCTGCTACTTAACTTTTCTTTTCCCATATCCAGTTTCTGTTACGGTAAGGGGTGTTATTCTTTCTTCTTGAAGAGAACTTATGTTATTCCATTCTTTGTTGTTCTGTTGGAATAACCTGTAAAAGTGGCATACCCTATACATGACCTGTATACGCGGTATACCCTATACTTGGTGAAATCCTTATGTTATTCCATTCATTATTATTCTGTTGGAATAACCTGTATACGCGGTCTACCCTATACTTGGTGACATTCTTCTATCATTCTGTTGGAACATCCTGTCTGTGTGTTTTACACCGGACCTGGTTCCGTCTTTATTATTATTCCGTTGGAACATCCTGTCTGTGTGTTTTACACCGGACCTGGTTCCGTCTTTATTATTATTCCGTTGGAACATCCTGTCTGTGTGTTTTACACCGGACCTGGTTCCGTCTTTATTATTCTGTTGGAACATCCTGTCGGTGTGAATTTCACCTGACCTGGTTCCATTATTATTATTCTGTTGGAATAACCTGTCTGTGCGGTCTATCGCATGCATGGTGATTTCTTTTGTTATTCCATTCTTTATTATACTCAGTTGGATAAAACTTTGATTTCTATACTCCATGAAATTAGTGGAATATCCTTGACATTTGCGCTTCATCCAGTATCCTTTCATGGAAATATTCTTCTGATCATTCTTGAATTTTACACCACAAAATAGTATCGTGTTGACAATTTGGACGTTAATAATTCCTGGATAAAATAATTCTTGAACTTGTTTTATTGAATTCTTATATCATTGTCATCATCCTCTTATTTATATTTTTGAAAGTCATCTGTGGCCTGTAGAGCATGGATGGACTTGGTATGATTATGACCAGGGATTATTCGGTGTAATCATGACCGTAATGTTACAAATGATGTGGTAAAAGTCTCATTTGCCGTAGTGCATTGATGGACAGTTGTTGGCATGATCATGACCATTGATGAATACACAAATATCCTTGGCCCGTAGTGCATGGAATTTGTGGTCGTGACCCTAATGAGTATCCTTGGCCGTAGTGCAGGGATGATGTGGATTATTTATTAAGCTGAGTCTCAGCGATAAAAGTGATTAAAAACTTTTTAAATCATAAAAGATAGTAGATTCTATTCTCTACTTGACTCTTTTAATGGATTGCTTGATCCACTGCTATTAAACTTGATGTTGTTATATTTTATCAGTTTAATACTGTTGAAGGCTAACGATAATTTATTCTGCATTATCTTAGTCATAATATTTCTTACTGGGCTAGTTGAGCTCACCCTTTCTTTCACTGTTCTCTTCAGGAAATGAGAACATAGCAGGGACGAGTCGGGGAACGGAGTAATGGTCCAGAGGATAGCATTAGTAGTCCTCACTATTCTGTGAAATAGTGTGACAATAATTGTATTGAGGACTTCCTTTTGAGTTTGTATGATCTCTAGTAGACAATTATTGTATTCAAACTCACAGTTGTATTTTGTCGTATTATACACGACAGTGGTATTAGTAAGTTGTATTTGAATTCTGTACCATGTATCTGACGACTCAAGATGGGTGATGTATACCTAATTTTGGGGGCGTCACATGTTAAACTTACATGATAAGTTTTAGAATATAAGTTAATTTATGGTTTTTACTTAACCAGATCATGCCGTCAAGACGTCAAACTCGGAATCAAAGGATAGAGGAATCTGTCAACAATGTTGAAGGACAACAACAAGCAGACCCGATGCAACATTTTGCGAATATGGTAGCTCAGGCTATGCAACAAGGAAACCAGCCGGATAATCACTTGGCGAATTTTAAAGACTTTAAGGCTGTAGGACCGCCAGAATTTAAAGGTATGACTGACCCTGTAGAAGCCCAAACTTGGGTTAAGGGAATTGAGAAGGCGTTTATAATAGCTAGGGTAGCTGAGGGGCAAAAGACCTCTTTTGCCACCTACATGATGAAGGGCGAGGCAAATTTCTGGTGGGAAGCGAATCAGGTGAGGGCAGGAGCAGGTGTGGTAACATGGGATAGATTTAGGACTTTATTTTTCGAGAATTATTTTTCAGCTAGTATGCAGTCTAGAATGGAGGTAAAATTTCTAGAGTTGAAGCAAGGAGATATGTCGGTGGCGGAATATGCCGCGAAATTCAATGAGCTAGCTAGGTTTGTTTCGCATCAAGTTGATACGGAGGCTAGGAAGGAGAGGAGGTTTGAGCTGGGATTAAAACCCTGGCTCTATAATAAGGTGGTAGTGTTGCAGATCCCAACATTTACAGCACTTATGGAGAAGGCGATAATTGCGGAAGAGGGAAGTGAGGCTATGAGCCTCTACAATAAGGAGAAGAAGAACAAGGGCAAGGTCGAGGGAGCTGAGAAGGTGAGAACTAATAGTGGAAGCAGGAGTGTTGATGGAAAAAGAAAGGGGAACTATTTTGGTAATGTCCAGGTTAAACCGGAAGGTGTTAAGAAACCAGCGGTGCAGTGCAAAACGTGTGGAAAGAACCACTCTGGGGAGTGTTTGAAGGGGAAATTTGTGTGTTATAAATGCGGGCAGGATGGCCATATCTCTCCCAACTGCCCCAATCCTAGAATGAACAGTGGTTATTTTATTTGTGGATCAATGGAGCACAGGGTGAAGGATTGTCCGAATAGGAGGATGGAGGCAGGAAATGAGAATACTGGTAAGGGTAGTGGAACATTAGCAATCGCAGGACCGACATCATCGAACAAACCAACAAAGTCAACATCAAGGGTCTTCAATATGACGGTTCAAGACACGGTGGCAGCTGGCAATGCAGTTCCAGGTAATATTCGAATAACTTTTAATTGCATATTTATAATTTTTCTAATTATAGTAAATTATTTTATAAAGAAATTTGAAGGAGGAATTTGAGTTCTTTTAGAAATCAAATTTCTGTTTAATCAGAAAGACAAGCTTAATGTGATTAGTTAAAGATCAGTTCGATCAAAGTTGATCGAGATCTACTTGTGAAGATTATGTATGCTATGTACCCAGTTATGTATAGGTTTTAAAGCGGTGATTCCGGGGACGGAATCCTTATAAGGGAGGGTGAATGTGACAACCCGATATTTTCTATATAAATAAATCATAAATTTTGCGTATAATTTTTTTTTTATTTTATTTTAAAGATGAGGATTTGTACAAGATTATGTGTATATGTATTTATGTGGTAAATAAAAATATATTTATTACATGAATATTTACAAGTAAATTTATTTTAGAATTATTGATTATTATAAAGTATATTCTTATAATAATAATTTTAAGATAGAAATGTTTTTATTAATTATTTTCCATGAATATATAATCATATATTATTTAAATAATATATGAAGTGATTTTTAGAATAAATATAATAATTATTTTATTATATGAATTTTAGAACAGATTATTAAGTTAATTATTTTACCTTAATTATTAAGGTTAAATATGAAAGAATAATCAGATATGGAATCCAAATCCTAATTTTGGATTATTGTCAAGGTATGAGAATAATAATATAATATTAGTTATATTTTAATTTTTCAGTGCTATGAATATGTACTGTATTTCTGTATTGATAATGGTTGGTCAATTACGGTGTATTATGATCAAACCTTAGTAATAATGTTAAACCCTAATTTGATATCCAAATTAGAGTGCAAGATTGTTTTATAAGTATGTTATATAATTTATAGCATGTATTAAATATATTAATTAGGTAAACCCTAATTAAAATTCTAGAAACCCTAATATTTAGAAAATACAAATTTTTGAGAATGAGAAACCCTAATTTGAAATTAGAGTTTGAGATTGTTGGTTATTGTATTAATGTGATTAATTCACAAGTATTACGATTACAATTGTTAATTTTAGAAACCTTAAATTGTTAAATCCTAATTACTAAATTAGAACCCTAATTTAGTAATTGGAACCCTAATTATAATTTAGTAACCCTAATTACTAAAAGTATAAACCCTAATTGCTATTTCAGCAAGGTTAATGATACTTATATGATCTAAACCCTAATGTTACTGTATAAAGTAATTAGAAAATTAATCTAATTAACAAACCCAAATTGTCTAATTTTAGAAACTAAAATGTTTATTTCATTTTATTTTTATTTTGTGTAAACCCTAAAATGTAATTCTAGAAAAGCTAATGTTGGAAAACCTTAGGGTTAAACCCTAAGGGTTTGCATGATTACAATTTTGCCATTAAATTAGAAAATCAAAAGACCATTATGCCCCTAAGTGTATAATTGAGGCTAAATTGTAGGTTTTGACATTTAGGTTGAGTTGTTAACCAACTCTTACTAACCCTAACAACTCCACATGCCTATTTTTGCCAGCAAACCACTCTATTTCAGCTAATACATGCATCATGCTTAGTCTATTTAAGGAGTGAAGGAGAGAGAAAAATTACTTTTATTCACTTATTTTGTTCAAAAACCCTACTCAACTTTAGGGTCATCATAGGTATTGTTTGTAAAGAAGAAAGATGGGTTGTTACAACTTTGTATCGACTATCGAGAGTTAAACAAGTTAACGATTAAGAATAAATACCCGTTGTCCAGGATCGATGATCTATTTGATCAGTTGAAGGGCACAAAGTATTTTTCTAAGATAGATTTTTGTACGGGGTATTATCAACTGAAATTAAGGAAGGAAGATGTACCTAAAACGGCGTTCAAAACTCGTTATGGTCATTACGAGTTTCTGGTTATGTCATTTGGGTTAACAAATGCGCCAGCCGCATTCATGGATATGATGAACAGAGTGTTCAAACAGTATTTAGACAAGTTCGTTATAGCGTTCCTTGATGATATTCTAGTCTATTCTAAGACGCCAGAAGATCATTATGAAGATTTAAGAATAGTGTTGGGAACACCACGGAGAGAATTTGTATGTGAAATTCACTAAGTGTGAATTTTGGCTTGAACGAGTGCAGTTTCTAGGACATGTTATAGATAAAGATGGCATATCCATAGATCCAGCAAAGGTGGAAGCAGTAAATGAGTGGGAGCAACCAAAAATGCCAACTGAGGTTCATAGTTTTCTGGGATTAGCGGGATATTATAGAAGGTTCATTCAGGACTTTTCTAAAATAGCTACTCCATTGATAAATCTGACGAGGAAGTCAGTAAAGTATGTGTGGACGGAAAAGTGTGAGAACAGTTTTCAAGAACTAAAAATGAGGTTAAGTGAGGCACCTGTATTATCTTTACTAGATGATACCGGGAATTTGGTAGTTTATAGTGATGCTTCGCATACAGGACTTGGTTGCCTACTTTATGTAGCATGGCAAGGTCATTGTGTATGCATCACACCAGTTAAAGGATTATGAGAAGGTTTATCTTACTCATGACCTAGAATTGGCAGCTGTAGTTTTTGCATTAAAAATATGGAGACATTATTTATACGGGGTGTGAGATATATACGGATCATAAAAGTCTGAAATATATCTTCACATAGAAGGAGTTGAATATAAGGCAGATGAGGTGGTTAGAATGGATAAAAGATTACAATTATGATATCTTATATCATCCGGGGAAAGAAAATCTAGTAGCCGACGCTCTAAGTAGGAAAGGTAAAGAAAAGTTGTCAATGTTAACGACTCAGAATGAGTTAATAACGGAGATGACAAAAATGGAGCTAGAAGTTAAGTTACCAAGTGAAATGATGGAAATGTTATTTTTAATGGAAACTCGACCAACGATAGTGGAACGGGTTAAGGAAGTACAAATAGGTACTGAAGAATGTGAGCGAATGAAAAAGATAATGAAGGATGACGTGAAGACTAAGTACAACCTTGATAATGAAGGTTTACTTCATTTTGAAGGAAGAATTTGGGTTTCAAATAATTCTGATTTAAAAGAAGAGATTATGTGTGAGGCTCATAGTTCGAGGTACTCGATACATCCTGGTAGTACTAAGATGTATCAAGACCTTCGTCAAAATTTTTGCAAGACCCCAACTTTTAGAAATAAAAATGAATTTTCTATAAATATCATTCTTAAATATTATGGAATGAAATTGATATAATGTTATAGTTGTGGGTAGTATTTATAAATTTTGCAAAGTACACAAGTTGTTATATAATATTCGTTTGGTCGGAGAATATTCATTTTAACAGAGAATATTCGTACGGCGGCACAATCATTGGTGGACCCCACAACGGAATTATTGTCAGATTGAGAAAATGACAAAAATATCTTTTTATGAAAATAACGGCGGAAGTTTTATCGTTAACTGTTGAAACACCCGGTGTTAAAAGTACAGTAATACGCGTGGTTGCATAGTAGCACACGGTATTGATTATTGATGCTTACGTGAAAGTCACTCAGTTTTGTTCAATTATTGCTACAGTATTTGTTGAATTTATGGACCCCCCCATTTACCCATTTTTCAAAAAAATCGGTAGAAAGTTATTCAGTATATATAAGTAATATATTTATAATATATATATATATATATAGGATTCATGAGAATCCCGTGGATTCACAGAAAATGGGGGGGGGGGGGGTTATACACGGGATAGGTATATATAATATATAATATATATACTTATTATTAATATATATATATATATATATATATATATATGATTAAGTGGAGTGAACGGGTGTAATTCACGAGGAATCATCCCGTGACATTTTTTTAGCCATGTGATTTATATAATATATGTTATATTTAAAAGATTTTGTTTTATTGGAATATTTTATCAAATCAATCTAGACCGTTCAGTTTAAAAGTAAATTAATCTGGACCGTTCATGAATTAGTTACTATGCAGTCCATTCTTCTATAAATAGAAGCTCATTCCTTCATTATTTCTTATGAATTCACTAAAACTCTAGAAAGAGAAATTATAGAGAAACTATAGAAAAGTATTCTGCTACTTCCCTACTCTTATATCCAGTTTCCTTTACGGTAAGGGGTATTATTTCTTTTGTATTCATGAAGAGAACTTATGTTATTCCATTCTTTATTATTATGTTGGAATAACCTGTATACGCGGGCTACCCTATACTTGGTGACATTCTTCTATTATTTCATCTTTACTATTCTGTTGGAATATCGTATCTGTGCGTTTTACGCCGAATCTAATTTCGTCTTTATTATTCTGTTGGAATATCATGTCTGTGCGTTTTATGCTGGACCTGGTTTCGTCTTTATTATTATTCTGTTGGAATATCCTGTCTGTGTGTTTTACACCGAACCTGATTCTGTCCTTATTAGTATTCTGTTGGAATAACCTGTAGGGTTTCGACAAAAAATGCATAGCGGAAATAGAACAATTTAACCCAAATTCGAAACCCTAAACAGGATCCATGCGAAAAATAGTTAATTTAGTGGTTAGAAATTATACCGATTAAGAAAGCGATTAAACGACGCGGTCGAATCTCCAATGCAATTCGAACGAACTGCGTCTCTACGGTATCCACACGAACGCTTCACGAATCGTCCTACGATCTGCAGAAGAAGGAATCGCGGTACTAGCCACCAAGGATGAGGATTTTTACGAAACTGTTTTCTCTAGTCTCTCTCTAAGAGCGGCTAGGGTTTTTGTTTTGATTAACTTTCCAAAGACGCTGATATATCTTATATATAGCAATAAATTGGAATTAATCAAAATCCTAATCTAATTAAAATAAAATGTGAATTTGCATATATATATATATATATATATATATATATATATAGGGAGCCCTTCCATAGCAACCAGTTGCTATGAGTATTGTGCAACACACTCTTTTTGGACCGTTGATAAATTGAATAGATGGTTGCGATTAACTTTTCTATTTGATAAGCCGGCACATGTTGTTGTGCATAATTATTTACCTGTATCGGCTTCTATTTTAATAAGGGTGGCCCACGTAAAATTAACTTGTCAGTATAGTTATAAAAAATAATTATTTATTATTAAAATAATCCAGCCGAAAGAGCTTGTGCCGGCTTAACCTTTTTTTTCATTTCTCCCTTATATGTAATGACTCAGCACATTAAAATGATTTAAAATAATAAAAATGATTATTTATTATTAAAATAATCCGGCCGGAAGAGCTTGTGTCGGCTTTACCTTTTTTTTTTCTTTCATTTCTCCATTATATGTAATGACTTAGCACATTAAAATGCATTAAAATAATAAAATATTAAAATAATATTAAAATGTTGGCCGGTACAGGCTGATACGGCTTGCAATAAAAAATTGAAAAAAATAACCGGCCGGTACAGCTTGTCACGGCTGACAATAAAAAATTGAAAAAAAATGATTTTATTCAAGCAATTCGTTGCTAAACAGATTCGAACTCGCAACCTCAAACTCCATACACTCTTCATATGACCACCCGAGCACCATGGGCCTAGCTGTTAATTTCAACCAAGGATATATCTTTATATTAAAACTTCACCATCCCCCAAAATCTATATTCTTGCATTATTATTATATTACGATTTATTATTATTAATAAGTCTATATAATACATATGGGGGTTTTCTATTTAAAAATAAGTTAATATCTATATTTATTATTATCCCCTTTAATATTTTTTCTTATTTTTGTAATAATATCAATAAAAGGATTATTAATATATTAAAAAAATATCATTCTTTAATAAAATATAAATAATGATTTTATATTCATGTATTACTATTATTAAAAATAATATTAATAATGATTTTTAATATTAATATAAATAATGTGATTATTAATATTAGTCCGAATAAAAATATCCATACAGTTCAACAAAATAGATAATTTTTTTTTGTATTAATAATATGAAGTGGTTTTATTTGATTCAATAATATTCATATTACTAAGTTATGAATTTGAAAATCCCATAAAGTTCAACCAAATAGACATTCTTATTAATTAATATGTACATTAGATAACGTTGGATAAATTCTATATCTCAGAGGCCGGAAGTAATCTTGCGGATTTCTTGTAGAGCTCCCACGCGACGCGGTAACGAAAGACTCTGTCATCTTCCAAGGACCACTTCTCTTCAGAAATATTACCATTGGCCCTAACGAAACAGTCAACATACTTGCATACAAAAATACCACAGTCTGAGTTGTTGTGTTGTTTCGGTCGAATCTTTAAGGTCTGCACAGTAGGATTACCGCTGGGCCACTCAGGCATCAGATTACCAATTCACAAACAAAATGGTATCAAATGTACCTGCATGTACAAAGTAGTTGGTTAATAATTTTTTAATATTAAAGGACATTATAAAATTAAAATATTTTAAAACTAATATTCGGATATTAGATTATCTATTTAAAAAATTATCTATTTTGTTGAACTGTGTGGATATTTTTATTCGGACTAATATTAATAATCACATTATTTATATTAATATTAAAAATCATTATTAATATTATTTTTAATAATAGTAATACATGAATATAAAATCATTATTTATATTTTATTAAAGAATGATATTTTTTTTAATATATTAATAATCCTTTTATTGATATTATTACAAAAATAAGAAAAAATATTAAAGGGAATAATAATAAATATAGATATTAACTTATTTCTAAATAGAAAACCCCCATATGTATTATATAGACTAATTAATAATAATAAATCGTAATATAATAATAATGCAAGAATATAGATTTTGGAGAATGGTGAAGTTTTAATATAAAGATATATCCTTGGTTGAAATTACAGCTAGGCCCGTGGTGCTCGGGTGGTCATATGACGAGTGTATGGAGTTTGAGGTTGCGAGTTCAAATCTGTTTTGCAGCGAATTGCTTGAATAAAATCATTTTTTTAATTTTTTATTGTCAGTCGTGACAAGCTGTACCGGCCGACTATTTTTTTAAAATTTTTTATTGCAAGCCGTATCAGCCTGTACTGGCCGATATTTTAATATTATTTTAATGCCAGCCGTATCAGCCTATACCGACCGACCTTTATTTTATTATTTTAATGTATTTCAATGTGCTGAGTCATTACATATAATGGAGAAATGAAAGAAGAAAAAAAGGTAAAGCCGACACAAGCTCTTCCGGCCGGATTATTTTAATAATAAATAATCATTTTTTATTATTTTAAATCATTTTAATGTGCTGAGTCATTACATATATGGGAGAAATGAAAAAAAAAAGGTTAAGCCGGCACAAGCTCTTCCGAACGGATTATTTTAATAATAAATAATCATTTTTATAACTATACTGACAAGTTAATTTTACGTGGGCCACCCTTATTAAAATAGAAGCCGGTACAAGTAAATAATTATGAACAACAACCTGTGCCGGCTTATCAAATAGAAAAGTTAATCGCAGCCATCTATTCAATTTATCAACGGTCCAAAAAGAGGGTGTTGCACAGTACTCATAGCAACCGGTTGCTATGGAAGGGCTCCCATATATATATATATATATATATTATATCTTAATTAAGTCTTACTTAATTAATATATATACATATATAAAGCATCCTTTTAATTTAAATTCGTGATTTAAATACTATCAATCATATTGATATATTTAAATCCTTACTATTTAAATTAATTCCCTTTTAATAACGTTCTTTTTGTGTGACCCCATAGGTTATTATTACGTTGGCAATAATTTTAAAATCATATTATAAAATTATAAACAGTGAGCGGCATCTAGTAATGCATCGCTGCTACCCAAGTAATAATAAGATCGATGATTCGATGCAACCCTTTCGTGACCAATGTTTCAATGTAATTTAATCCTTTTAACCTTAATATCTTAGATTAAACTCGAGTCATGGAATGTGTCATACTCTTCATAATTTAATCTGAGTTTTCTTGATCAATGAGTAGACTATATGAAACAAATCACTATTTGAGCATGGCCATGCATTTCATAGTCCTACTCAATCAAGAGGCCTATGGATATAACCCATAATATATAGGATGGTTAAATTCAATCTGGATCACTCATATTTCTCACACGATTCATGATGAACCCAATAATCACCTTTATAGTCCACCCTATTAAAGGTGACATTTGATGATATCAAAGTACATAAATTCTCGTGTAGTAATATAGCAATTTTAGGTCGGAGGACCATTACATCATTGTCACTATGAGAATTCCTAATGACATTTCGCATAATTTTCCATATAGAATTCTCATGGTGGGTCTGTCCAGTACATCGTTCTCTAACATGTACCTATGCATTGACTTAATATCTCATATATATTTATGACCAATGAGATTTGGTCATCAGTCAATCCACATACTAATCTCAATGCATCATTGTTGTCCCATCAATAATGATACTAGACTAGGGACATTTAAGAACAATGATACTAATTGTAATTATAATCTCATGTTCAAGTCACATACTTGAAACTATATAATTTGTATCACTATTCTAAGGAATTTTATTATGTTAACAATTATATTACGCAGTAAATAAAACCATAATAAAATCATTTATTTATTCAATCAAATATAATATCAAAACGTTAAGCAATAATATCAAATAATTGGCCTCTAGGGCATAAACTCTAACATAACCTGTCTATACGAAGTACCGCATGCATGGTGATATCTATTGTTATTCCATTCTTTATTATTCTGTTGGAACATCATATCGGTGCGAATTTCTCCTGACCTGGTTCCGTTATTTAGTATTCTGTTGGAATAACCTGTTTATGCGAAGTACCGCATGCATTGTGATTTCTTTTGTTATTCCATTCTTTATTATACTCAGTTGGTTAAAGTTTTGACTTCTATACTCCATGAAATTATTGGAATATCCTTGATAATTGCGCTTCATCCAGTATTTTTTCATGGAAATATTCTTCTGAGCATTCTTGAATTTTACTCTACAAAAAAGTATCATGTTGACAATTTGGACGTTATTGGTTCTTGGACAAATTAATTCTTGAACTTGTTTTATTGAATTCTTATATCATTGTCATCATCCTCATATTTATATTTTTTTTGAAAGTCATCTGTGGCCTGTAGTGAATAGATGGATTTGGTATGATTATGACCAGGGATTATTCGGTTTAATCATGACCGTAATGTTACAAATGATGTGGTAAAAGTCCTCATTGGCCCGTAGTGCATTGATGGACAGTTGTTGACATGATCATGACCATTAATAAAAACACAAATATTCTTGGCCCGTAGTGTATGGATAATTATGGTCGTGACACTAAAGAATATCCTTGGCCATAGTGCAGGGTGATTCGATGATGTGGATTATTTCTTAAGCTGAGTCCCAGCGATAAAAGTTATGAAAAATCTTTTAAATCATAAAAGATAGTAGATTTTATTCTTTACTTGACCCTTTTAATGGATTGCTTGTTCCGCTGCAATTAAACTTGATGTTTGTTATATTGTATCAGTTTAACACTGTTTAAGGCTAATGATAATTTATTCTGCATTATCTTAGTCATAATATTTCTTACTGGGCTAGTTAAGCTCACCCTTTCTTTCACTGTTCTCTTTAGAAAATGAGAATGTAGCTGGAACGAGTCGGGGAACGGAGTGATGGTCCTAGATGGTGCATTAGTAGTCCTCACTATTCTTTGAAATAATGTGATAATAATTGTAATGAGGACTCCTTTTGAGTTTGTATACTCTCTAGTAGACAATATTTGTATTCAAACTCACAATTTATGTTTTGTCGTATTGTACACGACAGTTGTATTATTAAGTTGTATTTGAACTCTGTACCATGTATCTGACGACTCAAGATGGGTGATGTATACCTAATTTTGGGGGAGTCATAGTTGGTATCAAAGCTTAGGGATATAATCCCTGGCTAAGATATGAGACTAGAACTAGGAGGGGAGAGACGGGAAATTCCTTCGTTAGTATGACCCACTTAAATTTATTTTATATTTAAATTGGTTGGTTAGAGTTTAGAGATAATATGTTACATGTCAACTAACCCTTGTTTTGTGGCAGTATCTAAAAATGACATCCGAGAATGTTGAGAATAGCAATGGAGCACAAGAAACCGTTGAGTCTCCACATATCAATTATCAGGATAATGTGCATCAGGAAGGCGACAATCCTCATGCAAACAACAACACGGACCAAATGGTGAATAATGGATTGTTCAGAGGCTTTATGTAATTCACGCAACATCAGGCGAGAGCGGCTCCTGTCCGAAATGTAGGTGGAAACACTAGAAACTCTCGGACGGTCACCGCTAAATAGTTCAAGGAGCTGGGACCATCGGAGTTTATTGGAGAGCCAAAACCATTTAAGGCGGAAGCATGGATAAAGCAGATCACCAAGATATTTGATGTCTTGGGATGCTCCGAGGAGCAAAAGGTTCCCTTCGCCACCTTCATGTTGCGTGAAGAGGCAGATTACTTGTGGGAATCTATAAAACGTACCCAGCCTGACGCACTCAAGATATCTTGGGAGAAGTTCCAAGAGCTATTCAACGACAAGTACTTTCCCAAGAGTATTCGTCACATGAAAGAAGTGGAGTTTATCAAATTGGAACAAAACAATATGACCGTGTCGCAATACGAGGCTAAATTTGTGGAGTTATCTCGGTTTGCATCCCATTTGGTCGATAATGAGGAGTGAATGTGTGACGCCCCCAAAATAGGTATACAACACCCATTCTGAGTCGTCAAAATATATGGTACAGAAACAACTACAACTTTATTAATACAACATAAAAACTGTGAGTTTAAATACAAATATTGTCATCTAGACAATATCCACAGTCAAATAAGTCCTCATTACAATTATTAATACACTATTTTACAGAATAGTGAGGACTACTAGAACCACTTCTAGAACCATCATTCCACACCCTGACTAGTACTCGCTACATTCTCGCCTCCTGAAAAGAAAAATGGAACAACAAGGAAAATGGTGAGCTTAACTATCCCAGTAAAGAACATTATGACTAAGATAATATATAACAAATTATCGTTAGTCCTCAACAGGAAAAAAAATCTAATAGAATACAATAGACAACAAGTTTTAAATCAATATTCGCAACGGAAATAATAATTTATTAGAAGAGTTAAGTAGAGAATGAAATCTACTATCTTCTATATATGAATATAAAATTTCATCGTCTATCTTTTATCCCTGTAACATCAATCAATATATATCTGGAATCAATATTCATCTTTGCACTACAGGCCAAAGATATTCATCAGTTGGTCATCTTCATCTAAACACATGTTCATCTTTGCACTACTGGCCAAAGATATTCATCAGAAATCATTCATCTTTGCACTACAGGCCAAAGATATTCAGTTATATCATCATTTAAGACTGAGGATGGTGAAAAAAATATTTTAAAGAAAATGAATCCAGTTAAACAAAAGAATAAATATTAAAGATTCGTATTTCAACTATTCCATGTCCAAAAATACCTCATAAATAATCATAGTGGAGTAAAATTCAAGAATGATCAAAACATGGATACAATCAAAGCTAATATTCAGAATAGATATTTTGGACGAAAAACGAAAATTTAATTTTTCTGTGAATAGTGCCATATTCATGAATAGTGTCGTATACGTGAATAGTGTCGTATACGTGAATAGTAACTCTGACACTAAAAGATAGAAATTTCACAAAAAAATCATCATGCTTCGTGAATAGTACTCGAGAATAGTAACTCGTGAATAGTAACTCATGAATAGTAATTCGTGAATAGTAACTCATGAATAGTAACCCCGACATGAAAAGTTTCAAATTTGATAAAAAGTTCAACCAGTATTTCGGCATAATGATATTGAAGAAAAAAAATATCATTTACGAAGAAAATAATATCCCTTACCTCAAAAGGATATTATTTCTAACTGGAATACCGGATATAGTGCTGAAAGAACTTGCACCGTATAGCAATACTCAAGTACTAAAATACTCACAAAAATACGCTCGATATTATAGAGAGAGAAAGAGTGAGAAATCTTTAGTTTCTGGTGTGATTTTCAATTCTAACCTAAGCACCCTATTTATAGGAAAATGTTAGAACACCAAAGCAGAAAATTTAATATAATATTAATATATACATATATATATATATATATATATATATATATATATATATATATATATATATTAAATTCCTACGCACCCTCTTCGTTGGTCAACAAATCAGCCACACATGTTCCAAAGACAACAAAAACATTTTTGTTAATTAAAACAATTAAAACTTCCAAAAATCAATTATTCCGGAATTTTAGAACTTCAATAATTCATAATAAATAGCCCTTTTGTCAGAAAAATTCGAACCATATGTCTTTTTCATAGGAAATTTCATTATCTACAACTTTGCAGAAGAAAGTTTTTCTAAATTCCAAACATAAATTGACCGAAATCCACAAACGGGCGATTCTACAGGCTATAATCAATTTTCAGTCAAGAAATGGGTCCACCAACATGTTTAACATGTTTTAAATAACTTTTGCAACAAAAATACTCTTCCTCCTCATATACTCATATATCCCACATTCATTGTAAAAATATCACCATTATTATATTATAATAATATAATAAAATATTATTTATCAGAAGAGATAAAATATCGATTTTCAACAATTGTCGCTTTAAAAATTTTCTCTATCTATATCTATATAAAATGAATATTTTCTTCATCATATAAATCAATAATTAATTATTCACAAATAATATTACAGAATCACAATATTGACAACCAGACAGTTCCTAGGAAAGAGGGGGCTTTCAATAAGGATTTCTCCTTATTGACGCGCAATTAGGTGACCAAACCTCTCCTTAGACAGAACTTTCTAGACATTGCCAATAATGTTATCTAATAATATTACTCAGATAATATGAATTATTGCTCCGATAATGGAAAATATTATGTAGTGACAATTATTGAAACAACAATAATATAAAATATCAACGCATCAATTATTGAATCAATAAAATAAAATACTGAACAGTAATTATTATAACAATTATTGAGTAGTGCCTTCTTACGTAAGAATTAATAATTGGTACGATACCGTGTGTTACTGTGTAACAACGCGTATTACTGTGTTTTAACCACCGGGTATTCCAACAGTATTAACTGTAACAACTACGCCGTTATTTATAAACAATTTATACTTGTCATTTTCTTCATCCAATCGCTTTCCGTTATGGGGACCACAAAAGACTACGCCGTCGTACGAATATTCCCCGACAGCAAGAATATTCCACGACCAAACAAATATTCCCCGACAATAATGAATATTTTATAACCACCTGCATATTTTAAAATATTTATGCATTTTACCCATAACTAACCACATTAATCCAATTAACCCTTACTATTTCAAAATAATAAATAAAAGAAATTCAATTTTATTTATAATAAGTTGGGGTCTTACAAAATGACGTGAATGTTTTTAAGAGGTTTAAAACCGGAGATACGTCAATATCTTATTTCTCATAAACTGTGTCTGTACTCAGATTTTGTAAATAGGGCTCAGTTATTGGAGCGCGGTAACGAGTCAACGCAACCAAGAGAAAGTAGCCGGCAGCATGAAAATACTAGTGGTATTAGTCATCGAAACAGTGACAACAAACGTGGAGGGAATCAACATGCCAGAAATGGTAACCACTTCGATGGTAATCATGGCCAAGACAGTAAAAATGGACATTTCAAGAAAAAGAGATTCAACAATGATGGAAGGATGTCAGCACCAATACCCGTTGTTAAGGAAGGAGAACGACCACCTATCATATGCTTCAAATGCGGAGGGGAGGGACACATCAGTCCAAACTGCGTGATGTCATCCAAAGCATGTTATAATTGTGGAAGAGAAGGTCACGTAGCCCGATTTTATCATTCACCGAAGACAAGTTCAGCCAGGATGGAGGCACCAAAGGCCGTCCCAGAAAAGTCAAAGCCGGTAGTGCAAGGGAGAGCGTTTGTTGTGACCTCCCAGAAAGCAAGGAACCCAAATGAGGTCATCACGGGTAAGCTTATCATAAGCTCTAGCGAAGTCTATACCTTATTTGATACCGGTTCTACCCATTCTTTTATTTCTCCTACTTGCGCTCAACGATTAAATTTGACTCTGGAGAAATTAGACTTTAACTTATCCATAGAAACTCTGTTGGGAGAAACCTTCATTACATCCACTGTTTATAAGTCTTGTTTGGTTCAAATCGGTACCCTCACATTACCTGTCGATCTTATTTCATTAAAAATACTTGCATTTGACGTAATTCTAGGGATTGATTGGTTAACTACTCATCATGCAAAAATTGATTGTTTTCGTAAGATTGTTAGCTTTCATATTCCTAACCAATCTGTTATGCGAATTCAAGCCACCAAACCATTAAAATCAATCACTGTCATCTCAAGCCATAAAGCTATTCATTTATTGAAAAACGGATGTCAAGCTTTCTTATCTCATGTCACGGATCTAAACAAAAATACGTCAGTTTTGAATGATATTTCTATTGTTAATGAATTTCCTGACGTATTCCCTAAAGAACTTCCTAGCCTACCCCTAGAGCGTGAAATTGAATTTTGTATCGACCTTGAACCCGATACAAAACACATTTCCAAATCCCCATATCGAACGGCTCCTATTGAACTTCAGGAGTTAAAGACTCAACTGCAGGAATTGTTAGACATTGGCTTTATTCGTCCTAGTACTTCTCCTTGGGGTGTCCTATTCTATTCGTGAAGAAGAAAGATGGGAGTATGCGACTTTTTATTGATTATCGGGAGTTGAATCATGTCACCATCAAAATAGGTACCCACTGCCACATATTGATGACATGTTTGACCAGTTGCAAGGAGCCAAATTCTTTTCAAAGATTGATCTTCGTTCCGGATATCACCAATTGAAGATTAGAACTGATGACATTCCAAAGATGGATTTCAGAACTCGGTACGGGCATTATGAATTCCTAGTCATGTCCTTTGGATTGACTAATGCTCATGTTGCCCTCATGAATATGATGAACCGAGTATTCAAGAAATATTTGGATCACTTTGTGGTCGTCTTTATTGATGACATCCTCATATATTCCAAAACCCATGAAGATCATGAGCAACACTTCAGGCTGATACTCCAAAAGCTTCGTGAATATAAGCTTTATGCCAAGTTGAAGAAATACAAGTTTTGGCTTGAGGAAGTAGCATTCCTTTGGCACGTGGTATCAAGTCATGGAATATCTATTGACCCAGCAAATATTGAAGCTATTCAAAGCTGGGAGCAACCTAAATCAGTAACCGAAGTACGTAGCTTTCTCGGCTTAGCTGGTTATTATCGGAGATTCGTAGAAGGGTTTTCTCGAATCGCTACTCCACTAACTCAGCTAACTTGGAAAGATACAAAGTTCGGTTAGAGCGAGGAATGTGAGAAGAGTTTTCAAGAACTCAAGAGGAGACTCATTTCAGCACCTGTTCTGACAATACCATCTAGGTTCGGAGGGATTTGTCATCAATAATGATGCTTCGGGCAAAGGGTTAGGATGTGTTCTCATGCAACATGGGAAAGTCATAGCCTATGCCTTACGACAACTCAAAGAATATGAAAAGAATTATCCTACTCATGATCTAGAGTTGGCAGCTGTTGTCTTCGCACTAAAGATTTGGAGGCATTACTTGTATGGGGAGAAAGTGGAGATCTATACGGATCATAAAAGCCTCAAATATTTCTTCACTCAAAAAGAACTCAACATGTGACAACAACGTTGGCTTGAACTGTTGAAAGATTATGATCATACCATCTAATACCATCCTAGAAAAGCGAACGTGGTAGCTGACGCATTGAGTAAAAGATCATATGCGGGTATTAGTGCAATATTGTCAATGCAAAGGCCCATTCTTAGTCATGTCTTTTGGATTGACTAATGCTCCTGCTGCTTTCATGGATATAATGAACATAGTATTCAAGGAATATTTGGATCAGTTTATTGTTGTCTTTATTGATGACATCCTCATCTATTCCAAAAGCCGTGAAGATCATAAGCACCATTTGAAGCTGGTACTGCAAAGGCTTTGTGATAACAAGATATATGCCAAGCTGAAGAAATGAGAGTTCTGGCTTGAGGAAGTAGCATTCCTTGGGCACATGGTGTCAAAACATGGAGTGTCTTTTGACCCGACGAAGATTGAAGTAATACAAAGTTAGGAACAACCGAAGACGGTGACCGAAGTACGTAGCTTTCTGGGTTTAGCTGGTTATTATCGGAGATTAATGGAAGTGTTTTCTCGAATCGCTACCCCGTTAACTCAGCTGACTCGTAAAGATATAAAATTCATATGGAGCGAGGAATGAAAGAAGAGTTTCCAAGATCTCAAGAGGAGACTCATTTCGGCACCTGTTTTGACAATACCATCTGGTTCGGATGGATTTTTTATCTACAGCGATGCTTCAGGCAAAGGGTTAGGGTGTGTTCTCATGAAACGTGGGAAAGTCATAGCCTATGCCTCGCGACAACTTAAAGAATATGAGAGGAATTATCCTACTCATGATCTAGAGTTGGCAACAGTCGTTTTCGCGCTAAAGATCTGGAGGCACTATCTATATGGGGAGAAAGTGGAGATATATTTAGACCATAAAAGCCTCAAATATTTCTTCACCCAAAAAGAACTCAACATACGGCAACGACGTTGGCTCGAGCTGTTGAAAGACTACGACCATACCATTCAATACAATCCTGAAAAAGCGAACGTGGTAGCTGACGCATTAAGTAGAAGATCTTATGCAGGAACGAGTGCGATGTTGTCAACACAAAGGCCCATTTTGTGTGACTTACAAAAGTTGAAGATAGAATTCAAGACTCCGGGGACCCATGCAATGATGTCAAATATACACATAGAACCAACTTTAATCGAAAAAGTTAAAGTTGCTCAAGCCACAGATCCAGAGCTGATGCGTATGAAGAAGAAAGTACAAGAAGGTACTATTCCAGAAGCAAGAATCGATGAAGAAGGAATACTTCGAGTCCACTCCAGACTTTATGTTCCTAACGATTCTGACTTGAAGCATAGAATCATGATGGAGGCACACAACACACCATTTGCAATCCATCATGGGAGTACCAAAATGTATGATGATCTTCGACATACATTTTGGTGGAACAATATGAAGAGAGAGATCGCGAAGTTTATATCGAGGTGTTTAACTTATCAACTTGTAAAGGCGGAGCATCAAGTGCCAAAAGGTCCATTGCAACCACTTGAGATTCTGAAATGGAAGTGGGAACACATTACCATGGATTTCATTACGGGTCTTCCCACGATTTCTCAAGGCATAAATGCGATTTGGGTTATTGTTGATAGATTAGCCAAGTCTGCCCATTTCTTGCCGATACGGGAGACTTATTCCCTTTAACGTCTTGCTCATATGTACGTAGATGAGATTGTGTGATTGCATGGCATGCTAGTATCCATAGTTTCAGATCGTGACCCAAGATTCATTTCAAGATTTTGGGTTGGCTTACAAAAAGCTATGGGCACAGATTTACGATTTAGTTTGGCATACCATCCTCAAACGGATGGACAATCAGAGAGGACTATTCAAAGTCTTGAAGATCTATTAAGACTCTGTGTCCTAGACTTCAAAGGGAGTTGGGAGAAGTATTTACCATTGGTGGAATTTTCCTACAACAACAGTTATCAGGCAAGTATAGGTGTGGCTTCATTTGAAGCATTATATGGACGGAAGTGTCGCTCTCCAGTGTGTTGGGATGAGGTAGGTGAAGCAACATTGTTGGGACCAGAGTTGGTACGTATTACTACATAAAAGATCCAAATGATTCGACAACGTATACAAACGGCACAGGATCGACAAAAGAGTTATGCAGATCTTCATCGAAAGGACGTGGAGTTTAGTATTAGGGATCATGTATTGTTGTGTGTGGCTCCATGGAAGGGAGTTACAAGATTCAGGAAGAGAGGAAAGCTCAATCCACGATTTATCGCTCCATTTTAGATTCTTGACCAAGTAGGAAAAGTGGCTTATAGACTCGCGTTACCTCCAAGTATGTCTCGTGTTCATAATGTTTTTCACATATCCATGTTACGTAAATATGTGGAAGACCCGAACCACATTATTGAGTTAGAACCGGACGAAATAGCGGAAGATTTAACTTATGAAGAGGTTCCTGTTCAAATCTTGGATAAGAAGGAACATATTCTACGCTCCAAGGTTATACCTCAAGTCAAAGTTTTGTGGAGAAACCACAATGTTGAGGAAATATCCTGGGAGTTAGAATCTGAAATAAAATCAAGGTATCCTCACCTCTTCGTCATACCAGGGATGTACCTTAATTTCGAGGGTGAAATTTCATAAGAAGGGGAGATTGTAAGACCCCAACTTTTAGAAATAAAAATGAATTTTCTATAAATATCATTCTTAAATATTATGGAATGAAATTGATATAATGTTATAGTTGTGGGTAATATTTATAAATTTTGCAAAGTACGCAAGTTGTTATATAATATTTGTTTGGTCGGGGAATATTTGTTTTAATAGGAAATATGCGTACGGCGGTACAATCATTGGTGGACCCCACAACAGAATTATTGTCGGATTGAGAAAACAACAAAAATATCTTTTTATGAAAATAACGGCGGAAGTTTTACCGTTAAATTTTGAAAGACATGGTGTTAAAAGTACAGTAATACGCGTGGTTGCATAGTAGCACACGGTATTGATTATTAATGCTTACGTGAGAAGTCACTCAGTTTTGTTCAATTATTGCTACAGTATTTGTTGAATTTATGGACCCCCCCATTTACCCATTTTTCAAAATAATCGGTAGAAAGTTATTCAGTATATATATATATATAAGTAATATATTTATAATATATATAGGATTCATGAGAATCCTGTGGGTTCACGGAAAATGGGGGGGGGGGGGTTATACACGGGATAGGTATATATAATATATAATATATAATATATATACTTATTATATATATATATATGATTAAGTGGAGTGAACGGGTGTAATTCACGGGGAATCATCCCGTGACATTTTTTTAGCCATGTGATTTATATAATATATAATATATAATATATATTATATTTAGAATATTTTGTTTTATTAGAATATTTTATTAAATTAATCTGGACCGTCCGTTTAAAAGTAAATCAATCTGGACCGTTCATGAATTAGTTACTATACAGTCCATTCTTCTATAAATAGAAGCGCATTCCTTCATCATTTCTTACGAATTCACTAAAACTCTAGAGAGAGAAATTATAGAGAAACTATAGAAAAGTATTTTGCTATTTCCTTACCCTTATATCCAGTTTCTTTTACGGTAAGGTGTATTATTTCTTTTGTATTCATGAAGAGAACTTATGTTATTCCATTCTTTATTATTTTGTTGGAATAACCTGTATACGCGGGATACCCTATACTTGGTGACATTCTTCTATTAATCCGTCTTTACTATTCTGTTAGAATATCTTGTCTGTGCGTTTCACGCCGGACCTGATTTCGTCCTTATTATTCTGTTGGAATATCATGTCTGTGTGTTTTACGCCGAACCTGGTTCCGTCTTTATTATTATTCTGTTGGAATATCTTATCTGTGCATTTTACGCCGGACCTGATTTCGTCCTTATTAGTATTCTGTTGGAATAACCTGTCTATGCGAAGTACCGCATGCATGGTGATTTCTGTTGTTATTCCATTTTTTATTATTCTGTTGGAACATCCCGTCGGTGCGAATTTCGCCTGACCTGGTTCTGTTATTTAGTATTTGGTTAGAATAACCTGTCTATGCGAAGTACCACAAGAATAGTGATTTCTTTTGTTATTCCATTCTTTATTATACTCAGTTTGTTAAAGTTTTGACTTCTATACTCCATGAAATTAGTGGAATATCCTTGATAATTGTGCTTTATCCAATATCTTTTTATGGAAATATTCTTCTGAGCATTCTTGAATTTTACTCTACAAAAAAGTATCATGTTGACAATTTGGACGTTATTGGTTCTTGGGCAAATTAATTCTTGAACTTGTTTTATTGAATTCTTATATCATTGTCGTCATCCTAATATTTATATTTTTTTTGAAAGTCATCTGTGGCCTGTAGTGCATAGATGGACTTGGTATGATTATGACCAGAGAATATTCGGTGTAATCATGACCGTAATGTTACAAATGATGTGGTAAAAGTCCTCATTGGCCTGTAGTACATTGATAGACAGTTGTTGGCATGATCATAACCATTAATGAATACACAAATATTCTTGGCCCGTAGTGCATGGATAATTATGGTCGTGATACTAAAGAATATCCTTGGTCGTAGTGCAGGGATGATTCGATGATGTGGATTATTTATTTAGCTGAGTCCCAGCGATAAAAGTGATGAAAACCCGTTTAAATCATAAAAGATAGTAGATTTTATTCTCTACTTGAATCTTTTAATGGATTGCTTATTCCGCTGCAGTTAAACTTGATGTTTGTTATATTGTATCAGTTTAACACTGTTTAAGGCTAATGATAATTTATTGTGCATTATCTTAGTCATAATATTTCTTACTGGGCTAGTTGAGCTCACCATTTCTTTCACTGTTCTCTTCAGAAAATGAGAATATAGCTGGAATGAGTCGGGGAACGGAGTGATGGTCCTAGATGGAGCATTAGTAGTCCTCACTATTCTATGAAATAGTGTGATAATAATTGTAATGAGGACTCGTTTTGAGTTTGTATACTCTCTAGTAGACAATATTTGTAT
This sequence comes from Panax japonicus, assembly GCA_020205505.1. Classification (NCBI taxonomy): domain Eukaryota; kingdom Viridiplantae; phylum Streptophyta; class Magnoliopsida; order Apiales; family Araliaceae; genus Panax; species Panax japonicus. The sequence goes on from CM035111.1 coordinate 12,919,831, forward strand.
TCAAACTCACAGTTTATATTTTGTAATATTGTACACGACAGTTGTATTATTAAGTTGTATTTGAATTCTGTACCATGTATCTGGCGACTGAAGATGGGTGATGTATACCTAATTTTGGGGGCGTCACAATTTTGGTGGCCAAACATGAAGAGGGAAATCGCAGAATACGTTAGTAAGTGCTTAACTTGTCAGAAAGTTAAGGCTGAACACCAACGATCGAGTGGGTTATTGCATTCACTAAAGATTCCAGAGTGGAAATGGGAGCATATCACTATGGACTTTGTGGTGGGACTTCCAACAACGAGAAAATGATACAATGTTATTTGGGTGATAGTGGATCGGTTAACCAAATTGGCTCAGTTTCTTCCAATAGGAGTTAGGTATAACCTAGAGCAGTTAGCTAAGCTTTATGTCAAGGAAATTATTTCTAGACATGGGGTACCTATTTCGATTGTGTCTGATCCTGATTCACGATTCACGTCAAACTTTTGGAGGAGTTTGGAAGATTAACTAGGAACGCAGTTGATATTGAGCACGACGTATCATCCACAGATGTATGGATAAAGTGAACGGACAATTCAAATGCTAGAAGATATGTTAAGATCTTGCGTTATGAATGTCAAGAGGAGTTGGGACGAACATCTGCCTTTGGTGGAATTCGCTTACAATAATAGTTTTCACGCTATTATAGGCATGCCACCTTATGAAGCGTTGTATGGGAGGAAGTGTAGGACACCACTTTGCTGGGATGAAGTAGGTAAACGTCGAATGTTGGGACCGGAGATGGTATAACAAACGGCAGACATGGTTAAGCTAATATGAACCCGATTGGTAGCGGCTCAAGATAGACAAAAGAAGTATGCAGATCCTAATCGAGAGAAGAGGGAGTTTGAAGTAGGTTCATTTGTCTTTCTGAAAGTATCACCTTGGAAATGGAAGATACGTTTTGGAAAGAAAGGGAAGTTAAGTCCAAGGTTTGTAGGACCTTTTAAAATTTTAAGAATGGTAGGAGAAGTAGCCTATGAAATAGCTTTACCTCCCGAGATGGAAAGAATACACAATGTGTTTCACGTGTCAGTGTTGCGTCCTTATAAACCAAACTACAAGCACGTAATAGAGTATGAATCTATTCAAGTAAAAAAGGACTTAACGTATGAAGAACTTTTGATTCAGATTGTTGATAGGAAGGAACAAGTCTTAAAAAATAAAATAATACCCTCAATAAAGGTAATTTAGAGTAACCACGATGTCGAAGAAGCAACGTGGGAGCTCGAGAGTAAAATGAAGGAAAAGTTTCCTCATTTTTTATGTAATTATAGCGAGATTCTGGGGACAGAATCCTTATAAGGGAGGGAGAATGTAACACCCGAGAAAATAGGATCTTTAATTAATTAAATTTTTATTTGATTATGTGGATTAAATGAATTTAATTAATTTATTACGTGAGTAAAATATTTGAAGGTCATTCTATGACCTAGAATGTGTGGATGTGGTTAGTATTCTGGCTATGTGCTAGGATTAATTGTTTTGAATTACCAAGACGAAAATAAGTGTTTTCCAAGAATTTTTCGTAAAAACACTATTCATCTAATTTCGCTTAGAGATTAGGTTTGAAATTTTGAGAAACGCGTAATGATAGAATATGAAGATGTAATGGAATATCCAATAATATTTCTGTTATAGCAAATGAAGTTTTCGCATGCGGACATAAAACCTATGGGTTAGTGAAGGTGGCTTCCGAGAAGAAAATGTAATGTGTATAATGATTAGATGTATTATACTTAGGATATACGAGTATGGTATGAATAATAGTACGATATGTAATATGAATATCGTATGAATACTAAGCGAAGCAAATACGTGAGTTATACATGTAGGATACGATTAGTTCTTATAAGATTTTGAGTTAAGGACTTTGTACAATCCAATGAGACTTGGATTTATAGCAAGACCAATGAATTATGTAAACAAGTCCAAGTTAAGGCCCAATGTTAAGTTAAATCAAGCTCGATCCACAAAACCGAATCGCGGATCGAACCGGCGGATCACAGGATGGGTAAAAGCCATGGGGAAATCCATGGGAAGGCCCGTGGACATATGGGTCGGCCACTTGGCCACCAAGTAAAGTGATTACTTGGTGGCTAAGTTGTTGAGGAGGTGGGGAATAGTAAAGAGGTGGCTTTTGGACCATTTTGCCCTCCATTTGAATTTCCTATAAAAAGAAAGCTTATGTTAGTCTTTTTGTGTTTTGTAAACTTTTTCCAACATATATTGAGAGAGAGAGATAGAAACAAGTAATCAAGCTACTTCCAAGAAAACCATATACGTTTAATCAAGAACGCGAAGAACAAAAAAAAGTACTATTTCATAAACGTTAGTCTTCAACCTTTTTCGATTTCTTTCTCGTAGAGAATCGTAGATTGGTGGAGCATGTCTATTGAGGAGGAATAAGGATGGCTAGTTATGATTAAAACATTGATAAGTCATGTTCAAGTAAAAATCATTAAGGTTTACGTAAATTAAAACCATGGAAATCGTTGAATGATAACATGGTTGTTGATGGACAAATTGAAAATCATCATAGCTAGGGTATATGCATCTTTCTTGGTTAGGGTGTAGATGATGAATCAGTGGAGTGTTCCATTTGAATTGGCTTATAGAACACGAGTAACGAAGTTATGGCAAATTTTACGGAAATAGACGTTAAACGACGAAAACGTAGAAATCTCTGATTAGTAGTCAAAAGTTGTCGTGTGACTTGAAAACTTCAGTTTTCAATGCCAACACGTCAGATAGGGTATTTAAGAGTTGTGGACTCAAGAATCATCGAATTCTGACTTATAACGAAGAAAACGAATATTGAACGCTCATAAACGATAAATGACGCTCAGAAATGAACCAAAAGGTGAATTCCGAGTTAACGGAATCAAAATGTAAAATTCTTACATGAACACCTAGAGTAAGTAATTTATGAGTTATGGGCTTTTGAATGAGCCAATTTGGATGTAAAACGAATAAGTTATGAGGCCGAGAAGTTCGTAGGAAAAACCAACTGTCAAAACCAACTGAGGTACAGGGGAGGCGCCGCAGCGCCAACCCAGTGTTATTGGTCACGCCGCAGCGCCGAGTAGTGCCAAGTGAAAGCCATAACCTACTGGAGTTTCGCGCCGCAGCGCAAAAGTTAGCATTAAGACTCGTACCGCAGCGCCGAGTCCGAGTAAAAACCACTGAAGAGTGGCGCCGCAGCGCCACTATAGTAAAAATATATCGCGCCGCAGTGCCGGCAATGGGAAATAGTTGACCAAATTAGGTTTTTAATTCCAATTGAATGTAAACTAATAGTAAGACATATATGTACTTAATGTACATGATAAGGATAACTCTAAATCACTAATAAAGTGATAACAGTAGAAGGTTAAGTAGGGTTTAACAATAATTAAACGAAGAACACGAGGGTAAATAAGTAAACCGTGAATGGTGTTCAATGTTGGTATCTCACCAATGATGATCAAGTGTTGGTTAATAACGTAAGAACGTTAATAAGCCGTAATGAAGTATAGTAAGTCGAATTGACTTTATTAATGAAATAAATTCAAGTAAGACATAGAAGAGAAAGAAGTTGGTTAAAACAATAAAGTTAGTTTGTTTGATAGCTAATTACAGTTTTCTATGTGAATATAATATATCATGTAGATCCTGTAAAGACTGAGAATTATTGAATATTATATTCGAAGACACTTGAAGGCAAGTTTTCTTAACGCTTGTCTAACCTCCGTGTTAGCCAAGTTTTTTGTGATTCATGTTATGAAATGCATGAATGGTTTTAAAGAAAGAGTCGATTCCAATTTTAACTCGGCTAGACTAATCTTGAAGAGTTGATTGAGTTGTTTACAAGTCTTTCAAAATAGAACTGTTAACGTTATCCTATATCAAGTATTTGGTACGGATTCAAAAGGTAAGTTTGTCTAAGAACAAAAAAATGTATTTTCATCGATTATTCGATGGGCACGCGAGGTTGCCAAAACTTAAATGTAAATACGTTTAACGGATGAGTGTTGATCAACATAGAGTACTATAGGCTGATCACCTAGAAGTGCTCGTAAGTAATGCCGAATGTACGACCTTAGTGCCGGGATGTCCTTTTCATCTATGAAAATGAAAAGAGTATGTTCATGGTCTTTTGACCGGTTCAGAATTCCGAAGCTATTATATATACTTTGGAATCGTTGTTATGAAATGAGAAGTGTTAGTCAATGTTTCATAGTGCTTTTTAATTATTTGTTCAGTTATGGAAGATAATCATATAATTCTCGATTTGGTATTTATATCATCCTTTGTTAGACTTGTTAAGCTAGTTATACTCACATCTTGCTTGAATTATATGATTGCATATAAGGCTGAACGAACTGAGAGTTCTAAGAGAGATAAAGGCAGAGCTAAAATGGATAGTTAATTATCTTGTAATAAACTAGTGTATTTATATGTAATATACTTATGAGTAACAAATAATGTATTCAGTTTATGAACCTAGGAAAGGATTTATTACTATTGAAATACGAATATAGTAAATACAATCATTTTGCTGTTGTTTCAATGAAATGACTGCATATATTGTAGTACCGTGTAGCACCATCTGTCGGGTTGGAAGATACCCAGATTTGGGGGCGTCACAAAAGTCGTAAGGTGGAACGCTTACGAAACCTCAACCTTTTGTCTATATTGAGACAAGAACCTTGGTATAATCGCTTACGCAAGGAAGTCTGTGTTGAATGGAACACTAATGACACCTAAATCACGTACTTATAAGAAGTAGAAATCTCGATACAATCGACGATTGATGTGGTAGAAGACGCCCCACACAGCTATGTATTTTTGTATGATAAGTCAGATTTGAAACACACAGAAAAACTATGAATAGTTTTAGAGTTCTCAAAAACCAAAAGGAGAATAATCTCACAATAGTTGTTTTGAATAAAATTTGAAGTGTTATCAATTACATCAGCTTTGACCCTTATAAATACTACTAAAAAGTAATCTTAATCCTAATAACAAAATGAACAAATTACATAAAAATCAAATTTAAATAGAAATCCTAACTAAATAAAATCCTAATTACATTAGTATAAAAAATTATTTTTTAGAACTTCAAAACTCCATAATTGTCGTGTAATGATTTCCTTGTGGCGTTTGGAAATTTTTCGCGTGAATTCCGTGAGAAATTAAATAAATATAATTATGTTATAAAAGTGATTCCCTCCTCCTCAGGGTACTATTCTCCCCTTTCTTCTTCTCTTCTCCCGTGAACCATTCCTTCCTCTTGGAACTTCAGCTTTGCCTATATAAGGCAATGATACGGAAGGAAATAATAAAACTTTTCTCGATTGTTTCTCTCTCTTTATCTCTTACTTATTCTCTCCAAATTTATGCAATAATAAGAGTATCTTTCTACACTTTGCTAAAGTTTTATAACACGTTATCAGCACCAATCTCTAACCAACTGAGACGGTAAAATTAAATTCTTGTAATTTATTATTATACTATCTGTTTGACTATGCCACCAATAATATAATTTTATTCTTACGATTGGCTTGACTTTGCCGCCAATTATATTCTTTAATTGTCAAATTATATTTATCTTTTATTGTCCATTTTAAATTCTGCTATTTACAGTGGTACAATCTGTCCTTGTTAATCTTACAAGACTTGGTGGGAACCTTTTTACCACTTTTTAAATTGTTGGAATAACCTGTCTATACGGAATATTGCATACCTGGTGAATAATCCTTTGTATTTATTTCTTATTAAATTATGGGAATAACCTGTCTATGCGGAATACCGCATGCCTAGTGAATAATCATTTGTATTCATTTCTTATTTACATATGGGAATAACATGTATATGCGGAATACCTCATGCTCGATGAATATCCTTTCGTATTAATTCCTTATTAGCATTTTGTGGAAATAATCTGTCTATGCGAACTACCACATGCCGAGTGAAGATCTATTTGCAGTTTTGTACATATATTTTTTTGTGAACTATAATACTTGTATATACATTAACGATTGCATATTTTTTTAACTAAAATAATATATTAATAACATAAATATAAGAATATTTATATTTGCATTTTATCACCACTTAAGGTTGTGACTTAGTTTATTTTTTCTATATCATATATGCAATTATTTATTATTTTAATAAATACTAAAATTATGTTTTAACCTAGAATAGATGGCAAACTTGGCAAAAATAGATTTTTCAATTTTGAATTTTTTTGGAGACAACTATTTGGCTTGAGCACTTGATGCAGAATTACACCTTAGTGCAAATGAGTTAGAAAAGACCATTGAATCAGAAAATACAGCAACTTCGGCACAAAATACAAAAGCCGTAATTTTTATTCGTCACCATATTGATGAAGGATTAAAGACTGAGTGTTTAACAACAAAAGATTCTTTGTCTTTATGGACACAACTAAAGGAAATATTTGACCACCAAAAATTGGTTGTTGTCCCTAATGCCAAATTTGAGTGACTTAATTAAAGTCTACAAGATTACAAATCAATTACGGAGTATAGTTCCAATGTTTATAGAATAACCTCTACTTTGGCTTTGTGCGGAGATCCAGTTTTTGAAACCATAATGTTAGAGAAAACGCTCTTAACTTTTCATCCCACCAACATGATTCTATCACAACAATATAGACAGACTAAGTTCACAAAATTTAGTGACTTATTGTCTATCCTCCTTGTTGTAGAAAAGAAGAATGAATTGTTGTTGAAAAACCATCAAGTACGGCCAACGGGTGCTACCCCATTGTCAGATATTAACAGCACGTCATTCCAGCAGAATAAACGTGACAATAGATGGCCATATAATAAGAAGCCTTAGGAACGAAAGAATAAATGAGGTCATCATAACAACAAATTCCAGAACTGCGACAATTCAGGGCACCAGAAGTGGCAAGTGTCTAGGTCGGGTAAAAATAAAAAAAATGCAGCATAAATAAAGAACAAACCAGATGTTTGTTTTAGGTGTGGGATGAAAGGGCATTGGTCACTTACATGTCATACGCCGAGGCATCTGGTTAATTTATTCCAAGAGTCTTAAAAGATCAAAGTAATGGAGGCAGAAACAAACTTTGTTAATCATCCATTGAATATTATTGATGTTCCACCAGTGACCAATAATGAGGAAAAGGTTGTTGATATTACTGAACCTTCTGAAAGTATCTTTTGGGATATCATTTACTTTTTTGTTTTAATTAAACACCCTGCATTTATAATATTATTAGTTTTCATTCTATACGTGGTATGTGTTTCTCATGAATAAAATTATAAATGAAATGTAACTTTTCTTATTTTTATTTGTGTCAGACCATCTTTAATGGATATGGAAGATATATGTTTAGCAGACAATGCAATAACTCATACAATCCTTCAAAGTGAGAAATATTTTTCACAACTAATCAAAGCTAAGGGAAATTTAGGAACTATCTCTGGCATATCAAATTTAATCGAGGGATTTGGAAAAACTAGTTTCATGCTACCAAATGAGACATAAGTTTTTATCAAAAATGCTCTATATTCTAGTAAATCAATAAGAAATTTGCTTAGTTTTTTAGATATTCAACTAAATGGTTTTCACATTGAAACAACCAATGAAAATGATAATGAATATCTTCTTATCACTTCTACTGTTTCTGGAAAAAAGAATATCCTAGAAAAACTTCATTCAATTTCTTATGGATTATATACTATGAAAATTAAAATAATTGAGTCTCATACTGTTATGATTCCAAAAATCATAGATCCCAAATCCTTTATACTTTGGCATAAAAGATTCGGTCATTCAGGCACTTTTATGATGCATCGTATTATTGAAAATTCTACTGGTCATCCTCTCAAAAATAAGAAAGTTTTTCCTAGTAGTGATTTTCTTTGCGCTACGTGTTCTTGAGAAAAATTAATTGTTCGACTATCACCAGTAAAAGTTTATAAAGAAGCCCCAAAATTCCTAAACAGAATTCAATGAGACATTTGTGGACCCATTCACCCATAGTCTGGCCCATTTTGATATTTCATGGTTTTACTAGATGATGCAACTAGACGGTCTCATGTTTTTCTTCTCTCTTCTCGAAATTTTGCATTGTCAAAACTTCTTTCTCAAATAATCAAGCTACAGGCTTATTTCTCGGATCATCCAATCAAGTCAATTCGACTTGATAACGTAGTTGAATTTTAATCAATTACTTTTAATGATTTTTGTATGACTATTGGAATCTCCATTGAGCATTATGTTCCTCATATACATACACAAAATGGTTTAGCTGAATCTTTAATAAAAAGACTTCAACTAATTACATGTCCATTAATGTTAAGGGATAACTTACTTACCTCGGTTTGGGGTCATGCAATTCTTCACGCTGCAGCCATCATTCGAGTAAGACCAACGGCTCTTCATAAATTTTCTCCTCAATAGTTAGTTTTTGGACAGATACCCAACATATCACACTTTCTAGTTTTTGGAAGGGCAGTGTATGTTCCAATTGTACCTCCACAAAGAACTAAAATGAGAGCCCAACGAAGAATAGGTATTTATGTTGGTTTTGATTCTCCTTCTATTATCAGATATCTTGAGCCTTTAACTGGAGATGTTTTTACTGCACGTTATGTAGATTGTCATTTTGATGAATTTGTATTTCCGCCATTAGGATGAGGGAAAGTTTTAAATAAAAAACCCTCTGAAATATCATGGATTGCATCAGAATTAAGTTCACTTGATCCTCGTACAAGACAATGTGAAATTGAAGTTCAAAGAATTATTTATTTACAAAATATTGTAAATCAAATGCCAGATGCATTTAATGATGCTAGAAAAATGATAAGGTCATATACACCTGCAGTGAATACTCCAGCAAGGATAGAAATACCTAGTGAAAAATCAATTCATGAAGAATTGACAAATAAGGTAATAGAAGAATCTAAACCACGCCAGAAGTATGGAAGACCGGTTGGTGCAAAAGACACTGTACGACGAAAATCAAAAGCAAATAAGGGAATCCTAGAAGGAATACCTACTCCAGAAGTAGCACTTATTCCAAGAGTGGGAATAACCCCAAAAGATGTACAAAATCTCAGTGAAGGGATAAGAGATGAACACCAAGAGATCTTAATAAATTATATATATGATGAGAAAATATGGGATCGAAGCAAAGTCATGATTGATGATATATCGAAAAAGAAAAGATTGGCCAAAATGGAAAGATGTTATTCAAACTGAGCTACAATCTCTATTGAAAAGAGAAGTATTTGGAACCAGTAGTCGAAACACCGTTGGGTGTAATCCCGGTTGGAAACAAATGGGTATTTGTACGAAAGAGAAATGAGAAAAATGAAATTGTGAGATACAAAGCCCAACTTGTAGCTCAAGAGTTTTCACAAAAACCTTGTACTGATTATCAGGATACATACTCTCCAGTAATGGATGGAGTCATTTTTTGCTTTCTGATTGGTATGGCAACCATGGAAGGTTTGGAAACACATCTGATGGATGTTGTAACAACATACCTATATGGCTCACTTGACAGTGAGATTTACATGAGAATCCCTGAAGGATTGAAAATGGTTGAATCAAAAAGGCCCCGTCATTTATATTCAATCAAGTTACAACGCTCACTATATGGGTAAAAATAGTCTGGTCGTATGTGGTATAATCGACTTAATGATTATTTAATATAAAAAATAAATATATAATCAAGTATGTCCATGTGTTTTTATTAAGACATCACAAAGTGGATTTCCCACCATTACTATATATATGTGGATGATTTGAATCTTGTAGGTACTCCTTAAGAACTCACAAGAACTACTACTTATTTAAAAGATGAATTTTAAATGAAAGATCTTGGAAAGACAAAATTCTGTTTGGTAATACAAGTTGAACATTTAGCATCTGAAATTTTTGTTCATCAATCCACATATGTTGAAAAAATTTCTCAGTCGTTTTCATATGGATAAAGCTCGTCCTTTGACTACCCCGATGGTTGTTCGATCTTCAGAAGTTGCTAAAGATCCATTTTGGCCTCTAGAAAGTGGGGAAGAAGTTCTTAGACCTGAAGTTCCATACCTAAGTTCAATAGGTGCTCTTATGTATCTTACAAACTGTACACAACCTGATATTACTTTTACTATCAACTTGTTAGGAAGATACAGTTCTTCACCAACTAAGAGATATTGGGGTGGGATCAAACACATTTTGAGATACCTCCGTGGAAGTATAGATCTTGGGTTATTTTATCCAAGAGATTTAACGTCGCGATTGGTTGAATATACCGATTCAGGATATTTATCAGATCCACACAATGGAAGATCACAAACAGGTTATGTATTTACATATTGTGACACGGCTATATCCTGGAAATCCACAAAGCAAACCATGACAGCTACATCTTCAAATCACTCAGAGATTCTCGCTATACATGAAGCAAGTAGAGAGTGTTTGGTTGAGATCAATTATTCAGCATATTCAAAAATCATGTGGATTACCATCAATCAAAGACATTCCTACAATTCTGTATGAGGATAACGCTGTATGCATTGCTCAACTTAGAGGAGGGTACATTAAGGGAGATAGAACAAAAAACATTTCACCTAAATTCTTCTTCACACATGAGCTATAAAAGAAGGGTTATATAGATGTGCATCAAATTCAATCATGTGATAATCTTGTCGACTTATTCACAAAGTCGCTGCCAAATGCAACGTTTGCAAAACTTCAAAAAAAGATCGGAATGTGTCGACTGAAATACTTATGACAACATTTCATCAAGGAGTAATGAATTCCTTTTGAGGGGAAGACTGTACTCTTTTTCCTTAGTCATGGTTTTTATCCCAATGTGTTTTTCCTGACAAGGTTTTAACGAGGCAGTCAATTAAGATATTTATGTAAAAGATATATACTCTTTTTCCCTTTGTTAAGTTTTTTCCACTAGGTTTTCTTAACAAGATTTTTAATTAGACATAATCTTCTATCGTAGGAAATCAAGGGAAGTGTTATAAAAGTGATTCTCTCCTCCTCGGGATACTGCTATCCCCTTTCTTATTCTCTTCTCCCGTGAACCATTCTTTCCTCTGTGAACTTCAGCTTTGACTATATAAGGCAATGATACTGAAGGAAATAATATAACTTTTCTTGATTGTTTCTCTCTTTCTCTCTTACTTATTCTCTCCAAATTTATGCAATAATAAGAGTATCTTTCTACACTTTGCTAAAGTTTTATAACAAATTATATGATTTACATGCTTTTCCAAAAAATTTGTGGTCCCATAGGATTTTTTTGCATGTGCATGTGAATTGAATTAGCATGATTTGTACCATGTGGACTAGCTTGCTGAATGTGTTATTTTATAGAGACAATTACATTTTCTATTACATTTTAAAAAATAATTACAACAATAGTGCACTTATAAAATATTTAAATAATTAATAAATTTAAAATTTTATTTACAAAATTAGTGCATTCTTATCCCTTTAATTTAGTTGAGTGCTTTAATATGTTACAATTCGAACTCCTTTCCATAACCATCCATAACCGGCAACAGAGTTTTCCAGAATTTTATCTTCCAAAACAATAAATGCTTTAATATTTCCCTATCTTCTCAACAAACAGATATCAAAAAATCTATTATAAATTTTTTTTATTTAATTGTGCAATTGGTAGCCAAATTTTTATACAAATGTAACCAATTCAATTTTATTGGGTTACCAATTAATTAAAATAAATTTATTATAGATTTTTTTTCATGATACAGTTGGTAGCCAAACCTTAATACAAAGGTAACCAATTCAGTTTTATTGGGTTACCAATTAATTATAAAAAATCTATTTTTTCCCCATAGTGCAGTTGGTAGCCAACTCTTAATTCAAATGTAACCAACAAAAACTAAAATGGTTACCTTTGTATGAAAGTTTTGGCTACCAACTGCACTGAAATTTCTCTTGGTTACCCACAAAAACTAAATTGGTTACCTTTGTATAAATGTTTGGCTACCAACTGCACTAAAATTTATCTTCTTCTCTTTTTAATTTCTGGACTAAATCAACCTTCGTCATAATGAAAGTTATGTAAATGCTAATAATGAAAATAAAACACAAAGAAAAACATAAAAAAGAGTAAAAGGAATTAACATAGAATGAAAATTTGCATAGATTTCTGGATAAAGATAATTTCTACAATAATGAGCTAAATATACTCCTCCTCTATAATACTGATAAAATACTAACAACTACAAAGACTAGGCGTGACGAAGCAGCAGTCCATGGCGGCTACATCTTCAAGATCTACAGATTAACATATTCAAGGTGTTGAAGCGGCGGCGGCGACAACGGCGAATGAGGAGGACGAAGGGAGGAGGAAGAAGAAGACTAACAAGATCTACATCTTCAAGGCGTTGAAACGGTGACGACGGCGAAGGAGGAGGACGAAGGGGAGGAGAGAAGAGGCGGTAAGGGAGAGAAAGAGAATGAGCGGATGAGTGTTTCCCTAAATTAAGGGCATTAATATTATAAATAAATATGGGAAGATTATTATTTTTGTAATTATTTTGGTGATGCACTAATAATGTAATTACTTATTAAATGTTGTATATTATTGTAAATGACCATAATTTTAAAAGACCCATATGGTGGATTGCATAGATATGTTAAGTTAGAAGACTTGAAAGGCCCACTTAATTTACATGTAATAGTTGTATGTAAATGGAATCCATGGCCCACATCTTTTTAACCCACATGAATACTTTGATGCTTGTTGTACATATTAGTTTGGGTTCTTTACATAAGTATACAACAAATAAAAAATAATTACAAGAAAAGTGCATCAACTAAATAATTACAAAAATAGTGTAATTAGGACTCATATTACAAAAAATGGTACAATTCACATTAATAAGGAAACCTAAAATCAAGGACAAATAATTGTCATAGTTAATAATTCAATTCAAATATTTGGATCTAACAACAAAAATAAATTCAAATTCAAAATAATAATTCAAATTTAAATATTCAAATTCAAATCTTCATCTCCGTCACATACACTTTGAAATAATAGACCGCCGCTACACCGCCGCTACGCCTCACATACTCCGCCGCTACACCGCCGCAAATCTCCGTTGTCCAAACGCCAATGAGAATAAGAAAAAGATTAGCCCTACAAAAATTTAAAAATAAATAGATGTAACTTTTAATGATCTGAATTTTTTTTATAACTATTTTGTTACTCATAAATAATAAAATGGTTACCTTTGTATGAATGGTTGGCTACCAACTGCATCACATTCAAACGAAATTGGTAACTTAATAAAATTGAATAGGATACATTGGTCTGAAGGTTTGGCTACTAACTGCACTATGAAAAAACTGCAGGTGTGGATGTGAATTAGTTACTTTGGTATGAAGATTTTGTTACTTTGGTACGAAGGTTTGCTTACCTTGATCTGAAGATTTGGTAACCAAAAATTTAAAGTGTGGAGGTTGATTGGTTACTTTGATATGACAGTTTGGTTACCTTGGTATGAAGGTTTGGTTACCATCATCCAGTATTCATATCCACCGCCACCACCGCCACCGCCACCTGAATCTTCATACCCACCTCCATTTTGACCCTTCATTTTGAGAAGCTGCTGGAGATATATACTTGGTTGACTCATAAATATATACATATATATATAGAAAGAAAGAAAGAAACCGTGACCTTGAAGAGGAATTCACGTGAGACTGGAGCCACTCCTCATGGCGGAGATTCGAAGTGGTAATAATAATATTAATATAATTGAACCTATATATATATATATATATATATATATATATATATATATATATATATATATATATATATATATATATATATATATAGGTTCCAGTCCCCATTTAACTGAATCTTCCTCCAACAATGTCATCAATGTCATCAAAACCCTCCATTTCTCTCCAACCGACAACCCCATCAACAAATATTCTCTCTCTAGGGTACCAACCCTCTCCTTCCCGCACGATTTACAACGATCGCTTTATTCCCAGCCGATCTTCTTCCAATTTCTCTCTCTTCAATATATATATATATATATATATATATATATATATATATATATATATATATATATATATAGAAAGAATACGATTGAATGAAGAAGAATAGTGATGATTAACTGCAGTTGTTATAGATGATGAGAGAGAGAAGAAGTCATGGGTATAACTAATCCCTAAATTAAGGAATTCTAATTGAATACTAATTCCCTAATTAAAGAATCCTAATTGCACTACTATTGTAAATAAATATGGAAGTATATTAGTTGTGTTAAGATTTTATGAGTGCACTATTGTTGTAATTATTTTTAAAAATATAATAAAATATATAATTCATCCTATTAGTTTACATGTTATCCATAATATGTTAGCAATATGTTTAGGCCCAACTGATTGTAATATATCCGTGAATGGTTGCTGAACATGAATGTAATCTGTGTGCTACTACAATGATAAGAATTGGGCTTTAATTGGGTTCTATTGCTCTAATAATATGGTCCTTTACAATAATATAAAATATTTAGAAAGTAATTACACTATTAGTGCACTCATAAAATATTTACACAATTAATACACTTTCTATATTTATTTACAATATTAGTGCAATTAGGATTCCTTAATTTAGGGAATTAGTATATGATTCAATTCATAATAATAAGGAAACCTAAAATCAAGGAGAAATAACTACCATAATTAATAATTCAAATTCAAATATCTTGGATCTAACAAGAAAAACAAATTCAAATTCAAAAATAATAATTAAAATTCAAATATTCAAAGTTTGGCAACATCATCTTCCTCCTCCCCTTCGCCGCCGCTTCAACACCTTGAAGATGTAGATATGTAGATCTTGAAGGTGTTGCCGCCATGGACGCCGATCTCCTCATCCATTACAGCCACAACTGCCATTATGACAAAGGTTGATTTAGTCCAAAAATTAAAAGGAGAAAAAGAGAAATTTTAGTGCAGTTGGTATCCAAATATTTATACAAAGGTAACCATTTTAGTTTTTGTGAGTAACCAAGAGAAATTTCAGTGCAGTTGGTAACCAAAACTTTCAAAGGTAACAATTTTAGTTTTTGTTGGTTACATTTGTATTAAGGTTTGGCTACCAACTGCACTATGAAAAAAAAAATCTATAATAGATTTTTATAATTAATTAGTAACCCAATAAAACTGAATTGGTTACCTTTGTATTAAGGTTTGGCTACCAACTGCATTATAAAAAAAATCTACAATATATTTTTTTAATTAATTGGTAACCCAATAAAACTGAATTGGTTACATTTGTATAAAGTGTGTAGACACTCAAAATTTTCTGTACTACTGTAACTGGCATTACAGGAGGACAAATTCGTCTTTTAAGTGGGAACCCTGAAAGACAATCCATATCCATACCGAATACTACCGGAAGTTCAGCATCAACCCCATATCACACTCTGGGAGTAACAATTCCAATCTCGGAGATAACCCCGAGGCGTGCAGATACAATACCGGAACACACACCGGAGAAGACCGATTAATCTCAGGGATAACTCCGAGGTATCCAGTCTCAGTCCCAACCATGGGAATAGCCACAAACCTTGGTGATAACCCCAAGGAATGCAGTTTCGATGATAACCCCGGAAATGCTTGTTTCAAATGCAACCAGCTTCAATCTCGGCGCTCACAACGAGATGTTCTGTACCAACCCAGCGATAACACCGGGAAGATAGACACACCTCAAAGATGACAATGAGGACCTTCAACAATTGCAGCAGTCCAATCTCAGCGAAGCCTGAGCAACGTCTGCTTTATCAGCCCAATCCGGCGATAACATTGGTGAGGGACAACATCTTCATCTAGCCAATGCAATGCCATGCCACGTCATCTCAAAATCTCTACACAACGATGTCCCACGAGACTAACTAATCCCGAGTGACTATTGTATGGAGTAACGGATGGAAGTTAAAGCTTGAAGATCGGAGGGCACCGTCCCATCTTCAATGACTTCGTACAAACTCTAATCTCATGCCATCGTACAACTCTAGACAACGGCAGTCCGAAATAGGTCTTGTATACCTCAAACGGATGCCCAGATTGCACTTCTGAAAGTCCGAGTGGACATTACAGTGCCCGAGTGCACGTAGTACGAGATGACCCGAGCCGAAAAACTCAGGCCCACCCGGGTTGCCTCTGGTACACCTGCGGTTACTTCGTCTATAAATAGAGGGCTTGGGCTGCCCGTTTTGCAAGAGAAAACGGCGAGGAAGCCCTGCCCAATTTGCTCTGCACTCACCCCATACAGTGTACTTTCTCATTTTAAACACATGTGAGCTCATATATAGCCTCTTTTGTACCTACAAAAGCCAGTGTTTACCCACTTTAAAGATATAGAAGTCTTCTTTGGCCGTCAACTGTAAGCCTTTTTACACACTTCAGAGTCTTTCTCTTCATCTCTGCACACACCCTTCTTCACGTTGAGAGTCGTGTTGCTTGATTTTGCCCGGACTTCGGTCTGTGATTTCATTTCAGTCTGTATATATATATATTATATACATATTTATATATATATTGACTAACATTATCGAGTTATGCCTCGATTGAGCCTAGACTTCGGTCTGGAGCATTTATTTGCTTTTATATATATATATATATATATATATATATGAACTCTGTGTCGAACTTTGTTCGATGAGCCTAGACTTCGGTCTGCAGCGTTTATTGCTTTAATATATATACTTATATATTAACTGTGTGTCGGACTTTGTTCGATGAACCTAGACTTCGGTCTGGTGTGTTTACTGCTTTAATATATATATATATATATATATATATATATATATATATATATATATATATATATATATATATATATATATACACACTTATATATATTAACTGTGGTCGGACTCTGTTCGATGAGCCTGGATTTTATATTCGGTGCGTTTATTCACTTATATATATATATATATATATATATATACACACACTTATATATATGAACTGTTGTCAAACTTTGTTCGATGAGCCTGGATTTTACATCTGGTGCATTTATTGCTTATATATATACATACATTTTTCGTCCTACCTACAGTTCACTTCGTGGTGGTTGATCGCTTTTACAGCTTTCTTTACGTTTCGTCCTGCCTGGAGTTTACTTCGTGGCAGTTGATCGCTTTGTACAGCTTTCTTTACATTTTGTCCCACCTGGAGTTCCCTCTGTGGCGGTTGATAGCTATACAGCTTTATTTACGTTTTTTCCCGCCTGGAATTTCCTTCGTGGCGCTTGATAGCTTTTAACAGCTTTATTTACATTTCTGATCCCCCATGGAGGTGCTTCATGGTTGGTGATCATGTCTGTATATATATATATATATATATATATATATATATATATATATATATATATATATATTTACAGCTTTTATATATATACCTGCTTACTGCTTTCATACAAATTAAGGTATCTTGTGCGCCTAGGAATCATATAATCACATATTCAGCCTATTGGATCTAGATTCGGTTCTCATGATGAACATTTTCAGCTGTAAGCAGCTTGAAAGTTATTCTGTGGTGTCTGAGTTTCCTCATATGGTTTCCATACCCACGAGAAAGTCGACATTATTTTGTACATTATTTTCGTATGGATGACTCGCATCTGTTAAATAAAATCAATCAAACCGAACACTTAATAAAATGGGAGTGTAAAAGGTCTCAATTACTATTGAGCATCAGGTTTTGAAAAACCTCTTTTATAAAACATCACTGTCATATCTTGCTTAAAACTGAATTTTTACATAAATTCAAACCCTGTGTATATAGGTACGAACGAGGCCTCGCACTACTTCCAAATAACAGCACATTGACCCACACACACACACATTCAGATAATAGTTTCTTGAAAAGAGGCGGTCACCGTGGTAACACGGATGTCGGGGGGTGCCTAACACCTTCCCTCCGCATAACCAAGTCCCAGGACCCTAATAAATCTCGGTTTCACCGACCCGTTTAGTAGTGTCACATCACTGGGTCAATGTGCAAACCTTTTCTCGGTTGTGTTGGTACAACTATTTAAAAAACCAACTGGCGACTCTTAACAGTCCATCGTCGATATTATAATGTCGGACCTTTTTCACTTGTTTTTTCAAACAAATCTCACCTAAAATGCGAACACCAAAGAACAAGTAACAGAAAGGGACATCCAAAAATCCCGACGTCGACAGGTGGCGACTCCGCTGGGGAGTCCAGTAAGAGGAATTAAGCCGCTATTACAATCTTTTCAAAATTATTATCTGTTTATGTGTGGATGTTGCATTTACATTTGATGAATGTGTACGAATGCATTTCCTTATTGCACTTAGTGCTTCGCACCATAACTGCTTATGATATTAGTGCTTCGCACCATATCTGCTTGTGATATTAATGCTTCGCACATGTCATCATTATCATACGGTGAGACGCGATGTATGTGAATGTATGTTGTGTGGTTCCTCCACCAGGAGGATATCCCGTCGATGTTTGATTACTGGACTCGTGAGAAGACTAATTCTTTGAGGCTCAGGAAAGGCACCACCCAAATAGATTGCGATGATTTGGGAACCTTCATGCCAAAAAGTCGCGATAGTAACCTAAGATAGGTCAGCTTCTGATAAACCCAAAACGGAGGAAAGTCTCTTCAGGCTCTCATTTCAATTACTTGTAAACACAATTACTTGTAATTACATTCCATATCTATCTCCATGTAATGAGAAATATGAAGAAATATGTACACATACATATTAACATGCTACAAACAGCTGACATCCGTTTTGCAGGATAAAATTCCTAAAATGGACACATCACATAGCATGTTATTATACACATTCCCTAAAGACTAAACTATGCAAGTCTTTCGCAGGGAATCAATCGGACCTACTACCCGGTCAAAGTCCCAAAAAGGCTACAGGCCTACAGTCAATCATGTTGTCATCTGACCAGACTGACCTTAATCCAGTTTCTCGCAAAGAATTCGACGAATTAAGCAAACAAATTACAGATTTGGTTGTTCTACTCAAAGAACTACACCCGTCCAATCAGGGTCCAAAAATACCCATACATGTTGAATCCTCCACACAAGGGGGAACCCAGGTCATTACAATACCTGAACTGCAGTTGGATACAACCAACAAAACTCATGATGCTACCCATCCCACTGGAGATCCAGACACTGGTGACATCAAAAAGAAAGTCCTCCAAATGGAAGAGACCCTTCGTACTATCAAAGGAATTGGAACACACGGGAGTGTTTCATATGCTGATCTTTGCATTTTCCCTGGTGTTTATTATCCAGAAAAGTTTAAAACTCCTGACTTTGAAAAATATGATGGGTTAGGAGATCCTTATACACATTTAAAGGTGTGTATTGGAGAACTTGGATCTAATGCAGAGAACGAAAAGCTCATAATGCAATTGTTCCAGAAAAGTCTAACTGGAGAAGCCCGTTCGTGGTACACAAGATTAGACAACTCAAAGATCCATAGTTGGGAAGAGCTAGCACATGCTTTCCTTCACTCAATACAACTTTCAATCTCAGATGGCTCCTGATCGGTATCAAATTACTAAGATCAAGAAACAGTCTAACGAGTCTTTCAGAGAGCATGCTCAAAGGTGGAGACACCTGGCTGGCCAAGTTAGTCCTTCCATGATAGAATCAGAGATGATCATGACGTTCATAGACATACAAGATGCGCCTTTCTATAAAAGAGTTTTAGCCGGCATCGGCAAACCATTTTCTGAAATGGTCAAACATGGGGAGATGGCTGAGATGGGTTTGAAGTCCGGAAAGATTTAAGACCTAGCTGCCCTTAAAGTTGTTGCTGATCACATCCAATCCAGAAATTATGGAAACAACCCCCGGAGGGTCCATAAAAAGAAAGAGGAAGATGTTTCCCTGATACTACAGGGTCAAAAAGGCAATCAGAACATGCCTATTCAAAGGAGAAACTACACTCCCTTTCAAGCACAGTCTGCGAAACCTCCAATACCAAAAGAAAGTTCTCACTCTTCTGACAACACAAAAGAAAATTACACATATTCTTCCACCAGCCAGCCCTAATAGACGGGGTTTCAATGCTGCTCAGAAATGTGCTTATCATTCCGGGGCACCTGGACATGATACTCAGGATTGTTGGGCCTTAAAACACAAGATTCAGGACCTGATAGACAATGGGGAAATTGTGGTCACCAAACTAGATCAGCCTCACGTTCAAGATAACCCTCTTCCTCAGCTCAAAGAAAAAGAGGTTAACATGATCAATTGGAGCAACGGACAGAATTCCAATTTCAACTGTGAATCCTCCCAGACCCTCAAAGACGGTGATGACAGATGGGATTATGCCCAGTTCCAGTTCATAATGGAACGAAAGATGAAAGCTCTATGCAAGCAAATTGAACAATTGGCGGAATTAGTGACTTATTAGCATCGAGTGACATGTCAATTAATCAATAAGGAGCATGCCAGTCTCCTACCTCTTGTCATGAATGTTCCCTCGTCACTTTCAGAAAATGAAATGCTGGAAGACAAAGTGACAAAGAGAGCAAATGCCAAAACCCGTCGGGATTTTGCCAACAAAAGGAAATTCACCTATTTGGGCCAACCTATGGAGGAAATCCTTCGTATGTTAATCAATGAAGGAAGGATCAGTTCCTTTCTACCTCCAATCAATCCCCCGTTCATGGCGGTATAACTCTGATGGAGTATGTCAATATCACTCCCAGTCTCGTAGTCACAGCACAGAAGAATGCTGGGCACTCCGCCACCTTATCCAAAATCTAATTGATAGTGGTGTCCTGCACTTAGCAAACGATGATACTGTGTTACGTGCAAGTGAGAATTCAGGTCCTACTAAGTGGAAGAGTGTGGTAGCAGTCATATCCACTAAAACTGATGGGGTTAATAAATCACTCACAATGCCAACAATTCAACTCAAGGGAAGCAGCCATCCTTTGAAAGTGGCCGCTCCCAAGCCAATCAACTTGCCATACAGAGCACAATATCCTATTGTTAGCTTGCGTAAAGTTCCATGGAATTATGGAGAAGGTGAAGGATCCACCTCACATACAACTGCTATAGTGTCGAAGGAAAATCCACTGTATCTTCCCCAACGGGTGATGAAGTCTACCATCAAATCGAATGGGAAAATACTCATGGAGAAGATTGAAAAATTCCTCCGCAATATGGGTCATAACGAAGCCACGGTGGTTTTAAGCTTAAAAGAAGCTCCACAACAAATATCAATTTTGGATTTGGTCCTAACTTCTGAGAAACATCGGAAGGTCTTGTTGAAGGTTTTAGAAGAAGTCTATCTACTAACATCAGTCGATACGGAAAAATTTCAACATTTGGTTGATCACATTTTCAACAAAAATGTGATATCCTTCACTAATGATGACATATCGCCCGAGGGGACCGGTCATTGCAAGCCGTTGCACATTGCGGTCTTGTCCTCTGGATGCATGCTAGCTGGAGTCCTGATAGATGGAGGTTCCTCTCTAAATATTTGTTCATACGCTACCTTGGTGAAGATGAACATCAATCTAAACCGAATTCGAAGTAGCCATACTATCATCAAAACTTTTGATGGAGCCCGACGAAATTCGATCGGAGTAATTGAGCTGCCAATCGAAATTGGTCCTCGCACATTCTGCGTATCTTTCTATGTGCTCAAGATAGATTCGGGATACAACCTTCTCTTGGGATGACCATGGATTCATATGGTTGGGGCAGTCCCCTCCACTCTTCACCAACAGTTGAAATACATTATCAACAATAGCCTGGTCACGGTCAACGTTGAACCAGAGTATCCTCAACACGGGGACATGCTTTGGAAGTAAACAATACCCAATACCATGCTACTGGAATGCCATTGCCCGAACCCAATATTTCTGTCGAGGTAATGTCGGCTACTCAAGAAATGATGTCATTGGGTCATAAACCGGGACAAGGGCTAGGTAAAGATTGCCAGGGTATCAAGTACCCAATTCAATTAACTAAACAGACTAGAACAGCTGGGCTAGGCTATTCTGCTAGCTCTAGTCACAGGAATCCTCATAAGCATCAGCATATTCCTTCAGCTTCAACCATGCGGCGTTTATCTTCGCCTTCAAACTCTGAGTCCGCACCACCTCCTATAAAGGTGCCATCCAATGTAATGGCTATGTTATTTCCCAAACCGATACCGATAAAAGAGAAAGAAGTCTTTGTTCCAAATCCCACAGTGGAAGAGGAGGAACGAAGAATCAAGCAAGACGTCATCTGAATGATGTCAGGCATACGCATCATCGTTCATGATGAACATACCAACAGATACACCCTAGACGTAATGGCCATCATTCGGGACAGAGAGGATGATGACAATCCCTTCATCACTGCGGTCCACCCGGACTTTACCCTTGCCAATTGGAACAGCATTCCTTGCATTGGTCGGCAATGGTAAAGCGGGCAAAAACTCTTTCTGCCCTATAGATATAATAACTGCTTACTTTTCTGTACAGTATTAGCAGTTTATTTTGCCACTATATGCTAACACTGTGTATGATCAACACATTTCATATATACTAAGTGAAAGCATATTTTGTTTCAGGACTCTGGATTTAGATGTGCTTGTACTTGCTGATACGGTGCCTCTTCTCCACAAGGATTGTACCTTTGATGTAGAGATGAATTCAGCCTTGATGGAAATACAGAATGACATTGGGGTGCCTCCAGAAAGTCAAGAATGGGTCAAAGACAAACCTAAATCCAACCTTGATCAAACCAACGGAATGACATGGTTACGCTATTAACCCAATTCCAAGAAGTGTTTGCATGGTCTCATGAAGACATGGTGGGTTTGTCCACTAACATTGTCCTTCATCGCCTTCCCACAAAAGAGGAATTTAAGCCAGTCAAGCAAAAGCTCAGGCGATTGAAACCTGAGTGGAGTTTAAAGGTGAAAGAAGAAATTATGAAACAATTTCAAGCTGGTATCATCATGGTGTCCACATATCCTGAGAGGATATCCAACATTGTACCTGTGCCTAAACCTGGAGGGAAGGTGTGAGTTTGTGTGGATTACCGGGACTTGAACAAAGCTTGCTTAAAAGATAGCTTTCACGTGCCATTTATCCACATTCTCATTGACAATACTGCGCAATACGACAAGTACTCCTTTGCTGATTTATTTGCGGGGTATCATTAGATCATGGATGTTGAGGAAGATCGTGAGAAAACTGCTTTCATCACGCCTTGGGTAACCTTTTGCTATAGACGGTTGTCATTCGGCCTCATCAATGCCGGAGCCACCTATCAACGAGCTATGATGGCTCTTTTACATAACTTAATGCACAAAGAGATCGAGATCTACGTGGATGACATCATTGTCAAGTCCCGGAAGGAGGATAACCATCTAGACCATCTTAGAAAGTTATTCAATAGGTTGCGTAAGTACAACTTGAAGTCGAATCCAGCTAAATGCGCCTTTGGCGTTAAATCAGGAAAATTGCTAGGATTTCTAGTCAGCCACAAAGGGATTGAGCTGGATCCTGCCAAAATCCAGGCCATCACAGAAATGCCCATTCCTCAGACAGAAAAAGAAATACAGGGATTTTTGGGAAGAATCAACTTCATTAGCAGGTTTATCTCTCAACTCACAGCAACCTGTGAGCCAATCTTCAAGCTGTTAAGGAAGAACTCCTACATAAAATGTAATGATGAGTGTCAAAATGCCTTCCTCACAATCAAGAAATAGCTAGTCAAAGCTCCTGTGTTGGTACCACCCAGGGATGATGTTCCTCTGTTCATGTACCTGTCCATAAGTGACAATGCCATGGGCTGCATGCTGGGACAAAAAGACGATATAGGCCAAGAACGAGCTATCTATTACCTCAGCAAAAGGTTCAGCAGCAGTGAACACAAGTACACTCTGATCGAAAAGACGTGTTGTGCTTTAGCATGGGCTTCCATGAGGTTACAACATTACCTCCATGGTCACACAACCCATCTCATATCCCGCGTGGATCCTCTCAAATACGTGTTCAATAAACCCATGTTAAATTGTCACATGTCCAGATGGCAGTTGATCCTACAACAATTTGACATCGTATATGTGAGTCAAAAGTCCATCAAAGGTCAAGGAATCGCAGATCAACTGGCCGCCACACCTTCAGGGGATTTTAAACCCTTGAAAACATATTTCCCTGATGAAGGAGTAATGACAACTTAGCAACACCATCAGTACGATACGCGCCAATCATGGAAGTTGTATTTTGATGGAGCTGTTAATATGGAAGGTTCTGGAGCTGGAGCAGTTCTAGTATCTGGTACGGGGGAGCAATGTCCCGTCACCGTCAAATTGCAATTTGTCAGCACCAACAATACGGCTTAGTATGAAGGCTGTCTCATGGGGCTAAAACTTGCCCGTTCAATGGGCGTCAGGCGGTTAACTGTCTTTGGAGATTCAGAGTTGGTAATCAAACAATCCACCGGAATCTATCAAACCAAGGAACTACATTTGTTGCCCTACCATCGGCAGGTTTTGAAGATGGTTTTGGAGTTCGAAGAAATCTCCTTTCTACACATTCCTCGAAATAGGAATGACTTTGCGGATGCATTAGCCACTTTGGCCTCCTTGATTCGTATATCAGACAAGGAACACTTTCCAAGCGTCACAATTTCCCTGCACAAGTCCCCAGCCTATGGGAATTACGTTGGAGAAGTATTGGATGAGCTACCTCCCATCCAACATCCTTGGTATCAGCATATCAAGGAATATCTGCGAGATGGATCTACACCCGCGGAAGAGAGCCCGACTGAGAAAAGGCGGATCCATCGACTTGCTATGAAATTCTATCTGAGTGGAGATGCGCTCTACAAAAGAGATGCAGGACTAGGTCTCCTCTGATGTTTAGGCAAAGATCAAGCCCAAAGGCTTATGGATGGAATCCATGGCAGAGTCTGTGGCCCCCACATGAGTGGCCCCTTCCTTATAAAGAAAGTCCACAAGACAGAACATTATTGGCTATCTCTCAAAGCTGATTACAATGATCCACGTCAGGAGATGCTATCAGTGCCAGATTCATGGGAATGCTATACACGCCCCTCCACGGGAACTCCACAATATGGGTTCACCTTGGCCCTTCTCAATGCGGGGAATGGACGTTATCGGGCCCATTGAGCCTAAATCAAGTAATGGACATTGATTTATCTTCACCATGATCGACTACTTCACCAAGTGGGTAGAAGCAGCCTCCTTCCCTAGGGTTACCAAAGAAGTCATCATTGCTTTCATCAGAAACAATGTCGTTCGTCGATATGGACAACCAGAGGTGATTGTGTCAGACAATGCTAAGAACCTCAACAACAAAATGATGGATGAATTATGCAGTAAATTCCACATCAAACAACTTAACTCTGTCATCTATCGTCTGAAGATGAATGGTGCTGTTGAAGCGGCTAACAAAAACATCAAGAAGATTATACAAAAGATGTCCGCCAACCACAAAGATTGGCCTGACCTATTGCCTCTCACTCTGTTAGCCTACAGAACCTCAATGCGCACTTCCACTGGGGCAACCCCCTACGCCTTAACCTATGGGATGGAAGCAGTACTCCCCATAGAAGCTCAGCTGGATGAAGACCAATGGGTATAAAACAGGTATCACCAATTGTCTCTAATGGACGAAAGGCGAACCGCGGCTATCTTCCATGGTCAATTATATCAGCAGAGGATCGCTAGATCCTACAACAAAAAAGTTCGGCTACGGAAGTTTAAACAACATGACTTGGTTTTGAAGAAGATCCTTGACAACCAAGATCAATCTAAAGGAAAATTCACTCCTAATTGGGAAGGCCCATTTATTGTCAAGGAAATATTGACTAGAGGTGCTCTTAGATTACAAGAAATGGACGACGATTAATTTCCACAACTCATCAACTCAGACACCCTGAAACGATACTATGTCTGAAGTTTCCATCAAACAAACATCCTGGTGTTGGACCGTCAGATCACCAGTCATTCCGGTTCTTTAACCATTTACCACATACAACTTTTCTACACTTTGCCCCTCAGGGAAACATACTTTTCAAGCCAGTAGCCTGGCTCCTTTGCGTTCCTATGACTTAGGTCATCCCACTATGGATTGAACCTCTTGAGTTTACGGTTTGGCTACCCATACATGGGATCAAACTTCTCGCACCTGCAGTTTATCCTCAACCTAGGATTAAACATTCTCCTCCCCGCACTCTGACCTGCACATGGGATCACGCTTTTATTCTCGCCTTGAGGGGCGAACTACGTCGACCTGATCTCCTCTTTAATAGGAGTACGTAGACAACCATTTCATATGGCCCGGTCACAATAAAACAAAAACAACAAAAACATTTCTACCCTTACAAAAACAAAAACAACCAAAAACATTCCTACACCATTTCTACCATATACAGCGTTGAACCTCTTACACCAGGTTCGAACTACGCAGACCTGATCTCCTCTTCAATAGGAGAACGTAGGCAGCCATTCATGGTTCGTTCTCACCCCCTACCAAAACACAAACCATTATCAATTGGTACTGGGATCATCTTTCAATCCACTACATTTCATTCGGCTTCAGACCAAAGGGATGGAATTACCTGAACTCCTCCCAAATAGGAGATTCAGCGACCATCTAAGCTGCGGTCATACCTTGAAGAGCAACACCAATCCATAAGAGGTAGAATTAAATAGGCTTCTCCTAAATAGAAGTACTGGCGACCATCTATGGTGCGATCAATCTCAGAGAGGAAAGACACACTCCTCTCCACATTTTCATTCAGAAACCAGTCCCAAGACACCAAAGATGGTAGGGATACATATAGATCGATGATCCATTCTGAACTATCCATGGACAACTCAATGTCCATCCACCCAGGAAGAATTCAAAATATATCAAGATCACAAGCCCTGAAGCAGCAGGCAAAATATAAAGCAAGTAGCAAAGCATATCTAAAAGGGAAGTGATCCAAAAATATATTTCCCTGTCATATATATAATGTTGTTTGATATATACAATGTAAACTGTACATGACTAAAATGACTAAGCTAGTCTGTGTAGGAAAATACAAGCTCATCTACAAGTCAGGGTATATGCAAGCTAACAAGCCCAACATGGCGTCCCTCTCAGAAGATGGAGGTGAAGCTGTGGTCTCCTGTACGAGAATATCCACACGACCCAACAGATCTGCAGCCATCTGCATGGTGACCATATGATCATCAATATATGCACTCATCTCTGCGATCATGCCAGTGGTAAGGGACCTCACAGCAGTACTATCTATGATGGCTATATCCCGGGCAGATATAGCACCATCTCGCTCAACTATCACTGCATCTCTGGCTGATCTAGCCTCATCCCGCTCAACAACAGCGATATCTCTGTGAGCTAAAGCCTCATCTCTCTCTAATAGAGATGCGTCTCTCCCATCAAGAGCAGTTAACATCATAGATCGAGCCTGATCTCTCTCAAAAGTCATAAGATGAAGACTCTGCTCAAAGTACTGTTCTGAGTGCTGAATCACAACAGTACTAGTACTGAGAGAATCTGGAGGAAATGATGGCAACCCAGCAGCGGGCTCCTCCTCGATGTAGGAATCGATGTCCTCCATGGGCTCTGCATCATCTGACTCACTATACGGTACGGTAGATACTGTTGCAGCCGATAAAATCTTTGTCTCCATCCATGAGGAATAATCTGCAGAACAACCCGGATGGCTTAAAGAAAAAAGCAGATATCTCACGCTGATCTAAACAAGCATACACACGAGATCTGTCCTCTACTGAGAGATATCGAGAAGCTGAACGCTGACCTATCGTCCCCCTCAAAAGGATGAGAATCCTAGAACTGGTCAAACTGTGACATCACGGCTAGTGGGTGATAAGTAGTCACGCCCCTTAAACCAGCCAGAAGGAGGTAGTCCATGCCCGGAATGAGTAATGAAGCTGTATGGTGAGCTAAGCCCCGAACACGGTAATATGCTGAATGGATCTCTGATGTCTGCCAAAAATGTGGACCAAGACAGAGCACCTATACACTCCGATGGATGAAAAGAGCATGACATGGCTATATCATGGGTGAAACAATATCCATGTTGTCTAAAAGGTACCAATCGGTCTCAAGTATGAAATAAACCACACGTACAGCATGACCGAACTACCCGTGAACACTCTTGTCAGATAAGTGCAGCAGTAGGATGCTGACCGCAGGGTCTCTGCTACAATCATAGGTATAATGGTGTGACCCTCCCTGAGATCTCTTACGGCCATGATGACACCTATGTCTATCTCGTCCATGTACCGTGGCATATAGACATACAATAGTATGCATAGCATCAGTACATTAACCCTAGCCACACGCCAATGGTCCTCCGGTGCGGTGAAATCCCCGGAATGTATTGAATAGCTATCCTCCGAGCCAAATCTGTCATACAGAAAATGCTAGAATATCACGTGGCCAGATGTCAGCTCATCCTGCACTACTCTGCGCCACAATCCTAGTGAGATTCATGAACCGTTTATTCATGTCTCCCAAAGCCATGTGCACGTAAGGTCTGTCTAATGGCAGCATCGTCAAACGTGCATACTCCTCCAGAGTAGGAGTCAACTCATGGGTCCTGAATCGGAAGACCTGCCTATCCGGTACCCAATGCTTTAGCATCCCGTCCACAAACCCTGCGGAACCTGAAACATCAATAAGGTCATGGTATGCTGCAGCAAATGATCTACGGTCACCCTGTCTGATGGTGACATACTATCATATCACGATCGCATACCCAATGCCACCAATAATGGTGGGGTATGATCTATACGGCTAACTGTCGAAGAAGACATATATGCGGGCCGTGTCATAAGACCATCCAGGGGTCAATGCCGAATATCTCTGGACATACATACATATGCCTAACATGATACATGCATAGAAGATAATAGATGGCAATATGATATAGGGAATGGAAAAACTGTGCATACATTCCTAAGTATATCATCATCTAATATATCATCTCTGTACAGCTACAAATACAGGAAATGGGGCACAAACGCCCTACTACTAACAGAGGCCTATTAAAAGATATAACAAGAATACACATCAGAATAAGACAATGGTGTCAATATCCACATCATCAATCCTGTCCACCTGATGTAACTCCTCCTGAGTCACTGGATCTCTATCAACAGGGATGTCAGGCCTATAAAGAGGAGGATATGCGCCAGGCAAAATCGAATGGGTCATCTAAGGGGCTAGTGCCTGAGCTGGAAGGATCAAATGAAGACTCCTCTGCCGGATCTCTGCCCAAATGCCGGATAAATATGTGTGTCTGGTCCAACTAACGGGTCAAACTATCAATCTGTGTCATATGAGTCGGATCTCTGACACAAGCTATCCAATCCATCATCATCATGGATCCTGGAACCATATACCCCATAAACTGTGTGGCGCAGGACTGGGCTCCAATCGTACGAGGGAACCACCAACGCTAGAACGTCTCCTGAGTACATGGACCCTCTAATAAATGCAAAACCGTCAAGCCCCAACAGTGGGATATCCGTGATGGGTGACTATGATATAGGCCAATGACGCCTGGCAGGAGGCAATATCGATATACGAATCTCCCATGTGGTGCTCCTAATAGCACGCTCTCCTAAATAGAGCTCCCAGCCTCCAACTGTGAAGAGAGGAACTCTCCTGGTGGAAATCACGTACTCGACTTCAGTCGGGTATCCATCCTCAAAGCTGATGGTCAAGTGTTCCCTGAATAGGGAATCCATGTGATGGTGTCAGCTGTCAACAACTCCAGCTGCATACGGTAGTGAGTAAAACCCTCTGATACAGGGACCTCCGACAAAATGGAATGATGCCATTGTCATCCTCGTGGATAGGTATCTAAACCTAACACACTCACAGGACGCAAGCATGGGAGCCTCTCATAGGCCCAAAACCGCCAACACAATGGCAAAACATCTACTATCAGTAAACACTCTTAACCTATAAATGGGAAATGACAAGAGAAATACTCACCAGCAAAAATGGGTAAAAGCCTAGCCAAGCCTCGGTCAAACCCTGTGAGTGCATACGCATGCCCTGGAGGAAATAAGCAAATGTATAGGAGCCCCAATCATACTCTCCAATACTGTCCACGTCACGTGTGGCGCTGATCAAAGTGAAAGACACCGTGGAAGAGTTATCTGCTATGAAGCAGACTCTAATGATCATCAGGAACAATCGCCGAATAATGCAATCCCTAATTCTGACATCATCATACATGGGCTCATTTAAAAGCCCACTCATAGCATCTACGCTCAAAGGACCTGAACGGACAGTCCTGCCTTTGAGCGCTTCCACCGGAACTCCTAACAAGGATCTGACGGCGGTAGGGGTAATATTCACCATGAAAGGCACTGGCACCTCTATATGGGCCCCACCCCTCTGGCTCGATCTAATTCGAGTTGCAAAGGAGTTCTTGCGGACCAGAAAGGTCAAATCAGGAATAAAAATGCCACGCGATTGAGCAAAATAGCATACAATCCAGGTCTTCTAAGATGAAACTTTGAGTCTGTACATCGCCCATTTGTAGTCACCCGAACACGAGGTATACCCTGCCAATGATCTCATTTGTTACAAATTAAATCCGGCAATACCTTGTACAGGTTCGATGCCACCAACTCTGGGTCATCACCCTAAAAGATCAACGTGATCCCCGACGGGGGTTACAACGGAGATCCCCGATGGGGGTTACAATGTGAGTCCCCGGCGAGGGTTACAACACATTCTTATCTATTGACACACAAATCAGCAAAGGTCAAGCAGCCTTGACATCATGATAACCATTGGAAGCAAACCCAATAGAGCATCGAAAACCATCCGATGACCAGCCGCTGCTACACACATCAGCGATGGTTACAACGTGAAGCCCCAATATGGGATTACATCATACATTCAAGTCGTTGACACCTATATCAATGAAGGTCAAGTAGCCTTGACGTTATCTTAGCCGATAGTGATTAAACCTATCAGAGCCCTAGAGCTATTTGAGGATTTCCTGCTCGATTACTCATATTCCCCCAGCAGATCCCCGGCGGGGGTCACAACGCAACGTTCCGTTGATTCACACGTTAGCAAAGTTCAAGCAACCTTGACGATCTACTCACAGAGTCACATCCATTGATTCACACGTCAGTGAAGGTTAAGCAACCTTGACAGTATATCCCACAGGATTTTTCAGCCGTTGATTCACATGTCAGTGAAGTACACGTCAACGAAGGTCAGGCATCCCTGACAGCATTTGTTGTTAGCAGTAAATCCAACAGAATCGTGACATATTCTGGTGATACTAACCAGGAAAGGTCAACGTTATCAAAGAGGATAGATGATGGAATATGTTATACACATCCTCAAACAGATCAAGCTTTATCCCCACAGATCTCTTACACATAAGAGGCACATCTTCAGGATCAAGTCATTATCAAAGACACAGTAATTTGGTGATAACTCCAACATTAACATCCTAACAGATTCGGGTTATACACCAAATTTGGTTAGCATTGCCAATCCCAAGTTAAGGCAATAGGGAACCAGCAATCATCCCCAGCATGTTGGGCTACAACCCCGTACACATGCATCATACATTTGCATCATGTTGCTACATATAGTACCATGTTTGTCTTGTTGCGTTTCAAGTGTCTAGGATTCTTTATCCTACCCATGATTCGTCATGCATGAGTATGATAAAGAGGGGCATCTGTAGACACTCAAAATTTTCTGTACTACTGTCACTGACATTGCAGGAGGACAAATTTATCTTTTAAGAGGGAACCCTGAAAGACAATCTATATCCATACCGGATACTACCAGAAGTTCAGCATCAACCCCGGATCACACTCTGAGAGTAACAATTCCAATCTCGGAGATAACCTTGAGGCGTGCAGATACAATACCAGAACACACATCGGAGAAGACTGATTAATCTCGGAGATAACCTCGAGGTATCCAGTCTCAGTCCCAACCATGGGAATAGACACCAAGGAATGTAGTTTCGGCGATAACCCCGGAAAAGCTTGTTTCAAATGCGACTAGCTTCAATCTCAGGGCTCACAACGAGATGTTCTGTACCAACCCAGCGATAACACCGAGAAGACAGACACGCCTCAAAGATAACAATGAGGACCTTCAACAATTGCAGCAGTCCAATCTCAGCGAAGCCTGAGCAACGTCTGCTTTATCAGCCCAATCCGGCGATAACACCGGTGATGGGCAACATCGTCATCTAGCCAACGCGATGCCATGCCACGTCATCTCAACATCTCTACACAACGATGTCCCACAAGACTAACCAATCCCGAGTGACTATTGTGCGGGGTAACAGATAGAAGTTGAAGCTTGAAGACCGGAGGGCACCGTCCCATCTTCAATGACTTCGTACAAACTCTAATCTCATGCAATCGTACAACTCTCGACAACGGCGGTCTGAAATAGGTCCTGTATACCCTAAACGGATGCCCAGATTTCACTTTTGAAAGTCCAAGTGGACATTACAGTGCCTGAGTGCACGTACTACGAGACGACTCGACCCAAAAAACTCGGGCCCACCCGGGTTGCCTCTGGTACACCTGCGGCTCAGCCGCAGGTACTTCGTCTATAAATAGAGGGCTTGGGACTGCCCATTTTGCAAGGAAAAATGGCGAGGAAGCCCTGCCCAATTTGCTTTGCACTCGCTCCATGCAGTGTACTTTCTCATTTTAAACACCTGTGAGCTCATATATAGCCTCTTTTGTACCTACAAAAGCCAGTGTTTATCCACTTTAAAGATATAGAAGTTTTCTTTGGCAGTCAACTGTAAGCCTTCTCACACACTTTAGAGTCTTTCTCTTCATCTCTGCACACACCCTTCTTCACGTTGAGAGTCGTGTTGCTTGCTTTTGCCCGAACTTTGGTCCGTGGTTTCATTTTATTCTGTATATATATATATATATATATATATATATATATATATATATATATATATATATATATATATACTTATATATATATATATATATACTTATATATATTAACTGTGTGTCGGACTTTGTTCGATGAGCCTAGACTTCGGTCTGGTGCGTTTACTTATTTAATATATATATATATATATATATATATATATATATATATATATATATATATATATATATATATATATATTAACTGTGGTCGGACTCTGTTCGATGATTCTGGATTTTACATCCGGTGCGTTTATTCACTTATATATATATATATATATATATATATATATATATATATATATATATATATATATATATATATATATATATTTAAAAGCGAATAAACGCACCGGATATAAAATCCAAGCTCATCGAAATGTGGTCGGACTATGTTCGATGAGCTTGGATTTTATATCTGGTGCGTTTATTCGCTTTTATATATATATATATCGTCCCACCTGGAGTTCACTTCGTGGTAATTGATCGCTTTTACAGCTTTCTTTACGTTTCGTCCTGCCTGGAGTTTACTTCGTGGCAGTTGATCGCTTTGTACAGCTTTCTTTACATTCTGTCCCGCCTAGAGTTTCCTCCGTGGCGATTGATAGCTTTTAATAGCTTTATTTACATTTCTGATCCTCCATGGAGGTGCTTCGTGGTTGGTGATCATGTCTGTATATATATATATATATATATATATATATATATATTTACAGCTTTTATATATATACATGCTTACTGCTTTCATATAAATTGTGGTATCTTGTGCGCCTAGGAATCATGTGATCACAGATTCAGCCCATTGGTTCTAGATTCGGTTCTCATGATGGACATTTTCAGCTGTAAGCAGCTTGTAAATTATTCTGCAGTGTCTGAATTTCCTCAGATGGTTTCCATACCCACGAGGAAGTCGGCATTATTTTGTACATTATTTTCGTACGGATGCTTCGCATCTGTTAAATAAAATCAATCAAGCCGAACGCTTAATAAAATGGGAGTGTAAAAGGTCTCAATTACTATTGAGCATCAGGGTTTGAAAAACCTCTTTTATAAAATATCACTGCCATATCTTGCTTAAAACTGAATTTTTACATAAATTCAAACCCTGTGTATATAGGTGCGAACGAGGCCTCGCACTACTTCCAAATAACAGCACATTGACCCACACACACACATTCAGATAATAGTTTCTTGAAAAGAGGCGGTCACCGTGGTAACACGGATGTCGGGGGATGCCTAACACCTTCCCTCCGCATAACCAAGTTCCCGGACCCTAATGAATCTCAGTTTCACCGACCCGTTTAGCAGCGTCACATCACTGGGTCAATGTGCAAACCTTTTCTCGGTTGTGTTATTACAACCATTTAAAAAACCAATTGGTGACTTTTAACAGTCCATCGTCGACATTATACATGTCGGACCTTTTTCACTTATTTTTTCAAACAAATCTCACCTAAAATGAGAACACCAAATAACAAGTAACAGAAAGGGACATCCAAAAATCCCGACGTCGACAAAGTGTTAGCTACCAACTGCACTATTAAATAAAAAAAAATCTATAATAGATTTTTTAAAAATAAATTAGAAACCTAATAACACTGAATTGGTTACCTTGGTATGAATATTTGGCTACCAACTGTACTTATAAAAAAATTGCAGCAACTGTACTATGAAAAAATCGCAGGTGGAGACTCTAATCAATGTTTTACATGGAACTTGAAAAATACCAAATCAGCAACGAAGAAGATCACCATGCCGGCGACAGATCACCAAACCTTCATCTTTCTCTCTCTCTACATTTGTGTCTTTCTCTCTTTAAACTACACCATGTCGGCGACAGATCACCAGGGTTCGTTCCTGAACCGGATCAGTATCCGCCGGAACCAGGTGGCTTCCATGGAAAACAACTACGACCAAGAGCAAGAAGACCTTAAAATCTTCCAAAAACTCGTCGCCGACTGCCTTGCCAACCTTGTTCCCTCCTCCGCTGCCGTCGAGGACGGTGACGCACAGCCAGACACACTTCTCACCATTGCCTGGTTTCGTAATTAGTAATTAGTTAGAGTTGATTTGTTAATATGTAGATATATTAATTACTTAATGTAATTAGTAAATTAATACTAATCCCCTAAATTAAGGAATCATAATTGAATACTAATTCCCTAAATTAAAGGAATCCTAATTGCACTAATATTGTAAATAAATATAGAAGTGTATTAATTGTGTAAAGATTTTATGAGTGCATTATTGTTGTAATTATTTTTAAAAATGTAATAGAATATTTAATTGTTCCCTAATAATATTTGAGTCAAAAAAAAATATTTCTTTTATTGAATCTTCTTCAGTAATTTTCCGTCCAAACTTTTTGAATTGTTTGACGAATGCCCTAGAACTTGAATTGAGTTATTATTGCGTAACGCGAACCTGATCAGGATTTTATTACTTGCGTTTTGCGTTCTTTTCTTTCTTTCTTTTTGCGTCCATTTTAAAACTCAAAAAAACAATGTAAAAAGTTAACTCAACACTAAAAAATATAAAAGCAGGAAAAGAAGAAGAAAAGGGGAAAAGACAACTCAGTTGCTCAAAACCAAGTTACTTCATCATAATAGATATAATACCATTGCCCAACATATGTTCTAAACAATCTGCATCTTTTACAATTTTATTTTTCTAGTTATTTATCAATCAAATAAGATTCTAATCCGAAAATTTAATGTTTCCATGTCTGTTATAAGATATAAAACTGACCACAATTTCAACAAGCCTTTCTGCAATAGAGGTTAATGAAGTTCGAAAGATGCAGGCAACATATAACAGTGACAGGACATTTCGTAATATTTAAAGGGAAAATTTGTATATATACGATGATCTTAGAACATTTTATACCTATTATAAGATATAACTGAGAACAAGTAAAACTAATCCATATTTCTTAAGGAGGAAAATCTGCATATGCATACTTAAAATCAAGATTTTTTATCCCATGGCAAAAAGAAAATGTATCTTCCAATTCCAACTCCAGCAGTGAAGCCAGATAGTTCAAAGGACAGGCACCCTTCAATGGTAGTTGGTGAGAACCAGATCACAAGGATTATACGATACTATATGAAACAAACGCAAGGCCTAGTAAGCACGATATGCGTCTAAAATTGGTTACCAGATTTGATTGAGTACCCGGAACGAAATCAAGTATGAGAAACATTACCTGTGGTTAAGGCAATTAGAATTTCCTGGTAACCTAAACTCAAAAATTCATAGACTATCCTTGAACTCAAGAAATCCAAAATTTTCTCGTAGATCATAAACATTCAATTCCCATTTCTTGTCATCATCGCCCGGGATATCAAAAGTTACATTCATAGCACGTGATCTAGGACCGTTGCCTGAATTTTTCTTCAAACAGGGCTTTAATTTACTTGCATGCTCAGAACACTTGGCCTCTAATGTACATTTGTTTCTTCGAAATGATCCACAGCCTGAATCATACCGCTGCAATTGTTCCTGGTGATGTTTTTTAGTAGCAAGATTTTTCGGCCAATGCTCCACAGGGTACTGTTTCTTTTGAGGCTCTTTACCTACTTGTTTCTTATGAATTTTGTGGTCATTACATTGAGCATTTGGTGTTCTCATCCGGGATTCATATATTTTATCGTCATCTTTCTTTGGCATGTGGTTCACATTTTTCTGTGATGCAGCTTCATTCTGCCTTCTTACAAGGCGATGAAAGCCATTTGGCTCGATCAAGGGCTTGCACTGATGTTGAACTATATAAGTTCTGTTTTTGCTCAAGTGAGTCTCAGAGTACTCCGTCTCACTGAGGGATCCATCTAAAGATTCTTCACTACGGCATGTTTTGCGTTGTGGTAATGTTGATTGCCTAGACTCAACTGAATTCAGGACTAGTGCATTTTCATTAGGCTGCTGCTGCAGCATAAGGCAGGATTGTTTCAAGGGTGACGCTCTGTGTTCTTTAAGTAAACGATGGATTGTGTGGCGAGGAACGACGAAGAAAACTCTATTTAGGGATAAAACTGATTCAGGCCTAACAACAATCCAAGGGTACTTGAACACATCGGGAAGCGTGACACAGCATCTAGGGTTCCTTTTCAATACCTTAGCTGCAGTTATTGGATGTTTATGCAACTCAACGCGGCCTTTCGGATACACCAACTTCAGGAAACCTTCTTCCCTACCAACTCCACTCATCCTTTTAGCTTAATTATTTAGTAGAACCACTAGAGGAAGGGAGGAAACTAAAGCAATGATTCTTCATCTCTTATCTAGACCAAATGTCTTCTGTTGGGACAAATTTAGGTAACTGATATTCCTATGTAGGGGATTCATTGGATTAAACGAAACTTTTGTGTCTTATAGCTAAATTCGGATGATATTTCCATATATATCCCAAAGTGCAATTGTTTCAACAGATAAAAAATTATGTGAT
Source organism: Panax japonicus (assembly GCA_020205505.1). NCBI lineage: Eukaryota > Viridiplantae > Streptophyta > Magnoliopsida > Apiales > Araliaceae > Panax > Panax japonicus. Next base: position 12,957,364 of record CM035111.1, read on the forward strand.
TTAGCCCCACATGAAACATCTTGGACTTGTTATAGATGGTGTTAACACAGATTTCTTGACAAGTGGATGAAGGAGGAATTAGGATGACTCTTGATGAATAAAAAAAGAGTTCCATTTTATTTTTTTAAATATAAGATTAATGTCATTCATGTAAGTTGGTCTTCTAAAAATCATTTGGCAAACATAGGTGGTGGAGTGTTTTAGTAGGCGCACCATGTAATGTCTTGTTATTGTATATACTTGTTATAAAATACAAAGTATATATTCCCTCCGTCCCAGGATAAAAATCTTATTTCTATTGTTGTTAGTCTCATGTTAAACGTACACTTTCTTTTAATAACTAAACTTTTACATATTTTTCCCTATTATGTCCGTATCTTATATTTTTCTTATTCTAATTCTCTCTATATTTAATGACATTATTATGGGAAATTTTGTCATTTTATTCCTCTTCTTAATATGCGTGAAAAGTCCACCAGGACTTTTATCCTGGGACGGAGGAAGTAGTAAATATATATATTTTTAAAATTACATAAAAATTATAATAAAAAAGAAAAGTCTTATAAGAATTAACAAATTCGTTTCAAGTATTGTAGAATTTCAAATATTTTATTAAAATTAGTGCGATAATAGAGGTCTAATTCTGCCTATACGAAAAGCGCCCAACTAAATCTAGGCGGTAGTGAAACCGTCTAGCGCCTTGACGAAGATTTAACGGTTCTGGACAAAATTTTAAAACACTGACGAAAGTTTTAAAAATAAAAAAAAATTAATTAATAATATTTTTTAAATATTTTATAATAATAAACATTTAAGACCGCATTAACTTAAATTTTAAGATTTCCTAAATTTTAACAGATGTTAAAATGAGACTTTTTTATAAAACGAGGGAGTAGTTCACATTAGTTCGACTACATAGTTAGAATAAAACAAAACAATTGGTTGCATGGTAAAGATGAATGAAAAAGGCATCAAGTATATCATACATGATTAATGACTGTGACCAAGAAAAACACCAATAAAAGTCAGAAATTGAAAATACTACTCCTTTCGTCCCAGGATAAAAGTTTCGGTGGACTTTTCATGCATATTAAGAGGAGAAATAAAATGACAAAATTGTCTATAATAATGTAATTAAATATGGAGAGAGAATTAGAATAAGAAAAGTATGAGATATTTAATGCTACGGGCATAATAGGAAAAAATGTGTAAAAATTTGGTTATTAAAGAAAAATTAACATTTAACATGGGACTACTCAAAATAGTAATAAGGACTTTTATTCTGGGACGAGAAGTAATAAATTCACCCAACAAAATTAATAAATAGTTGTAAACCATCAATAGCCATCAGCCAGCATAAGGTATCTTTCTGCTACCTTCGTAATTTCCTGCTACCTTCGTGTTGGGTCATGATATTTCCCCTCTTTGGGCCAAGTAAGTTGGGCTTACTTATTAAATTAATCCATTGGGCCTTCATTATTGAACCTTGAAAGTCACTAGGTCTAGTCATCATATTATTTCTATTTAACCCTGTAAGACCGGGTCGGTTCATTGGATTAACATATTGGATCATTTAATATCTATTATTTTGACTTGTAATGATGAAAAAGCATGACATTTGACTAAGGCACCTGCCATGCATTAATGTGGATGGGATTATAGTCGGCCGGCGGCATAAACAGTGGCTAAAGGTAGTGAGTAGACTACAGGCAGACGGCAGGACCCATCAGATCACAGGGGCTGTGTCAGAGGTAGTGGGTGACAAGGTAAATCGGGCAAAGAGAGTACAACATATCAACTAAGTCTTCACAAACAGGTACGTTCACACACACATTCTCATTCATATTCATATTCACAAACACACAACTGAGAATTATTATCTCTCTCAATACACTAAACATTACATCCTCCATTGTTAACCTTGTGAACACGTATACTGACTCTCACGCCTGAGCTATCCCCCGGCGGTCCGGCCGTCAAGCTTATGGTGTTTATCATGTTCACTGTGCAGGATCAAGGCGTCTTACGTGATTGGGGCGTTGGAGAAGATCCTGACGTTAACATTGGCGCTAGAAGGAGGGCTGAGTTCTAGTGTCCTGAGTATTTTTCAATCACAGACTGTGTTTGTTCTACATCAGTATTCACGGTGAAGAGCAGAACACCTAAACCCGAAGGACAGCCGATGGCTGTCAGTTAATCAGCACCACGAGTGTCTGCCAAAGATCGTTTGGGACCTACAATAAGTGTTCACGCTAGCACAGCGTCCAAACGTTCACCCGAAGATTCTCGGCCAAAGGCGGTGGGCAAAGCTAAACGTAAGCTAGTTTTTACAACAGAAAAGGGGTCTGGCCATGATCGGAAACGAGTAGAAGGCACCTCGCCTAGTTCTCGATACCGAGATGACCAGGACGCAAAGGCCTCCCGATTGGCTAAGATGGCAGATGAAGCAGATAGAGCTATGGAAGTACTTGTGAAGCAGCGATAGGATATAGCTAAGCAGATGGCTCGAATGGCAGAAGTAAGAGATGAAGAGTTTAGTTATATTCAGTTCGAAGAGTGAGGGCATCGGAGTGGGAAGGAACCTGCTCATTCAGGAAGTGAATCTCGCGGCCGAACCCGAGAAAGAAGAAGATTCCGAAGCCCTACTCCTCAAAGATCAAAGAGGGCATTTCACCCTGTCGATTCTAAGGATCAGGGTCGAAGCGAACGAAGAGGTCGATCCAGAGATCGCACTCCTGAAAATGCAAAGAAGGCACTTATTGTTGCACATTCTCACCATAGCACACGAGTTCAGAGACAAAGTATATCTAGAGGTCACACTCCCGAGAGTCTACTGAGGGAACACCACCTTTTGGACGCTCGTCGTCGGAAAAGTCCCTCTAAAGTTGGAGGTTCTGTTGTAAGAAATCGGCTCGTTCAGAAAAAGGAGTCACCAGAAAAAGAAGAATCATCTCAACCAGAAGGTGTGGAGTATTTGGTTAAAGAATTAAAGGAACTTCGGTAGCAGCTTGCCGAAGTACAAAAAATGAAAGATACTTCGGGAAAGAAGGAATCCCCTTTTTCCGCGGAGATTCTAAAAGAGAAAGCTGACCCCACCAAGAAGCTGCCCCACATTGAAAGTTATGATGGATCGGGGGACACCTACGATCACAGTCAGGCGTTCGACCGACTGATGGATTATTATGACTTTAGCGATGCTGCTAAGTATTATACTTTTGTCACTACGCTCAGAAAGGACGCCCGACAATGGATGGGAACTTTTCCCTCGGATTCAATTTTATCCTGGGCAGACATGTGCAGTAAATTTCATGCTCGCTTCAGGAGCAACAAAAGAAGGGGAAAACCAACTGGTTCGTTGGCTCAGGTTCGACAGTATTCGGATGAGTCTTTGGGCCAATATGTGAAGCGGTTCCGTGAAGCATTCGGCCAAGTGACAGACCTAAACGATTTACAAGTCGTTGGACTATTTCAAAATGGGTTAGATTTGGTTAAATCGGAGAAGTTGGTGAAGAAGTTAATGTTTCACCACCCGAAGAGTCTCGCTGAAGCCTTTGACAAAGCTGAAGGCTATATCGTGGTGGAGGAAGCCATGGACAGCCTCAAACGTCCTTCTTCAGACCGACTTAAGGAGACAGATCGGGATAGAACAGACGGGGACTAGAAGAAGAATGAGGGGAATAGAGACCATTATGAAGGCGGGTCGAAGAAATATAACAATTGGAGACAGGGTGGAGGACGTTCGTCCGCTCCCACCCAGAGAGTAAATAGGAAGTACACAGCACTTAACACTGATAGGGCTGTTATCTAGGATCAGATTAAGAACCAACCTATCTTTCAGCCACCTCAAGATAACATTAAGCCCGGAAAAGGGAATCCTCGTAAGTATTGTGATTACCATCAAGCCTCGGGCCACGATACGAATGACTGTGCTAGTTTGAAAGATTTCATTGAAAGAAAGGTACAAGGCGGGGCTTTAGTCCAGTATGTGGCTACCAGGACAAATCTATAGCAGGATAGAGGACCTATTCTGGTAGCTCAACAAGTTCAGCAAGCGTTGCTAGCTCCAGGACAGCCTGCAAGGCATGTGATAGATGTCATCACTGGGGGTACTTTTGGCAAACTTGTTGGAAAGAAGCGCGAAGTTATTTAGATTCGGTTATGTCAGTGGCGGGTACCCTCCCGAAGACTGATAGACCTTATCCAAATATGGTAATCTCCTTTACCGATGAGGATTATCCTTCGGAAACCATCGAACCGCATGAGGGATCATTGGTGCTGACAGCGCAAGTGGGTTCAGTGGATATGAAGCGAATGATGGTAGATAATGGGTCTTCTATAGATATTCTATATGCGCACGCTTATCAGAGGTTGAATCTAGACGGGCGGAAGATGGAGATAGGGCAGGAAGCTCCTTTGTACGGTTTTACTAATGATCCGGTCAAGGTGGCTGGAACCATTGAACTACTGGTTATCATCGGAACGGCCCCTCAACAGGTAGAAATTATTTGCAAATTTTATGTTGTGCATGTAGATTCTGCCTATAATGCTATTTTGGGGAGACCAACTTTAATTGCTTTACAAGCTGTGACCTCAATCCCTCATTTCAAAATCAAATTTCCTACGCCTCATGGGGTTGGTAAGGTAAAAGGAGACTTGGATCGGGCCAGAAGATGTTATAGAAATGTTGTGATCACTTCGGGAGTGGGATATCGAAGCAAAAGCAGACCATGTCGATAGACATCGAACCCTTCACTAAGAGTAGTTCTAAACCATTGGTCGTGCTTACTGGAGAAACAGAAGAGATCGAGCTCATCACGGGCAAGGTAAATAAGACAGTAAAAATAGGTTCGGGTCTGCCGAAACCTCTCCGGACGAACTTCATGGAGCTCCTGAGATGCTATGTTGACATCTTCGTATGGGAACCTCAGGATATGTTGGGAGTAAGCAGAGACATTGTTGAGCATCGGTTGGAAGTGGACCCGTCAAAGAAACCAGTTCGACAGAGGAGGAGGATCTTTGCACCTGAATGTCAGCGGATCATCGATGAAGAGATTGCAAAACTGTTAGCAGCTGACTTCATTTTTGAGATCGACTACCTGCAGTGGATGGAAAATGTGGTGCTGGTCCAGAAACAAAACGGTAAATGGCGAGTCTGCATCGACTATACCGATCTGAATAAAGCTTGTCCAAAGGACTTCTTCCCGCTACCCCACATCGACCAACGCATCGATGCCACTTTGGGGTATGTTTTGTTAAGTTTCATGGACGCATTCTATGGGTATCATCACATTTCTATGAGTAAAGAGGATATACCGAAGACGGCGATCATTACGCATCGTTCGGTGTATACCTACAAGAAAATGACCTTCGGCCTCATCAATGCAGGGGCCACATACCAGAGGATGATGAACTACGTCTTCAAATATCAGTTAGGTAAGAATATGGAGGTGTACATGAATGACATGATTGTTAAAAGCATTCTGGTACATAAACACCTGGATGATTTAGAAGAATGCTTTCAGATAATTCGCCATCTCAACTTGAGACAAAATCCCACTAAGTGCACCTTCGGTTTAGGGGCTGGCAAGTTTCTGGGTTATCTTGTCAGTCAAAGAGGAATTGAAGCCAATCCAGAGAAGATTCAAGCGATCCTGAACATGAAGACTCCTCATTCATTTAAAGATGTTCAACGTCTGACTGGAAGGATTGCTGCTTTAAGGAGGTTCATGTCCAAGTCGGCAGAAAGGACCGAAGAATTCAAAGACGTTCCAATGGACTTCGGAATGTGAGGACGCCTTTCAGAGCATCAAGTCCTATTTATCTTCTGCGCCTTTGTTAGTGAAGCCCACTCATGCTGAACCTCTATATCTGTACTTAGCAGCTAGTTCGTTGGCAGTGGGAGTAGTTTTGGTGCGTGAAGTTGTGGGTAAGCAGCACCCGATTTATTATGTAAGTCGTGTCCTTCGAGATGCTGAGACAAGGTACCCAAACATTGAAAAGTTTTCTTTTGCTTTAATAACTGCTAGTCGAAAGCTTAGGCAATACTTCCACGGTAGGTTGGTAATAATTTACACAGATCAGCCTTTGAAGAAGATTATGGGCAAACCTGAGGTATCGGGGAGATTAGATGCATGTACTATGGAGTTGTCCTAATTTTTCATTGAATATCATCCCCGAACCGCCATCAAAGGACAAACCCTGGCTGACTTTGTAGTTGAATGCTCGTTTTCTAAAGCTGATGAAGTTGTAGCAGAAGCTGTAGGATTTGACAGATCAGTTGTAGTTCTTCAGCAGAACCAGAGTTCGTGGACATTGTATGCGGATGGGTCTTCTACTACGGACGTTAGTGGAGCGGGGATCATTCTGACAAGTTCGGAGGGATTCAAGGTGCAACAGGCCATCAGATTTCAGTTCAAAGCAACGAACAACGAAGCTGAGTATGAGGCGATACTCGCAGGGTTACGACTAGAGAAGAGTCTTAAAGTGCAGAGAATAGTCATCTTCAGTGATTCTCAGTTAGTCGTTAAGCAACTTTCTAGGGAGTACGAAGCTTGACGCCCAAGAATGATCAAGTATTTGGCAGAATTGAAAGAACGACTTCAGTATCTCCAATCCTACGAGTTTCAGGGGGTCGAGCATAATAACAATTCCATTACCGATGCACTCTCCAAATTAGCAACTACGGATGTTAACGTTTTTGAGGGATCGATTTACTTAGAAATTTTATAACATCCTAGTGTTCATCATGAATCGGTAATGTGCATTGACTAAACCAGCTGCTGGTTGACCCCATATCTAGAGTATCTGGCAGATGGCATTTTACCATCGGATGGGATGCTAGTCAAGAAAATCAAGTACAAGAGTGCTAATTTTTTTCTAAGTGATGGGGATCTGTTCTGAAGGGCCTTCTCATCTCCACTACTTAAATGTTTGACTCCATCTGAAGCTGAATATGCTCTCCGAGAGGTACATGAAGGCATCTGTGGTGACCATATGGCTTCTAAGTCATTAGCCTACAAAGTACTTCGTCAGGGATACTACTGGCCTACCATCTTCAAGGAAGCGACTGAATATGTCAAGAAATGTGAGAAGTGTCAACTCAACAGTCCAATACCACATCAGCCACCAGAAGAGCTATACTCAATCTTATCTCCTATACCCTTCGCTGTCTGGGGGGTTGATATACTGGGTCCGCTACCGAAAGCAAAAGGTCAAGTCAGTTTTGTTATAGTTGCCATCGACTATATGATCAAATGGGTAGAAGCAAAACCACTTAGGTTAATAACGGAACAGGAATGCTTGAAGTTTTTGAAAGAATCAGTAGTATTTCGTTTCGGAATTCTTAAGGTGGTAATATCGGACAATGGGCGCCAGTTTGTGGGATCAAAATTTGAAGCATTTTTGACAGAATTGGGGATCCAGCACAGAAAGACTTCAGTGGCCCATCCTCAGTCAAACGGACAAGTCGAAGTGACCAATAGAACGTTGCTGAATGGGATCAAGCGCAGATTGGATGAAGCAAAGGAAAGATGGCCAGAAGAGCTGCACAGTGTGTTATGGGCCTATCGGACTACTCTAAGGACTACAACAGGGGATTCACCTTTCAGACTGGCCTATGGTACTGATGCCTTAGTTCCAGTTGAAATTGGATCTCCAAGTCTTTGAGTTAGTCAATTCATAGAGATCTACAATGAAAAAGGGCTGAAGGCCAATCTTGATTTGCTTAAGAAGTCAGAGAAATAGCCTTAATCAAATTAGCGACCTATCAGTGAAGAGTGGCCAAGCATTATAATAAGGGGGTAAAGCTTCGCAGATTCGAAGTAGGAGACTTTGTCCTCAGAGAAGCCGAAGCATCTACACCTCAGAATCTGGGAAAGCTGATGCCAAAGTGGGAAGGACCGTATGAAGTCATTGAAGTGACGAATTCGGGGACTTATCGGTTAAAGGCATTAGACGGGTCAGCAATTAAAAATACCTGGCACGCCGGCAGGCTTAGGAAGTACTTTCTGTAAAAACGATGTCAATACATCAGAAGTTTGTAAATATTCACGTCGTCATCAATAAAAGTTCCTTTTATTTCTCTCTCAAATAAATCTTATCTTCGTTGCTGATCAGTTCAGTGGTGTAAGGAGGTTCGGGGGGACTCGCTGACCATTCGATGGCTGCCTCAATGGAAGGTGGACCTTATGGGTTTGTCAGGCCCTTCATGATAGGCTGTGAGGTCCCCGAATCTGGATACTTGAAACTCGAACTCGGTACTTCACGATACCATTTCTATGAGCGGAATAATACTAATGATAATAACAATAATATAGATTTATCAAATTTAATTTATATATTATCAGAGTTTCCCAAATCCCAAGTATGAAACCTTTAACATTCATTACATGATAATAATAATAATAATATTTATCATCCATGTCCTAATAAAGTTAAACTATTACAGAAGATAACATAAAAAGTCATTCAGCAACTCTCCACTTCCCCTTGTTCTTGGCAGATCCTTCGAGTTGTTCATACTTAGCTGAAAACATTTAAATTAAGCAAGGATGAGCATTTGAGTGCCCAGCAAGTATTTATATATATATATATATATATAAGCTGAAAGAATTTAAATATTTTCTTTATAATATTATTCTATAACCAATCAATAGTTGTGAAGTAATCTGTACCAATAATAATAGCATAACAACCCTCTTTCAAATTTTTGAAAATACGTATTGACTATACATGGGGTTTTTGTGACATACTATGAACATTATTTTTATTTTCAAAAAGGTTTAAACAGAAATTCATCTGTAAACCGTCATGACTTACGGGCACGGAGGGTGATCAGTCCCGTTGTACCCTGTATTGATCAATACTATATGTACAAGAACGAAGTTATCGTTCACTCTGTCCGCCTTGGGCGCATAAAAATTTTCCCATTATCGGGATGTTCATACCTGTCGGGTTTTCATAACAAAGGTCTTATCTTGTTCAACAATAATATATAATTCAACATATAAATATATCAAAGGTGTAACAACATGTGATTAAATACAATGATTATCTAAGTGGGGACACTTCTATAATCATTTCTAGAAATTAACGAACAGAATATATATCTGAATTATCATATACTAACATGTTGATAATCAAATGGTGTATATAATATAGGTTTAACAATCTGTACATTAATAATAATAATTCTGAACTTCTCACTTCTGTCAATTGCATAAAGAAAATGCAATGTTAGGATACTTGCCTGATGCGCTGCTTACAAATCTCAACTTAGTTTTATCTTTTATGAGATCACCTATCATTAATCAAATCATTTTACTGATTAGTATAACATAACGTAACACATAACACTGCCTATTGCAGTCAGCACATTCCTAATCACATAGTCACATAACCTTAATAACCATTGAATCACAAATAAACAGTTAACTAACTAAATTATCTAAGTTCAGATCAATTTCTGAAACATGTCAGTCTACCGACAGCTTTATCGGGTAAATATTGAGTCTAAGACTCTATCCCCAAGTTCAATATCCAAATAGTTAACTTAAACATCAGTCGCACTATTTTTCATAGCCTTATAATAATTATTAAATAATTATTACCATTTACCATAATTTTTGAAATATCAGAATCATTATTAAATGATTTAAATATCAAACAATTCTATTATCATTAACATTTAATCAATATTAAACTATTAATAAAACCATTGCCAAAATATTAAAGCTATGTATAATAACTCAAAATATTCTTAACGTATTAATATTATCCCTAAATGATTTTTAAAACATTTAAAATCATCATTAAATAATTACCATTAATATTTAAATATTAATGAACTATTATCTAAATATTAAAAGTCATTAATTATAACTTAAAATATTTTTAATTCATTTATACCCTTTTTAAATGATTTTTAAATAAATAAAACCATTTTAAAACTATATATTTAATATAACTATTAAATAAATTTAATAACATTAATATATCATTAATATTAAATTATTAATGAAATTATCCTTTAAATATTAAAAGATATATTTTATAACTTAAAATATCTTTAAATACTTTATTTTCATTTAAAATGATTTTTTAATAATAAAATCATTTTTAAACTAATTTATTTAGTATAAATATTAAATAACTTTAATATCATTAAATATCATTAATTAATGAATTTAACCTTTAAATATTAAAAGTTATATTTTATAACTTAAAATATTTTTAAATACCTTATTATTATTTAAAATGATTTTTAAAATTATAAAATCATTTTTAATTTACTTATTTAATTCATTTAACAAATAACTTAATTATCATTAATATTAACTTATTAATGTAAATTATCAAATAATATTGAAAGTTATTAAAAATAACCTAAAATATTTTCATATATCATAATATAATTTTTAATGATTTTTCATGAATTAAAATCATTATTAAATAATTTATTTAATATTCTAATTAAATAAATTAAATACTTTTAATGTTCCAAAAATATTAAATATTTATGAAATATATTTAAAATAATTAAAAACTAATTTTCGGAATTTAAAATAATTTTTAATAATTTATTTTATATTTTTAATAATTAAAAACTATTTTTTTTCTATTTATTAATTACTTTCCAAAAAATAAAATACTTTTTGTCGCTAAAGACCACCTATAGCGACATAACCGTCGCTATAGGTGTTCTTCATGTTCTTGAGCTGTTCTTGAACATTCATAGCAGTGTACAACATAGCTACTTTGACCATGATTATAATAGTGTGTGATGTGCTTCTGGGTCTGTTGTTTGCTAGATCAAGTAGTACAAATACAAGACTACACGATCCAACAATAAACATCATCATAACGTTCATAAACAACGAGATCTGATCTCTCAAACAAGCTGTCAGACATGTTCTTCATTTCTGGGTTACCCAGAAATGAAGAACAGGTTGTCTGTCCATTTTTCGCCTTCTATAACATTTGATTCATGTGTGTTTTGTGTGTACCAATGCATGCTGCATGTAGATAACATGTAATTCTAGAGATCCATTACATAAAACCGAATAAACAACACCAAAATCAAAAGATATAAGATGGTCAAACCTTGTCAGAAATCACGCACTTAAGTTTTCTGGATTATCCAGAAAACTAAGTTCGTGATCTTCTGGCCTGGTTTGACCTTCCACTGACTTCGATCCATTAGATATTTAGGAGATCTACAAGCTTACTCTTGAAGTCCATATACCCAAGTACAAATTGATTACAAGAAAAAATAACAAAACAACATCCAGTAGTGAGATCAAGGCTCATCAATAACTTGTCAAACACTGAAAACCCATTTCTGGGTTGCCCAGGAAATGGTTCGGTCATGGTCGGTCAACGACCTTTGACCAACAATACCTATCAATCTAGGCCTGATCTAGACCTCCTATGAATTTCAGAAGACAGATCTCATGACACACTACAAGCTTAAACACTTAAAACATAAAAATCAAACACTTACAGAGATCTAGACGACCTGACATTCGTTGTCAGACGATTGTTTAAAAAATTTCCAGAATTTGTAGATCTTCAAATCCAAGCATCTAGATGTTATGGATCTAACATCTAGCAACCCAGATCATCCTTAGACACCGTATACAACATATTTAACACATCAAACATAAAATCTAACAAAAAAAATTGGATAGATTTTTGGGCTAGGGTTTATACCTTTTATGAAATAATCTTGATTTCTGGCTTCTGATTTGTTATGGCTGATCGTGGGGCTTGTTTTGTGACTGATTTATGAAGGATAATTCGTAGGTTTTAGAGAGAGAGGCTCTAGTATGAGAGTTTGTGCAAAATAAGTGGGCAAATGAGATTTTTCTCTCTCCAAATCTATTTATATAATGTGTATGATGCATGTATGGGCTGATGTATGTTGCTGGTTGTTGAGATTGTAAGTCACAATTGTCAAGATAGTTGTTCACCAACTCCAACAACTCTAACACTTGTCAAAATCCAATAATTCAATAGGGTATTTTGGTCTTTTCGCTTGGAAATTTATTAGCCATTTTGTCATTTGGTAAACCCTTAGGGTTTGACCCTTAGGGTTTAACCCTTAGGGTTTAGCACAAATCAAATATAGGATTTCCAATTTAGGATATTGCACAAAAATAAAATAAAATAAAATAAATTTTAGTTTCTAAAATTTTGATATTATGGTTTTCTAATTATGATTAATTTTCTAATTACACTATACATGAACATTAGAGTTTAATATCACTAATTATAAATACTTTGCTAATTTAGCAATTAGGGTTTATCCTTTTGGTAATTAGGGTTACCAAATTACAATTAGAGTTTCTAATTACTAATTTAGGGTTATAGTTTAGTAATTAGGGTTTAACAATTTAGGGTTTCTATAATTCACAATTATAATTCGAATACTTGTTAATTAATCAACTAATCACAATTACCAACAATTTCGAACTCTAATTTGAATTTCATATTAGGGTTTCTCATTTCCAAAAATTAGGGTTTTAGAAATATTAATTAGGGTTTCGATTTCGCAATTAGGGTTTTACGACCATAATTAGGGCTTTCCTAATTAGCGATTATATTTATAATACCAGACATTAACCACATTATTGCAATTGTCCAATAACTTTAAACTCTAATTTGTATTTTAAATTAGGGTTTCACACAGTATTAATAAGGTTTAACACATAACACCATAATTGGCCGATCATTAACAATACATATACACAGTACATATTCATAGCACTGAAAATCAAAATATAATTAATATTATATTCTTATTCTCATACCTTGACAATAATCCAAATTAAGATTTGGATTCCATATCTGATTTATCTTTCATATTTAACATTAATAATTAAGTTAAGATAATTAACTTAATATTTTGAACAAAATTTATATAATGAAATAATCATTATAATTATTCTAAAATCATTTCATATATTATTCAAATAATATAAGATTATATTTTCATAGAAAATAATTAATAAAACATTTCCAATAAGGAATTAATTAGTATAAAAATTATAATTGATAATAATCAATAATTCTAAAAATAAATTTATTTGAAATACTTAATTTAATAAATAAATTTTATTTATCACATATAAAAATATATTGCACGTTACCTTGACACATATCATTCATATTTATTTTAATAAATAAAAAAAAATCATACGCAAAATTTATGATTTATTTATATAGAAAATATAGGGTTGTCACATTCACCCTCCCTTATAAAGATTCCGTCCCCGGAATCACCACTTTAAAACATATACATACCAGGGTACATAACATTCACAATCATTGCAAGTAGATCTCGATCATGATTGATCGAATCGATCTTTAACTATCACATAAAGCTTGTATTTCTGATTAAACGAAAATTTGATTTCTAAAAGAACTCAAATTCCTCCTTCAAATTTCTTTATAAAATAATTTACTATAAATAGAAAAATTATAAATATGCATTTAAAAGTTATTCGAATATTACCTGGAACTGCATTGTCAGCTGCCACCGTGTCTTGAACCGTCATGTTGAAGACCCTTGATGTTGACTTTGTTGGTTTGTTCGATGATGTCGGTCCCGTGATTGCTAACGTTCCACTACCCTTACCAGTATTCTCCTTTCCTGCCTCCACCCTCCTATTCGGACAATCCTTCACCCTGTGCTCCATTGATCCACAAATAAAATAACCACTGTTCATTCTAGGATTTGGGCAGTTGGGAGAGATATGGCCCTCCTTCCTGCATTTGTAGCAGACAAATTTCCCTTTCAAACACTCTCCAGAGTGGTTCTTTCCACATGTCTTGCACTGAACCGCCTGCCTTTTCACTCCCTCTTGCTTCACCTGCACGTTTCCAAAGTAGTTTCCCTTCCTTTTTCCATTAACACTCCTGCTTCCACTATTAATTCTCACCTTTTCAGCTCCCTCGACCATGCCCTTGTTTTTCCTCTCCTTGTTGTAGAGGCTCATAGCCTCACTCCCTTCCTCAGCAATTATTGCCTTCTCCATGAGTGCTGCAAATGTTGGAATCTGCAACACTGCCACCTTATTATAGAGCCAGGGTTTTAATCCCAGCTCAAATCTCCTCGCCTTCCTATCCTCCGTATCAACTTGATGCGTAGCAAACCTAGCTAACTCATTGAATTTCGCGGCATATTCCGCCACCGACATATCCCCTTGCTTCAACTCCAGAAATTTTACCTCCATTCTAGACTGCATACTAGCTGAAAAATAATTCTCGAAAAATAAAGTCTTAAATCTATCCCATGTTACCACACCTGCTCCTGCCCTCACCTGATTCGCTTCCCACCAGAAATTTGTCTCACCCTTCATCATGTAGGTGGCAAAAGAGGTCTTTTGCCCCTCAGCTACCCTAGCTATTACAAATGCCTTCTCAATTTTCCTTAAACCAAGTTTGGGCTTCTACAGGGTCAGTCGTACCTTTAAATTCTGGCGGTCCTACAACCTTAAAGTCTTTGAAATTTTCCAAGTGATTATCTAGATGGTTCCCTTGTTGCATAGCCAGGGCTACCATATTTACGAACTACTGCATTGGGTCCGCTTGTTGTTGTCCTTCAACGTTGTTGACAGACTCTTCTGCCCTCTGATTTCGAGTTTGACGTCTTGGCGGCATTATCTAGTTAAGTAAAACCATAAATTAACTTACATTCTAAACCTTATCATATAAGTTTAATGTATTAAACTTGTTTCATAACTCAAAATTTGATTCATATTCATTCATTGATTTCAAAATACTTTACATAACACAGCACATAGTGCTTTAAACATCAGTTATCCCTTTGTGACTGCAAAAGTTGGGATTTACTTCACCACTTGTATAAAAGTTTAGAATAATATATTACACAGACATACTAAGCACTCATATTATATTAAATATGTCTACACAACAGAACCTACACTATTTACTAAGCCTTCTTTCTTGGACAACTTCTCGCCTGATGATCTTCCTTTCCACAAACAAAACATGCTCCCCGTTTATAGTCAGGACAATACAGAGTGGTATGCCCTTCATAACCGCAAAGATAACATATACTTTTCCATTTCTTCTTACCAGGTTTTCCTAAATCATGGTCTTCTACCTTCCTTTTTCCCTTATCTCTCGGAGCTGCACACGAAGTGTTGCTTGAGGCTCCCATCTGATTAATTTTGAGTTTAAGCTTATTCTGCTCTTCCATTGATTCTATTAACGCTTGACGCAACTAACTATTAAGTAGCTTTTCTATCTCCCACAACCCTTCTAGAGAAGAAACCTTGTTCCTCAAATCCTGCACCTCCATTGATGCTTGATCAGCTTCAGCTTTAAGGTCTGAATCACTATCTGTCAAATCCACTATTTCCGGATCTGGTACTATGTTTTCCACGATAACCACCTCGTCCGAGTTGGTTTCATTGTGAGCTTCTATTTTGGCTATTGGCTTCGATATTAGCTCCTTCTTTACGATCCGTGGGTATACTAATCCTTTTTCACCTGACATCTACACACAACAATTATCCTGATTAGCATATAATATATACACATAACACATAAAGGTTTTATATAAGTTATCTTTTAGTTTGTTTGATGATGAATTTATCTGATTCATCTATTTTAAACTCTATATGAGTTATTTATATTTTCAATGTTTCCTTCTGTTCTAAGGTTATAGCCTAAGGTCTATCCCACCTAAGGTTTCTAACCCTATAGCTCTGATACCATGATGTGAGGTCCCCGAATCCGGATACTTGAAACCCGAACTCGGTACTTCACGATACCATTTCTATAAGCGGAATAATACTAATGATAATAACAATAATATAGATTTATCAAATTTAATTTACATATTATCAAAGTTTCCCAAATCCCAAGTAAGAAACCTTTAACATTCATTACATGATAATAATAATATTTATCATCCATGTCCTAATAAAGTTAAACTATAATTGAAGATAGCATAAAAAGTCATTCAGCAACTCTCCCCTTCCCCTTGTTCTTGGCAGATCCTTCGGGTAGTTCATACTTAGCTGAAAACATTTAAATTAAGCAAGGTAGAGCATTTGAGTGCCCAGCAAGTATATATATATATATATATATATATATATAAACTGAAAGAATTTAAATATTTTCTTTATAATATTATTCTATAACCAATCAATAGTTGTGAAGTAATCTATACCAATAATAATAGCATAACAACCCTCTTTCAAATTTTTGAAAATACGTATTAACTATACATGGGGTTTCTGTGACATACTGTGAACATTGTTTTCATTTTCGAAAAGGTTTAAACAGAAATTCATCTGTAAACCGTCATGACTTACGGGCACGGAGGGTGATCAGTCCCGTTGTACCCTGTATTGATCAATACTATATGTACAAGAACGAAGTTATCGTTCACTCTGTCCGCCTTGGGCGCATAAAAATTTTCCCATTATCGGGATGTTCATACCTGTCGGGTTTTCATAACAAAGGTCTTATCTTGTTCAATAATAATATATAATTCAACATATAAATATATCAAAGGTGTATCAACATGTGATTAAATACAATGATTATCCAAGTGGGGACACTTGTATAATTATTTCTAGAAATTAACGAACAGAATATATATCCAAATTATCATATACTAACATGTTGATAATCAAAGGGTGTATATAATATAGGTTTAACAATCTGTACATTAATAATAATAATTCTGAACTTCTCACTTCTGTCCATTGCATAAAGAAAATGCAAAGTTAGGATACTTGCCTGATGCGCTGCTTACTAATCTCAACTTAGTTTTATCTTTTATGAGATCACCTATCATTAATCAGATCATTTTACTGATTAGTATAACATAACGTAACACATAACACTGCCTATTGCAGTCAGCACATTCCTAATCACATAGTCACATAACCTTAACAACCATTGAATCACAAATAAACAGTTAACTAACTAAATTATCTAAGTTCAGATCAATTTCTGAAACATGTTAATCATTTTTAAACTAATTTATTTACTATAAATATTAAATAACTTTAATATCATTAAATATCATTAATTAATGAATTTAACCTTTAAATATTAAAAGTTATATTTTATAACTTCAAATATTTTTAAATACCTTATTGTTATTTAAAATGATTATTAAAATAATAAAATCATTTTTAATTTAATTATTTAATTCATTTAACAAATAACTTAATTATCATTAATATTAACTTATTAATG
The DNA here is from genome assembly GCA_020205505.1 of Panax japonicus. NCBI lineage: Eukaryota > Viridiplantae > Streptophyta > Magnoliopsida > Apiales > Araliaceae > Panax > Panax japonicus. Next base: position 12,974,605 of record CM035111.1, read on the forward strand.
AAAATTATCAAATAATATTGAAAGTTATTAAAAATAACCTAAAATATTTTCATATATCATAATATAATTTTTAATGATTTTTCATGAATTAAAATCATTATCAAATAATTTATTTAATATTATAATTAAATAAATTAAATACTTTTAATATTCTAAAAATATTAAATATTTATGAAATATATTTAAAATAATTAAAAACTAATTTTTGGAATTTAAAATAATTTTTAATAATTAAAAACTATTTTTTTCTATTTATTAATTACTTTCCAGAAAATAAATTACTATTTGTCGCTAAAGACCACCTATAGCGACAGAACCGTCGCTATAGGTGTTCTTCATGTTCTTGAGTTGTTCTTGAACATTCATAGCAGTGTACAACATAGCTACTTTGACCATGATTATAATAGTGTGTGATGTGCTTCTGGGTCTGTTGTTTGCTAGATCATGTAGTACAAATACAAGACTACACGATCCAACAATAAACATCATCATAACGTGCATAAACAACGAGATCTGATCTCTCAAACAAGCTGTCAGACATGTTCTTCATTTCTGGGTTACCCAGAAATGAAGAACAGGTTGTCTGTCCATTTTTGGCCTTCTATAACATTTGATTCATGTGTGTTTTGTGTGAACCAATGCATGCTGTATATAGATAACATGTAATTCTAGAGATCCATTACATAAAACCGAATAAACAACAACAAAATCAAAAGATATAAGCTGGTCAAACCTTGTCAGAAATCACGCACTTAAGTTTTCTGTATTATCCAGAAAACTAAGTTCGTGATCTTCTGGCCTAGTTTGACCTTCCACTGACTTCGATCCATTAGATATTTAGGAGATCTACAAGCTTACTCTTGAAGTCCATATACCCAAGTACAAATTGATTACAAGAAAAAATAACAAAACAACATCCAATAGCGAGATCAAGGCTCATCAATAACTTGTCAAACACTGAAAACCCATTTCTGGGTTGCCCAGAAATGGTTCGGTCATGGTCGGTCAACGTCCTTTGACCAACAATACCTATCAATCTAGGCCTGATCTTGACCTCCTATGAATTTCAGAAGACAGATCTCATGACACACTTCAAGCTTAAACACTTAAAACATAAAAATCAAACACTTACAGAGATCTAGACGACCTGACATTCGTTGTCAGACGATTGTTTAAAAAATTTCCAGAATTTGTATATCTTTAAATCCGAGCATCTAGATGTTATGGATCTAAAATCTAGCAACCCAGATCATCCTTAAACACCGTATACAATATATTTAACACATCAAACATAAAATCTAACAACAAAAATTGGACAGATTTTTGGGCTAGGGTTTATACCTTTTATGAACTAATCTTGATTTCTGGCTTCTGATTTGTTATGGCTGATCGTGGGGCTTATTTTGTGACTGATTTATGAAGGATAATTTGTAGGTTTTAGAAAGAGAGGCTCTAGTATGAGAGTTTGTGCAAAATAAGTGGGCAAATGAGATTTTTCTCTCTCCAAATCTATTTATATAATGTGTATGATGCATGTATGGGCTGATGTATGTTGCTGGTTGCTGAGATTGTAAGTCACAATTGTCAACATAGTTGTTCACCAACTCCAACAACTCTAACACTTGTCAGAATCCAATAATTCAATAGGGTATTTTGGTCTTTTCGCTTGGAAATTTAATGGCCATTTTGTCAGTTGGCAAACCCTTAGGGTTTGACCCTTATGGTTTAACTCTTAGGGTTTAACCCTAAGGTTTAGCACAAATTAAATGTAGGATTTTCAATTTAGGATTTGCACAAAAATAAAATTAAATAAAATAAAATTTAATTTCTAAAATTTTGATATTAGGGTTTTCTAATTATGATTAATTTTCTAATTACACTATACATGAACATTAGAGTTTAATATCTCTAATTATAGTTACTTTGATAATTTAGCAATTAGGGTTTATCCTTTTGGTAATTAGGGTTACCAAATTACAATTAAGGTTTCTAATTACTAATTTAGGGGTATAGTTTAGTATTTAGGGTTTCCATAATTAACAATTGTAATTCGAATACTTGTTAATTAATCAACTAATCACAATTACCAACAATTTCGAACTCTAATTTGAATTTCAAATTAGGGTTTCTCATTTCCAAAAATTAGGATTTTAGAAATATTAATTAGGGTTTCGATTTCGCAATTAGGGTTTTGCGACCATAATTAGGGCTTTCCTAATTAGCGATTATATTTATAATACTAGACATTAACCACATTATCGCAATTGTCCAATAACTTTAAACTCTAATTTGTATTTTAAATTAGGGTTTCACACAGTATTAATAAGGTTTAACACATAACACCATAATTGGCCAAACATTAACAATACATATACACAGTACATATTCATAGCACTGAAAATCAAAATATAATTAATATTATATTCTTATTCTCATACCTTGACAATAATCCAAATTAAGATTTGGATTCCATATCTGATTTATCTTTTATATTTAAAATTAATAATTAAGTTAAGATAATTAACTTAATATTTTGAACAAAATTCATATAATGAATTCATCATTATAATTATTCTAAAATCATTTCATATATTATTTAAATAATATAAGATTATATTTTCATAGAAAATAATTAATAAAACATTTCCAATAAGGAATTAATTAGTATAAAAATTATAATTGATAATAATCAATAATTCTGAAAATAAATTTATTTGCAATACTTAATGTAATAAATAAATTTTATTTATCACATATAAAAATATATTATACATTACCTTGACACATTTCATTCATATTTATTTTAATAAATAAAAAAAATTATACGCAAAATTTATGATTTATTTATATAGAAAATATCGGGTTGTCACATAGGCAAACGTCATCCTTAAGACGTTGTCAGGCCCTGCGTGGTAGGCAAATGTCGACACTTAGACCTTGTCAGGCCCTTCATGGTAGGCAAGTGTCATCCTTAAGACGTTGTCAGGCCCTGCGTGGTAGGCAATTGTCGACACTTAGACCATGTCAGGCCCTTCGTGGTAGGCAAGTGTCATCCTTAAGACGTTGTCAGGCCCTGCGTGGTAGGAAATTGTCAACACTTAGACCTTTTCAGGCCCTTTGTGGTAGGCAAGTGTCATCCTTAAGACTTGGTCAGGCCCTGCGTGGTAGGGAATTGTCGACACTTAGACCTTGTCAGGCCCTTCGGGGTAGGAAAGCCTTGTCCTTCAAAATTCGTCAGGCTTTTGGTTTTGTTAGGTCTTTTGGGGTAAACGAATTCCCAATGAAGCAAATCCGCCTCACACTTCGGTAACTAAATAAGTATCTCTTTACTTTATTACCTAAATTTTTTCTAAGTGTCGAGTTCGGAATGCCTCACTCTTTAACTTCATCTTATCTATTATATGACATGCTTAGTTGTTAATTAACAGTTCGAGTTGAGTCCATGAAAGAGTTTTTACATGTTTCCATTAGAATTAATATTGAAGTATTGGCAGAAAGTAAATGCACCGAAGTCATAAGGAAGGAGACCACTTTTCATTAATATTTAATTTGATTACAAAATTAGAAAGTTTTTACACAAATCCTATAAATTAGAGAAAGTAAAATAGCAAAAATTTCACAAATATCCTTAAATAAAACTAAACACAAACAAGAGCATTCGCTTCAGGCACCATCCTCGTCATCTGAAGAGTCGAGCAAAGATGGATCCACGTTGGTTGTGATCAACTTCTCCTTGCCACGACTCCGGCATAGCTCATAGCTTTCAGAATAAATCTTCATGATCTCCCCATTAATTTCATCCGAGTTACGATACTCTTCACAGATCTGTTTGCGAAGGTCATCGGTTAAAGGGGGCCCAAGATCCCGAAGAGTCTTGAGTTCTCGGATTTCTTCTTCAAGCTTCTGGCTCTTATTCAGATGACGAGTTTCTGCTAACTCCAACTTCTAGATCGTTTTAGTCAAGAGCTTAGCATCAGCCTTTAGCTCTTCAATCTTCTCCATCTGTATTTCGCTCCTCTGAACCAAGTCAACATTCATTTTGGCAATCTCTTCATAACGTGCTTTAGTTGACTTTAGTTCTTCATTGGAGGTCTTCGCATCTCCTTTGGCTTGGGCCAGCTCTTTTCGAAGACCCTCATTCGTGTACAGAACGCCCTCACGTTGAGTCCTTTCCTGAGCCAGACCCGACTTTAGGATGGCATTCTCCTTCCTCAAGGCCTCTTCTTCAGATTCAGCTTCGATAGACCTTGGACGCAGACGCCCGAATACAGCATTGGCCTACACATGACCAGTATTATTTGATTCATTTCAGATATATAAGTATGAAGGTAAATACGGAAATATAGGAGAGAACCATTTACCTTCGCCAGGTAGCTCATGCCTTCGCTAAGCAAATTCCCGTTCGAACTGTTCCCAAATCAATGGTCATCGGTTTCACGGACGAAGGTGTCGAACAGTTGGAAGGGGAAGTTGGTGTTGAATCGAGGCCACATGGTTGGAGATTCCATAGCGTCACGATGAAATTCAGAGGTCGACTGTCTTAGAGGAGAAGACATGGATTGATTGCGAACTGGCGAGGAATCCACATGTATATTCTCTTGAGAAGGAGATCGAACAGGAATAGGTTCGGGGACTGATGAAGGATCAGAGAATGAACCTGGATGGCCATCTGACGGTTGTTTCCTTTTTCGAGACAAGATGGAGACAGATTCAACCCGCTCATCATCAGGTGTTTGAGTTTCAGTTAGGACCGGTGGGGGAAAGACAGTCGAAGATGGAGGAACTCGGAGCTCATCGGCATTCAATGGTATAATCTTTGTCCTTACCTTCTTAGCACGAAGGACCTTTGTCCGATCGTGTATGGGTATGTCAAGCAAGCTCCTCTTAATTGGGACAGATTCGGAAGGTGCAGAGCTATGTTTGGATGAAGGGGTTGCTTGTGGAATTATTTCGGGAATTGTTTTCCGGATCACTTTCAGGATTTGTCTCCGGATGAATGGATTTGGACTTCTTGGCGGCTCTTTTCCTTCGGCGAGGTCTGAGGGATTCTTCGGGAACAACGGGTTTGTCAGTTTGGGTTTCTTCGTTCTGAAGGGAAAAGGTTGGTGGATCGGTGACGGGGGGATCGGCTCGGGAAGATTCTTCAGTCGAAGGCTCTTCACTCGCATCCGTAATCTTCCCTGCCAAAAAGTCATCCAGTTCTTTTACTTCTGAAGAAGTTGGTTTGATCAAAGACACTGCATATAACCATATATCAGAACCCATGTCACTTAAATATCTCAAAAAAACTGTGTTACAAAGTTGTTCGAAACTTACATTTATGGTCATACAGCCACGCTTGCTTGGTCAGAAGTGCAAAACTCCATTCCTTCGGAGGAATTTTCTTCAAAAAATCAGTCATCTCATGCACACGCTCTTCGGGGATATCTCCAAAGTCAGCAGAGATCTGGTCAGAGATAGTCCAATCTGGAAGAGAAGAGATTTCGGGTCCCATAATAAAGAACCATTTTTCTTGCCAACCCTTGTTGCTTGAAGGGGTATCCATCACAGGTCTCTTTTTAAATTTGGAGTTGGGTCGAGGAGACTGTTTGCTCAACTATTTTGAAACCTCGTTCTCGGAACCTGTCGGCTGAGAAAAGGGTGAAGAAGATGTCGACAGAGGGAGGAATCCCTAACTCGTGACAGAAGGCAATGAATGCCAGAATGTTGATATAGGAGTTAGGGACCAACTGGGCAAAACCCACTCCTATGAACCCTAGGAGGGTAACGACGGAGGCATGGAGGGGTAGACGAATCCCCTTTTCAAGGAAAGTAACTGGCATAGCGACCCAACCATCTGGTCGCTGGTACATACGCTCTTCAAGAGCGGGAGCCCTTATGGCATACATATCCGGAATCTAATAGCGAGTCCGGAGGATACTTATCTTAGATTCCATAACGGTGGAGGGGATATTGGCATGAGGAAACTGTTCCCCATCCTTGAAGAAGTCAGAAGGAGGCAGGGTAGGAACAAGGGGCGGATTCTTCCCCATTGTCGCTGTGGATTGAGGATTCGAACTCGAACCCTCTGTGTTAGTGTTTGGATTGGGGGAAACGGTGCTAGCGGGAGTCACACGAAGGGGGGAATTTTGGCTAGAGTTCACAGTCACCATTGTTGGGATTTCGTAAAGCGGAGAGAGAAGTTTTGGGAAGGAAAAGAAAGCTCAAAGGTTCAAAATTCAAATTGGCAGGTAAAACCGTCAAAATTGGTAAAGTTTATCCTTTATACTGACAGTCACACGGTGTACGAGACCGGCACATTAAATGTTAGTAATGATGAGAATTCGAAGGGGAAGCGTCCGGATCAATTCTTAGATATTTTGTCAAATTGGGCCTCTCGGTTGGATTTCCAGTTTTTAGGCCATCTGTTTCAATTTCAATCCTTTATTGACTGGGCCTTTTACTCTGAACATTTAGCCATTCCCCGTCTCATCTTATGGACCAAATTGGGTATGTCTCAATTACTTCCTGTTATGGGCCTTTATTAAATTCTAATATAGCCACCCGGCGGCATAAACAGTTGCTAAAGGTAGTGAGTAGACTACAGGCAGACGGCAGGACCCATCAGATCACAGGGGCTGTGTCAGGGGTAGTGGGTGACACGGTAAACCGGGTAAAGAGAGTATAACATATCAACTAAGTCTTCACAAACAGGTACGTTCACACACACATTCTCATTCATATTCATATTCACATACACACAACTGAGGATTATTATCTCTCTCAATACACTAGACATTACATCCTCAATTGTTAACCTTGTGAACACGTATACTGACTCTCACGCCTGAGTTATCCCCCGGCGGTCCGGCTGTCAAGCTTGTGGTGTTTATCGTGTTTACTGTGCAGGATCAGGGCGTCTTACGTGATTGGGGCGTTGGAGAAGATCCTGACGTTAACATTTCGTAATTAAGCATTGGTGATATCTTTTGTAGGGGAGTAATGCTATGGAAACATAATGGAAACAATGTCGGGCATAATTTTAGTTGGGAACTAATAGTACCCGCATAATCTCAAGGCTAAGTTTTTTTTGTTTGTAAAAATCATAAGATTAGTTATATTTATTTATTATCGTTGCGGATTATTTTATTTTATTAATAATCTGTTATTTAATTCATGAATTATGTTTGATCATTTGTAAGTTAATTTGGTGCCTGTTTAATATAATACTATCTTTCTGTTTGGGATTACAATCTCTTATTAAATGATTTCAGAAATGATAAAATATACTCCCTCCGTTCCAAATTAATTGTTCAGTTTTGACTTTTTAAAGTTAAATTGACCATTTTTAAAACTAATCTTTTTACTATTTTTGCTAAAATATAGGCAAAAAGATTATAACCAAAAGAAAGTATATACAATTTATTACTAATACTAATTTTTATAATTTTAGGAATATATTTATATATGCTTAATTATTAATTCTAAAAATAGTCAATTTGACTTAAAAAGTCAAAACTGAGCAGTTAATTTGGGACGGAAGGAGTAATTCATATAATTAAATAACGGACTAATTAATAAATAAATAGTTGATAGTGATACTAAATTAGTAGAAATAGTCTTATCTCACCCATTATTTTTGCAAATAAATATAGCCTACGGCTAAGTTTTTTACAAAAATGATGAGTCAGATAAGATTATTATCTTAATTTATTAGCACTACATACTATTTTATCTTATTATTAATCCATTATTTAATTTCATTTAGGCTTTTGTTATTTCTAAGATCATTTGATAATAAAATATAATCCAATGTTGAAAGGTAATATTGTATGATTTCTTTTTTGAGATATCAAATGACTTAAAAATAATAATAAATAATTTATGAGATCAAATAATAGACTAATCTTCGAATGAATAATCCATAACAATGTTAAATTTGTTCAAATAATCATATTTCGTCCATCATTTTTGAAACTGAACATAACGTAAATGTAGGTCTTGGAATCAGTGGTTGGTTCCATTAATAAGATGACAAAAATTTTGGGTTAAATATTTTCTAAGTCACTGTATTTTATGTCAACTTACAAATGGGTCATTGAACTTGTTTTTCTTACAATCAACTCACTGTACTCGACTTTTCTAACACAAAGTTAAAAAAAACCGTTAAATGCTTTGACTTTAACGAAAAAAGACAACTAAGCAGCTGAGTTGTCCGTTAAAAAGCTGATGTGGCGTCCTTGTGTGACGTGGCAGTGATTATGTGGATTAGGAAGAAATTTTTTATGAAGAAAATGAAGAAAATATTTTAAACTATAATAAAAATTTAAAATAAATAATATATTTAATTATTTTTGTAATTAATATCAAATAAAATTTTATTTATAATTAAGCCATTTATAAAATACAAAATACAAAATCCAAAAATATGCTAATTAAAATTAAGGGGAATGTGAAATATATTTAGATTTCACTCAATATAGCAAAAAATAAAACAAAATATTAATACAAATTAAGAGTAAAACAAAATATATCATTTAATCAGACTAAAAACAAAAACTCTAATATTCAAAATAAAAAACATAATAAATTTACATCATTTAATCAAAAAATAATATTTATTAACTAAAATATTATTAACAAAAATTTGGGTTATTTATTTTTTAAAGCGGTAATTGTGACGCCCCCAAAATAGGTATACATCACCCATCTTGAGTCGCCAAATACATGGTACAAAATTCAAAGACAACTTAATAATACAACTATCGTGTAAAATACGACAAAACATAAACTGAGAGTTTTAATACGAATATTGTCTTCTAGACAGTATTCAACTCAAATGGAGTCCTCAATACATTTATTATTACACTATTTCATAGATTAGTGAGGACTACTAATGTGACGCCCCCAAAATAGGTCCAATCCACCCAACCTATTTTGAGTCGCCAAATACATGGTACAGAAATAACTACAACTTTATTATTACAATTGTCGTTCAAATACGACAACACTTATGATGTGAGTTTAAATACAAATATTATCTTCTAGAAAATATCCATACCCAAATAAATTTCTCATATAATTATTGATACACTATATTACAAAATAGTGAAGACTACTAAAACAACTGTCTTGAACCATCACTCCACATCCCCAACTAGTTCCCGCTATATTCTCGCTTCCTGAGAAGAAAAATGGAACAAAAAGGAAAAGGGTGAGCTCAACTAGCCCAGTAAAGAATATTATGACTAAGATAATGTACAACAAATTATCATTACTCTTCAACAGGAAAAAATCTAATAGAATACAATAGACAACAAGTTTTAGATCAACAACTGCAGCGGAAACAACAATTCATTAGAAGAGTTAAGTAGAGAATGAAATCTACTATCATCTATGAATTTAAAAGTTCATCATCGATATTTTATCCCTGTAACATCAATCAATATACATCATAAATCAAATATTCATCTTTGCACTACAGGCCAAAGATATTCATCAGTTGGTCATGTTCATCTCAACACCTGTTCATCTTTGCACTACGGGCCAAAGATATTCATCAGCTGGTCATGTTCATCTAAACATCTGTTCATCTTTGCATTACGGGCCACGGATATTCATTTTAAAATCATTCATCTTTGCACTACAGGCCAAAGATATTCAGTTATATCATCATTTAGGACTGAGGATGATGAAAAATATTTTAAAGAAAACGAATCCAGTGAAACAAAAGAACAAGTATTAAGGATTCATACTTTAAATAACCCAAGTTCGAAAATACTTCATAAATAACCAAAGTGGAGTAAAATTCAAGAATGAAGACCAAAACATAGATCCAATCAAAGATAGGAATCATAACAGACAATCTTGGACACAGAAAAGAAAATTTAATTTTTCTGTGAATAGTGTCGTATTCGTGAATAGATAGGAATCATAACAGACAATCTTTATTTATAAAAAGTTGGGGCCTTACAACCTCCCCTCCTTATGAAATTTCGTCCTCAAAATTGACATACGTAGAACATGCTCCTTCCCATCCAAGATCTTGATTGGTACCTCCTCGTACGTTAAATCTTCTGATATCTCGTCTGGTTCTAACTCAATAATGTGGTTCGGGTCGTCCACATATTTACGTAACATCGATACGTAAAAAACGTTATGAACCCGCATCATACTTGGCGGTAAAATGTGTCTATATGCCACAGTTCATATTCGATCGAGGATTTCAAATGGACTAATAAATCGAAGGTTTGAACTTTCCTCACATCGCCGATTCTTGCTTTCGGAATAACGACTTCTTGCATCTTCTTCTTCATATTCATCAACTCCAAGTCTGTAGCTTGAGCATCTTTAAATTTATCGATTAAAGTCGATTCTAATCGTATATTCATAGGTTCTTGGAATCTTTAACTCTATCTCCATCTTCTGTAAGTCATAGGAAATGGGTCTTTGTGTTAACAATATCACACTCGTAAACTGCATACGATCTTTCACTCAACTGCGTCAGCTACCACGTTCATTTTTTTCCGGGATGGTATTGAATGGTATGGTCGTAATCTTTCAACAGCTCGAGCCAACGTCGTTACCGCATGTTGAGTTCTTGGAAGCTCTTTTTATATTCCTCGCTCCATTCAAATTTTGTATCTCTACGAGTCAGCTGAGTTAATGGAGTACCGATTCGAAAAAATCTTTCCACGAATCTTCGATAATAACCAACTAAGCCTAGAAAGCTACGTATTTCGATTACTGACTTAGGTTTCTCTCAACTATGACTCATATCCCAATCTTGGATAGCACGTCTCAATGGTACCTATCAGTTTACTATCACACAAATATGGCATCCCCTACGGAGAGTCTGGCTTCGGCGTATTCCACAGAGGAAGTCACAAGATAAAGGCTTGGGTACAAACTTCTACAGTTGAATTTTTAACTCCTGAAGTTCAATAGGAGCCATGAGATTTTAGAAATGGGTTTTGTACCGGGTTCAAAGTCGATACAAAATTCAATATCACACTTTGGGAGCAGGCCAGGAAATTTTTTAAGAAATACGTCAGGAAATTTACTCACAATAGAAATATCATTCAAATCTGACATATTTTTGTTTAAGTCCATAACATGGGCTAAGAAAACTTGACATCCATTTTTCAATAAATGAATGACTTTATGGCATGATATGAAAGTGTTTGACTTCAATGGTTTGGTTGCTTGAATTCGAATAACAGGTTGCTTAAGAATATGAAAACTAACAACCTTACGAAAGCAATCAATTTTGGCATGATGAGTAGTTAATCAATCAATCCCCAAAATTACATAAAAAGCAAGTATCTTTAAAGAAATAAGGTCAACAGGTAATGTGATGGTGCCAACTTGGATCAAACAAGATTTATAAACAGTGGATGTAACGAAAGTTTCTCATAACGGAGTTTCAACAGATAAGTCAAAGTCTAATTTTCTCCAGAGTCAAGTTTAAACGTTGAGTATAAGCAGGAGAGATAAATGAATGGGTAGAACCGGTATCTAATAAGGTATAAACTTCGTAAGAATTTATAATTAACTAACTCATGCTAACTTCGTTCGGGTTCTTCGCATTCTGACCAGTCACAAAAAATGCTCTTCTAGGAACCGTTGACTTTGACTTTTCTGGGACAGCCTTTGGAGTAACCATCCCCGCTGAACTGGGTTTCGCTACCGTACAATCTCGAGCGATATGACCTTCTTTTCCACAATTATAACATACCTTGGAAGGTTGTGAACAGTTTGGACTTATGTGTCCCTCTTCTCCGCATCTGTAGCATCTAACTGGCGGTCTTTCTCCTCCTCTAAAATTCGTTGCTGGTGTTGGTGCCGACGTCTTCCCGTCATTGTTAAATCTTCTCTTCTTGAAATTTCCACTTCAGTTATTTCTTCTATTACCTTGGCCATAATTACCACTGAAGTGGTTACCATTTCTGGCATGATAATTTCCTCCACGATGGTTATCATTGTTCCGATGACCGTCGCCACCGGTACGATTATCATCGAGTTGTTGGTCATTATTCTTCATTTGAGCCGACTCATTATCGCGCTCTAATAACTGAACCCTATTCACAACATCTGAATATAAACAAAGTTTGTGAGAAATGAGGTATTGACGTATTTTGGATTTCAAACCTCGCAGAAACATTCGCGTCATTCTCTCTTCATTATCAACAAAATGGGATACAAATCGGGACAACTCGGCAAACTTAGCTTCGTACTGCGACACGTTCATATTTTTTTTCTCCAGCTTGATGAACTCTACCTCCTTTATGTGACGCATACTTTTAAGAAAGTACTTGTCGTTGAACAATTCTTGGAACTTCTCCCAAGACATCTTCAGTGTGATAGGCTGAGTACGCTTTACGAATTCTCACCAATAATCTGTCTCTCCTCGAAACATGAAAGTGTCGAAAGGAACCTTTTGCTCCTCTGAGCATCCCAAGACATCAAATATCTTAGTGATCTATTTTATCCAAGTCTTTGCCGTAAGTGGTTCTGGCTTTCCCAAAAACTCTGGCGTTCCTAACTCCTTGAACTACTTAGCGGGGATCATTCGTGAGTTGCCAGTGTTTCCACCTGTATTTTAAACAGTAGTCTTTCTTATTTGGTTTATATACTGTCTAGAAGACAATATTCGTATTAAAACTCTCAGTTTATGTTTTGTCGTATTTTACACGATAGTTATAATATTAAGTTGTATTTGAATTTTGTACCACGTATTTGGCGACTCAATATGGGTGATGTATACCTATTTTGGGGGCGTCACAGTTGCTATCAAAGCTTAGGGATATGATCCCTGGTTGAGATGTTAGACAAGAACTTGGAGGGGAGAGACGGGGAATTCCTTCATTAGTATGACCTACCTAAGTTTATTTGGTATTTAATTGGTTGGTCAGAGTATAGGAATAATATGTGACATGTCAATTAACCCTTATTTTGTGGCAGTATTTGAAAATGACATCCGAAGATGTCGAGATAAGCAATGAAGCATGTGAGACCGTTGAGTCACCAACGATCAATATCCAGGATAATGTCCATCAAAATGGCAATATTCCTCAAGAAAACAACAACGCTGACCAAATGATGAACAATGGAATGTTCAGAGGCTTTATTCATGTAACATCAGGCGAGAACGACTACTGTTCAAAATGCAGGTGGAAACAATGGAAACTCTTGGACGTTCACCGCTAAATAGTTCAAGGAGTTGGGACCACCAAAGTTTATTGGAGAGCCAAAACCTCTTAAGGTGGAGACGTGGATAAAGCAGATCACCAAGATATTTGATGTCTTGGGATGCTCCGAGGAGCAAAAGGTTCCCTTTGCCACCTTTATATTGCGAGGAGAACCAGATTACTGGTGGGAATCGGCAAAGCGTACTCAACCTGCCGCATTGAAGATGTCTTGGGAGAAGTTCCAAGAACTGTTCAACGACAAGTACTTTCCCGAAAGTATTCGTCACATGAAGGAGGTAGATTTCATCAAGCTGGAGTAGAACAATATGACCGTGTCACAGTACGAAGCTAAGTTTGCCGAGTTATCCCGGTTTGCGTCCCACTCTGTTGATAATGAGGAGAGAAAGACGTGGATGTTTTTAAGAGGTTTGAAACCTGAGATACGTCAATATCTAATTTCTCACAAACTGTGTTTGTATTCAGATGTTGTAAATATGGCTCAGTTATTAGAGCGCGATAATGAGTCAACCCAACCAAGAGAGAGCAGCCGGCAAAATGATAATACCAGTGGTAATAGTCATCAAAGCGGTGACAACAAACGTGGAGGGAATCAACATGCCAGAAATGGTAACCACTTCGGTGGTAATCATGGCCAAGATAATAGAAGTGGAAATTTTAAGAATAGGTGATTCAACAATGATGGAAAGATGTCATCACCAACACCTGTTGTTAAGGAAGGGGAATGATAGCCAATCGTATGTTACAAATGCGGATGGGAGGGACATATCAGTCTGAACTGTACGTATCAATCCAAAGCGTATTATAATTGCGGAAGAGAAGGTCACCTTGCCCAATTTTTTCAGGCATCGAAGTCAAGTCCAACTGAGATGGAGCCATCAAAGGCCGTCCCAGACATGACAAAATCGGTAGTTTAAGGGATAGCGTTTGTCGTAACCTCCCAAAAAGTAAGGAATCTGAATGAGGTGATCACTGGTAAGCTAATCATAAACTCTAGCGAAGTCTATACCTTATTTGATACCGGTTCTACCCATTCTTTTATTTCTCGTAATTGCGTTCAAGGTTTAAATTTGACTCCAGAGAAATTAGACTTAGACTTATCTGTTAAAACTCCATTTGGAGAAACCTTCATTACATCCACTGTTTATACGTCTGGTTTGATTCAAATCGGAAACCGTACGTTACCTGTCGATCTTATCTCCTTAAAAATACTTACATTTGACGTGATTCTAGGGATTGATTTGTTAACTACTCATCATGCTAAAATTGATTATTTTCGTAAGGTTGTTAGCTTTCATATTCCTAATCAACCTATTATGCAAATTTAAGCGACCAAACCATTAAAATCAATCACGGTTATCTCAAGCCATAAAGCTATTCGTTTATTAAAAAATGGATGTCAAGCTTTCTCAGCTCATGTCACAGATTTAAACAAAAATACGTCAGATTTGAATGATATTTCTATTGTTAATAAATTTCCTGACGTACTCCCTGAAGAACTTCCTAGCCTACCCCAGAGTGTGAAATCAAATTTTGTATCGACCTTGAACCCGGTACAAAACCCTCAAATATTTCTTCACCCAAAATGAACATATCATGCGCCAAAGACGTTGGCTCGAGCTATTGAAGATTACGATAATACGATTCAATACCATCCTAGAAAAACAAACATGGTAGCTGACGCATTGAGTAGAAGATCGTATGCATTTACGAGTGCGATATTGTTAACACAAAGACCCATTTCGTACGGCTTACAAAAGATGGAGATAGAGTTAATGACTCAAAGAACCTACGTGAAGATAGCGAATATACGAGTAGAATCAACGTTAATCGATACAGTTAAAGTCGCTCAAGCTACACACCCGAAGCTGATGAGTGTGAAGAAGAAGGTTCAAGAGGGCATTATTCTAGAAGCAAGAATCGATGAAGAAGGAATACTTTGAGTATACTCCAAAATTTGTGTTCCTAACGATTCTGACTTGAAGTATAAAATCATGATGGAGGCGCATAACACATCATTTGCAATCCATCCTGGGAGTACCAAAATGTATTGTGATCTTCGACATACATTTTGGTGGAGCAATATGAAGAGAGAGATAGCGGGGTTTATCTCAAGGTGTCTGACTTGTCAACGAGTCAAGGCGAAGCATCAAGTGCCAAAAGGTCCATTGCAACCACTTGAAATTTTAGAATGGAAGTGGGAGCACATTACCATGGCTTTCATTACTGGTCTTCCCAAGGTTTCTCAAGGTATAGATGCGATTTGGGTCATAGTTGATAGATTGACCAAGTCTGCTCATTTCCTAACGATACGAGAAACTTATACACTTGAAAGTCGAGCTCGTATGTACATAAATGAGATTGTAAGATTGCATGGTATGCTAGTATCCATAGTTTCTGATCGAGACCCAAGATTCACTTCACGATTTTGGGTTAATTTGCAAAAAGCTATGGGCACGAATTTACGATTTTGTTCGGCATATCATCCTCAAACGGAAGGGCAGTCGGAGAGGACTATTCAAACTCTTGAAGATTTATTAAGACTCTATATCCTTGAGTTCAAAGGAAGTTGGAACAAGTTCTTACCATTGGTGGAGTTTTCCTTCAACAACAGTTATCAAGCAAGTATTGGTATGGCTCCATTTGAGGCGTTGTATAGAAGAAAGTGTCGTTCTCCAGTATGTTGGGATGAGGTGGGTGAAGCAACGTTGTTGGGACCGAAGTTGGTACGTATGACTACGAAAAAGATTCAAACGATCCAACAATGTACAAAAACCTCACAAGATCGACAAAAGAGTTATGTTGATCTTCATCGAAAGGATGTAGAATTCAATATTGGAGATCATGTGTTGTTACGTGTTGCTCCATGAAAAGGAGTTACGAGATTTAAAAAGAGAGAAAAGCTCAATCCTCGATTCATTGACCCATTTTTAATCCTTGATCGAGTAGGAACTGTGGCCTATAGACTCGCCTTATCGCCAAGTATGTCTCGTGTTTATAATATTTTTCACGTATCTATGTTACGTAAATATGTGAAAGACCCGAACCACATTATTGAATTAGAACCAGACGAGATAGCAAAAGATTTAACGTATGAGGAGGTACCTGTTAAAATCTTGGATAAGAAGGATCATATTCTACACTCCAAGGTTATACCTCAAGTCAAAGTTTTGTGGAGAAACCACGGTGTTGAGGAAATGGCTTGGGAGTTAGAATCTGAAATGAAGTCAAGGTATCCTCACCTCTTCGACATACCAGGTACGCACCCTAATTTTGAGGACGAAATTTCATAAGAATGGGAGGTTGTAAGACCCCAACTTTTATGAATAAAGATTAATTTTTTTCGAAATATATTTTTAAATATTATGGTGTGGAATTGATATAATGTTATAGTTGTGGGTATTATTTACAAATTTTGCAAAGTAAGCAAGTGGTTATATAATATTCAATTGGTCGGGGAATATTCATTTTAACAGGGAATATTCGTACGACGGCACAATCATTGGTGGACCCCACAGCGAAAGTATTGTCATAGTTAGAAAACAACAGAATTATCTTTTTATAAAAATAATGGCGAAAGTTTTACCGTTAAACTGTTGAACTACCTGGTGGTAAAAGTACAGTAATAAGCATGGTTGCATAGTAGCACACGGTATTGATTATTGATGCTTACGTGAGAAGTCACTCAGTTATACTCAATTATTGCTACAGTAATTGATGCATAATATCTTTCATATTATTGATTCAATAATTGTCACAGTATCATCTGTTTAATATTTTATATTATTAAATCAATAATTGAGACGACAAAGTTATTCATATTATTATTTGCAATATTGACAATGTCTAGAAGTTTTGTCAGTGAGAGGTTTGGTCACCTAATTGCGCGCCAATAAAGAGAAATCCTTATCGGAAAGCCCCCTCTTTCCTGGGAACGACCTGGTTGTTAAATATTGTGAGTTATAATATTAATAATGTATAAGTCCGTGTTGATTAAAGATGAAATAGATAGCTTCATTGTGTTGAGATTATTAGTGTTAGTAGAAATCGACATCTATTACGATAATAATGGATGTCTGGAGGTTATATTGACCAATCGGGTAATTAATCGGATAAGTGAGCAATTAATTGCTATTAGTTCACATGCTTATAACTATTTGTTCATATGTGTGTACTATTGATTCATATGCATGTACTATTAGGGGAGATGGTGCAAGATTGATAATACTTACATGACTAAATTAAAAATAGAGGTATAGATGAAGGTACTATACTATAATTATTTTTTTCACATGATTGTACTATTGATTCACATGATTGTACTATTGATTCACAAGATGTACTATTAGGGGAGGTGGTGCAAGTTTGATAATACTTGCAGGACTAAATTAAAAATGAAGAAAAATATGAAGGTATTATACTGTAATATTTCGAGCCCCAAAACGTGCAATTATCGAAACTATATTTTCCTATAAATAGAAGCTCATTCTTCTTTCATTCTCACCAATTCACTAAGACTCATAAGAGCATTTATAGATAGAGAAGCCTTTAGAGAGAAAGTAGAAGAGAAGTCTGCTACCTCACTATTCCAGTATCATGTCTTCTTCTGAGGTAAGGGATATTATTTTGTTCAGTATTCATAGGAATAATATTTTCTTCCATACTCTGCAGTACGTGAGTAATATTATTTCGTCTCGTATTCCTGATTATATTATCATTCGGTTAAATTATTACTTCTATATTCCGTGAAATTAGTAGAATATCCTTAAAATTTGCGCTTCATCTAGTATCACTTCACAAGGATATTTTCTGCACATTCTTGTTAAATTTTAAGTTTTTCATGTCGAAGGACTGTCCATGAGTACTATCCATTTATACGGTACTATTCACAAAAGTACTATTCATAAAGTACTATTCATAAAGTACTATTCTCGAGTACTATTCACAAAGTACTATTCACAGAGTACTATTCCTGAAGTACTATTCACGGGGTACTATTCACTCAAAGTACTATTTATAACAAAAATTGATTTCTTTTTGGTCCAAATCATTTTTAATATATTATCATTCTTGAATTTTACTCCACAAAACAGTATCATGTTGACAATTTGGATAATATTGAATTCTGGATAAATTAAATTATATATCTTTAAAAATTTATCCTTGAATTTGTTTTATTGAATTCTTATATCATTGTCATCATCCTCATGTTTATATTATGTTGAAAGTCATCTGTGACCTTTAGTGCATAGATGGACTTGGTATGATTATGACCAGGGCTTATTCGGTATAATCATGACCGTAATGTTACAAATGATGTGGTAAAAGTCCTCATTGGCCCGTAGTGCATTGATGGACAGTTGTTGGCATGATCATGACCATTGATGAATACACGAATATCCTTGGCCCGTAGTGCATGGATAATTTGTGGTCGTGATACTAAAGAATATCCTTGGCCATAGTGCAGGAGTGATTCGATGACGTGGATTATTTAATTTGAGTCTCAACGATAAAAGTGATGAAAAATCTTTTAAATCATAAAAGATAGTAGATTTTATGCTCTACTTGACTCTTCTAATGGATTGCTTATTTCGCTGCAGTTAAACTTGATGTTTGCTATATTTTATTAGTTTAACATTATTGAAGGCTAACGATAAATTATTCTGCATTATCTTAGTCATAATATTTTTTACTGGGTTAATTGAGCTCACCCTTTTGCTTTCATTGTTCTCTTCAGGAAATGAGAACGTAGCTGGGACTAGTCGGGGAACGGAGTGAAGGTCTAGATGATAGCATTAGTAGTCCTCACTATTCTATGAAATAGTGTGATAATAAATGTATTGAGGACTCCATTTGAGTTGAATACTATCTAGAAGACAATATTCATATTAAAATTCTCATTTTATGTTTTGTCGTATTTTACACGACAGTTGTATTATTAAGTTGTATTTGAATTTTGTACCATGTATTTGGTGACTCAAGATGGGTGATGTATACCTATTTTGGGGGCGTCACAGTAATCCCAAAAGACAAAATATCAACCGTCAAAGTATACCCATTATGCGAATGTATCACCTCCGGCGACATCCAACACGGCGTTTCGGTGACATCAGTGTTGGGCCATGATACTTTATACACTGGGCCGAACCGAATGGGCTCACTCCTTCGTTTATATTTATTTAGTCTTGAATGTGTTGGGCATGTTTATTGGGCTGACCCATTAGACAAATAATATCTAATTTTGTATTTGAACGGTAATCATGAAATAAGATAACAGTTGAATGTTTTCTCTGTCATCTCCTGCATGGCATTAATGAGGATGTGATTGTATTAGCCGGCGGTAGACAAAGGTGATGGGGGTAGCAGGTGAGATATCGGTAGTGGGTGGTGTCAAGGGGGTCGGTGGCACGAGAAACCGAGTTTTGAGTATATAAGGCAAGGATCACCCAGAGAACGAAGGTAACTGATTATTTTCTCTCTCAAGACATTAGAAATTTTATTTCCTCCATTGTTAAAACCTTGTGATCGCCAGTACTGACTCTCACGCTGGAGCTATCCCCCGACGGTCCAAGCCGTCAAACTTCTGGTATTGGTGTGTTTACTATACAGGATTTGGACGAGCTTTACGTGATTGGGGCTCATGAAAAGATCTTGGCGTTAACATTGGCACTAGAAGGAGGGTTATTTTCTAGTATTCTTAAAGTTTTCAATAACATATTTTGACTATTCTATGTCAAAAAGTATGGTGAAGAGTAGAACGGTTACCCCTGAGGGACAACCAATGGCTATGAGTTCGTCTACACCACGAGTATCTGTCAAGGATCGATTGGGTCCTGCGAAGAGTGCTCATGATAGTACGACTTCCAAGCGTATGTCTGAAGGTTCTCGTTCGAGAGCCCATGGTGACGCTAAAAGAAGATTAGTTTTTGCTGCCGAGAAAGGACATGACCATGGTCAGAAACGGGTAGAAGGCACACCACCTAGAACCCGACACCGAGATGGTCAGACATATAAGGCCTCCAAGCAGGCCAAGATGGAAGATGCAGCAGATAAGGCTTTGGAGGTGCTTTTGAAACAAAGGCAAGATATTGTCGAACAGATGCTTCATATGGCGGAGTTGAAGGATGAAGCGTCAAGCTATGTTCAGTCGGAAGAGCATAGTAGACCCACGGAAAGGAGCATGTACACTCTGGTTATTAATCTCAAGGCCAACCTCGGGATCGAAGAAAATCAAGAAGCCCTACTCCTCAAAGATCGAAGAGGGCACTCCACCCTATCGGTTCTCGGGAGCATGGTAGGAGCAGATGAAGAAGCAGGTCCAGAGAGTATACGCTTGAGAATACAAAGAAGGTACACCGCCTTGAGTATTCTCACCACAGTGACAAAACTCCCCACCGAAGCAGATCTAGAAGTAACACTCCCGAGAATCCACTGAGGGCACACCGCCCTGCGGATAATTGTTATCAGAGAAGTCCGTCGAAACTGGGGGGGTTCGAATGATAAAGGTCGGTCTACTCAGAGGAATGGATATTCTCCGAAGAAAGAAGTCTCTCCACAGCAAGAATGAGTAGAATTCCTGGTAAAGGAATTAAAGGAGCTTCGGAAATAGCTAGCCGAAGTACAACAGGTAAAGGATACTTGGGAAAGAAGACATCTTTTTTCGCGGATATTCTTAAGTAAAAAGTTGATCCTACTAACAAGTTGCCTCATATGGAGAGTTATGATGGGTACTGGAGATCCTTATGACCATAGTCAGGCATTCGACAAACTGATGGACTACTATGACTTTAGTGACGCTGCTAAATGTCATACCTTCGTTACGACGCTCCGAAAATATGCCCAACAGTGGATGGGAACTTTGCCTTCATATTCAGTCTCGTCTTGGGCAGATTTGTGTAGTAAGTTCCATGCTCGTTTTGGGAAAAACAAGAGAAGAGGGAAGCCTACGAGTTCATTGGCTCAAGTTCGATAATTTTTGAATGAGTCTTTGAGCCAGTACGTGAAGCGCTTCCGGGAAGCAGTTGGCCAAGTGATCGATCTTAATGACCTCCAAGTCGTTGGACTATTTCAGAACGGTTTAGATCTGGTGAAGTCAGAGAAGCTGGTAAAGAAGCTGATGTTTCTCCACCCGAAGAGTCTAGCTGAAGCTTTCGATAAGGCGGAGGGCTATATAGTGGTAGAGGAGGCTATGAATAGCTTCAAGCTTCCTTCCTCCGATAGGTTGAAGGAGACGGATCGGGATAAAATGAAGGTGGTCAGAAGAAAGGTGAAGGAAATAATGATTGTTATGATGGAGGGTCCAAGAAGTACAACAATAATTGGCGACAGGGAGGATGTCGTCCGTCTGCTCTAACCCAGAAGGTAAACAGGACATACACCCAAATAAACACTGATAGGGCTATTATTCTAGATCAGATCAAAAATCAACCCATCTTTAAACCACCTCGGGAGAACCTTAAGCCAGGAGCTGGTAATTCTCACAAGTACTGTGATTACCATCAAGCTTCGGGTCATGATACAAATGATTGCTGCTTTGAAGGACTTTATTGAGAGGAAAGTTTAAGGTGGTGCCCTGGTTCAGTATGTCGCAGCAAGAATGCCTCCACAAGCCTAGCAGAGGAAAAGGGGACCTATTCAGGTTCCTAAGCCAGCTCAACCTGCATTGATAGCTCCTAAACAGCCAGCGAGGCATGTGGTCGATGTTATTACTGGAGGTACTTCTGGCAAAGTTATTGGGAAGAAGCGTCGAGGATACTTGGATTCGGTTAGATCAGTGGCGGGTATACTCCCGAAGACTGACAGACCTTATCCAGGTATGGAAATCTCCTTTTCTGACGAGGATTACCCATCAAAGCCCATCGAACCTCATGAAGGAGCATTGGTGATTACGGTACAGGCGGGTTCGGTGGACATGAAAAGGATGATGATAGACAACGGGTCTTCTGTGGATATTCTGTACGCCCATGTTTATCAGAGGATGCATCTGAATAGGCAAATGATGGATGTCGGCCAGGAGGCTCCCTTATACGGCTTCCAAAATGATCCAGTCAATGGTGGAAAGGATTATCGAGCTACCGGTTATCTTCGGTACAACTCCACAACAAGTAGAAATAATGTGTAAATTTTATGTTGTGCATATAGATTCTGCCTACAATGCTATTCTGGGGAGACCTACTCTGACTGCTCTACAAGTTGTGACCTCAATTCCTCATTTCAAAATCAAATTTCTAACGGCTCATGGAGTTGGTGAGGTGGCTGGGGAATTGGATCTAGCTAGACGTTGTTATCTTAATGTTGTGATTGCTTCGGGCGTGGGAGTTAATAAGCAGAAATAGACTATGGCGATAGAGATCGAGCCCTTCTTCGAGAGCAGTTCAGAACCATTGGTCATGCCAGCTGGAGAGATAGAAGAGTTCGAGCTGATTCCTGGCAAGAAGGACAAAAGTGAAGATAGGTTCGGGTCTGCCGGAACCTCTCCGGACGAACCTTATAGAGCTCCTACGATGTTATGAAGATATCTTCGCGTGGTAGCCCAATGATATGCCTGGGGTGAGTCGAAAGATTGTAGAGCATCGGCTGGAAGTGGACCCATCCAAGAAGCCAGTTCGGCAGAAAGGCGAATTTTTGCACCAGAACGGCAAAGGATTATTGATGAAGAAATCGCCAAGTTGCTGGCTGCAGACTTCATTTTTAAGATAGACTACCCAGAATGGATGGCGAACGTGGTGCTGGTCCAGAAGTAGAATGAAAAGTGGAGAGTCTGCATCGACTATACTGATTTGAATAAGGCTTTCCCAAAGGACTTCTATCCTCTACCCCACATCGATCAGCTCATCGATGCGACTTCGGGGTATGCCTTACTTAGTTTTATGGATGTTTTTTCTTGTTATCACCAAATTTCCATGTGTAAAGAGGATATACCGAAGACGGCGTTTATAGCCTCTTTTTCAGTTCTAACAAAAGAGCTCTAACTCATGCAAGCATACATTGTCAACAAGTAATACAGAGTGAGTAAAGTATCGATCCCACAGAGAAAATTATTTAATTTAAATCACTACGCATCAATTAAATCACTAAATTTATATGCTCAAACTAATGAATATGATTGGTGAATTACTCTAATCGTAAATAACGACTAAAACAAGAATAAAGATGTAATAAATTAAATCTGAAAGTAATAGGATCCTAACTTCATTTAATACTTCATCTAATCACCACTATCATGCAAGACTTGTTCAAATATCACAGGAAAGTAGCCAAGAGCACTACTAGAGTCATAGCCACTTTTCAATGTACTATGACCTACTTATACAACATCCACAAGCGATAGACTCCATGTAATCATCAGTATAACCAAAATCAGTATATGTCTATGTGAAATTGCAACCATATTGAATTTAAGCTCAAGCCCTTATTCTAACTCATACGGTGAAACAGTATATGTCTATCTGGTTCACGAAATACCTAAGCCATACAAAACAGCCCCATATACATATGTTATCATGATTACAATCCATACTTGCATGTTCATTGTCAATTCTATACAAGTACTAAAAACGAATGGTGATCAAGCACTCATACATGCAAAACAATCATGATAGAAATCCCATATGATATATAAAACAGTCCAGCATTCAAGCACGCGACTAAACTACATATTAAAATCTGTTAGAATCCCATAATGGAGTTTAGTTCATGACTGAACCAAAATCCATTACGGGATCAAATCTAAACATGGCTAATAAGCAAATAATTGAAAGATGAAGGATAGAAACTGAGCAACCCAATTGTTGATTATAATCCACTAGTAACATTCAAATCCTCATAAAAATCCAGCAAAATACTAATAATTATCCACATTGATAGAGAATCCCAAGAAGAATTAGAAAAGTTGGAGTTTAGGCTTCGTTCTACGTTGGAATCTCTCTCAGAGTGTAAACCCTAGTTACCAAAATAAAAATATGTAAAAACAGAATAATGATACGTCTGACACCAGTCAGAAATCGTTTTAAATAATTACAACCCTTAAAATCAGAAATTAAAATAAACAGCTCAGCAGTATCAGGCATCGCGCACGGTCGCGCGCCCCTCCTATGCAATCCTCGCGCAGGCGCGCAACTTGCAGTGTGCAAAGTCTGTCCAACCAGATGCTCGCGCGGGCGCGCGTCCTCAAGCTTATTCTGTCGCGCAGCTTCTGCAACTTTAGTTCTGCTGCAATGATCTGTTCTGATGTTCATTCTTTTGTCCATCCATGCTTAGTCTCTTGCTCCAATTGATCCTCACACCATGCGTCCATAGCCTCATGCCATTTACATCACCAAATCGTGCCATATCCTGCACGTTTACACCTAAGGAGTTTTAAGTAAATGCAATGCAAAATATTATGAAATGAAACTAAAAACACATTAAAATGTACTTGAGAAGGGCACAGTTTGCGTGAATTGATATCCAATAAGTAGGTATAAAACCCACTTATCAAATACCCCCAAACTTGAACTGTTGATTGCCCTCAAGCAATGCATACTAATGAACAATGAAAATGAATCTATCTTACTATGCAACTAAATTATGATACAACTAATCTCACATTGTTCCATCAATCACAGAAATTCAGTCCAAAATGCCTCAGCAAATTTTTTCAGAATCAAGAATACAGATTCAAACCAAATTGTAGGCATAATGTCATACACTCAGATAATTCATAAATGCTATAGATATGTTGTGTGTGTGTGTTGTGTTCACCAAAACTTGATTTAAGCAAAGAATACACATACTAAATTGCTCAAAATAGAAAATAATAGTTTAAATCAAGACTCATGTATACATATGCAATGGAGACTATTCCAACATATCAAAACAAATTAGGGTTCAACAATGGGCTTAACTGCTTTATTTCTACTCACGAGGGTGATTTTCGCTCTTTCTCGCGATGTTTATTGCTATTTCACATGACTGTTCAATGCCTCATTTCATTAGGCAAACACTACTACCCCTTAGCGAGCTTTCAACCAACGACTCCCAGACCATTAAAGACCTTAGGGCACTAGGTGTTAAGACACCCCTACGGGCGTACTTACTCAAGTAGCTAGGGCCCCGAAATAAGACTAGTCACGTTATTGCTATTTTTCTTTTCTTTTCCCCTTTTTTATACATAGCACACCCATGTTTTCCCAAAGTTAAAAAAAATCAATGTTTTAAACCTTCTAAGTTCACTTTACACATATTTCCCTTTTTAAAACTACATTTTCTATCGAGCAATGCAACACATAATTCTTATACCTACACGTAATTGTGAACACGTCCGTGCAAACCAAAAGCATTTAAACAGCATTATGAATTGCATTGTGTAGAACATTATATCCCAGCTTATGCTATCTCTAAATACTTAAAAGTCTTCAAAATTCACTATCATCATCGGCTAGACAAAATTTCCATACAGCAAGAACAGTGAGACATGCAAATTAAACATGATCATGCAAATAAACATGCAACTATATGCAAAAACTTAAACTAAACATGCAAAAACTATATGCTACTATACTACTACTCCCAAAACCCCCAAACTTATAATATTCAATGCCCCATTGAATGAAGGTAAAGGGTATAGAAAACTCCCCTAATGATCAGTGGTACCACCCTCCTCGAGTGGTGAATCTACTGGTGGATATGGCAATGATGTTCCGAACTGAGATCACTCTAGCATCGTTCCTTGCTGTGCAAAAGCTTCGACCAAGGCCGTCATGAGTCCTGTCGCAAACGTTCTGAAATTATCGTACATTGCATCGACTTTTCACTCCAACCTTCGGAGCTGGCGATCACCACGAGCAGCAGGTGCTTGCGTGGATGGACCTGCCTCATCTATCTGAGGGGACTGCTGTGACGGCTCTGGGAAAGTAGGCTGAATAATAAATCCTCGTCCGCGTGGGTGCGGTTCACCACCCGTCAAATCCTTGAACTTGTTAATATTAGTATGAATGATGTAGTGGCTCGAGTTCTGCAGCTGCTCATTATTCCATGGGACTCCTTGTTGGGTACAGAGCATGGCTGGCACAGATGCATGCGAAATACTCCCAGTAGTGCTCCCCCGCATATAACGCCACATGTTTTGATTAATTAAATGGCCTACATCAATGTACTTGCCTTTAATAATTCCCCATAAAATAATAGCACGCTCAGTGGTTATTTCATGCTGGTGAGCTGACAGAACTAGCTTGGTACAGATACACAGATTCCACGCTTTGGCATACCGATTCAAGGCGGACACTGGAAAAGATTTTGGCTCAGTTGTCCCTGCCTTATAATTCCATTTGGTGCCCGGAATACATAATTTAGCAATCACTACTGCTAGATCCGTCTCTAAATGTGCACCTTCTACCCAATTAGCAGACCCGGTGGGTGGTGCGTCATGTATGCTAAAAATTTCTTTGATCGCTGGAGGTCGAAAATCCACCTGCACTCCTCGAACCAGCGTTATTTCTGCTTTAATCATCTCCTTAGCATTCACGGAGAATTCTCGAACAATCCCCATCGGAATAGGCATAGGAGTTGCAGTCAAGCCAACCCAACCTCTTTCTCGTATCATATACCATAGTTGGTCGTCTTGCTTCTCAGGTTGAAGTCCCCGTTCCTTCATAAAAGATTTGGCCACAATCCGATAATATTCCTGCTGGGCCTCTAAACTGATAAATTTCATGTGGTCCACGACATCCTCTTCTTGGTTATTGGAGGAAGATGCTGATGAGGAAGAGATGGAGATTGAGTCTGCTCTTTTTGGACCCATGTGCAGATGCTAGAGCGAATGTAGATGAATTGCCTGATGAGCGTACCCCCAAACTTACTGTTACACAACCCAAACAGAAACCCTAGATTTATGCCAGGGGAGAGATTCGTGGGTATGAACTTTGATGAGAGCTGAGGAGTCTTATGATTATGGGAGAATAGAAGAATACACTTCTATTATGTCAATTAAGAGAACAATTAAACCACGACTCAGTTTTTTAAACTTTAAAAACTTTTCCACGCCTGATGTCGCGCGCGGCCGCGAGGCCTTACAATGGTTTTCAGGCGCGGGCGCGCGAGTGGCATTACTTTTCTGAGATGTGTAGCGCGTAGGCGCACAGTCTTGTGTTGTAGTCATTGCGCGGCTTCGCGACCCTACTTCCTGCACTGCTGAGTTTACTCCCAAACTTCCTAGCAGTGAGAATTTCACTTGAAGATTCCTACATCACACCATTTACCCGTATCAATGTGTGAACTCCGGAATAAGCATAAATGAACAAGTAAATTCTATACAATACTACAACACTATCCAATGCAGACTCTATTACACACTAACTTATGCGCAACATAGCCATCTATTAAAAATGAAATAAAGATGAACTAGCTAAATACCCTACTGAATAAATAAAAAATATAGAGATAGAGATAATGGGTTGCTTCCCATCAAGCGCAATGTTATAGTCAAGGAGCTTGACAGTCTCAGATTCTCATGTCGAAGAAATAATTGAGGCGACTTTCTGTCTGTCTACCTCACCACTAAAGTAATGTTTCAAGCATTGTCCATTCACCTTAAAAGGCTTGTCTGGCAACGTATCAAATACTTCAATTGCACCATACGAAAAAAAAGTTTTCACTATAAATGGCCCTGACCACCTCGATTTCAGCTTCCCGGGAAAAAGTTTAAGTCTGTAGTTATAAAGCAAAACCCTTTGTCTCGGTTCAAATGCTCTCTCAATGATTTTTTTGTCATGCCATTTCTTCACCTTCTCTTTGTACAGCTTCGAATTCTCATATGTCTGTAATCTGAATTCATCCAACTCATTGAGTTGGAGTAGGCATTTCTCCCCGACAACTTTCAAATCAAAATTGAGCTTTCGAATTGCCCAATATGCCTTATGCTCTAACTCCATAGGAAGGTGGCAGGCTTTTCCATACACGAGCTGAAAAGGAGACATACCCAACGGCGTCTTATATGTCGTCCTATAAGCCCATACTGCATCATCCAACTTTAACGACCAGTCTTTCCTCGTTGGATTCACAACTTTTTCCAGGATTCTCTTAACTTCTCGATTCGACACTTCAGCTTGGCCATTCGTTTATGGGTGATACGCTGTAGCAATGCGATGGTTCACCCCATATTTAGCCAACAAAGCTGTAAACTGCCTGTTGCAAAAATGACTGCCTTCGTCACTGATGATAGCCCTTGGAGTCCCAAACCTCGTGAAGATACTTTGTGTAAAAATCTGAGGATGGCCTTGACATCATTTGTCAGAAGAGCTGCCACTTCTACCCATTTCGAGACATAATCCACGGCGAGCAAGATGTAAAGATTTCCGTAGGAAGAAACGAAAGGCCCCATGAAATCATTTCCCAATACATCAAAAATTTCTACTTCAAGGATTGTATTCAATGGCATCTCATTCCTTTTGGAGATGTTCCCCACTCGCTGACATCTATCACACCGCTAGACAAAACTGTATGCATCCTTAAAAATTGACGGCCAGTAGAATCCTACTTGTAGTACTCTTGCCAATGTTCTTTCAGCACCATAGTGACCTCCATACACAGTAGAGTGACAATCCTGCAGAATCCCCTCAGGTCTCGCTATACGGAATACACCTTCTTATCACTTGATCAGAACATTGTTTAAACAAGTAAGGCTCATCCCATATATAGCATTTGACATCATGCAAAAATTTCTTCTTTTGATAACCCACCAAGTCAGAAGGTACCATCTCACTCACCAAATAGTTTGCGTAGTCTGCAAACAATGGCACTTCCCCTTTCACCACAAACAATTGCTCATCTGGAAAGGATTCATTAATTAAAACATTGTCAGACTCCCTTTCCGGATTCTCAAGTCACGATAAGTGGTCTGCCACTTGGTTTTCAGTGCCCTTCCTATCCTTGTTCTCGAAATTAAATTCCTGCAGTAATAAAATCCATCTGATCAACCGGGGCTTTGCATCCTTCTTTGCCACTAAATGTCTAATTACTGCATGATCCGTATACACACTATCACCTTCGTGCCAATCAAATATGCTCAGAATTTGTCAAAGGCATAAACCACTGCCAATAACTCCTTTTCTGTGGTGGTGTAGTTCAACTGTGCATCTATAAGGGTCTTGCTGGCATAATAAATCACATGAAAAATTTTCTTTTTCCTCTGCCCCAAAACAGCCCCTACGGCGTAATCACTGGCATCACACATCAGCTCAAATGGCAAATCCCAATCTGGTGCACTAATCACTGGTGTTGTAGTTAATTTTCTCTTTAAATGCTCAAATGCAGACACGCAAGCCTCATCAAAATCAAACTGTGCATCCTTCTACAATAGACTGTGTAAGGCCCCAACTTTTTATAAATAAAGATTTAATTTACTCTATTTATTATTTTGAAATAGTAAGGGTTGATTTGATTAATGTGATTAGTTGTGGGTAAAATGCGCAAATATTTAAATAAGCAAGTGGTTATAAAATACTCATTGTTGTCGGAGAATATTCGTTTGGTCGTAGAATATTCTTACTGTCGGGGAATATTCGTACGACGGCGCAACCTTGTGTGGGCCCATAACGGAAAGCGATTGGATGAAGAAAACAACAATTATAAGTTATTTACAAATAACGGCGCAGTTGTTACTGTTAATACTGTTAGAATACCCGGTGGTTAAAACACAGTATACACGTTGTTGCGCAGTAGCACACGGTATTGCACCAATTATTGATTCTTACGTAAAAAGGCATTACTTAATAATTGTTACAGTAATTACTGTTCAATATTTTTATTTTATTGATTCAATAATTTCTACATTGATATTTTATATTACTGTTGTTTCAATAATTGTCACTACACAGTATTTTCCATTATCGAAGTAATAATTCATATTATCTGAATAATATTATTAGAAAACATTATTGGTAATGTCTAGAAAGTTCTGTCTAAGGAGAAGTTTGGTCACCTAATTGCGCGCTAGTAAGGAGAAATTCTTATTGGAAAGCCCCCTCTTTCCTAGGAACGGCCAGGTTGCCAGTATTGTGATTCTGTAATATTATTTTGGAATAATTAATTATTGATTTATATGATGAGGAAAATATTGATTTTATGTGGATATAGATAGAGAAAATTTTTAAAGTGACAATTGTTAAAAAATGATATTTTATCTTTTTCTGATAAAATAATTCATTTGAATATATTATTTTAATAATATATTAATGGTGATATTTTTACAATGAATGTGGAATATATGAGTATATGAGGAGGAAGAATATTTTTGTTGCATTAAATGATTAACACATATTTTGTGTGTCGGTGGACTCCATTTCTTGACTGAAATTTGATTATAGCCTGTAAAATCGTCCGTGTGACAACCCGATATTTTCTATATAAATAAATCATAAATTTTGCGTATAATTTTTTTTATTATTTATTAAAATAAATATGGGGGATTATGTGACAAGGTAATGTGTAATTATAATTATATGTGTGATAAATAAAATTTATTTATTACATTAAGTATTGCAAATAAATAAATTTTTAGAATTATTGATTATTATCAATTATAATTTTTATACTAATTAATTCCTTATTGGAAATGCTTTTATTATTATTTTCTATGAAAGTATAGGTATATATTATTTAAATAATATATGAAATGATTTTAGAATAATTATAATGATTATTTCATTATATGTATTTTGTTCAAGATATTAAGTTAATTATTTTACCTTAATTATTAAGGTTAAATATGAAGAATAAATCAGATATGGAATCCAAACCCTAATTTTGGATTATTGTCAAGGTATGAGAATAATAATATACTATTAATTATATTTTGTATTTTTCAGTGCTATAAATATGTGTTGTATATACGTGTTGATGATGATTGGTTAATTATGGTGTTTAATTTCAAAACACTAATATTAATTGGTTAAACCCTAATTTTACTAAGGAAAACCCTAATTTGAAAATCAATTGTGGGTTTAAGACGGTTATTTAACTGTGTTATATGTTTTATGTTGTGTATTATATAATGATTTGATTAATTAGGTAAACCCTAATTAAAGTTCTAGAAACCCTAAATTATTAAAAAAAACCTAATTTTTAATTAGTAAGTTATAATTAAAATTTTATTGAACTTTAGTCTTAATTGTTCAAACCCTAGAAATTTTTTGGGAAACCTTAAGGTTTAAAATCTAGTGATTAAAAACTAGATTCAAGTACCATGGACAAGAATACCCTTAATTACTTTGTTAAATTACTAAAATAGCATTTTTGGATTTATTTAATTGAGCTTGCTTGCAAATCTTGCCATAATTTGGGTTGTTTACCAACCCTATATATCCCATGTGCCAAAATCATTTCATATCAGCCAATACACCAGCCATACATTGCATCTAGCACACACACACACACACACACACACACACACACACACACACACACACACACACACACACATATATATATATATATATATATATATATATATCCAAGAGAGAGAAAATGTCATTTATTGCTCATTTGATCACATTCCACATCCAAGTCTCTCTCTCACCTAAAGCCACGAATTTCATAAGTTCCTCAGTCTCTAAGAACAGCCCCACGATCAACAATAACATATCATAAGCACAGAATCATCAATTGATCAAAGAAGGTATTAAACCCTAATTTAAAATATGTCCAAATTTCGGTTGTTAGATGTTATGTTTAAGTGTTAGAATATGTTGTTAGTAGTGTCTATTGATGATATGGGTTGCTAGATGTTAGATCCATAACATCTAGAGGCTCGGATTTATGTTTTTGCAAAATCTGGAAAAACTTGGTTCTGTGGTCTGACAACGATTGTCAGAGGCCACAGATCTTTGATAGTTTATGATTTTTGTTGTTTATAAGTTGTTATATGTAGTTTGTAGTGTTGTCTTTAATCTGCAAAAAGAATCTAGGTCATTTGATGTGTATATTGTTAGTTATTAACGGTCAAATACCATTGACCGGCATTGACCGGACAATTTTTGGGCAGCCCAGAAATCACGAACAAGCGTCTGACAGTGTATTCAAGTGTCTTGATCTGTCATTTTGTTGATGTTTTAGTTTGATTGTTGTATTTAACTTGTAGTCCTGTATATGATCTCTAATATTATGCCTTAAAATCGACTAAAAATCTAGTATGCTGGCTTCAGGGATCGGTCAAAGTGGGTAGCTTAATCACGGATCCGTTTTTCTGGGCAAACTAGAAACCCTTTGGCCATGTGTTCTGACAGCCTTTGACCGATCTATATCTTGCTATTGTTTTGTTGTTATGGTTATGTTTTGTGATAGATTTGTAGTGTTACATGTGGGATAGAATCTAGAAGTCCTAGATCACTAAAATAGTACACGATCCGAATGTAGTGGAGGTCCAAAGTGAGCCCCACGATCTGTTCTTCATTTCTGGGTAACCCAGAAATGAAGAACAACCTCTGACAGCCACTTTGATGGCTTAGATCATTCATTTCATGTATGATATGAACGTATTTATTGCTGGATCTTGTAGTCTTACATTAGATCTACCAGATCTGTCCAGAAACGAGTCCAGAAAAACACTACACACGGTTTTAATCTTGGTCAAATAGAGCCCCTCGAAATTGCCCTATGAATGCTCAAGAACATGAAGAACACCTATAGCGACAGTTTTGTCACTATAGGTGGCCTTTAGCGACAGGCAGTATATTATTTTCCAGAAATTATTTAATAAATAGAAAAAAAAATATTTTAATTATTAAAAATATAAAATAAATTCTTAAAAAATATTTTAATGTCCGAAAATTATATTTTTATTATTTTAAATATATTTCATAAATATTTTATATTTTTAGAATATTAAAAGTATTTAATTTATTTAATTATAATATTAAATAAATTATTTAAAAATGATTTTAATTCATGAAAAATCATTAAAAATTATATTATGATATATGAACATATTTTAGGTTATTTTTAATAACTTTTAATATTATGTGATAATTTTCATTAATAAATTAATAATTAATGATAATTAAGTTATTTATTAAATAAATTCTGTAATTAAATTAAAAATGATTTTATTATATTAAATATCATTTTAAATAATAATAAGATATTTAAGAATATTTTAAGTTATAAAATATAACTTTTAATATTTAATGGTTAAATTCATTAATTAATGATTATTAATGATATTAAAGTTATTTAATAATAATATTAAATAAATTAGTTTAAAAATGATTTTAATATTATAAAAATTATTTTAAATAGAAATAAAGTGATTAAGGATATTTTAAGTTATAAAATATAACTTTTAATATTTAAAGGATAATTTCATTAATAATTTAATATTAATGATATTTATTTAATGATTAGTGATATTAAATTTATTTAATAATTATATTAAATAAATAGTTTAAAATGGTTTTATTAATTTAAAAATCATTTAAAAAGGGTATAAATGAATTAAAAATATTTTAAGTTATAATTAATGACTTTTAATATTTAGATAATAGTTCATTAATATTTAAATATTAATGGTAATTATTTAATGATGATTTTAAATGTTTTAAAAATCATTTAAGGGTAATATTAATACGTTAAGAATATTTTGAGTTATTATACATAACTTTAATATTTTGGCAATGGTTTCATTAATAGTTTAATATTGATTAAATGTTAATGATAATAGAATTGTTTGATATTTAAATCATTTAATAATGATTCTGATATTTCAAAAATTATGATAAATGGTAATAATTATTTAATAATTATTATAAGGCTATGAAAAATAGTGTTACTGATGTTTAAGTTAACTATTTGGATATTGAACTTGGGGATAGAGTCTTAGACTCAATATTTACCCGATAAAGCTGTCGGTAGACTGACATGTTTCAGAAATTGATCTGGACTTAGATAATTTAGTTAGTTAACTGTTTATTTGTGATTCAATGGTTGTTAAGGTTATGTGACTATGTGATTAGGAATGTGATGACTGCAATAGGCAGTGTTATTTGTTACGTTATGTTATACTAATCATTAAAATGATCTGATTAATGATAGGTGATCTCATAAAAGATAAAACTAAGTTGAGATTAGTAAGCAGCGCATCAGGCAAGTATCCTAACTTTGCATTTTCTTTATGAAATGGACAGAAGTGAGAAGTTCAGAATTATTATTATTAATGTACAGATTGTTAAACCTATATTATATACACCCTTTGATTATCAACATGTTAGTATATGATAATTCGGATATATATTCTGTTCGTTAATTTCTAGAAATGATTATACAAGTGTCCCCACTTGGATAATCATTATATTTAATCACATGTTGATACACCTTTGATATACATATATGTTGAATTATATATTATTGTTGAACAAGATAAGACCTTTGTTATGAAAACCCGACAGGTATGAACATCCCGATAATGGGAAAATTTTTATGCTCCCAAGGCGGACAGAGTGAACGATAACTTCGTTCTTGTACATGTAGTATTGATCAAT
The DNA here is from genome assembly GCA_020205505.1 of Panax japonicus. NCBI lineage: Eukaryota > Viridiplantae > Streptophyta > Magnoliopsida > Apiales > Araliaceae > Panax > Panax japonicus. Next base: position 13,009,301 of record CM035111.1, read on the forward strand.
ACAGGGTACAACGGGGTTGATCACCCTACGTGCCCGTAAGTCATGACGGTTTACAGATGAATTTTTGTGTAAACCTTTTCGAAAATGAAAACAATGTTCATAGTATGTCACAAAAACCTCATGTATAATCAATACGTATTTTTAAAAATTTGAAAGAGGGTTGTTATGCTATTATTATTGGTACAGATTACTTCACAACTATTGATTGGTTATAGAAGAATATTATAAAGAAAACATTTAAATTCTTTCAGCTTAAATATATATATAAATACTTGCTGGGCACTCAAATGCTCATCCTTGCTTAATTTAAATGTTTTCAGCTAAGTATGAACAACCCGAAGGATCTGCCAAGAACAAGGGGAAGGGGAGAGTTGATGAATGACTTTTTATGTTATCTTCTGTAATAGTTTAACTTTATTAAGACATGGATGATAAATATTATTATTATCATGTAATGAATGTTAAAGGTTTCGTACTTGGGATTTGGGAAACTCTGATAATATATAAATTAAATTTGATAAATCTATATTATTGTTATTATCATTAGTATTATTCCGCTCATAGAAATGGTATTATGTAGTACCGAGTTCGGGTTTCAAGTATCCAGATTCGGGGACCTCACAGTCCGTATATGAATTTCGGTCAATTTTTATTTAGAATTTGGAAAACCTTTATTCTGTAAAGTTGTAGATAATTGAATTTCCTATAAAAAGTCTCGAGATTCGAATTTTCTGATAAAAGGGCTATTTATTATGAATTATTGAAGTTCCGAAGCTCCGAAATAATTAATTTTTGAAGTTTTAAATATTTTTTAATAAAAAACATTTTTTATATGTTGTGAGCCTCATTAATCACATGCTAAGTTGCTGAATTCAGAAGTCTAAGGTTGGCATAGAAAATTTTATTTATATAATATTATTATATTAAATTTTCTGCTTTGGTGTTCTAAGCAATTTCCTATAAATAGGGTGCTTAGGTTAGAATTGAAAATCACACCAGAAACTGAAGTTTTCTCTCTATTTCTCTATCGATATATTGACCGTATTTTGTGAGTATTTTAGTACTTTGAGTATTGCTATACGGTGCAAGTTCTTTCAGCACTATATCCAGTATTCCAGTCAGAAGTTCTATCCTTTTGAGGTAAGGGATGTTATTTTATTCGAAAATAATATTATTTCTTCAATATCATTATGTCGAAATATTGGTTGGAAATTTTTTATCAAATTTGGAACTTTTCATATCGGGGTTACTATTCATGAGTTACTATTCACGAGTTACTATTTATAAGTTACTATTCACGAAGCATAATGATGTTTTTATGAAATTTTTATCTTTTGGTGTCGAAGTTACTATTCATGTATACGACACTATTCACGTATACGGCACTATTCACGAATACGACACTATTCAATGAAAAATTAAATTTTCTTTTCTATGTCCAAGATTGTCTGTTATAGTTCCTATCTTTAATTGGATCTATGTTTTGGTCTTCATTCTTGAATTTTACTCCACTTTGGTTATTTATGAAGTATTTTCGAACTTGGGTTATTTAAAGTATGAATCCTTAATACTTGTTCTTTTGTTTCACTGGATTCGTTTTCTTTAAAATATTTTTCATCATCCTCAGTCCTAAATGATGATATAATTGAATATCTTTGGCCTGTAGTGCAAAGATGAATGATTTTATAATGAATATCTTTGGCCCGTAGTGCAAAGATGAACAGGTGTTTAGATGAACATGACCAACTGATGAATATCTTTGGCCCGTAGTGCAAAGATGAACAGGTGTTGAGATGAACATGACCAACTGATGAATATCTTTAGCCCGTAGTGCAAAGATGAATATTTGATTTATGATGTATATTAATTGATGTTACAAGGATAAAATATCGATGATTAACTTTTAAATTCATAGATGATAGTAGATTTCATTCTCTACTTAACTCTTCTAATGAATTATTGTTTCCGCTGCAGTTATTGATCTAAAACTTGTTGACTATTGTAATCTATTAGATTTTTTCCTATTGAAGAGTAATGATAATTTGTTTTACATTATCTTAGTCATAATATTCTTTACAGGGCTAGTTGAACTCACCCTTTTCCTTTATGTTAAATTTTCTTTCTCAGGAGACGAGAATATAGCGGGAACTAGTTGGGGTGTGGAGTGATGGTTCAAGACAGTTGTTTTAGTAGTCCTCACTATTTTGTAATATAGTGTATCAATAATTGTATGAGGAATTTTTTTGGGTATGGATATTGTCTAGAAGATAATATTTGTATTTAAACTCACCGCATAAGTGTTTTCGTATTTTGCACGATAATTGTAATAATAAAGTTATAGTTGTTTCTGTACCATGTATTTGGCGACTCAAAATAGGTTGGGTTGATTGGACCTATTTTGGGGGCGTCACAGACTGCATAATGGTTTAGTTATTTTGGAGAAGTCCTTGATAAATCTGCGGTAGAAACCTACATGTCCCAGAAAATTGTGAACACCTTTTACTGAAGTAGGTGGTGGAAAGTTTTCAATCGTATCCATCTTCGCTCTTTCCACCTCAAGACCCTGCTTCGATACCTTGTGTCCTAGTATGATTCCTTCTTGTACCATGAAATGGAACTTCTCCCAGTTAAGCAGTAAGTTTGTCTCAACACATCTTTTCAAAACCATAACTAGATTCTTAAGGCATAAATCAAATGAGTCCCCAAAGACTGAAAAGTCATCCATAAATACCTCACATTCTGCTCCACCATGTCTGAAAATATAGCCATCATGCATCTCTGAAAGGTGGCTGGAGCATTGCACAATCCGAAAGACATCCTTCTAAAAGCAAAAGTGTCGTATGGACATGTAAATATAGTTTTTTCCTGGTCTTTTGGAGATATCATAATCTAATTGTAGCCTGAATACCCATCCAGAAGGCAATAATACTCATGACCCGCTAACCTGTCCAACATCTGATCAATGAATGGGAGAGGAAAATGATCTTTCCTTGTAGCTTTGTTAAGCCTGCGGTAGTCCATGCAGACTCTCCACCCTGTCACTGTTCTTGTTGGAATCAACTCATTCTTCTCATTAGTCACTACTGTTATACCACCCTTCTTCGGTACACACTGCACTGGGCTCACCCATGAGCTGTCTGAGATCGGATAAATTATGTCTGCATCCAGCCAATTCAGTACCTCTTTCTTGACCACCTCTTTCATTATCGAATTAAGTCTTCTTTGGTGTTCAACAGACGGCTTACTAACATCTTCCATCAAGATCTTATGCATGCAAAATGAAGGGTTAATCCCTTTGATATCTGTTATGGTCCAGCCAATAGCTGATTTGAACTCTCGAAGCACTCGTAGCAATTTTTCTTCTTGAAAAGATGTTAGTGCAGAAGATATAATAAAAGGTAGCTTTGAATTTTTATTTAAAAATACGTACCTAAGATGTTCTGGAAGTGGTTTTAATTCAAGTTTTGGAGGTGTCTCAAGAGATAGCTTTAATTTTACTGAGGATTCTCCCGCTGTTGTCAATGGATCGACAGGTGTTCTGAATTTTCTAACTTGTGGAGTGGTGTCCAGATATTGTACAAGTTCGTCAAGTTCCTCGTCATCCACATCTCAATTTTTAGCAATTACACTCCTCAAAGGTTCAACATCCACTAGATTTTGTACTTCATCATTTACAACCTGATCCACCAAATCAACCAGGAAACATTCCTCTTCATCTCCTGGAAACTTCATAGCTTTGAAGACATTAAAGGTGACCTCTTGATCATGAACACGCATAGTGAGTTCCCCCTTATGCACATCTATCAGAGTCTTTCATGTGGATAAGAATGGTCTCCCCAGTATGAGTGGTATATTTTTATCTTCCTCGTAATCCAAAATGATGAAGTCAATCGAAAAGATGAATCTGTCCACCTTCACTAATACATCTTCAACAATTCCCCATGGGTACGTGATGGATCTATCAGCTAGCTGCAAAGAAATGTTTGTCGGCCTTGGATCAGGTAATCCTAATTGGTTGAACAATGATAAGGGCATCAGATTGATACTTGCCCCAAGATCACACAAACATTTTTCAAAATTCATCTTCCTAATTGTGCACGGGATTGTGAAACTTCCCGGATCCTTCAGATTTGGAGGTAATTTTTACTGAAACACTGTACTGCATTCTTCTGTCAAGGCTACTATCTCAAATTCGTCTAAATCTCCTCTTCCTTGACAGTATACCCTTCATGAACTTTGCATATCTTGGCATTTGTTCCAATGCCTCCACGAATGGTATATTAATCTGCAGTTTCTTAAAAACCTCCAAGAACTTACTGAACTGTTTATCTTCCCTCTGCTTATTCAATCTTTACGGATACGAAACTCGAGGGTGAGCTGGTGGTACTGAACTCACAGGTTTCTCAACAGCCCCTGCTTTATCTTTCTCTTCCTGCTGGACCTCAGAATTTTCAAGATTTTCTTTCTCAGCAGTCACCTGCTCTGCCTCGCACGGCCGCACGGCATCCCCTTGTAAAACAAGCGTGGGCGCGCGACTTGCAATGTATGTAATATTCTTCCCAGATCTTAATGTGATTGCTTGACATTGTTATTTCCCGTCTCTTCTAGGATTTGATTTTGTATTACTTGGCAAAGAACCTTGGGGCCTGTTGGTAAGCATGTTCGCCATCTGCCCCATCTGAGTTTCCAGATTCTTAATAGCCACTGCTTGGCTTTTGATCATAACCTCTGTATTTGCCATGTATTTCATCATCATCTCTTCCATTTCTGATTTCTTTTCTTGTTGAGGTGCAGCTGGAATCTGATGTTGTTGTTGTTGAGAAAATCCCGATTGAAATGGTGGTCTAGGATTAAACTGTGGTTGCGCTGGTTGTGACTGAAACTGATTATTTGGTTGAAACTGATTCTGCTGATTCCCTTGGTTGTTTGACCAACTGAAGTTTGGATGATTTCGGTTGTTGGGGTGGTATGTGTTCTGAAACTGTCCTTGATCTTTCCTGTAGTTGCTCATATACTGTACCGATTCTGAACTGATAGCACACTGATCTATCGAATGCGACCCTGCACAGATCTCACATACAAATGCAACCGTCTTCATTTTACCTTTTGTTAATGTATCTATTTTCTTTGCCATGGCTGCCATCTGTGCCGACAACTGAGTAATAGCATCTACTTCCAACACACCTGCAACCTTGGGTTGTGGCATTCGAGATGTAGGATTCTAAAAATCGTTTGATGCTATTGTCTCGATAAGGTTATAGGCTTACTCATAACTTTTTGCCCATAATGCCCCTCCTGCAGCTGCATCTACAATCGGTCTAGACTGCCATCCCAATCCATTATAAAATGTGTTGATCACCATCCAATCTGGCATACCTCGATGTGGACACTTCATCAACATCTCTTTATATCTATCTCATGCTTCATATAAGGACTCGCCCTGTTGTTGCTCAAACTGAGAGATAGTTGTCCTCATCTTTGCAGTCTTAGCCACTGGGAAAAACTTGGCTAAGAATTTCTACGTTAAGTCTTCCCATGTAGTTATAGATCCTGCTGGCAAAGAATGAAGCCAACTTCTTGCTTTATCCCTTAATCAGAATGGAAACAGCCTAAGTCTGATAGCATCCTCTGTCACCCCGTTATATCTGAACGTGTCACATATCTCAATGAAACTCAACAGGTGTTCATTCGGATCATCTGTAGCGGCACCCCTAAATTGTACCGAATTTTGTACCATCTGAATAGTGCCCTTTTTTATCTCGAATGTATTGGCTGCTATCATTGGTCTGACTATGCTAGACTTTAATCCATTAATATTGGGCATGGAATATTCTTTTAGAGCCCTATGCTCCTCTCTTTGCTCTTCTCCTTGTGCCTCAGCTGCCACATTAGCAGTAGTATTTTCTAACTGTGCTTGTAAATTTATACGAACACTCACTTTCCAATCTCTCCCATTTATGTTATCCTGAACAGGTGTTAAGTCGGGGTTGGATGACCGCGTGCGCATAAAAATTTATACAAGTTCTTGAAACAAAAGCAAAAAATACAAATGAGATAAGATTAGATTTGTCTAAGTCATACAATATAGTTTAAAAACTAATGATAATAATAATAATTTAAACGCCTTTCCCCGATAACGGCGCCAAAAATTTGTTGCCTCTTTTTTAGTTCTAACAAAAGAGTTATAACTCATGTAAGCATACATGTGTCAACAAGTAATACAGAGTGAGTAAAGTATCGATCCCACAGAGAAATTTATTTAATTTAAATCACTATACATCAATTAAATCACTAAATTTATATGCTCAAACTAATGAATATGATTGGTGAATTACTCTAATCGCAAATAATGACTAAAACAAGAATAAAGATGTAATAAATCAAATATAAAGTAATGGGATCCTAACTTCATTTAATACTTCATCTAATCACCATTATCAGGCAAGACTTGTTCACATATCACAAGAAAGTAGCCAATAGCACTACTAGAGTCATAGCCATTTTTTAATGTACTATGACCTACTTACACAGCATCCAAAAGCGATAGACTCTATGTAATCATCAATATAACCAAAATCACTATATGTCTATTAGAAATTGCAACCATATTGAATTTAAGAACAAGCCCTTATTCTAACTCATACGGTGAAACATTATATGTCTATCTGGTTCACGAAATACCCAAACCATACAAAACAGCCCCATATACTTATGATATCATGATTACAATCCATACTTGCATGTTCATTGTCAATTCCATACAAGTACTGAAAAAGAATGGTGATCAAGCACTCATATATGCAAAACAATCATGATAAAAATCCCATATGATATGTAAAACAGTCCAACATTCAAGCATGAAACTAAACTACATATTAAAATCTATTAGAATCCCATAATGGAGTTTAGTTCATGACTGAACCAAAATCCATTATGGGATCAAAGCTAAACATGGCTAATAAGCAAACAATTGAAAGATGAAGGATAGAAACGATCAACCTAATTGCTGATTATAATCCACTAGTAACATTCAAATCCTCATAAAAATCCAGCAAAATACTAATAATTATCCACAGTGATAGAGAATCCCAAGAAGAATTAGAAAAGTTGGATTTTAGGCTTCGTTCTACGTTGGAATCTCTCTCAGAGTGTAAACCCTAGTTACCAAAATGAAAATACGTAAAAACTGAATAATGATACGTCTGACACCAGTCAGAAATCGTTTTAAATAATTACAACCCTTAAAATCAAAAATTAAAATAAACTGCTCAGCAGTATCAGGCATCGCGCGCGGCCGCGCGCCCCTCCTTTACAATCCCCGCGCGGGCGCGCAACTTGCAGTGTGAACAGTCTGCCCAACCGGGTGCTCGCGCGGGCGAGCGTCCTCAAGCTTATTCTGTCGCGCGGTCGCGTGGCTTTTTTAACTCTGGTTCTGCTGCAATGATCTGTTCTGCTGCTGTAATGATCTATTCTGCTGCAAAGATCTGTTCTGCTATTCATTCTTTTGTCCATCCATGCTTAGTCTCCTGCTCCAATTGATCCTCGCACCATGCGTCCATAGCCTCATGCCATTTACATCACCAAATCGTGCCATATCCTGCACAATATTATGAAATGCAACTAAAAACACATTAAATTATACTTGAGAAGGGCACAGTTTGCGTGAATTGCTATCCAATAAGTAGGTATAAAACCCACTTATCAGCGTTCATTACGCATCGTTCTGTGTATGCCTATAAGAAAATGACGTTTGGCTTGATCAATGCGGGAGCTAAATACCAGAGAATGATGAACTTCGTATTCAGACACCAGTTGGGCAGGAATATGGAAGTGTACGTCGATGACATGATGGTGAAGAGTATGATAGTGCAGAAGCATTTGGACAATTTAGAAGAATGTTTTTAGACAGTTCATCATCACAATTTAAGACTAAATCCGACCAAGTGCACCTTTGGTCTTGGTGCTGGTAAATTTCTGGGTTATCTGGTCAGTCAGAGGGGTATTGAAGCCAATCCAGAGAAGATTCAGGCTATTCTGAACATGAAAACTCCTCAATCATTTAAAGATGTCCAACATCTGACAAGGAAGATTGCGACTTTGAGGAGATTTATGTCCAAATCGGCAGAAAGGTGTTTGCCGTTCTTTGACACGTTGAAACGGCCGAAGAATGCGAAGACGTTCCAGTGGACTTCGGAATATGAAGACGCCTTCTAGAGCATAAAAACGTATTTGTCTTCGGCGCCTTTGTTGGTAAAGCCCGCTCCTGCTGAGCCATTGTATTTGTACTTAGCAGCTAGTTCATTGGCAGTGGGAGCAGTTTTGGTGCGAGAAGTCGGGGTTAAGTAGCACCCAGTTTACTATGTAAGCCATGTCCTTAGGGATGCTAAAATAAGGTACCCAAACCTTGAAAATATTGCATATTCTTTGATGATAGCTAGTCGAAAGCTGTGGCAATATTTTCAAGGTCAGTTGTTAATGGTCTACACGGATCAACCTCTGAAGAAGGTTTTGTGCAAGCCTGAGGTTTTGGGGAGGTTAGCTGCTTGGACAATGGAGTTGTCTCAATTTTTTTATCGAGTATCATCCCCAAATGACTATTAAGGGGCAGCCTTGGCTGATTTCATGATCGAGTGTTCGTTCTCTGAAGCTGATGATAGCTTAGGAGAGGTCGAAGGGTCTGACAGAGCGGTTGCGGTTCTTCAGCGGAAACAGAGCTTGTGGATGTTGTATGCAGATGGATCTTCTACTTCAGACCTCAGTGGAACATGTATTATCTTGACGAGCCCGGAGGGATTCAAGGTGCAGCAGGCCATCAAATTTACGTTCAGGGCAACGAACAACGAAGCAGAGTACGAGGCGGTGCTAGCAGGGTTACGACTGGCTAACAATCTCGAAGTTCAGAGAATAGTCATTTTTTCTGACTCTCAGTTGGTCGTCAAAAAAGTCTCAGGGGAATATGAAGCTCGAGGTTCGAGAATGGTCAAGTATCTAGCAGAGTTGAAGGATCGGCTTCAGTATTTCCTGTCCTATGAGTTTCAAGGAGTTGAACGTAATGACAACTCTATTGCCGATGCGTTGTCGAAATTGGCTATTACTGATAGGAATATTTTTGATGGGTCTATTTATTTAGAGATTTTGCAACAGCCTAGTGTCCAACATGAAGCGGTAATGTATGTTGAGCGTTCCAACTGCTGGTTGACTCCATATCTGGAGTATTTGGCAGATGGCATCCTTCCTTTGGATCAGATGTTGGCCAAAAAAGTTAAGTACAAGAGTGTTAACTTCGTTCTTATTGACAGGGATCTGTATCGAAGGGCTTTTTTGTCTCCTTTGTTGAAGTGTTTGGTTCCTTCAGAGGCGGAATACGCTCTTCAGGAGGTTCATGAAGTCATCTGTGGTGATCATATGGCTGCTAAGTCGTTAGACTACAAAGTACTTCGGCATGGGTACTATTGGCCTACGATCTTCAAAGAAGCTACGAAGTATGTCAAGAAGTGTCAGAAGTGTTAACTAAATAGTTCGATCCCACATCAGCCACCAGAAGAGCTATACTCAATTCTATCTCCTATACCTTTTGCTGTCTGGGGGATAGATATACTGGATCCATTGCCGAAAGCTAAAGGTCACGTCAATTTTGTTATAGTTACAATTGATTACATGACCAAATGGGTAGAAGCGAAGCCACTTAGGTTGATAACAGAACATGAGTGTTTAAAGTTTCTGAAAGAATCTGTAGTGTTTCATTTTAGAATTTCTAAGGTGGTGATATCAGATAACGGACGCCAGTTTGTGGGATCGAAATTTGAAGCATTTTTTAAAGAGTTGGGAATTCAGCATATGAGGACTTCGGTAGCTCATCCACATTCTAACGGGCAGGTTGAGGTGACCAACAGAACACTTCTGAATGGGATCAAGCGTAGACTGGATGAGGCTAAAGGAAGATGTCCAAGGAGCTGCTCATCGTGTTATGGGCCTATCGAACTACTCCGAGGACTACAACGGGAGATTCGCCTTTCAGACTGGGCTATGGTACTGATGCCTTAGTCCCAGTTGAGATTAGATCTACAAGTCTTTGGGTCAGTCAGTTCAGAGAGATATACAATGAAGAAGGGCTGAAGGTCAATTTAGATTTACTTAAAGAAGTCAGAGAGATATCTTTGATTAGATTGGTAGCCTATCAGCGAAGAGTGGCTAGGTACTACAATAAGGGGGTAAAGCTTCGAAGGTTTGAAATAGGAGATTTCGTCCTTAGGGAAGTTGAAGCATCTACGCCTCAAAATTTGGGAAAGCTGATGCCGAACTGGGAAGGACCTTATGAAGTTATTAAAGTACCAAAACCAGGGACCATTCGTTTGAAGGTATTAGATAGATCAGAGATAAAGAGTACTTTGCATGTTGGTAGGCTTCGGAAGTATTTTCAGTAGAGACAGTGTCAGTATACTGAAGTCTATAAATATTTGAATCATCATCAATAAAGATCCTTTTTTCCAAATTGGTCTTCTGTTCATTGATGTCTGGTCAATATAGTGTTAGGAGGTTCGGGTGGACTCGCTGACCATTCGATGGTAGCCTTATCGGCATGTGTGTCCTGTGAATTTGTTAGACCCTGCGTGGTAAACAATTTTCATATGGCGTTAGGAGGTTCGAGTGGACTCGCTGACCATTTGATGGTAGCCTTATCGGCAAGTGTGTCCTGTGAATTTGTTAGGCCCTGCGTGGTAAACAAATTCCATATGGCATTAGGAGTTTCGGGTGGACTCGCTGACCATTCGATGGTAGCTTTATCGGCAGGTGTGTCCTGTGAATTTGTTAGGCCCTGCGTGGTAAACAAATTCCATATGGCGATAGGAGGTTCGGGTGGACTCACTGACCATTCAATGGTAGCCTTATCGGCAGGTGTGTCCTGTGAATTTGTTAGGCCCTGCGTGGTAAACAAATTCTATATGATGTTATGAGGTTTGGGTGGACTCGCTAAACATTCGATGGCAGCCTTATTGGCAGGTATGTCCTGTGAAATTGTTAGGCCCTGCGTGGTAAACAAATTCCATATGGCGTAAGGAGGTTCGGGTGGACTCGCTGACCATCCGATGGTAGCGTATCTGGTTGGTGGTATCCTGTGAATTTGTTAGGCCCTTCGTGGTAAACAAATTCCATATGGTGCAGATCTACCTCACACTTCGGTAATAAATAAGTATTGCATTACTTTATTACCTGATTTTGTTTAAGTGTTGAGTTCGGGTTGCATTATTAATTGATCTTATTTTTCATATGGCTTGTTTAAATGTTAGTTAATAGTTTAACTTAAGTTTGAGATAGAGCTTGTACATTTTGTAAAGTGATTGATGGTAAATTATTGACAAGAAATAATCACAAAGGAGTAATAAAAAAAGAAGCTGATATTTCATTGACATAATATTATTTACATGAAGGATAAAATTGATTACAAAAGTCCTACAGCTAAAGACCAAAGCAGTCATCTTCAGGCATCGTCTTCCCCTTCGGAGGAGTCAAGGATTACTAGGTCTACCTTAGCTATGACAAGTTTTTCCTTGCCTTTTCTTCGGCATAACTCGTAACCTTCAGAGTACATCTTGATGATTTCCTCATTCAGCTCGGTTGATTTTCGATAATCGTCCTTTATCTGTTAACACATCTCTTCGGTTAAAGGCGGACCTAGCTCCTCTAGTGCTTGAAGCTTGCTTTGAAGCTTGCCACGCCTGACTAAGTGCCTTTCTTTGTCAACTCGAGCCTTAACATGGACTTCATCAATTTGTCTCGCCAAACTCAGATTGGTTGTAGCAAGCTCTTCATTCTTAGTTTTCAGAACTTCGTTCTTTTGGACCAAGTCGATGTTCATATCAACTAGTGGCTCGTTGGTTGGCCTTAATCTTCGTTAGTTCTTCTTTTATTCGAGTCAACTCCTTCTGAAGACCCTCATTGGTAAAGAGGATATCTCCATGTTGCCTTCTCTCTTGGGCCAAGGCCAAGTTCAGAATGATGTTCTCCCTTTGGGTTGCATCCTCTCCGGCTTCAATTTCTTTGTATCTGGGATGGAGGCGCCCGTAGATAGCATTTGCCTGCACATTTTTAGTATTAGCCTACAAGTTTCAAATCATAAATTAAAGATGTAAAGGACTAAGTTATTACCTTGGTCTGGTGTTGCATGCCTTCGTCAATCAGGTCCATGATGGAGCTGTTGCCGAACCGATGGTCATCGGTATCACGGACAAAAGAATCATACAGTTAGAAAGGGAAAGGTTCACTAGGTTCAGGCCATAAAGAGGGGGATGCCGCTGCTTTAGGTCTATTTTAAGGTGAAGGAGGTCGAGTTAAGAGAGATTTGGGTTGTTCAGGAGGAGGTGGAGGTTGAGTAGGAGGAGGTCCAGTAGGTGGTGGGGGCTGATCATCAGATGGTTGTTTTCTCTTTCGAGAGAGGGAAGTGATTGATTCATCTTGTTCCTCAACCTCGAGCTCCGGCTCGTTGATCTCGACCGAAATTACTATTGGTGTAGGAGCTTCGGGAGGAGGTGCTCGAAGCTCTTCAGTGGTTAGAGGTGTTATGATAGTTATCCTCTTCTTGATACGAATGACTCGCGTCCTTTCTTCCATAGGTAAGTCGAGGAGACCTGAGTTGAAGGCTTAGGCTGGAATTGAGATGGAGAATGGTGGAGGGATTGATCTGGGCTTACGGGAGGCTCTTTTCTTCAACCGAGGTTAGTTGGAGTCATCGGCAGTGGTGAACTCTATTGTTTGAGCTTCAGCTTCCAGAGGTTCAGAAGTTGAAGGCTCTTCATTTGGTACTTCGGTGGAGGTTGGTGAGGATTTACCCGAAAGGAATTTCTCTAAATCCCTTCGGTCGATCAACGTTAGCTTGATCAGAGATACTGCAACACGAAAAAACATTCATTTAGATCAGTTTACTAAAAGAAATTCAGCAAACTATGCATTAATCTGAATTCAGAACTTACATTTATGGTCGTATAACCATGCTTGCTTGGTAAGAAAACCGTGGCTCCATTCCTTCTTCGGGAAGTTGTCCAGGAGCTCGATCATCTCCTTAACACACTCTTCGGTTATATCCCCAAAGTCTGTTGAAACTTTGTCTAATGTGCTCCAGTATGGCAGGGAGACGATCTCAGGCCCTTTGACAAAGAGTCACTCCTTGTGCCATCCTTTGTTGTTGGAGGGGGTGCTGATCAGGGAGCACCTCTTGATGTTTTCCCCAGGCTTCGAGACTATTTTACTTAGGGCTTTGAATCCCTTTTCTCAGGATTTGGTGATGGTGTATATGGAGAAGAAGAAGTCGAGTGTAGGGGCAACACCTACCTCGTGGCAGAAGGCGATGAACGCCAATATATGGATGTAGGAGTTCGAATATAGTTGGGCGAATCCGACGCCCACAAATCCCAGCAGTGTTACCAAGAACGCGTACAGGGGAAGTCGGACCCCTTTCTCTAGGAGGGTGAGGGACATGGCGGTCCAACCCTCTGGGCACTGGTACATCCTCCCGGTAGCGAATGGCCGTCAGATATGGTGGGTTTCCAGAATCTGGTACCGCTCTCGGGCATTTCATATGTCCTTCTCGGCTAAGGTTGATGGAGTGTTGGCATGAGGATATTGTTCTTCGCTTTGGAAGAACACTGAGGGATTGGAAAGCAGTTTGGTCGGTGTGTTCTTGCTTGGAGTTGCGGTAGGGTTGGGGTTTGACCCCGAAGCCACCTTGGTGGGACTTGGAGAGGGAGAAACAGTGGTGATAGGAATGGCGATGATTGGAATGGTGTTGTTGGAAATTTGGGAAGCCATTAATGGAGATTTGTAGTGAGACAGAGAGTTGTCTTGAGGAAGAAGATAGCAGAAAACGTCTGAGTTTGAAATGGCAAGTAAAACCGACAATATTGGGCTGGAGTAGCTTTTATACTAAGAGGTCTTTTCAACTTTTCACAAAAATCGAATGTGGTACTTTAAATGGGGGTAATGATGAGAATTTGAAGGGATGGCGTCCGATTTTGGTTTTATTTATCAGCTGGAGTGGGCTTCTCGATTGGGCTTCCAATTTTATTTTAAGTGGCTATTTAAAATTTACGAGCCGGGCCCAAACCATTAGTAATAATGGACTAGCTTCAAATTATATACGAAGGTTAATATAATGTATGAAGTAAATGTCATACGAACTAGTATACGAGAAGAATAAGAGGAATATACGGTAAAAGCCCAAACCATTAGTAATGGACTAGTAAGATTTGAATGTGAATTTGGCCAGCCCAAGTGAAAGATGAGTAAGGCCCAAAGATAATGTAATTCAAGCCCAATGTTAGGTCCAAATTTAATTAAACCTAAGCCCGAACCAAGAACTGAACCCGTAGATCGGACTGATGGGTCGTCGGATGAGAAAAACTCATGGGGCAACCCATGTGGGCCCCCCATGGTGAGTCATGGCCGGCCACTTGGTGGCCAAGAAAAGGGTGAAGCTTTCTTTGCAAGTTTGGAATAGTATGGAGGTTGGGTGACCATTTGACCCTTTCGCCCTCACTTTGCCAATTTTATAAATAAGAGGGAGATGTCTTCATTTGTTGGTTGTTTAATTCCCTAACACTTAGAGCATTATATTGAGAGAGAAGTGAGAGCTATTTCAACTAATCAAGGAAGAAGAAGAAGAAGAAGAAGAAGAAGAAAGTTAGAACATCATAGGTAATGAAACTTTAACCTTTAATCTTCATCTCTTCATTTGTAACCTTGATAGAGAAGTGTTTATTGGTGGATCATGTATCTTAAGAAGTAACAAGGATGGCTATTAGTGGACTTTAAACATTAATAATCATGTTACAAGTGGAATCAAAATCAAAGAAGTAAGAACTAATGACGAAAACATGAATATTTATCTCATGTTGTTGATGGACAAGTTTAAAACCATCGTGTATAGGATTAGATGCTATATGCTCGATTAGGATGATAAATGTATGAATAATGGAATGAATCCATTTCGAACGGAGTAAAAATCTCAAGTAACGAAGTTATAGCGAAATTTACGAGATTAAACAATAATCGTCGAAATAGTAAAATTCTCAGAATGATAGTCAAAAGTCGTCATTTAACTCAAAAACCTTAGTTTTCGATGGCGTATTGTAGAACTTTTCATTTAAGAGTTGTGAACTAAAGAATGGTTGAATTCCAACTTAAAATGAAGAAATTAGCTATGAACGTTCACAAACGTTTAACGGACGCGTAATAGAAAATTTAAGTAATGAATTCAGTGTTAGCGGATTCGGAAACTTAAGTTGTCTTAATGAAATCGAAGTATGCAAGATATGTGAGATAATGGATTTTGAACAAGCTAATTCCGACTTATAATGACTAAGTTACGAGCTCGGAAAGAATTTGAAATGAAAAACTTAAAAAAATTCAAAGGCTCAGGGCTGGCACCGCAGCGCCGCCCAAGCCTATGAAAGTGGCGCCACAGCGCCATAACCGGATCCAAGACATTGATGAGTCGCGCTGCAGCGCAGAATATAACGAAGGACATGGCGCTGCAGCACCGATCCTAGACAAAAGGCAGAGAAGAATTAAAATGAATACAAAGAAAAGGTAAGTTGATTGAAGGTGAATTATGACATTAATTAAATTTAAAGTAACATCTTAAAGGATGATTAAAACCTTAAGTTGAACATTTAAAAGTTAACAAAAGGTTACGAAAATGTAAAAACAAAGTAAGTTAATATTACGGTAAACCGTACGCACGTTTAATGGATGTTTGAGATTTCTTGAAGGGTAATTAATAAAACATGGAATATGTAAGGTTAATTATAATGATAAAATGTTATAAAGTCGTAATGAACGTTAACTAATCGAGCGAATGTTAGTAAGTTAAGTAAACGGATAGTTAGACCGAGAAGGAGAAGATAGGTTAATGACAATACTTATTGATTGTTTATGACCTAACATGATATGTTATGTGACTATGTATGTAGAATCTATAACGACTCAAAAGGAAAGTGAATTAACAGTAGAAGACGCTAAAGGCAACTGTTCTAAACCCTTGTCTATACTTATTTTGGACAAGCTGTATAATTCATGTATTATACGCATGAATTGACGTAAAAAGAAGTTGAAGCCATTTCATTCGGCTAGACTAAACTTAGAGTATTTTGTGGATTTCATTGTAATCTATCAAAATATTATTGACATTGCTATCTTGTGCCAACTGTTTTGGTATGGATTCAAAGAAAGACTGAGTATGAACAAATCAATTTTTTGTCGTAAAGCGACTGACACGTGAGGTTGCCAAAACTTAAACGTAGATACATTTAATGTAGTAGTGTTGTACAACATAGAGTACTATAGGCTGATCACCTAGACGTGATCGTAAGAAATGTCGGACTTACGGACTTAGTGTTGGGTCATCCTTTTTAAAGAAAGAATGAAATGCTCAAGGTCTTTGACCAAACTCAAGGTTTAACTGATGATGTTCATTATTAAACATTTTAAAAAAAAGAGAAGTGTTATTTTGAATTATATGTAGTACTTCATAATTATTGATTCAGTTATAGAAGATATATTCATATGATTCGTGCGTGTTGCTCAAATGAAATTGTTATACTTGTTGAGCTAGTTATGCTCACCCTTGATTGAACCATATGAATGCAGCTAAAAATGAACGGACAGAAGGATCTAATAAGGATAAAGGGAAGGCTAAGGCGGACAAGTAATTGTCGTTGTAATAGAATAGTATTAATTTTGTATTAATTTGATACTATGACGAAGAACATATGTAATGGTTACAAAGAACCTGAGAAGGGAATTATTATTATGTAATATATAGAAGACATATTCACTTTTTTGATGTATTTCAACTGAATGTATATGTGAACAGTAGCACCGTGTAGCACCATCAATCGAGTTGGAAGATACCCGGATTTGGGGGTCACAATTGTACTAAAATTTAATACATTCCATGTATGATGATAAAGAGAACTACTATATAAACATCAACAAAAATTCTTCAAATCATACTCAACAATGAATTTTCATCTAAAAAGTGTCCATAATCCACCATGACAGATCAAATAAGCAAGGAATTATGCGAGTATAAGAGAGATCAAGCTACATGTGCTCAGAAAGATTTACAACAGTGACTTGATGAATCATATTTTACATGATTACCCTAGATATATTTCTAATTTAAAAGAATTATTAATTTATGATTTTGATGGGACCATATATTTATATAAGGGTCTTTTTAAAAATTATTGTTTTATTATTTTATCAAAATTATTAATTTATCTCATTAGCTTAAGTCGGGATTGAAAAAAAATATTATTTTAGAGAGATTATTAATTTATCAAGTATTAATTTATAGAAGATTTATTGTATGTGGTGATGGAGAGGGATGGTAATTTGTTTTCCCAATCAATTAAGTCATTCTCACCTGAGTCGGTTCAAGGCCAACCCTGTTCGGTTACAGCTCTAATTGGCCTTAAGCCCGTGGGTTATCTATCATCACGACCCATTTTCACCTCAACCCTAAAAATAACAGCTGTGTTAAAATACTTTTCATTGTTTCGAAACCTCGGTTGAGTACCGAGAGAAACAATAGAGAGAAACTTTTGATAGTAAAAATGTGGTCTTCCCTTCAATCTCAGGTACTACTGCATTGTAAATCACCTACATCTGTTGAAAATACATTTCCCTTTACAACTCCCCCAAAATACATATTCATCAAACCATTATAATCTTCAATCAAGATTTATCAAATCCATTTTGTCATGATGCTGAAACATTACAAACTGAATCAATAGTTTCTGAAAAAAAGGAGTGAGGTTGATGGTTTCACTGATGCCAACAATGTGTTTTATAAAATGCCTAGCTCAACTTCTTCGGATTATGAGGACGACTCTGTTTCTCATACTTCATCGTCATCTTTTGATCATGCTCGTTTAAATCTAATTATTGATGGTCTTGATTCGGGTGAAAATGAATTAGATGTAGGAAGTGAGGTTCAAGAGGTTAATTTGGAAAAACTGGAAAATATGTTTTCTTTGTTTCAGAGTAATAATATTATTAATGGGTCTTTAGAATTGAGCCTTTAGAATATGGATATATCGTTGAATGAGAAGTTTGTTTTGAGGGTACTTGAAACTCCACTTGTTCCTGGTGAGAATTTGATTCAGTTTGTTAAATGGGTTCTGGAGAGACATGGGCTTTTCGTAACTACCCATATCGTAGAGTTGCTTATTCGGGCAATTTTTAGAGAATGTAAGAAGAACAATGCATATGATTTGTGCGATTTGTTGAAGGATTTGGGTGAGATGGAGAACTTGAAAATCAGAGAAGAATATTTTCATTCATAGTATTTTTGTATCCTTACATGTACATATTTATAGAGATAGTAGAGATCCTACAATCAAGCTATTTATCCTACAATCAAGTTATTCCTATAATTAAGTTATTTAGTTATTCCTATAATTAAGTTATTTGCCTAACAGAGTAGGAAAGAATTACAATAGAGAATCTTTGACTATTAATCCAATATCGCAACACTTCCCCTCAAGTTGGTGCATAGATGTCACACATGCCCAACTTGCCCAAAAACTTTAAGAAAACTCGACTTGAAACAGATTTGGTGAGAATATCAGCCAATTGATCTTCGGAACAAATCTTAGGTAACTCGATAATTTTCTCATCCAATTTCTCATTAATGAAGAATCTGTCTACCTCCACATGTTTTGTACGATCATGTTGTACCGAATTATGAGAAATATCACATGTTGTTTTATTGTCACAATAAAGCCGAATCGGTTGACTAGGCAGATAGCCCAAATCCCTCAAGAGAAGTCTCAGCCACAATACTTCACATATTCCAAGTGTCATATCCTTAAATTCAGCCTCTGCGCTTGAACGTGAAACAACATTCTGCTTCTTGCTTCTCCATGTAACGAGATTACCACCTACAAAGGTGAAATATCCCGAAGTAGATCGTCTGTCATCTATTGCTCCAGCCCAGTCAGCATCATTATATGAATCCACACTTTGACAATCTACATTTTTAGTGAACAAAATGCCCTTTCCAGGAGAAGAATTCAAATACCTTAAAATGTGCATAACTACATTCATATGTTGTTCTCTAGGATTATGCATAAACTGGCTAACAATACTCAATGCATAGGCAAGATCTGGCCTAGTGTGGGCTAAGTACATCAATCTTCCAACGAGCCTCTGATATTTCCCTTTATCAACAGGCACCTGATTAGTCTCAACACATAACTTCAATCCTTCTTCTACTGGTGTATCAGCTGGTTGACATGCTGACATACTAGTTTCCTGTAACAAATCTAAAGCATATTTTCTTTGAGACAAGAAGATCCCTTTATCAGATCGAGACACTTCAATCCTAAGAAAATATTTCAAATGACCGAGGACTTTCATTTCGAATTCGCTTGACAAGTAACTTTGTAGAGCCTTCCTTTCATCAGGGTCATTTCCTATAACCACTATGTCATCAACATACACAATAAGGGTAATGATCTTACTATGATGTCTTTTCAAGAATAAAGTGTGGTCTAAATTACTCTGATGGTAGTCAAAGGACCCCATGGACTTCGTGAATCTTCCAAACCATCCTCTCAGAGATTGTTTTAGCCCATATAATGATTTCTTTAATTTGCACACTTTCCGACAATGCACTCCTAGTATCATGCACCCTGGTGACAAATCCATGTACACTTCTTCAGACACCATGCAGAAAGGCATTTTTCACATCAAATTGTTGCAATGGCCAATCCAGGTTCGCAGCTAGAGACAATAAGACTTGAACTGTGTTGATTTTAGCTATAGGTGTAAATGTATTTGTATAATCAATTCCATAGGTTTGGGTGTACCCTTTTGCCACCAGTCTTGCTTTAAAACGTTCAATTGTACCATCTGCTTTGTGCTTCATAATATAAACCCATCGGCATCCAACTGGTTTCTTCCCTAAATGACGATCAACAAGTTCCCAAGTTTCATTCTTCTGCAAGGATTTCATCTCCTCATTCATAGCAGCTTTCCACATTGGGTCTGTTAAGGCTTCCTGCACACTGTTAGGAATAGATACAGTAGATAATTGATTTACAAATGACTTATTTGATTCAGACAAGTGATGGTTAGACACATAATGACTCATGGAATATTTAACTTTACTAAAAAGTTCGGGTTCATATGTAGGTGTGGGGATATCTCTAGTTTGACGCAGTGGTAGTTGTTTTCTTGGTGGTTCAGACACTACAGCAGGACCATCCTTAGCAGGCGATTGGTTTGGTGTATCAGTTGCCTGTAGTTCGAGAGATTCAAATGGAGGTTGCTCCACAACTTCATTTTCAGGGTCTTCATCACGTTCATCACCACTGTGGTCCAAATTTATACCACTCAAATCCAATTCACCAGCATTCTCATTACCAAGTTCAGTGCGTTCCGTTTCATTCCCATTCAGATTGTTACCAGGTGCAGAGAATTCCCCTTCTATAGAGATCAGAAAATCATAGTCTAGAGCTTGAACTTCTTCCAGGTACTCCCCTTGAAGTTCAGGCTCCTACTGAAGCAATTGTGGCTCCAGTGATTCCAAACTTACATCCTCATGTCTTTGGTTGTGTAGCATTTGTACATCTTCATCAACGCCAGCGCGACAAGTTGACAACTTGAAAATCAGAGAAGAATATTTTCATTCATAGTATTTTTGTATCCTTACATGTACATATTTATAGAGATAGTAGAGATCCTACAATCAAGCTATTTCTATAATTAAGTTATTTAGTTATTCCTATAATTAAGTTATTTGCCTAACAGAGTCGGAAAGAATTACAATAGAGAATCTTTCACTATTAATCCAATATCGCAACAAGAGAATGGCCTGTTGACTGAGATTCTCAATGAATTGTTTTCACTACTTTCAAAGTTGGGTAAAGGAAAGGTTGGGTTTCTAGTGTTTAACAAATTTGGGGAATTTGGGTGTCCCAAATGAAAACTCCTTTTATTTTACTATCGAAACTTTTTCTAGGCGATCCGTCTTTAACTGGGTTGGCTCTGTCTGTGAGAATATGGTGAAAGTAGGAAAATTACCTGACTGAGAGAAAATTGGTAAGATTATTTCTTATATGTTTAAAGGTAAAGAAGCTAAAGATGCTCATTCTGTTTACTTGTCCGCTAAAAAGAAGGATAGACGCCCACCTCGGTCTTCTGTTAATTTTTTAATCATCTACATTTGTCCTGAAGATGCAAACGATCACTTGGCTCTGGAAATGTTGGAGGATATCTCCTAAAGGAGAAAGGAAATAAGCAATCGAGCAGTTTTCTTCAGTCATTCCGGGCTGTGCAGGATTACGGATATCGGAAAGGCTAAAGTTTTGTTTTGTGACATGATTGAGGCAGGTCCTCCTCCTGGAAATGCTGTCTTCAATTCAATTATCAACAGCCTTTCCAAGGCTGGAGAGATGGGAGAAGCAAGACGCATCATCAAAGTGATGGAGAGTAGGGTTTGAGACCCGATGTGTACACTTATGCAACGTTTGGATCGATGGAATAGGAGGGAGAATGGAATGAATCATTCAATTGGAATAATAAAAATGTTGTTTGGTTTGTTTATTCCAACGGAATAATGTATTCCTAGTGGAATAGATGTTAACTTAAAATTATAATTTTTATTCCTGGAAGGGGGTCAGGAATAACTTATTCCATCTATTATTTTTAAGTAATTGACAAATATGCCCCTTAAAAATAAAATAGGGTTACATGTTCTTTCATTCAATCAATCTATCGATCTGCGAAAGAGGAGCAGAGGCGAGCGAAAGAGGAGCAGAGCCACCCCCACCCACACCCCCACCCCCACCCCCACCCCCACGCAAAAAAATAATATTATGTGATTATGTATACACCTCACCACCCAAAAAAATAATATTATGTGATTATGTATACATCCCTTACCACCCCCCCCACCCCCCACCCCACCCCACCCCACCCCACCCCACCCCACCCCACCCCACCCAAAAAAAATTATATGAAAAAGTATAGTAAAAAAAAGAAAAATATAATTATAAAAAAATCTAGAGAAATATGTGTTAATTTTTTAATATAAATTGAATTTAAGTTAAATTTGAACATTTGGTGGTATTTAAGTCACTTTCTAATTATTTATTTTATTCTTAGATGTATTCATAACATCAACCAAACATGTACATGAAATATTAAAAAATCATTTCAATCCCTTCCTTATTCCATTCTCTCATCTATTCTATTCTCTACTCTATTCTATTTCTTCAATTCAAACGTAGCATTACAGTGTTATCATGAGTGGTTATGCGAAGGGTGATGAGATGGAGGCGGCTTGTGAAGTGTTGGCTGAGGCCAGAAAATGGAACTCAAAAATGAGCCCTAGTGACTTATCACACACTCATTTGGAGATTAGGGGAGGTGCTGTACCGTTCATTAACCGGTACAGTGTTATTTTTTTAAATTTTTTTAATCACAATTATCAGAATAATAAATAAAAAATAATAGAGTAAATTTAAATAAAAATTATAAAAAAATATTTTTTTATTAAAAAAACACTTTAAACTGTTTACTGTATTTTTTTAATAAAAAATATATTTTTTTTTTATAATTTTTTGTTCAAACTTGTTCTATTATTTTTTATTTATTATTATGATAATTATGGTTAAAAAAAATTATACTGTGTACCGGTCGTTACTCCGGTATTTAAATTAACGGTATTCAAACGTTAACCGTTATCCGTTAATTTTGAATTTAGAGTAGGCTAACTAAATGAGATGTGAATTTTAATTTTGAGTGAGATGAAGCAAAATGGGGTACAGCCAAAATTAACGGTATCCTTCTACTACTTGCATTGGCTAAAATTAACTGGGAATTTGAATATTGGCTCAAAACCTATTTATTTATTTATTTATTTTATTTTGTGGTGGTGGTGGTGGTGGTTTCTTTTTTGATACTAATATGGACATTAATGGTGATCAGCCAGAAAAACAAGGGGGCCGTGAAGAAGTTTGATAATATTGTGCAATTCATCGTGACATATTGCAGTCAATTAAAAACAGAAATCAATTCTCACTCTTTCCTGCAGTAATATGTTTTATTTTAGCAATAATGGAAAAATATAAGAATATATTGTTGGTAGGTCTCTATTAGAAATCAATTTAAGATGAATTTAATCATATGCCATATAAAGAGGTGAAGAGGGGGAGACAGAAGAAGAGATGAACTATATTAGAAGAACCAAACTGCATAATTTACTATTTAGCCACAAAAAATAAAAATAAAAAGAACCAAATTGCATACATATTTACATATGCTTATTCTAGTAGGAAGATCTGATCTGTTAAGTATTTGTAAATACACATTAAGGTATGCAAAATTGAACACTACGCTAAATAATCACCAACCGTGGTTTGTAATTTATATACACACGAATCTGTTCTTGTTGACGAGGAAAATTGTCTGGCCATAACTTTTCCTAGTATTGTTGGCAAGCTTTCAACAACCTACCAGAAACGATCCTTGTTGACGCTTAAGTAACCGGCCATTACTTTTCCTCCGGTGTTCCTCATGCCGTCTATAAGAAAGCACCACGTGGAACCCAATGCTCCAATGAAGAAGTCGGATTCTGCAGCCATCAAGAAATTAACTAGAGGATAGTTGGTGCTGGTTTCCCTGCCAAGACCGGCTTCATACGTTGCCATTGTCATGTTTCCTACTTGGCGTGATACATTTGTGAAGTAAAATTTCCAATGAGGGTATGATCTTGACTTGTTAATGACTTCCTGAAAATATTTACTGTTACAGATTGTTCCAACAAGTTACTATAACCCTCCATTGGGAACTTGGAACACATGGAGGAAAAGAAAGGAAAAGGGGGGGAAATGTTTTTAAAAAAAATCTATCTAAATGAGATAAATCTAATTGTATATCCTTCTAGAAAATATAATATTTCGACCAATGCTAAATTTAAGAGTAAAAAATGATTTTAAATAAATTTGTAGATTTCATTTCCTTTTTGAGTTCTTCAAATTCCAAATGGACCTCAAGTGTTCCCACTTTATGAAATAAAAAAAAATGAAGGGTGAGAAAAACATTAAACCTGCATTTCAGTGGAGAGCCAGATGCTGTTAAGATGGGGAAAGCGATTTCTGATGCGATCAGCAAGCCGCATGTATTCTTCAAATTCAACTACCTTCATTTCACATGCCTTGTCTCCCATTCTTACATGCATGCTTAGCAATGGCCTTGGCATCCATGGTTTATGATTTGACCATACAAATTCTTCTATGTCAGATCTACGCTTCTCTTTATCATCCTGCAAAGAAAGACTTCTTATAATGCAATGTCATTTAAAAAAAAAATCCATATTTGGATCATTCATATTAGTGTATAATGCATGGATTGGTATTAACTTTCAAACTTAAACTTCAGCTAGTCTATCACTCCCAAGTGCACATACACACAGACGCGACCATTTGAGAGAAGAGTTATATCAATCCACACAAATATAATGTACCAATAACTTTGTAATTAACACGAGATTTTGATATTTACCTTATAAATGGCTCTAAACATCAATATAAAAAGTAGATGGAAGTTAAGAGGCAGTGCAGGAAACAGTTTCAAATTTCGGGGTTAAAAAAGAAATGTTCTTCTTGATAGTTGATATTGGAGAATGTGTGATCCATATACAAGAAAAAAATGTGAGTGGAATAACAAAAAGGTTTTTGAACCCTACATTAAACGTTTATCATACCATGTAGTTCAGTGGAACCTGGACTAGCTCACGAAGAAAGCTGAGGGTGATAGCCCAACCAGGTTGATTCTATGTTCATATTGTTGTTCATATCACCCAAAGAAAAAAGAAAAGAAAATGTGAAGGTAGAAGTTGGTTTGCTTTATATTATCACCTAGAAGTTTCACTATAAAGTTTCTGGAAAGTCATTTACAGGTCCTGCTGAACATGAGAAGAGTCTTAAAAGACACTCCGTTTGCTAATCCAGAGTGAAGCTCTACCAATCTAGCTGGTAAATTTCTGTTATATTTTTAAATTTCCAAGGAAAGAAGGATCTACAATGCACCGAATGAGTAAATATACAATAGCTCTTCTAACCAAGTATATACGCATATCTAATTAACTTACAAAAAGGTTAATTATGTTGGTTTTATGAATAGCGAAATTTCCCCCAAGGAACTTCTAAAAGGAAAGAGGAAAACTAAATCAGTCAGCATTTGTGCAAATTCATCAGTTGGTTGTACGCAAAGGAATGTAGTTCTTTTTTTCTTGAAACAAATAGTGCCTAAATTCACTAGAAATACAGTTAAATGTGGAAAGAAGTTAATATAATGGACGAGTCTATCTATTTCCGTGCATGAACTTCAAAAGAACTATTGATAGCCGAAGGGCTCTCTATTATAAAAATAATTGAGAGAAATAGCAATATTTGAATACACTCGGTGAAGGCTAAAATGATTTATACTTTTTTTCAACTGAATACCTCTGGCAAATCTTCAACTGGAGTTGAAAGAACCATTTTCGCAGCTTCCAATCCGAATGCTTCATGCCGCGCAACATTCAGTAAGCTGCATGTGTACTCAGTCTGGAATCTCATAAGATAGCGCACTGCCTGAAAATGACAAAAACTAAGATAATTATCAAGAATCATGCAAGATATCTTCACCAAAACTCTCTCAATCAGTCTTTATATTATTACAAATGCTTATAAATAAATACTCGTATTACTGAAAGGACATTAGAGAGCATTGAAATCATTTGAAAAACATGCATCATGAATTGTCAAGTAAATTCATAATCACATTATTACTTTATTAAAAAGAGAACATTTTTGTCAGAGTGAGGTTTATAAGTGATGTAAAAGCATGACAATTGTTTATCCAACTTTATTCTAATAATTTTAGGAACCCAGCTTCCTCATCCTAAGTGGACAAATTCCTACTTCTGCTTACCTAGCTACTGACTTGTAATGTTTTAGTTGATACAGAAATTACATTGGAATATAGTCAATATACAATAACTGTAAGGAAATAATATTACTTCTTTTGGCCAGGCGGAATGGAACATAGCTTCAATCTCCAGTCCTCAAAATGTTAAGAGGTTACAGAACAAAAGTAAATACAAGATAATATATATATATAGGGACTTATTCACAGTCAACGTTGCAAATTTAAGGTTATCCTTGCAACAGATCGTGACTGTCTATCCGTTGATCGAACGGTTAAATAGAGTCTCCGTCCGCAGTTTAGTTTTCAGTATTCTGCATTTCAATACCGCGGACGGAATAGATGTCCAAAATACCCCTCCTAATACAAGTCCTTTGTCCGCAGAATTAAACTGCGGAGCCTAAAAAACTTTAAAAAAAAATTCTTTGGCATCCGCAGTATTAAACTGCGGAGCCTAGAATTTCAAACCAAAACCAACTCTTAAAAGAGAACAGATTGAAAGTGCATAGCAGCTTGTACCCATTATCAAGAGGAGCTAGAGTAACCAAGAAAACAAATGACAGCTGCTATATAACTGCAAAGCTAAGTTACCCTCATGTGACCCTAGAATTCCAGCATAAATCATGCAGGAAATTTGACCCAAGACAGGCCCACGTGATATACTAATTGTTTTAGCCCAATTGCAGCTCCATGCATGAACACTACGTGCCTTCATCAATGACTCCATCCATTTAGTTGTATCAGTATTTCTGTTTTGCAAATTGCACATAATAAGATAGTAGTTCCCTAAAATTCCAATGAATGCTTTATTCAAGAATTCTCGAGCCCAAAACAGGAATTGTCATATACCATCAGAGCTTACTGGGAATGATCAACAACATAAAACAATACTAGTATGAAAAAGAAAGAAATGATCTAATATGTCCCTTCTAATAATAATAGACTATACCATCAATACTAACAACCGACTCTACCATCAATTCCACTCTACGACTATGACTGACTCTACGATTGTATTGATTCCACTCTACGATTTCATTGATTCACTCTGTGAATCAATGAAAACTAATAACTGTCTAATGACTTAATAACTAGCTATTGGATTATTGACCCAACTCATATTCCCTTACATTATACTATAAATTTCAAACCAAAAAAATTAAACAAAAGTATGGTAGTAAAGAAAAAAGAAGAAAAAGAGGCAAATAACAATGAACTCACAAACCAGAACCAGAAGCAGCAAGAAGACTGCTACTGGCTTCTAGCCATGATAATTATGGTCTCTATACATACACTTCCCTGAAACCTACTCTTTTGATCTCTGCCAATTTATTTCACAACTCAAATTTATCATAACAATTTCCAAAAAATTACATTGGAGAGACTTTCTCCTCTTACCTCCACTCTTTCTCTTTTGTTTTTCAGCACCTCTATGTTTCTTCTTGTTCAAAAGAATTCAAATGGGATCTCTTGTTTGATGTTTTAATCTCATCCCGGTGATGAGAATTTCCAAAGGGGAAAGATGTCCCACTGAGAGGTGAAATCCCCTACTACAACAGCGAGTGAGAAGCAAAACAAAGAATTAAGAGAGAATTTGGGGAAGAAGAAGACATAGACTAGAATTTTGAGAGAGGAAATCGCAGTGTGAATATAGAAGTCGTAGAGTGAGATTATAGAAATTGTAGAGTGAGATACGTTGCCCCCTCAATAAAAGTCTACTCTTCTCCCCTGCCCCCTCAATATCCTCCTATTCCTTGACCACTAGAACCATCACTGTCACAATCTACTTCTCTTCCTCCACCACCACCACCACCGGAACCAATTCGTGGGAAATTATTCTACCAAACCAACAACCAGGAAGTGGTTTATTAAATCCAAATGGCAAACCCAGACAGTACAAAAGGATCTATTAATGAGAATGGCTGAGTGGGCTGTAACGGTGGAGATGAAGTTTTATCAACACTACCATTCCAAATAGGAAAGTTTTTAATTGAAGGAAAAACTTGATATGGAAGGGGGAAAACTCAGAGACAGATCCAGAGAATCCAAACAAGTCAAGTGGGTAAGATCCGAAAAAGGAAAGTTTTTTAATTGAAAACCAACTTTGTAGCTGATATTTCAAGGGAAAATGGAAAAAAACAGACATGATGAAGAGACAGAAAAAGAGTGAAACAAAATGTTAGGACATTGTTGTGAGAAGAAACAAATATGCCGAGAATACTGCAATTCTTTTTTTAAGTTTTTCAAGCCCCGCAGTTTAATACTGCGGATGTCAAAGATTTTTTTTTAAGTTTTCCAGGCTACGCACTTTAATTCTGCAGATGGAAGAGTTATACTAGGAGGAGTATTTTGGACATTTGTCCCGTCATCATATTAAACTACAAAATACTGGAAACTAAATTGCGGACGAATACTCTATTTAACAGTTCGATCAACGGATGGACGGTCACGATCTGTTGTGAAGATAACCTTAAATTTATAACGTTAGCTATGGATCAGTCCTCATAGATATATGTATGTATATATATACAAGGAAAACCAAGGATATTTTCTTTTATTTTATATGAAGTCTTGAACTTTAATTTTTATTATAGGATACAAGAACTTCCTCTATTCTAGACGACTCTTTGACTGTACCTGTGCTCTCCACCACCTCCTGTCCATTTTTCGATGATGTGCAATCAGACTACCATTTACTTCTGTTGTTGGCTGTAAATAACTCCAAGGATAACCCCATACCCTGTAATGAAATTTAACACAAATGTCACAAGGAATTGGTAATATGATTATTTATATGCTTAAATTATTAAAGAATTCATTGCTAAGATGTGCTACAGCTTGCCTAGGAATCTGTCCCGCCCATACTCCTTTAGAAGTGTAATTTTCTTTTCCTGTTATAGTTCCATTTCCCCATGCTTCTTTTTCTTCCATGAGCTGAAATGCACGGTCTTGGCATTCCTCAGACGTCTCAGGAAAGAAATAGCAAGACCAACTAGAGCGTGATGTTCCTATCAGAACAGAAATCTTATAAGTTAATTGTAATTCTTCAAATTTTCCAATAAAACATATCTTCAAAATATTCGTGTTACTTAATTCAATCTAGTCCTTAAAACCAAAAAATGGTATCTCGTCATCATGAACAAACAAGTTAATAGAGATGAAAGGCATGCAGTGTACATTCCTAAATTTAACACACTACCAATGCCACTTTCATCAATATGGGGTAATCTTCGAGTAACTTCTAGAAAAAACTTGCTTTAGTATAATTAAACATGTTATTTTCTCGTAAGTGAAAATGAATATATCAAATGAAAAAAACCACCTAGGAAAATGGGGTAAAGAAAGTGCAAAAGTTTTAATTTCTTTTACCATTTGAGCTTATAGAAATAGAAATGACCAGAAGGTTGAATGATATAAAGAATGATTATAATGATTATGAGATACAACGAGTTGAGAGCTCAACATTTCACCAATACTGAAGGTTAGGATGAAGTTTTAGGGTTCTCCAAGGTATCCTTAAATCAATTTGGAACAGTGTGTGTGTGTGTGTGTGTGTGAGAGAGAGAGAGAGAGATGCTCCTTTTGAATATTTTATCAAAAAATAAAAGGATAAGGGTATACTTTTTTGAATAAATGTGAACACGTCGCACACTGAATCTTAATTTTTACAAAAATTACCAAATAAATAGAACAACAGAAACACTGGAAAGGAAATTTTAGCACATTGAAGGTCACACTTTTACCTTTACAACCATCATGGTCAGCACGATTGTAGTAGTTCGTGACAAGTACCCTATTTTCATTAATTGCAATGGCAAGAAGCCCACACATGCCAGCAAGCTGGGCTCCTATCCCAAATCCTGGAATTTTCTCCCAGTCAGCTATAAGAAACCTTACACTAGGATCACTGCAGTTTGAGGGATGTTGATGGACCCATATGTCACTTTGCACTTCCCTCGTAAGTGGATAATTTTCTTCATCTGATCCTGTGATCTGAAAAACTCATAGATTTGTAAAATACTGATGACTAGAGCCATTTAAGTAGAAAAACAATACTTTTTAGAAGAGAACCTAGATCACACTCATCATGCCAAATGAACACTTTAAATTTATGAATCCAAATAGCCAGACTGATGCACCATTATGCCAACATATTTAGTTTACTGATTGTGCAGATCAGTTAGATATCATGATAGAGGTGACTGGCCTACCAAAGAAGCAAGTTCAGTGAAGCTTTTGTTTTCTTAAATTTTTTGGAAATGAGGAAGAAAAACGTGGCTAAGTTGAAATCTATAGGCACCAGATTGACAAGAGGCGCATTCTTTAATGTTGATATTGACTTTTTCAAGATATGAGGCAAACAGATAGATTGACTAGAAGCAACAAAAGAATAGACCATGGCCAAGTTAAAATCCACAAGAAAATAATGAGTAGATAATAAGATACTATGAAACGTGTCATTCGACGACAGAGGTTATATGTAGATTATTTGGGATTGATTAGTATATAATTTAACTACTAGATCTTCCAATAGATGCATATAAGAAACTAAAAACTCCTTTCAAATAGACGAAAAAAGAAAGATGTTGTAAGGGCAAGATGCACTTCTAACAACAGTTTGATTAGCATTATGATAAACTAGTTTTTTCCTTCTCTAGCGGAGAACTTCATCATGTCCTAAACATGTTATTTAACTGTCATCAATTAGTTTACAAAATTGCAGTCTAATTTGCAAATCCAAGTAAATGAGTTCAAAACCGTGGTTTCCATATTTATCTGCCTATATATTAATATTTATTTCTACTTTAGTAAATTCTATAAATGGGAAAAAGTAGTTGCAATATTAGCAAACAAAACTTATTCTATAGATAGCTGCATTTGCGGTAATAACTCAGTAACATACCCACGGAGGATAAGAACCTCTAGATACGGGTTGATGATTATAATTGCTCAGCTGCTCTTCTGCTGCTGAGAAAAGGTAATTATGTAACATCCCCTTCCAAATTGTCCATGGAGGAAGCCTCTCATTCTCCACTCGTTTATCAAGATGTTGATTTACTTCAACATTCAACTTGCAGTTTTCCAAATGAGGGGCTTTTGGTACTTTGGATATGCCAAGTCCGATACTATGCAAGAGCTGACCTTTCTCCTTTGATTTATTAAGTAATGCACTCCAACTTAAATACAGAGACGAGACTCTTTCATCAATTGAAAGGTTGATACGTTTCTTGGAAAACGTCTTTCTTTCTATTTCCATTGGTTTAACATTGCAGTCACCGCCTGTAAACATAGTAAAACATGTTATTGTCTAGGACAATACGAAATGGTGTTAAATGGAACGTTAATTGTCCTCACCAGAATTAGCCTAATGAAAATCATGGGCATTCCTTGTACAATGTTTTTGCATAAACTAATTAGATGGAATTTGATGGTGAAGTCCTGGCAAAGGAGTTTCACTGTATCATATAAGCAAAGCAAGCAAATGGATTTGGTTACAGTATTTCTCATATGATGTTTGTGAGCATTAGGCATGTACTAAAGGAATTTCACCGATTCCTTTCAATTCATGGAATTCACCCTCTTGAAGAGGTAACAGTGTCTCAAATAAGAATTATAGTTTCTACAACTATGAAAGTCTTTTATATTGATGTATTACTTGTTAATAGCCTATACCTATAATGTAAATTAGAGATATTCCCTTAAAGTATGTGTCAAATCTAACCCGAAGAACATTAGACTAGCGATACGCCTTGGTGTAACTAAGAAGTCACGTCTAGAAGATAGACACAACGAAGTTACAATATGAGACCTTCAATATTAAACTTAACCAAATTTTTACCAACTCTCCACCTTCTCCTAGAACCCCCAAAATTAAACACCGAAAATGACAAGTTCACCTGCAGGCTACAAGAAGAGGCTGCATTAATGACCATTCTAACTCAAGAGTGGCTATTATTGAGTCTACCCCTACAGGTAAGAACCCCCCACACCCCAAAAAAAACCCAAAGCCAAAAAAAATGGAAAGTTCAAACAATCTATTTTATACAAGATGTATGATTGGACTCTATATGAAATGGATGAAGTTATTAAACTAAATCATTATTTGCCAACTTTGTGTAAAGTATACTCTAAAATTAAAAAATGTAAATTAGAGATATTCCCTTAAAGCAGTATGTCTAATCTAACCCAAAGAACTTCGGACTGGCGGTACTTGGTGTAACTAAGAAATCACATCTAGAAGATAGAGGCAATGAAGTTACAAATATGAGACCTTCCCCCAAAACCCCAAAAATTATACACCGAAAATTGACAAGTATGCTCACCTATTATTCAGTCTTTACTTACAAATAAGAACACCCCCACAAAAATGCCCAAGCCAAAAAAGAGAAAAGTTCAAACAATCTTTTGTTGTACTCAAGATATTATGATTGGACAATATGGAATGGATGAAATTATTAAACTAAATCATTATTTGCCGACTTTGTGTAAAGTATAATCTCGAATTAAATAATGAAATCTGTAGTACAATTTACTTTTAAATTTAGGTTCCTTCAATTAGACCTCTTAGGACATCCTCATCATGGATTTTTCACTCATGAGTTTCTACATAGTAATGACTGGACCACAGTCCAAATTTTCTGCATAATCTTCCAATTCCAAATCACACTTGGTACAATAGTGATTCTTCATTTAACTCTACTTTACCTGAAACTTAGCAATTTTCTAAATAAAACACGCCGAGAAAACGTAGCCAGTAACTCCAACATCTCCAGTACTTTAGCAGGATGTTAAAGACGACAAGATTTGCAACTATACTAACAATTTGACTGCCCATTTTTTCACTGAAATTTCTCTAATGTTCAATAATATCATAATGGACCTAACCAAAAAAGTGCCCTGTTTAATAGGTTACCCAAAAGCAAGAAAATCCAATAAAATGACAAATAAATTGTCACTAGTTTATTCAACAAATTTCTTAAACAAAATACCAACTCTAGCAAAAATTGGAGAGAAATATAGATAGAATACACACACACAAAAAGGAGAGAGAGATACATAAGTGGAATTCTCACTTACCAATAATTATAGAACTCAAATTTGATGTCAAAAGTCCAGTAGAAAATGTGGAAGTGGAAACTCCACCAAGTTCAAATGTACCAAATGAAGTAAGAGCAGCCAGAAACACTGAGGCAAGACAAATCCCACAAAGAAAACCCACCACACAAATTTGACATGGAAATGAGTTTCCCATTTGAAGAGCTCTCTGAGAAACAACTCTATCAAGAGACTTCGGATTATTTAGAGGCTCCATCTCTTTTTCAGAAGAAATCATAATTTATAAAGAGAACCCCCAAACACCCCTTTAAAGGTGTTCACTCACTTTCAGCACATCATGTGCTCAACTAACATCTAGCTACCAAGTACTATCACATGAAACTCTTTACCTTTTCTTTTCCTGACCAGCTACATGAAAAAATCTCATATAATTTTTTTTAAAAAAACAACACCACAGAATTGGAATTTGGGTTTTCTCCAATTGGTACAACTAGAGAGAAAGGACAGTAGCTTCAATCTGTATTTCTCAATAGAATTTCCTCACAATAACAGCCTTCATAATGTGGTGGTCCAGTTCTTTCTTCCTTTCAACTGCACAAACATAATTGAAAGTCCTTTAAACCAAAAAGAATTATACAGAAAGGAAAAACAATCAATTAAGTGTAACCATCAAAGATTGGAAATAGAAATCAAACATACCCATTTAGCTAAATAAATAATTTCATTTGTTAGAACTTAGAAATCACATATATGAAAATTTTACAAGAAACCCATAAATTAAAGGCTTATTTACCTTTCAATAAAGTTACCCAAATTTATTTTTATTGAAAAAAGCAAACTTGTATTGAATAATCACAAAAATCCATTCCAACAAGAGATCAGAAGAATACAGAGCAGTGAAAAGTCAGTCATGGCTGACTTACAGCTGGGCTGTCAAAATAAAAAAGGAAAGCATGCATAAAGACACTTGTGCTGCAGCATTTCCTAATTAAGATTTTCAATTCTATGAAAGATAAAGAAAAGATAACCCACAAAAAAATTAATAATAATAACTTAACCAGTTACACTCCAAAGAAACAAACAAGCAGAGAACTTGTATCTCAAACGATAGAGATAAATTAAATAAACATGGCATTTTTAAGCAAAGACAAAAGGGAAAACAATAATTCTAGGCTGAGCGCCAGGCGACCTATCCAAAATTTTTGTAAAAATTATACCTAAATTCTTGCATTTTTATAAAACTTTCAGTTAAAATAAATATTATTATATATTTTTTAAAATACAATAAAAAAATTGACTAATCGCTAGACCGATGGCCATTCGCCGGTTGCCGGAGAAGACATCAAAATTAGAGATAAAAAGGCATTGGAAAACTGACCCATAAAAAAGTTTCAATAAAGTTTCCCAAGAAACACAGAGACAAATCATCCTTGTATATTCACTCACTCATAACCAGTTCTGTCACTTTCTCTCTCCTATGAGCAACAAAAATTGTGTGTATTAGTCACCACTGAAGTGTACAGAACAACTACAAATAAAAGAATCACATTGAATATATTCCCTCCTACGCAAGTGGGACCCACTCTACTCCTCGCATCTTCACAGTCCAGCTGTTTTTCCTAAAAATTACAACTTGATGACCTCAATTAGCTTATGTATGTAATTTTTATAATTTCGTAACAAAATTATACGACTATTTATTTACAAGTATTATAATTTTAAAATTATAATTTTTTAAATTACAATCTCAATACTATTATTCTTAAAAGTATAATATCAAAATTATAATTATAATTAAAAAATTATTAAATTACTTTATAATCTATATATTAATAGTCTCAAATTTAAATTTAAAAACAAACAAAATTTGATATTAATATTCATATCTCAAATATAATCATTGCAAACAAACATAACTTGATATTATATCACAAATTATACATTACTAATATATGTGGTTAAGGGTGTAAATGAACCAAGTCGAACAGCGTACTGAGTTGCTCAAATTTGATTCATATAATTTATCGAGTATAAAATAAGGTTTAATTGAGGCTCGTTTTGCTACCGAGTCGAGCACGATCTCTAATCGAGTCCGAACAGTTTAAATTTTTCGAACGAATATGATCTAAATATTAATAGAAAATTATAATTTGAGAACGTTCGAGTAATTTATATTTGATCATATTTGAATCATTTATATTTCAAGTCGAGTTCAAATCGAACTTTTAGTTGAGCGAGTACAAATCGAGCCCGAACTATTTGCTTATTTTATAACCTTATGTGTTACGCATTATGTTTATGTAATTAAGAAAAAAAATAAAACTTAAAAAACATAGATGAAAAAAAGATAAAAGATAAAATAAGGATAAAAAGTGGAAGATTAAAAAAAAATTGATGTTGTCATGAGTGTAATAGTTTTGTTACGAGTTAACCAATATGAAAGAGATAATTTAACTAAAATATAATAATTTAAGTTTTATTATAAAACAGACCGAAGAGACCGATGGGTGCTCCCACCGTATATATAGACAATATTCTAAAAATCGGTAGACTGATTTAGGCGGCGGCGGAGGGAGGGACGGTGCTTAAATGTTTTCATAGACTGATTAGATATTTTTTTTAAGCAATTTCATTTATTTATTTTATAATATTCATATTTATTATATTATACAAATATATAGTAAATATAATTTTTTAAAATTTTATATGAAATATTATCAAAAAAATAATATTTTAATGTTTAATAAATTCATTTTAAATATTGTAGAATTTAAAAGTAAATGTCTGATTCTACCTAGGCTGCCAGCTAAATCGAGGAGGTAGAGAGTTGTCTGGTGCCTAGACGAGGATTAATCAAACTTAGGCGATTTCAAACATTGTATATAGATAATTTAAGGTTAAATTTGACTTTACTCTAAATTTATTTTTAATCAAAAATATTTTAAATTTTAAGCAGTTTAATAACTTGCACCATCTGTATTCTCTTTCAAAATAATTTGCACCCTCAAATTTAATACGGAAATGGCAAATTGATTTGGCGCTCAAAATTCAGTGTTTTAAATAATAAAAAAAATTGGGGGGTGAATTTGTATCTGAAGCCAAAGTTGTAGGATCTAATTTGTTAGTTCAATATAAATTTGACCTATATATATTAAAAAATTACTCTTAAAAAGTAAAAGTTAAGGTGGAAGTATCATTTCATAATCTTAACGTGTTAATGCAAAAGATAAGACAAACTTTGCTTTTCAAATAATTCAGTCAGGATAAAGTTAGTTTAAGAGAGATTTTTTTAGTCTCACTTCGGTGTACATTCAATAGCTATTAACCATCTTAAAATTAAAGGACACGTATTAATTAGTAGGCACGTGTCAGCCGTTGGTCATATCGGAGAAAAGGTATTTGATTGTATGAATTTGGATGGTAACGTTTCCCTGATATGAGGAAGGGCGTGTTTGGACGTCCTTAAATAAGCAGGGACGGAAAGATTTGATCTTGAGGGGGGCCAAAATTAAACTTAGCCTTCAGATTTTTCAAGATAAAAGGTTATGTCATTGAGCTTCCCAAGTCCCAACTCCAGAAAATAATCCTAATTTCTGACATTATTTCTTCTAACCACAAGTCCATAATCCCACTGTATTTACGAAACAGTCCATTAGCTTCACCAATCCTAATTCCTAGCATTATTTGGGACTTGGGAGTGCATATAAATCTCAATAAAAGCAAATCTAACAACGCAAATACGCAATGATAAATTATAACACATAAACAAACATATATTAAATTAATAACTTCTCGTATCAATAATTTTAAACCTCAATTTGTTTATGCACATACATAATATATATATATATATATATATATATATATATATATATATATGTGTGTGTGTGTGTAAAAAGTAAGGAATGAATAAAGTAAAGAATCTCTACTTCGCTACTTTCATCTTTAAGCTGGAAACCAAGGAGGCAGGGACAAAATGGTGGATGGGCTGGGGGCGGAAATGGAATGGCAAATGTTAAGGCAAAAGTAAAACAAGACTTTGTTTGTTGGTGTATATATATTGTGTAGTGGAAAAATTGAGATAATAAAATAAAATGAATTGACACAAGACTCACAAAACACAAATTTAATCTCACAATTCAAGTGGGTAGTTCTTAACAATTTTTAAAATCTTGGGGGCCATGCCCCCTGCAAAAAAGCCTACCTCCGTCCCTGTAAATAAGGCAATCATCTAAGGTGATGTTTAGAAATAAGAGTTCAAACCAACTGAGCTACAACAACTATTTATTTTTAATGCAATCTTCAATATAAAAATATATTTTTAAATATTATAGTTGTAGTAAATAATAATTGCAGTTTAAAATTTCTTGATGTGGCTGTTAATAATGAGATATTGGGTAATGCCTAAAATCATGTCATGCAAATCTTCTGAAAATCAATTTAAATATTCAAATTGCTAAAATATTGGTCTCTCCAAGTTTCAACCGTTTAAATCTTGGAAATTAATTAGATATCTCTTGGAACAATATTTGTGGAGTCATGAATGCATTTTTAAAGTTAAATAAATTATATTAATTTTAAAGTATAATTTTAAAAAATCAAATTTGATTATATACTTTGAAAGTAATTTATAATACTATTAAAATTTTAATTGATTGAGATATGTAATTAATGTAGGTAATTAGAATTATTGTTTATTATAAATTATTTTAGTACTTTTAATATTTATTATTATTACTATTTTTGGTGTAGCAAAATTTTACAAAAAAAAAATAATAATAATATGGGAAGAAGCCCGCGGGCCGGGCCGGGCCAACCCGGGTCACGGGCCTAACATTTTCGACCCGACAAAATCCGGGCCTTTTCGGCCCGGCCGTCCGTTTGCCACCTCTAGTGATGTTTGATAAAATTAAGTGTTATGATCTGAACAGTTTAGACGTCTGAATAATATAGAGCATCTGAATAGAATTGTATCTGAATGAAAAAATGTTATTTGATAATTTTTTTTCTTCAAAATATCTATATTTTACCATTTTAACCCTATGAACAAAAGAAAAAATATATAAAAATAAAATAAAATAAGAACAACTCTTTTCTCTCTTCATTATCACCATCCTTATATTTCGTTCAAAAAGATCCATCATATTGTTTTGAATATTAAAAGAGGAAAATATAAACTCATTCAGATGTGCCTCTAAATGATTAAACTTTAATTTTGTGTCTAACCGATTAAGAGGCAAATTTTTTTTTACTAAACATATTTTGCCTCTAACCGAATCAGAGGCACTCCAATTAAAAAGCGTTAAGAACTAATCAAACAATTATATATGTAGGTAATATTAATAACAATTTACGGGAAATAAATATATCTGCTTTTATTTACTATATATAACTCAACTATATGTTGAAATATATAAAAAAAATACCAAAAGTTTTACTGTGACTGAGGTCACAGATAATTAACCACAAAGAAAGTGCCTAAGATAAAATGCACCTTAGAATTAAATAGTAATAGATCATGTACTAAAAAAATAGAATAAATTTATTAAATGTCTCAAAATTATACTACTATTTTAGTCCGTAAAAGGATTATATAAGAATTGGAGAAGTATACAAGTAAAATTAAATATTATTTAAAATTATGTGTCACATCATTAAAATAACGTAATTTATTTATTTTTTTGATTAGAGAATTTAGAGTGTTTGATAAAATTGAATTAGAAGTTTTTAATGTATAAAAAAATCTAAATGAGTTGAATGTAGTAGATGATCTCAATACGGAATAAAATAATGTGTTTGATAATTGTCTGTCTAAAATATTTGAATACGTGTATTATCCAATTTTAATTTTTATATAATTATAAATAAACAATGTTATCTTATATCTAAGAAAAATTAAGTATAAACTTTTTTGAACAATCTGTAATGAAGTATACTATTTGTGACGCCCCCAAAATAGGTATACACATCCCATTGTGAGTCGTTAAATACATGATACATAATCCAAATACTAACTTAATTTATACAAATGTTAAGTGTCGTGCAGAATACGACATAACGTACGCTGTGAGTTTTAATACAAATATTGTCTCCTAGACAATATCCAAACTCAAAATAAGTCCTCATTATAATTCTTATCATACTATTTCATAGAATAGTGAGGACTACTATAGCAACTATCTCGGACCGTCACTATATTCTTTGACTAGTTTCAGCTATATTCTCATTTTCTGAAGAGAACAATGAAAGAAAAGTGTGAGCTCAACTAGCCCAGTAAAGAATATTATGACTAAGATAATGCATAATAAATTATCCTTAGCCTTCAACAGTATAACAACTGATAGAATACAATAGACAACAAGTTTTAGATCAACAACTGCAGCGGAATAAGCAATCCATTAGAAGAGTCAAGTAGAGTTACGTTCTTCTTCCATAATGCGGGATATCGTCCTGCGATCTAACATGTACGATGAATTGAATTGAGTATCTCATAACTTGATCCTGGGCCTCATCCATCGCATTTTGAAGCGTAGAGTACGTCTCATTAGCCTTCTTCGCCCGACAGTTCTCTTCTGCAAGATCTGCACGTCGTGATTCCCTTACCCAGGCCTCCTCTGCTATGGTCAACGTTGCTGAGTTTTCTTTCAGTTCATTCTTTAAATCCTCTATTTCCTCTGACTTCTGTTCTATTTGACCTTTCTCGTGAATCAAATCCAACTCTGCATTTCCCAGACGTGTGTGCAGAGTCTCAACCTCCCTATCCCTCTGCTCGATGGTAAGCTGTTGAATAACCGTCCGCTCCTTCAGCTCCTGAACATTATCTCGTAACTCTATGTTACGATCATATAACTCATCGTACATCTCGGCACTGTTAGAGTTCGGTAGAAACTCATCTTCCTCCTCTACTTCCTCAGGATCCTCCTCTGGATCAGTCTCAGGCTCATGCTCTTGACCAACAACAGTGATCAACAGAGATGGCTCTCTCTGTAACAATTGCTCCCTGACGACATGAATGTCTCGGGACTCCTCCTCTGTAGGTACTCGGGGTTCCTCCTCCCCAGCTCGACTAGATCCTCCAACATCTAACATCCTGACAACATAGTTTTAAGTTTTAGTTACTAATCGATACTCACAAGCACATAAGTTTATCACATAAGCACATAAAGTCTTTTTGTTGGCTTCAATGAATTAAGGAATTCATTTTTTAGAACTCGATAAGAGTTTACCACCACTATGTTCTCGATTTCCTATAAGGCTACTACCTAAGGTTGTTCCCCCACCTAAGGTTCATAACCTATAGTTTTGATACCAACCTGTGACACCCCCAAATCCAGGTACTTCATCCATCCCAGGTCATATTAACCTTAAATCTCAAATGCGAAAATATAATCAAATATTAAGTCTTACACAATTAAACATAAGTCTGAAATATAATATAACAAATAAACAACAAGTCTTCATCACTTATTAATCGTGCCCTTGCTTTTGTTAGTGGAAGGCTCGTCGGACCTTTCGTTCTTAACTGCAATGTTATTATTAAGCAAGAATGAGCACGATTGCCCACAAGTATAATAATGTAACAACAATATAATAACATGCAAGTGAATCAAAGACTTCTGAAATAAGAAATTTAACTTTTGAATCAAGAATGAATAACAAGAATCAAAAGAACTTCTGAGGGTCATAAGACCTTGAGCTATGTCCTAGGTTGTCAAGGGTTATACTTGAAACCTTTAATAGTCATAAGACTATGGACTCTTCTACTCGTAGTTAGGGGGATCAGCCCTTAGTACCATACTGTGCA
Source organism: Panax japonicus (assembly GCA_020205505.1). Taxonomy (NCBI): domain Eukaryota; kingdom Viridiplantae; phylum Streptophyta; class Magnoliopsida; order Apiales; family Araliaceae; genus Panax; species Panax japonicus. The sequence goes on from CM035111.1 coordinate 13,050,138, forward strand.
CAATATCTTAACGATAAAGCATAAGTAATCCCCTACAACAGGGTTGTTCATCTCAGTTTAACATTACATTCCGCACCAAAGGAAGTTTAGTTTGGATATACTCAACAAGAGTTCTGAATTTTAGAACGTTCATCAACTATGGACTAGTCGAATCAATAAGGGTTCGCTAGTTTTACAAGGTTCAACAATAAATAATATTCAAATTGAATAATAACTCAAGAGGTATACAATGGAATAAATATTGTATAATAGGAATCAAACTTTAAAAGATTGATAACCTTTAATATATCATATTGAACTTGATCAATAAACAACAAGAACTACTTGGATATAGAATATAAGTCTAGAACTTGCTCAAATAAAGAGGTAAGGTTTAGAAACTTGCATAATGATAAAAAGTAGGGTTAGGAAACTTGCCTCGTGCGTAGGTTATATGTTAATTATACACGTTCCTCGATTTAATCCTACATACCATTTACATTCAGAATACCAGTCAATTATAACATAACTAGCATCACAAGTTCATTATCTTTCGTCTAAACTCTGATTATGATTATACTAATCAAATCACAACACTTGTTTTCACATAATATTACATTTCACGAACGACAAGCTAACTACTCGTTCAACAATTTAATTAAACATGTAATTACTTTTTGACATATTAAGAATCTACTTTAACATCTCACTATATGTCTAACACATTTTTATGATCATTAGGTTATGTTACTATTACATTCCCTGAAATAAAATAATTAAAATTCTCATTCTTGGATACACTGCATAGTGGCGTTGCGGCGCCACCCTATAGGCTATACTTGGCGTTGCGGCGCGGCTGGCGCTGCATCTTGGTCTGCGGCGCGAACCTTAAGGCATGGGTTGGCGTTGCTGCGCAACATACCAGTTTCTGATTTTGAGTTTCGTGAGGAACACATATCATTACCAATTACATTCAATTACATTATTCACACATGAATTTAAGTATACCCGGACACTAGAATTCATACATGATCCCTTCCCATCCTTTCTAGCATGATTTAACAAGTTAAAACATACAATTACTTAAATCAAACCATAAAATTTCACTGTTCTTGGTGTTTTTGAAAGTTTTGAAAATAAAACATGAAAAATTTGATATTACAATTCGTTATACTCTGAATCTACCCGTTCAAAATTTATTTTCTTCGTTTTGACATGTGATAACATAATCTACCGTTAAATTTCAAGTTAAACGACGATTCATGCATTAATCACTAAATTTTTGTTTTACAGAGAACTTAAAATACTTATTAATGGAAAACTCTGATTTTAGTATGATTTCATGAAATCAATTACTTTAAACACATAAATATATGATATACACATATTATAAACATAAACTAACATATACATCACATCATATATTCTTAAATAGTAAATTTCTTCAATCAAAGAAAACTTAAAGATAACTTTTTCTTTTATAAAACATAAGAACGTAAATAAGTTTTGGGTTGAAGAATTTACCCTATATCAACTTCTCTCACTCTTCAATCTCACAATTTCCCTCAAATTTCTCTCTAACTTTTTTGTGAATTCTCTCTGAGCTCTCAAAGTTTTATTTTAGAAAATCACATACATAAAAAAAAATAAGACTGACGCGCATACTAATTGCAACGTTGTGGTCAGTTAATCCCATCCGTGGGTTAACTGCCCAACTCTCATTAGGGCCTTGTTTGGCTAGCCTTAAAAGACTCTTTCCCTTTAATTTAATTAATCTTTTATAATATAGTTTAATAATGTCACACCCAATTAAACAATAAATCAAATATCTTATTTAATTTAATTTAAATAAAATATAATAATTTCTCATTAATTCACATAGTCAATTAATTAAATTTCTCATTTATTAATTATGTTAAATCAATAAATCTCTAACTAATTATAAAATTAATAAAAAATAACATTATGCTTATTAAATAATTCATTTAATTAAATAAGCTTAATTAAATATATACCTTGAATATTAAAATTTCCCACATTAATTTAATAAATATAACACATATAATTAAATTAATCTACCATAAATTCCACAATTAATTATTTAATCCAATAATTAAATCATCGAAAAATATTTATTTAATTCAATAAATATTCAAATTAAATTATAAAATCTCGTTCGTCACAAAACTTCCCGGTCTACCCCCAAAACGTGAAGTTGAATTTTTTATTGACCTTGAACCTGGTACAAAACCCATTTCTAAAACCCCATATCGAATGGCTCCTATTGAACTTCAGGAGTTAAAAGGTCCAACTACAGGAGTTGTTAGATATCGGTTTCATTCTTCCTAGTACATCTCCTTGGGGTGCTCCTGTTTTATTCGTAAAGAAGAAAGACAGAAGTATGCGACTTTGTATTGAATACCGGGAATTGAACCATGTCACCATCAAGAATAGATATCCGCTACCTCGCATTGATGACATGTTCGACCAATTGCAAGGAGCACAATTCTTTTCAAAGATCGATCTTCGTTCTGGATATCATCAGTTGAAGATTAAAATTGATGATATTCCGAAGACTGCCTTCAGAACTCGGTACGGACATTATGAATTCTTAGTCATGCCTTTTGGATTGACTAATGCTCCTGCTGCTTTCATGGATATGATGAACCATGTGTTCAAAGAATATTTGGATCAGTTCGTTATCGTCTTTATTGATGACATCCCCATCTATTCCAAAAGTCGTGAAGATCATGTGTGACACCCCCAAAATAGGTATACATCACCTATTCTGAGTTGCCAAATACATGGTACATAATATAAATACAATCTTAATTATACAACAAGAGAGCTGTGAGTTTAAATATAAATACTGTCTTCTAGATAATATCCACTCTCAGAATAAGTTCTCATTACATTTATTATCACACTATTTAACACAATAGTGAGTACTACTAGCTAATACTATCATCCGGACCATCACTCCATTCCCCGGCTCGTCCCAGCTACGTTCTCATTTCCTGAAGAGAACAGTGAAAGAAAGGGTTAGCTCAACTAGCCCAGTAAGAAATATTATGACTAAGATAATGCAAAATAAATTATCATTAGCCTTCAACAGTGTTAAACTGATAAAATATAACAACATCAAGTTTAACTATAGCGGAACAAGCAATCCATTAAAAGAGTCAAGTAGAGAATAAAATCTACTATCTTTTATGATTTAAAAGGTTTTTCATCACTTTTATCGCTGGGATTCGGCTTAATAAATAATTCACATCACCAAATCACCCCTGCACTACGACCAAGGATATTCTTTAGTATCACGACCATAATTACCCATGCACTACGGGCCAAGGACATTCGTGTATTCATCAATGGTCATGATCATGCCAACAATTGTCCATCAATGCAGTACGGGCCAATGAGGACTTTTATCACATTATTTATAATATTACGGTCATAATTATACCAAATATTCCCTGGTCATAATCATACCAAGTCCATCTATGCACTACAGACCAGGATGACTTTCAAAAAAAATATAAACATGAGGATGATGACAATGATATAAGAATTTAATAAAAAAAGTTCAAGAATTAATTTATTCAGGAACTAATAATGTCCAAGTTGTCAACATGATACTACTTTATGTAGTAAAATTCAAGAATGCTCAGAAGAATATTTCCATGAAAAGATACTGGATGAAACACAAATATCAAGAATATTCCACTAATTTCATGGAGTATAGAAGTCAAAACTTTAACCAACTGAGTATAATAAGGAATGGAATAACAAAAGAAATCACCAGGCATGCGATAGACCGCACAGGCAGGTTATTCCAACAGAATAATAATTAACGGAACCAGGTCCGGCGTAAAACGCACAGACAAGATATTCTAACAGAATAATAAAGACGGAATCAGGTCCGGCGTAAAACGCACAGACAGGATATTCCAACAGAATAATAAAGACGAAATCAGGTCCAGCGTAAAATGCACAGACAGGATATTCCAACAGAATAATAAAGACGGAATCAGGTCTGGCGTAAAACGCACATACAGGATATTCCAACAAAATAATAACGAATGAAATAACAGAAGAATTTCACCAAGTATAGGGTAGCCCGCGTATACAGGTTATTCCAACAGAATAATAAATAATGGAATAACAAAAGTTCTCTTCATGAATACAAAAAAAATAATACCCCTTACCGTAAAAGAAACTTGATATAAGAGTAGGGAAGTAGCAAAATACTTTTCTTCTTTCTTTCTATAATTTTATCTCTAGAGTTTCAGTGAATTTATAAGAAATAATGAATGAATGAACTTCTATTTATAGAAGAATGGACTGCATAGTAACTAATTCTTGAACGGTCCAGATTGATTTACTTTTAATCGGACGGTCCATAAATTATTCTAATAAAACAAAACATTTAAATAAAATATAATATATATTATATATTATATATATATTATAAAAATATAACACATGTTTTTTTTAAAAGTCACGGGATTCATCCCGTGAAACCAACTGATGAATTCAACTTTTTAAAAGATATATATATATATATATATATATATATAATACTTAAAAAATATATAAATATAACATTACCTTCATAATACGCAACATACCTTTCCCCCCATTTTGGCAATTTAGACATCCAATGTCATATGTGGGCCCCACACGTGGGTCCACCTTTATTATACAGAAAAATTTTCCACCAATTATTTTGAAAAAATAGATAAATGGGGGGGGGGGGGGTTCCATAAATACACCAAATACTTCATAAAAATATCCTTCATATTTTTAACAACATTTATCATCATTATTATAATTCACAATATTAATCGATCAGGTCGTTCCCATGAAAGAGGGGGATTTTCAATAAGGATTTCTCCATATTGGCGCGCAATTAGGTGACCAAACCTCTCCTTGACAGAACTTCTAGACATCGTTAATATTGCAAATAATAATATTAATAACTTTGTCATCTCAATTATTGATTTAATAATATATAAAATATCGACAATAATTGAATCAAATAACGTGAGATACTATGCAACAATTACTGTAACAATAATTGAACAAAACTGAGTGACTTCTCACGTAAGCATCAATAATCAATACCGTGTGCTACTATGAAACTACGTGTATTACTGTACTTTTAACACCGAGTGTTTCAACAGTAACGATAAAACTTCCGTCGTTATTTTCATAAAGTATTTTTGTTGTTTTCTCAATCTGATAATAATTCTGTTGTGGGGTCCACCAATGATTGTGCTGTTGTACGAATATTCCCTGTTAAAACGAATATTCTCCGACCAATTGAATATTATATAACAACTTGCATACTTTTATAAATATTACTCACAACTATAACATTATATCAAATTTACTCCAAAATATTCAAAAATAATATTTATAGAAAATTCATCTTTATTTATAAAAGTTGGGGTCTTACAACCTCCCCTTCTTATGAAATTTCGCCCTCAAAATTAGGGTACGTACCTGGTATATTGAAGAGGTAAGGATACCTTGATTTCATTTCAGATTCTAACTCCCAAGTCATTTCCTCAACATCGTGGTTTCTCCAAAAAACTTTAACTTGAGGTGTAACCTTGGAGCGTAGAATATGTTCATTCTTATCCAAGATTTGAACAGGAACATCTTCATGCGTTAAATATTCCGCTATTTCGTCTGGTTCTAACTCAATAATGTGGTTCGGGTCTTCCACATATTTACGTAACATGGATATGTGAAAAACGTTATGAACACGAGACATACTTGGTGGTAAAACGAGTCTATAGGCCACAGTTCCTATTCGATCGAGGATTAAAAATGGGCCAATGAATCGAGAATTGAGCTTTTCTCTCTTTCTAAATCTCGTAACTCCTTTCCATGGAGCAACACGTAACAACATATGGTCTCCAATATCGAATTCTACGTATTTTTGATGAAGATCAGCATAACTCTTTTGTCGATCTTGTGAGGTTTTTATACATTGCCAAATTGTTTGAATCTTTTCCGTAGTCATACGTACCAATTCCGGTCCCAACAACGTTGCTTCACCCACCTCATCCCAACATACTGGAGAACGACACTTTCTTCCATACAATGCCTCGAATGGAACCATGCCAATACTTGCTTGATAACTGTTGTTGTAGGAAAACTCCACCAATGGTAAGAACTTGTCCCAACTTCCCTTGAAGTCAAAGACACAGAGTCTTAATAGATCTTCAAGAGTTTGAATCGTCCTCTCGGACTGCCCGTCCGTCTGAGGATGATATGCCGAGCTAAATCGTAAATCCGTGCCCATAGATTTTTACAAACTAACCCAAAATCTTGAAGTGAATCTTGGGTCTCGATTAGAAACTATGGATACTGGCATACCATGCAATCTTACAACCTCGTTTATGTACATACGAGCAAGATGTTCAAGTGTATAAGTTTCTCATATCGGTAAGAAATGAGAAGAATTGGTCAATCTATCAACAATGACCTAAATCACATCTATACCTTGAGAAACCTTAGGAAGACCGGTAACGAAATCCATGGTAATGTGCTCGCACTTCCATTCTGGAATTTCAAGTGGTTACAATGGACCTTTTGGTACTTGATGCTCACGTTAGACACCTTGAGATAAACATCACTATCTCTCTCTTCATATTGCCCCACCAAAATGTATGTCGAAGATCATGATACATTTTGGTACTCCCAGGATGGATTGCAAACGGTGTGTTGTGCGCCTCCATCATAATTTTATACTTTAAATCAGGGTCGTTAGGAACAAAAAGTCTGGAGTTGACTCGAAGTATTCCTTCTTCATCGATTCTTGCTTCCGGCATATCACCTTCTTGCACTTTCTTCCTCATACGCATCAGCTTCAGGTCTGTAGCTTGAGCAGCTTTAACCTTATAAATTAAAGTTGGTTCTACTCATATGTTCGCCATCATCACATGGGTCCATGGAGTCTTTAACTCTATTTTCATCCTTTGCAAGTCACACAAAATGGGCCTTTACGTTGTCAATATTACACTCATACCCGCATATGATCTTCTACTCAATGTGTCAGCTACCACGTTCACTTTTCCAGGATGGTATTGGATGGTATGATCATAATCTTTCAACAGTTCAAGCCAACGTCATTGTCGCTGTTGATCGATTTCGCAATCAATGAATACGTGTAAGTATACACGATCAACAAGTAATAAAGTGAAAGTAGAGTATCGTTCCCACGAGGAATTATTTAATAAAAATCACCAAGTACTAATTCTTAACCAAACTAATTTTATTTAAACAACCTCAAATCGTGATTTTTCTAATTAAGAAAACTAAGTTAACTAATTAAACTGAATTGATTTATGACTGAATTCAGATAAATAAAGGTTAAGACTTTAATATCCCCAATTATGAACTATAAATCAATTATCCAATTATCCCAATTATTATGCCTACTGAATTATTAACAGGAATTCTCAAATGCCAAAAGTCTTTTTCCAAGTGATCAATTGCCTTCTATTTAACCCAGATTAATTTTGCTATATTCCTATGCAAAACAATTGAATTAAACTCTTTTCAATCCCAATTCCTTATGTGTTACATGAGGTGAACATATATTTCCATTCAATTCACAAACCTAATTATTCACCATACAAATAACTAAGTCATATGTCACCATGCCCAGTTCTAACCCTAGAATTCCTCTTTCAATTCCTTCTAGAGTAACAAGGTAATTACTGATCAAATAATTAGTCAATAAGCACAAGGCAAGATAAACAATTCACTTTGACACAAATAATTGGAACAAATCAAATAACTAATTTATAGACATGAAAGGTTCAATTGAAATCTTAATGAAAGAGTTAGTTCATAATTAATGAATTAAAACCAAGAATCCACAATTGAATAGATATTAAAAGATAAAAGTATGATAAGAGAAGAGAATAGAATCTGTTGTTAGCAAATCTGATGCTCCCCTCTTGCTCTTGCTCTTGCTCTTGATCTTCAGTGTTCTCCAAGTTGCTTCAATCTCCAATGGCTAATTAAGAACTAGGGTTTATATTCTAATCTAATGGAGTGTTTTATCTAAGCTAAGCTATGTAATCCCCCTTTATTTTATGCCTTACATCATGTATTTATAGGTTACAAGTCTAATTTTTAGCTTAGAAACAAACCTAATCCAATTTAGAGTCAACAAGGTGTCAAAATTCACCCAAAAACGCGTCCAAACCTTCCTAGTCTCTTCCCCAGCCCCCCAACGCTGGGCACGGTGCTCAAACCCTACTCCCCAGCTCCCCGGCACTGGGCATAGGCCTAAAATGGGTGCCCCGGCGCTGCCACTTTTTCTGCTCCGACGTCCTTTGGGAAAATGGCCATAACTTCTTCATCCGAACTCTGATTTCAATGATTCAAGATGTTCCGGAAAGAGGAGAGTAGATGTACAACTTTTATTCTTTAAGTTTTTCGAAATAAGATCCCGAGCAATACTCAAATTCGCTCTGAAGTGACTGCTGTGTAAATGGCTAGCTGAAAACGTGCATCTAGCCAGCCCAAACGTCGATCCAAGTAACTTTTGTCCCAATTCCTACAAAACAATGTAAAACATGCATGAATGGACACAAACACTTAAAATATATTCTAAAATACTTGAGAACAATAATAAATTAAGCCCGAATGTATCCAATTCATGTGTATAAAACTCACTCATCAGTCGCATATTGAGTTCCTTTTGAGTGAAGAAATATTTGAGGCTTTTATGATCCGTAAAGATCTCCAATTTCTCCCCATACAAGTAATGCCTCCAAATCTTTAGTGCAAAAACGACTGCTACCAACTCTAGATCATGAGTGGGATAATTCCTCTCATATTCTTTGAGTTGTCGTGAGGCATAGGCTATGACTTTTTCATGTTGCATGAGAACACATCCCAACCCTTTGCCCGAAGCATCACTGTAGATGACAAATCCATCCGAGCCAGATGGTATTGTCAGAACAGGTGCTGAAATGAGTCTCTTCTTGAGTTCTTGAAAACTCTTCTCACATTTCTCGTTCCAACCGAATTTTGTATCTTTCTGAGTCAGCTGAGTTAGTGGAATAGCGATTCGAGAAAATCCTTCCATGAATCTTCGATAATAACCAGCTAAACCGAGAAAGCTACGTACTTCGGTCACTGATTTAGGTTGCTCCCAGCTTTGAATAGCTTCAATCTTTGCTGCGTCAACAAATATTCCATGACTTGATACCACGTGCCCAAGGAATGCTACCTCCTCAAGCCAGAACTCGCATTTCTTCAACTTGGCATAAAGCTTATATTCACGAAGCCTTTGGAGTATTAGCCTCAAGTGTTGCTCATGATCTTCACGACTTTTGGAATAAATAAGGATGTCATCAATAAAGACGACCACAAAGTAATCCAAATATTCTTTGAATACTCGGTTCATCATATCCATGAAGGCAGCAGGAGCATTAGTTAATCTAAAGGACATGACTAGGAATTCATAATGCCCGTACCGAGTTCTGAAAGCCGTATTTGGAATGTCATCGGTTCTAATCTTCAATTGGTGATATCCGGAACGAAGATCAATTTTTGAAAAGAATTTGGCGCCTTGCAACTGGTCAAACAGGTCATCAATACGTGGCAATGGGTACCTATTTTTGATGGTGACATGATTCAACTCCCGATAATCAATACAAAGTCGCATACTCCCGTCTTTCTTTTTCACGAATAGAACAGGAGCACCCCAAGGAGAAGTACTAGGACGAATAAAGCCAATGTCTAAAAATTCCTGCAGTTGGGTCTTTAATTCCTGAAGTTCAATAGGAGCCATTCGATATGGGGCTTTGGAAAAGGGTTTTGTACCGGGTTCAAGGTCGATACAAAATTCAATTTCACGCTCTGGGGGTAGGCCAGGAAGTTCTTCGGGGAATACGTCAGGAAATTTATTAACAGTAGAAATATTATTCAAAACTGACGTATTTTTGTTTAGATCAGTGACATGAGCTAAGAAAGCTTGACATCCATTTTTCAATAAACGAATAGCTTTATGGCTTGAGATGACAATGATTGATTTTAATGGTTTGGTTGCTTGAATTCGCATAATAGGTTGGTTAGAAATATGAAAGCTAACAACCTTACGAAAATAATCAATTTTTGCATGATGTGTAGTTAACGAATCAATCCCTAGAATCACATCAAATGCAAGTATTTTCAAAGAAATAAGATCGACAGGTAACATGCAGGTGCCGATTTGAACTAAACAAGACTTATAAACAGTGGATGTAATGAAGGTTTCTCCCAACGGAGTTTCAACAGATAAGTCAAAATCTAATTTCTTCGGAGTCAAATTTAATCGTTGAGCGCAAGTAGGAGAAATAAAAGAATGGGTAGAACTGGTATCAAATAAGGTATAGACTTCGCTAGAGTTTATGATAAGCTTACTCGTGATGACCTCGTTCGGGTTCCTTACTTTCTGGGAGGTCACGACAAATGCTCTCCCTTGCACCACCGGCTTTGACTTTTCTGGGACGGCCTTTGGTGCCTCCATCCTAGCTGAACTTGTCTTCGGTGAATGACAAATTCGGGCTAGGTGACCTTCTCTTCCATAATTATAACACACTTTGGATGAAATCGCACAGTTTGGACTGATATGTCCCTCCCCTCCGCATTTGAAGCATATGATAGGTGGTCGTTCTCCTTCCTTAACCACGGTTGCTGGGGCTGACGTCTTTTCATCATTGTTGAATCTCCTTTTCTTGAAATGTTCATTTTTATTGTCTTGGCCATGATTACCACCGAAGTGGTTACCATTTTTGGCATATTGATTCCCTCCACGTTTGTTGTCACCGCTTCGATGACTGATACCACTGGTATTTTCATGTTGCCGGCTGCTTTCTCTTGGTTGCGTTGACTTGTTATCGCGCTCCAATAACTGAGCCCTATTTACAACATCTGAGTACAAACACAGTTTATGAGAAATAAGATATTGACGTATCTCCGGTTTCAAACCTCTTAAAAACATTCGCGTCATTCGCTCCTCATTATCGACCAAATGGGATGCAAATCGGGATAAGTCCGCAAATTTAGCCTCGTATTGCAACACGGTCATATTGTTTTATTCCAACTTGATAAAATCCACCTCTTTCATGTGACGAATACTCTCGGGAAAGTACTTGTCGTTGAATAGCTCTTGGAACTTCTCCCAAGACATCTTGAGTGCGTCAGGCTGGGTACGTTTTACAGATTTCCACCAGTAATCTGCCTCTTCACGCAACATGAAGGTGGCGAAGGGGACCTTTTGCTCCTCGGAGCATCCCAAGACATCAAATATCTTGGAGATCTGCTTTATCCTTGCTTCCGCCTTAAGTGGTTTTAGTTCTCCAATAAACTTTGGTGGTCCCAGCTCCTTGAACTGTTTAGCAGTGACAGTCTGAGAGTTTCCAGTGTTCCATCTACATTTTGGACAGGAGCCGCTCTCGCCCGATGTTACATGAATTGCATAAAGCCTCTGAACAATCCATCATTCATCATTTGGTCAGTGTTGTTGTTTGCATGAGGATTGTCGCCTTCCTGATGCACATTTTCCTGAATATTGATATGCAGAGACTCAACGGTCTCCTGTGCGTAATCCGCACAGACAGGATATTCCAATAGAATAATAAAGAATGGAAGCAGGTCATACGTAATACGCACAGACAAGATATTCCAACAGAATAATAAAGAATGGAATAATAACAAAATTCACCAGGCATGCGATAGACCGCACAGACATGTTATTCTAACAGAATAATAAATAATGGAACCAGGTCATGAGTAAAGCACAGACAAGATGTTCCAACAGAATGATAAAGAACGGAACCAGGTCATGCGTAAACGCACAGACAGGATATTCCAACAGAATAATAAATAATGGAATCAGGTCATGCGTAATCCGCACAGACAGGATGTTCCAACAGAATAATAAAGAATGGAATAAATACATAATTCACCAAGCATGCGATAAATCGCACAAATAGGTTATTTCAACAGAATAATAAAAAATGGAATAACAGAAGAATTTCACCATGTATGCGGTACATCGCATAGACAGGTTATTTCAACATAATAATAAAGAATGGAATAACAACCCTTACGAGTATTGAAAGAAAATAACTCTCTTCATAAATACGAAAAAATAATACCTCTTACGAGTACAACAAATAATATCCCTTATGAGTACAACAAATAATATCTCTTACCTTTGAAAGAAGAGTATTCCGACTGGTAGGGCGAGGATATACTTGAAGAAAACTTGCACTACGCTCAAAGCTTTCTTAAACTCTAAAGAAATACGCTCAAAATTATAGAAGAAGAACTCTCTCTATAGTTTCTCTCTCTAGAGTTTTAGTGAATTCGTAAGAAATAATGAAGGAATGAGCTTCTATTTATAGAAGAATGGACTGCATAGTAACTAATTCATGAACGGTCCAGATTGATTTACTTTTAATCGGACGGTCCATATTTAAAGCAAAATCTTTTAAATAAAATATGATATATTCTATTTATAATCTAATAAAATGAATAACTTTATAAAAGTATTTTGTTTTATATCACAAGATTTTACTATACAAAATACTATGCAGGCACTATGCATAATAAAATATAATATATTCTATTTATAGAATAACTTTATAAAAGTATTCTGTTTTATATAAAAAGAATTTACTATGCAAAATATTATGCATAATAAAATATAATATATTATATTTATAGAATAACTTTATAAAAGTATTCTGTTTTATACAAAAAGCTTTTACTATTAAAACTTTAAACCAACAATTCATATTGATTTATTATTATAATTTCAACCAGCAGTCTGAAAAATTAGCACATCTCCTCATGGAATAATATTATACATAAAAATAATTTGGACCGAAAAGAAATATATTTTTCGGGTGAATAGTACCCCGTGAATAGTAACTCGTGAATAGTAACTCGTGAATAGTAACTCATGAATAGTAACTCGTGAATAGCACTCTGACACAAAAAGTGCCCCAAATACCCGAGTGAATAATACTAGAGTGAATAGTGACCATGTATTTTATAACAACTTATTTACTTTGAAAAATTTTCACATATCACCCTTAACTTTAACCTTTTATCAATTTAACCATTTACCAAAATAGAAAAATTGAATACTTTTATTTCATAAAATTCGGGGTCTCACAATCTCCCCCTCCTTATGAAATTTAGCCCTCGAAATTTACGTACGTACCTGATATTCAAAGAGATGAGAATACCTTGCTTTCTTTTCGGATTGTACCTTCCCGGTTATATCCTCTGTATCATGATTTTTCCCTTACTCATCTCATGTATTTCAGATATCATTCTAGAATATATCTTCAAAACAAATGTTAATTGACATATCACATATTATCACTATACTCTGACCGACCAATTAAATACCAAATAAACTTAGGTAGGTCATACTAGTGAAGGAATTCCTCGTCTCTCCCCTTCTAGTTCTTGTCTCACATCTCAGGCAGGGATCATATCCATAAGCTTTGATACCAACTGTGACCCGTATCCAGGACTTGGATAGCACCTCACAATGATACCTATCAACTTGCCACCGTTACTCACGGCATCCCCTACAGAAAGTCTGGCTTCGGTGCATTCCAAGACTTGGAAGTCACCAGATAAAGGCTCGGGCTCTTTTTTATGGTTTGATACCAACTGTGACGCCCCCAAAATAGGTATACATCATCCATCTTGGGTCGCCAGATACAAGGTACTGAATTCAAATATAACTTAATAATACAACTGTCGTGTACAATACGACAAAACATAAACTATGAGTTTTAATACAAATATTGTCATCTAGACAATATACAAACTCAATGGGGTTCTCATTACATTTATTATCACAATATTTCACAGAATAGTGAGGACTACTAATGCACCATCTAGGAACATAACTTTGTTTCCCCCGACTAGTCCCTGCTACTTTCTCATTTCCTGAAGAGAACAATGAAAGCAAAAGGGTGAGCTCAACTAGCCCAATAAGAAATATTATGACTAAAGAAATGCAGAATAAATTATTGTTAGCCTTCAACAGTGTTAAACTTATACAATATAACAAACATCAAGTTTAACTACAGCGGAACAAACAATCCATTAGAAGAGACAAGTAGAGAATAAAATCTATTATCTTCTATGATTTAAAAGGTTTTTCAATACTTTTATCGCTGAGACTCAGCTTAATAAATAATCCACATCATCAAATCATCCCTGCACTACAGGCCAAGGATATTCTATAGTATCACGACCATGAATTATTCATGCACTATGGGCCAAAGATAATCGTGTTTTCATCAACGGTCCTGATCATGCCATAAAACAATTCATCTTTGCACCCTTGGTCGAAGAGAATCCATAGCCATAATCATACCAAAAATTGTCCATCAATGTACTACGGGCCAATGAAGACTTTTACCACATCATTTATAACATTACGGTCATGATTATACCGAATAATCCCTGGTCATAATCATACCAAGTCCATCTATGCACTACAGGCCACAGATAACTTTCAACATAATATAAACATGAGGATGATGACAATGACATAATAATTCAATAAAACAAGTTCAAGAATTAATTTATCCAGGAACCAATAACGTCCAAATTGTCAACATGATACTGCTTTGTGGAGTAAAAATTCAAGAATGCTCAGAAGAATATTTCCATAAAAAGATACTGGATGAAGCACAAATATCAAGGAAATTCCCCTAATTTCATGGAGTATAGAAGCCAAAACTTTAACCAACTGAGTATAATAAAATATATGAAACTGAAAATGGATTTTCGTCCGCCATGCGGTAATCCACATAGACAGATCATTTTAACAGAATAATAAAGAATGAAATAACAGAAGACTTTACCAAGCATGCGATAGACCACACAAACAGGTTATTCCAACAGAATAATAAATAACGGAACCAGGTCATGCGTAATCTGCACAGACAGAATATTCCAGCAGAATAATAAAGAATGGAAGCAGGTCATGTGTAATACGCACAGACAGGATATTCCAACAGAATAATAAAGAATGGAATAACAACAAAATTCACCAGGCATGCGATAGACCGCACAGACAGGTTATTCTAATAGAATAATAAATAATGGAACCAGGTCATGCGTAAAGCACAAACAGGATGTTCCAACAGAATGATAAAGAACGGAACCAGGTCATGCGTAAACGCACATACAGGATATTCCAACAAAATAATAAATAATGGAACCAGGTCATGCGTAATCCGCACAGACAGGATGTTCCAACAGAATAATAAAGAATGGAATAACAACAGAATTCACCAGGCATGCGATAGACCGCACAGACTGGTTATTCCAACAGAATAATAAAGATTGGAATAACAGAAGAATTTCACCATGTATGCGGTACTTCGCATAGACAGGTTATTCCAACATAATAATAAAGAATGGAATAACAACCCTTACGAGTATTGAAAGAAAATAACTCTCTTCATAAATACGAAAAAATAATACCTCTTACGAGTACAACAAATAATATTCCTTACGAGTACAACAAATAATATCTCTTACCTTTGAAAGAAGAGTATTCCGACTGGTAGGGCGAGGATATACTCGAAGAAAACTTGCACTACGCTCAAAACTTTCTTAAACTCTAAAGAAATACGCTCAAGATTATAGAAGAAGAACTATCTCTGTAGTTTCTCTCTCTAGAGTTTCAGTGAATTCGTAAGAAATAATAAAGGAATAATCTTCTATTTATAGAAGAATGGATTGCATAGTAACTAATTCATGAACGGTCCAGATTGATTTACTTTTAATCGGACGGTCCATATTTAAAGCAAAATCTTTTAAATAAAATATAATATATTCTATTTATAATCTAATAAAATGAATAACTTTATAAAAGTATTTTGTTTTATATAACAAGATTTTTACTATACAAAACACTATGCAGACACTATGCATAATAAAATATAATATATTCTATTTATAGAATAACTTTATAAAAGTATTCTGTTTTATATAAAAAGATTTTACTATACAAAATACTATGCATAATAGAATATAATATATTCTATTTATAGAATAACTTTATAAAAGTATTCTGTTTTATATAAAAAGCTTTTACTATTAAAACTTTAAACCAACGATCCATATTGATTTACTATTATAATTTCAACCAACGATTTGAAAAATTAGCACATCTCCTCATGGAATAATATTGTACACAAAAATGATTTGGCCCGAGAAGAAATATATTTTTTGGGTGAATAGTATCCCGTGAATAATAACTCGTGAATAGTAACTTCAACACAAAAAGTGCCCCAAATACCCGAGTGAATAATAATACTAGAGTGAATAATGACCAGGTATTTTGTAACAACTTGTTTACTTTGAAAAATTTTCACATATCACCCTTAACTTTAACCTTTTATCAATTTAACCATTTACCAAAATAGAAAAATTGAATACTTTTATTTCATAAAATTCAGGGTCTCACAATATCCCCTCCTTATGAAATTTAGCCCTCGAAATTTACGTACGTACCTGATATTCGAAGAGATGAGAATACCTTGCTTTCTTTTTGGATTGTACCTTCCCGGTTATATCCTCTCTATCATGATTTTTCCATTACTCATCTCATGTATTTCAGATATCATTCTAAAATATTTCTTCAAAACAAATGTTAATTGACATATCACATATTATCCCTATACTCTGACCGACCAATTAAATACCAAATAAACTTAGGTAGGTCATACTAGTGAAGGAATTCCTTGTCTCTCTCTTCCTAGTTCTTGTCTCACATCTCAGCTAGGGATCATATCCTTAAGCTTTGATAGCAACTGTGACCCGCATCCAGGACTTGGATAGCACCTCACAATGATACCTATCAACTTGTCACCGTTACTAACGACGTCCCCTACTGAAAGTCTGGCTTCGGTGCATTCCAAGACTTGGAAGTCACCAGATAAAAGCTCGGGGCTCTTTTTTATGGCTTTGATACCAACTGTGACGCCCCCAAAATAAGTATACATCACCCATCTTGGGTCGCCAGATACAAGGTACTGAATTCAAATATAACTTAATAATACAACTGTCGTGTACAATACGACAAAACATAAACTATGAGTTTTAATATAAATATTGTCATCTAGACAATATACAAACTCAATGGGGTCCTCATTACATTTATTATCACAATATTTCACAGAATAGTGAGGACTACTAATGCACCATCTAGGACCATAACTTTGTTTCCCCCGACTAGTCCCTGCTACTTTCTCATTTCCTAAAGAGAACAATGAAAGCAAAAGGGTGAGCTCAACTAGCCCAATAAGAAATATTATGACTAAGGAAATGCAGAATAAATTATTGTTAGCCTTCAACAGTGTTAAACTTATACAATATAACAAACATCAAGTTTAACTACAGCGGAACAAGCAATCCATTAGAAGAGACAAGTAGAGAATAAAATCTATTATCTTCTATGATTTAAAAGGTTTTTCATTACTTTTATCGCTGAGACTCAGCTTAATAAATAATCTACATCATCAAATCATCCTTGCACTACAGGCCAAGGATATTCTTTAGTATCACGACCACGAATTATTCATGCACTATGGGACAAAGATAATCGTGTTTTCATCAATGGTCCTGATCATGCCATAAAATAATTCATCTTTGAACCCTTGGCCGAAGAGAATTCATAGCCATAATCATACCAAAAATTATACATCAATGCATTACGGGCCAATGAGGACTTTTACCACATCATTTGTAACATTACGGTCATGATTATACCGAATAATCCCGGGTCATAATCATACCAAGTCCATCTATGCACTACAGGCCACAGATGACTTTCAACATAATATAAACATGAGGATGATGACAACGACATAATAATTCAATAAAACAAGTTCAAGAATTAATTTATCCAGGAACCAATAACGTCCAAATTGTCAACATGATACTGCTTTGTGGAGTAAAAATTCAAGAATGCTTAGAAGAATATTTCTATGAAAAGATACTGGATGAAGCGCAAATATCAAGGATATTCCACTAATTTCATGGAGTATAGAAGCTAAAACTTTAACCAACTGAGTATAATAGAATATATGAAACTGAAAATGGAATTTCGTCCGCTATGCGGTAATCCACGTAGACAGATCATTTCAATAAAATAATAAAGAATGGAATAATATAAGACTTCACCAAGCATGCGATAGACCGCACAAGCAGGTTATTCCAACAGAATAATAAAAAACAGAACCAGGTCATGCGTAATCCGCACAGACAGGATATTCCAGCAGAATAATAAAGAATGGAAGCAGGTCATGCGTAATACGCACAGACAGGATATTCCAACAGAATAATAAAGAATGGAATAAATACAAAATTCACCAGGCATGCGATAAATCGCACAGACATGTTATTCTAACAGAATAATAAATAATGGAACCAGGTCATGCATAAAGCACAGACAGGATGTTCCAACAGAATGATAAAGAACGGAACCAGGTCATGCGTAAACGCACAGACAGGATATTCCAACAGAATAATAAATAATGGAACCATGTCATGCGTAATCCGCACAGACAGGATGTTCCAACAGAATAATAAAGAATGGAATAACAACATAATTCACCAAGTATGCGATAAACCGCACAAATAGGTTATTTCAACAGAATAATAAAAAATAGAATAACAGAAGAATTTCACCATGTATGCGGTACATCGCATAGACAGGTTATTTTAACATAATAATAAAGAATGGAATAACAACCCTTACGAGTATTGAAAGAAAATAACTCTCTTCATAAATATGAAAAAATAATACCTCTTACGAGTACAACAAATAATATCCCTTACGAGTACAACAAATAATATCTCTTACCTTTGAAAGAAGAGTATTCTGACTGGTATGGCGAGGATATACTCGAAGAAAACTTGCACAACGCTCAAAGCTTTCTTAAACTCTAAAGAAATACGCTCAAGATTATAGAAGAAGAACTCTATCTATAGTTTCTCTCTCTAGAGTTTCAGTGAATTCGTAAGAAATAATGAAGGAATGAGCTTCTATTTATAGAAGAATGGACTGCATAGTAACTAATTCATGAACGGTCCAGATTGATTTACTTTTAATCGGACGGTCCATATTTAAAGCAAAATCTTTTAAATAAAATATAATATATTCTATTTATAATCTAATAAAATGAATAACTTTATAAAAGTATTTTGTTTTATATAACAAGATTTTACTATGCAAAACACTATGCAGGCACTATGCATAATAAAATATAATATATTCTATTTATAGAATAACTTTATAAAAGTATTCTGTTTTATATAAAAAGATTTTACTATGAAAAACAATATGCATAATAGAATATAATATATTCTATTTATAGAATAACTTTATAGAAGTATTCTGTTTTATATAAAAAGCTTTTACTATTAAAACTTTAAACCAACGATCCATATTGATTTACTATAATAATTTCAACTAACGGTCTGAAAAATTAGCACATCTCCTCATGGAATAATATTATACCCAAAAATGATTTGGACCGAAAAGAAATATATTTTTTGGGTGAATAGTAACTCATGAATAGTAACTCGTGAATAGCACTTCGATACAAAAAGTGCCCCAAATACCCGAGTGAATAATACTAGAGTGAATAGTGACCAGGTATTTTATAACAACTTGTTTACTTTGAAAAAATTTCACATATCGCCCTTAACTTTAACCTTTTATCAATTTAACCATTTACCAAAATAGAAAAATTGAATACTTTTATTTCATAAAATTCGGGGTCTCACAGATATGTCACTCTTTCCCACATTTGTAACAAACGATCGATGCTCGTTCTCCTCCCCTAGAAATAGTTGATGTTTGTGTTGACATCTTCACATTATCATTGTTGTACCTTCTCTTTTTGAAATCTCATCCCGACTCACTCCTTCTATTATCAAGGCCACGATTACCACCAGAGCGGTTACTGCTTTTGTCTGAATGTTTTTCTCCCTGCTGGTTTTCATTGTTCTGATGACCGCCGCCACCGGTATGACCCTGGTTGTGTTCCCTTGGTTGAACATACTCATTATCTCGCTCTAATAATTGAGCCATGTTTACAACATCTGAATATAAAGAAAATTTATGAGAGATAAGATATTGTCGAATCTCGGGTTTTAGACCTCTCAGAAACATCCTTCTCAATCGTTCCTCATTCTCTACCAAATGAGGTGCAAACCTGGATAACTCAGCGAACTTCGCCTCATACTGGAACTCCGTCATGTTATTTTGTTACAGTCTAATAAACTCTACCTCCTTCATATGACGAATACTTTCAGGAAAGTACTTGTCATTGAATAGTTTCTGAAACGTTTTCCAAGACATGTTGAGTGTGACAGGCTGGGTACACTTCACAGACTCCCACCAGTAGTCTGCCTCGCCGCGGAACATAAAGGTGGTGAATGGAACCTTCTGTTCCTCCGTGCATCCCAAGACATCGAATATCTTGGTAATTTTCTTGACCCACGTTTCCTCTTTGATCGGAACCGGCTTTCCAATAAATTCTGGTGGTCCCAACTCCTTGAACTGTTTGACTGTGACATACCGCGCGTTGCTATCACTTCCACCTGTATTTTGTACACGAGTCTCCCTCGTCTGATTTTGCATGAACTGTAAAAAGCTCTTAAAAATTCCATCATTCATCGTTTGATCGTTAGTGTTGTTTACAGGAGTAATATTGTCTTCCTGTTGCACGTTCTCCTGGTTGTGACTAAAGGTTGTTCCAGAGTCTCATACAATCCGTTGTTAACATTCTCAGCAGCCATTCTTAAATACTGCCATAAAATAAGGGTTAATTAAACAAATTAACATATCACATAATATCCCTATATTATGACCGACCAACAAATAAGCTTAGATAGGACACACTAGCGAAGGATTTACTCATCTCTCCCCTCCTAGTTCTATTCCCTGATCTCCGCTAGAGACCATATCCCTAAGCTTTGATACCAACTGTGACGCCCCCAAAATAGGTATACAACACCCATTCTGAGTCGCCAAATACATGGTACAGAAAGCAAACTATAACTTCAATAATACAATTGTCGTGCAAAATACGACAACACATACTATGAGTTTAAATACAAATTTTGTCTTCTAGACAATATCCACACTCAAATAAGTCTTCATTATAATTATTCAAACACTATTTTACAGAAATAGTGATGACTGCTAAAACATCTTTCTATAACCATCACTCTATACTCCGACTAGATCATGCTATGTTCTCACCTCCTAAGAAGAAAAATGGAACAAAAAGGAAAAGGGTGAGCTCAACTAGCCCAGTAAAGAATATTATGACTAAGATAATACACAACAATTTATCATTAGTCTTCAGTAGGGAAAAATCTGATAAAATATAATTGACAACAAGTTTTAGATCAACAATTGCAGTGAAAACAATAATCCATTAGAAGAGTCAAGTAGAGAAAGAATTCCACTATATTCTAATATTTAAAAGTCCATCATCAATATTTTATCCCTGTAACAACAATCTATATACATCTTTAATCAAATATTTATCTTTGCACTATAGGCCAAAGATATTCATTTGTATCACCAGTTGGTCATGTTCACCTCAACACCTGTTCATCTTTGCACTACGGGCCAAAGATATTCATTAGGTAATCATTCATCTTTGCACTACAGGCCAAAGATATTCAGTAATATCATCATTTAGGACTGAGGATGATGAAAAATATTTTAAAAGAACGAATCTAGTGAAACAAAATAACAAATATTAGAGATTCGTATTACAGTTTATCCAAGATCAATAATACTCCATAATAACCAATTTTGAAGTAAAAATCAAGAATAAAGATCAAAACATGGATACAATCAAAGATAGTAACCATAATAGACATCTTGGATAAAAAGGAGAAAATTTCATTTTTCGGTGAATAGTGTCGTATACGTGAATAGTAATCCCGACACAAAAAGTTTCAAATTTGATAAAAAGTTTAAACCAATATTTTGGCATAATGATATTGAAGAAAATAATATCATTTAAGAAGAAATAACATCCCTTACCTCAAACGAACAGTATTTCTGATCAGAATATCGGATATAAGGCTGAATAAAACTTATGCTGAATAGCAACTCTCAAAATATCAAAATATTCACAAAATATGCTCAATAATATAGAGAGAGAAAGAGAGAAAATTTGTTTCTGGTGTAATTTTTAATTCTAACTTAGCCTTCTATTTATAGAAAAATGTTAGCACATCGAAGCAGACTTGACATGCAACCTAATGGTTTTACCTGCTACTATTCTCATCCACCACATTTGAATAAAAATTCTAGCACATTTCTCACCAACCAAAAGTGGGGCCCACCAATTCTAGAATTTTCCACCAAAATGATAAATTTTGAAACTTCAACAATTTCTGAACAAGTCACCTCTTAAAATTCATAACAAATCATACGTTCATTTTTAACGGTTCAAAATTTGTGGACATATACTCAACTTATATATGTATAACATATCCAAAAATCACAACGATCCAACGGTCGGATTAAAAATTATAACTCACACAATATATCTCAAAAATACTGGTTTAATTTTTAATACCTCCATTCCGACAAAAATACTGATAAAACACCTCAACAATAATTCCCTCATTTTTAACCACAATAAATATATCCAACATTTATATCCACATAAAATAAATATTTCTTTATCATATGAATCAATAATTAATTATTTACAAATAATATTACAGAATCACATTTATGACAACCAGACCGTTCCCAGGAAAGAGGGGGTTTTCCAATAAGGATTTCTCCTTACTGGCGCGCAATGAGGTGACCAAACATCTTCTTGACAGAACTTTCTAGACATTGTCAATAATGCTATCTAATAATATTATTCAAATAATATGAATTATTGATCTAATAATGGGAAATACTGTGCAGTGACAATTATAGAAACAACAATAATATAAAATATCAACGCAGCAATTATTGAATCAATAAAATATCATATTGAACAGTAACTACTGTAACAATTATTGAGTAGTGCCTTCTTACGTAAGGATCAATAATTCATCAATATTGTGCAATATCGTGTGCTACTGTGCAACCACGTGTATTACTGTATTTTAACCACCAGGTATTCTAACAGTGTTAACGGTAACAATTCCGTCGTTATTTATAAAACTCAAACTTTGTCGTTTTCTTCATCCGACAGTTATTCACCGACAGGAAAGAATATTCCACGACCAAACGAATATTCCCCAACACAATGAATATTTTATAACCACTTGCTTATTTTGCAAAATTTGCACATTTCACTCATAAAACCAAAGTATTATATCAAATTAACTCCATATTATTTCAAGATAATAAATAGTCAAAATTCAATTTTATTTATAATAAGTTGGGGTCTTACAAATACCACAGGCGTGCTGAAATCCGAATGAGTTGGTACATTCATTTAAATATATACCAACTGACGATTTTGTCTAATTGACCCGTCTTAAAATCTATATTTCATTGTCTAATTGGCTCACCTTAAAATTTAAATTTCAAAACCCGTCGACGTAAGTTGGTTTTTCCCAAAATCACCCCCACATGATTTTCTTTGAAAAATCTCGGTGTGAACTAACGACATGTTTACTTGCACCATAATATTTAATTAATAAAACAAAATATGCATTCTGAACTCTTAATCGCTCAAAAGCGACTAAAATTCTAGTTATACAGTTATTTTAGACTAATTTTCATTCCAACTATTTTTTTCTTCATCTGATTCACCCATTACATTTTCTATTCTTTTCTTCTTTTTATTTTTAGTTGTTTGTTTTGGGTGATGTTGGAGGTGGATCCCACCGGAGGAGGTGGAGGTGGAGATGGAAAGGTTCTATGGAGGTTGGTGAATTGAGAAGTCGCATATGGAGATGAGGTGTATTTGTTTTTATAATTAGGTTTTAAATAGGTCATTGTTATTTATTTATACTTTTAAAAATCCTTTTTAGTGAAGTTGAGGTGAAACAACAAATAAAAAGTAGGAAAAACTAATCATACTTTCATTTCAGATGATAAATTATTTCATAGCCAGTTTTTTTACGTTGTTCCTTACTTGACATGTCAAAATTAAATTAGGAAAATTGATATTTTCACAAGCGAAAATAATAATTTCACAAGTTTTTCGTTCACATATAAGTGGTGTCCACATAAATTAAAAATTTTACTTTAAAAATTTTACTTGTAAAAATATCAATTCTCACATAAACGGTTAAACTAGTGTGCCATTTTGGATAGACGTATGCACTCAAATATTTTTAAAAATTAATAATGTTTGAGACTAAAAAATAGTTACTAAAAAGAGAAAATTATGTGCTTGATTGTTGTTAGTTACCAGTAATTATAATTTAACACATAATTCAGAATCCACTTTTTATAACCACAATTTATCACCATAGCCTTGCTCTTTATAAAGTTTATCAAGTGAACACAAGCTAGTATATATATATAGAATCAGGATCCTGTCCGGGAGTCCGGACAGGTCCTAAAATGCGGACCAAATTTTTTTTTTTTTGAAACAACTAAAAAAAAAAAAAAAATTATGGAACTGAAATTTTTCCATAATACAGTGTTTTGGGTGTGTTTTTAATACCTATACCAACCAATGTATGTACAGTCTGCCCAGACTGTACAGAAATGTTTTGGTATAGGCATCCAAATCACGCCCAAAACACTGTATTGTGGAAAAATTCCAATTCCATAATTTTTTTTTTTAGTTGTTTCAAAAAAAAAGCAAAAAAAAAAAAAAAAAGGTCCGGATTTTGTTAAAATCCGGGAGTCCGGACCTGATCCGGACTATATATATATATGGGTCTCCATCCACAGCAACCGGTTGTTGGGGAGCAACCCATTCTCTAAGGCCGGTACAAGCTCTACCGGCTGACCAAAATGGGTTGTTCTTCAACAACCGATTGCTGTGGATGGAGACCCTATATATATATATATATATATATATTAAAGACATTAAACGAATAAACTAGTATATGTAGACTCAAGTTGTGAATTTGTTCTTTCCCGAGTTTTCAACTTGACACCTGTTCGCTTGCACTTGGTATTAAAAACTTTACTTACACCTATTATATTCTTGACTTTCACAGAATCACCCCTCAAACTTAAAAATGGAGATGCATTTCAGAGTAATCATAATCATTAACATCATAAAGAGTTTCTTATCTCACCATCACTAACATTATAGAAAGTTACATATATCTATAAACTAAGGTGTGGCACATCAATACTTGATTGTAAGGGTGTAAACAAACCAAATAAATCCGAGTATTGAAGTGTTTAAATTTGGTTCACAAAATTTATCAAATATAAAATAAATTTTGATTGAAGCTCATTTAGCTACCTAGTCAAGTACGATTCCGAATCGAGCCCGAACAGTTTGAACTTTTCGAACGAATATAATCCGAATATTAATAGAAAATAACAATTTGAAAAATTTCGAATAATTTATCAAACTTTAAAATTTGCTCATATTTAACTCATTTATATTTCGAAACGTGCTCAAATCGAACTTTTAGTCGAGCGAGTACGAATCGAACCCGAGCTATTTGCTCATTTTACAGTCTTACTTGATTGTATTGAACTGGCCTTTTTTCATAAGTATATTGGCAAAACTTATGATTTGGCCACCGAAGTTGACACGTTTTATTGAATATCCGATTGAACTTTTAATTTGTCAAATTAACTAACTGAACTAAGTAAAAATTTTAAATTGGGTTATTCTGTCAAATTTAGTTAACGGCTGTCAAATTTTTTCATACGTGGAAGCAAAAAAAAAGGGAAAATAAAATAAAAAATGAGGTGGCCAATCAGCAACAATGACATGGAAATAAAAATAGGATTTTTTTAAAAAAGAGAATTTTAAAAAAAAATAGAATTTGTTAAAAAAATATAATTTTTTTAAAAACAAATTTTTTTTAAAACAGAATTTTTTAACAAAATATAATTTTTTAAAAGCAGATTGTTTTTAAAAACCAGAATTAAAAAAACATTTTTTTTTGAAATAGAAGTTTTTTAAAAACAGACTTTTTTAAAAAAATAACTTTTTTTAAAAAAACAAATTTTTTTAAAAAAACATTACTTTTTAAAAAATATACTTTTTTTAAAAACGGGACTTTTTTAAAAACAGAATTTTTTTAAAAAAATGAAACTTTTTTAAAAAACAGAATTCTATTTTTTTAAAAAATTCTGTTTTTAAAAAAGTTCTGTTTTTTTTAAAATTCTGTTTATTTTAAAAAGGCTGCTTTTAGAAAAATTATATTTTTAACAAATTATGTTTTAAAAAAAAAACTGTTTTTTAAAAATAATCTTTTTTTTAAAAAAATCTATTTTTATTTCCATGTCATTGTTGCTGATTGGCCACCTTATTTTTTATTTTATTTTTCTTTTTTTTTTACTTCCACGTATGAAAAAATTTGACAATCGTTGACCAAATTTGACAGAATGACCCAATTTAAAATTTTTACTTAGTTCAGTTAGTTAATTTAACAAATTAAAAATTCAAGAGTATTCAATAAAACGTGCTAATTTCGGTGGCCAAATCATTAATTTTGCCGAAATATATTCTAGTACACAACAATATGCCATTACTTCTATTCCGTGTAAGAGCCAGCCAAGAGGCTTTCATCTTGCCCATGACAAAAGAAATGGAGACATAACTCGCCAAGTTATAACAAATACAACAAGCTCTCAAATATTAGTTTTTGGCAAGTAATATTACATCGTCTCGTGATCTTTCCTTCAAATTTGACTTGACCACCATGTCCTTCGAGCAGAGAACTGTTCAAAACCATCCCAAAGAAGATTTACTACACGTCGTGAAAGAGCCTCCTAATCTGATCCACAGTTGCAGGCATTAATGTAACTGGGCAACGTTTATACTGTGACCACAAACCAGAGTGTTGTAAGTAACTTGTGTAGACAAAAGTGTAAGAAATTTTTTAATGTTGGTAAATAATGGTCACTAGTGTCGAATTTTTTAGAGGATATTCCTTTATAAGAATCAAGATAAGTACAGAGTATATATCAACAAGAAGAAACGATGCCATGTGTTATTTTGAGGGTTTTAAAGAAGCAATATGTGGAAAAACCTTAAGAATTTTCCACCTTAAGAACTCCACATGTAAATCTTATACTAATTTGGAGATGAAAACAGACATCAATGCAGCACTCTCAAACTGAAAACTAGAATCATTAGTAAATCCAATTGATATGATGATATAAATTTAGATTGGGAGTACGAGGAACATTTTATTCCCATCATGGAATCTGGCCGTTGCAGGGTTCTCAATTTTAAATTGGGAGAAATTTATATGAAATTAACAACTACAAATAATTTCACAAATGGTTTAGATTATGTTTTTGGACAGAGGCTTCATTCATCCATTTATTTAGGTAGTCTTGGCTTAAGATACTAAATAAACGATATTAACCAGTAAAGAGTCTAGTTACCTCACCTGTGAGACATATTTAAATATGCAAGCATAACAAAAGACAAAGCCTGAGACAGCAACCACCGAGGGATTTGCACGCTTCTGTGAACACAAAGGGCATACAGTTCTATCAGCTGGCAGTGGAATCCCCTCCTTGGCAACCTGTTTGATGATAAGCTATTTTAGAAACAATAATTACATTTATTCAATATAGTAACATAATCTGAACTTGTTCAATCTTTTATATTTTCCTATATGAAGCATCTCATTACATGTATTTGCATCCATATATGAAAATGGCATACATAAAACCAAAAAATTGTTAACACACAATATCTGAATAATTTGTTCCACCTTTATGCTTAAAGATATGCTCATTTTAGTTTAGCATTTTTAATCATTCAATGTCCTGTACCTAGATTTGTGTCGCCGAGAGTGAGATTGATGCCAAAGACATTGGGCAAAATATCTCAACTCAACAAGCCATTTTTATCCCAAGCAAGTTGGCTGAAAACAAATACCATATATGAAAATAAATAGAGGTGCAAGGTCATAAATAATTAATAAAACAAAAACATACACATCAACCAATACAAAAATATTTTACCCACAATCCTAAATGCTTAAAATCCTAAATGCCCATAATCAAGACCCCTCTAAAATTCGTATGATTTATATTTAATAGAAAATTTGGGACAAAAGAAAAGATCATAAAATACCAGTTTAAGAGTAATCATAAAAAATAAAGTGAAAAACAGAATGTGCTGAAAATTCATGTGAAAGTTGAAATAAGGTGTGAGCTAAGTGTACTGTATTTGTAGAAGGATCGGGCTGGGCCGTAAGTCTGAAGATTAATTTGTGTATTAAGAGAATAGGAGGGAAAAAAAGATATCGCAGAATTCAGCAGCAGCAGAAGAAGAGGTTAAGTCACACCCGCAGGCGAAGTCACGCAGCCTCTAATTTCTCCCTCCCCCCTCTCCCTCCCCCTCCCCCTCCCCTCCCCTCCCCCCCCCCTCTAAGGGTTCTCTTTGGTGTGCATGATTGTTTGTTATGGGATTTTCTCTGCAAGGGTTTCTCTTAGCTTTCAAGTCTTGAATAGGTCATTGACTCATGGGTTGTAAAAAACCAGTAGCTGCGATCTGACTCCAAGGCTCACCTCTAGGAAAGTAGGCGTCCAAGGCAACAACTACCTAGCCAAGGCGCTTGCCTTCCTAGTGTTCTCTAAGTCATTCACTCACCTTGCACCTTCCGTGTCTATTATTTTTGATATAGTAAATTATAAGTAATTGAGAAATTTTGAGAACTGTGTTGAGTGACATTACCTTTATCCCTAAACCCTCATCCCTCATTATTTGGAATTAGTTCCAAACCACCTTCTTTCCACCTTTATCAGTCCCAAAATAATTGTCACCATTCTACACCAGTACCCTAACCCTTCACATACTGCCATCCACCAACTATCATCTTTTATCAGCATATAGCCCGAACAGCCCCACAGCCGCAGTCGCAACATTATCTAAAGCCTCTGCCATGAAAATCCAACCAACAAACCCAAATCAAATCAAAACCCTAACCAACCATCGCTGCAGCCATTCAAAACAAGAGTCAGCTGCCCACCAAATTTCACAATCCTCGTTGGGAAAGAAAAATTGAAGACTTTTTCCCTCCATGTCCATAGCCGGCCACGTCATTTGATACGAAGCAATGACGGCAACTCAGATCTGTCATCCCGTAGCCAGACCATCACAAGCAAACCAAAAACCCAAAAAAAAAGTAGTACTTTTACAATCATAGAATTGAACCACCACCCCAATCCGCTTGCCTTTTTTCGTAGCCGGTCCCGAGTTTTCTAAGGCCCAGGGCAAATTTTTTCAAGTGTGCCCCTTTATACAAATTAAATTAAAAAATAAATAAATTATTAACTAATTATTTTTAATAAAATTATAAGAATTTACAAAAAGATAAAGAAGAATACTTTAAAATATCATCGAAGCAAAGAATCATCACATGTACCTACAAAATAAAAATATCAATGAAATCGATAAAACTAATGAAATATCAACTGTAGTTGGCAAGTTTTACTGATTACACAATTGAACTTTTAATTTTTCAAATTACCCAACTAAACTAATTATTATTTTGCAATTGGGTTATTCCGTTAAAAAAAATAATCGGACGTTAATTTTTTATCTACAAAAATAATGAATTACCCACTGTAGTTGGCACGTTTTAATGATTACACCATTGAACTTTTAATTTTTCAAATTACTCCATTAAACTAATTAAAAATGATTATTTTAAATATTTTTAACAATTATTATTATTTTTAGTAAAAAATATTAGAAACTTTAATATTTTTTCCATAAAATGAGTAAAGTTTCATAAAATATAGGTTTAAAAAAATTAAAGTTTTATGAAACGTTACTGATTTTAAAAAAAATATCTTTTTTCCTTTTGAAAAAAAAGTTTATTTTTTTGAATCTATATTTTATAAAATTTTACTCATTTTTTTAAAATATGAAGAATTTTCCAATTTTTTCCTTGAAAATAATATTTATTTATAAAAATTATTAATTTCTTTTTTGAAAAAATTGAATCAATTTTTTTATTTATCATTTACTGTTTTTTAATTTTAATTTTTATTTCTAGATTTTTTTTAAAATTTCTAATATTAAGAATGGGTCATTCTATTAAAAAATTTAGACATTAATTTAATTTAAAATCACTTTAATTTGTTTGAATCTATAATTTATGAATTTCTACTCATTTTGTGAAGAAAAAAAAGTTTCTAATATTATTTTACTTAAAATAATAATAATTTTTAAAAATATTTAAAATAATTATTTTTAATTAGTTTGATGGGGTAATTTGAAAAATTAAAAGTTCAATGGCGTAATCAGTAAAATGTGCCAGCTACAGTGGGTAAATCATTAGTTTTGTAGATAAAAAATTAACGTCCGTTTATTTTTTTTAACGAAATGACCCAATTTCAAAATAATAATTAGTTTAGTGGTGTAATTTGAAAAAGAGTAAAATGCAAATGTGACCACTGAACTTTAGGTGTTTTTAGGTATTGAGCATTTTTCTTTTGGTCAACGCAAACTGAGCCCCCTTTTTGTTACAAAATTTGGACCTTAAACCCCTACGTGCCACATGTGCGTTGACCGATGACGTGTCACACGTGGCGCCTACAAGGAAAATCTGACATGGATATTTTTTATTTTAATTTTACACATCAGCAACGCTGACGTGACTTCTTTTGAAATTTTTCTAAAATTTGCCTATCCAATGATTCAAACTCATAACCTCACAGTTAAAACTTTGGTCATACTACCGCTCGAACACCACAAGCCTAACTATTAACATTTCGCAAGGATTAATCTTTATATCAAAAGATTTCATTTGCCCCCAAAAAAAATTAAAATACTGTAATTCCTCCCTCCCTTCCCAAAATGCCAAACTCAGCATTTAACAAGAACTGGAAAAAAATAAAATAGGAAAAAGGAAAAAAAAAATACAAGGAGCTTGTGCCTCCTTGCAATGTGCCTCAAAGTACTCCCAAACCCAAAAAACTCCTCTTCACCCATCAACTCTCCCAACCTCGCATTCATCACTCTCTCTCATCCTCCTCCCCTTAAATCCACCATCACTCTCTGTCGGCATCGTGAACCGACAAACTGGGCACGAGTTATGCGTTTTCAGCCACGGCAAAATACAATCCGGATGATACATATGATTACAAGGAAGTTGCTTAGCTTCAACATTAATCACAAACTGGTCCTTACAAACAGCACAGAGAATCACGAGATCTGATTCGAGTAATATGTCAATGATTGTGATGGTTGGGATTGATTCGAGGGCGGATTTGGAAGTTGGACTGTGGTGACAGGGGATTAGGGCGGAGGGGGAGGAGGTGTCGGCGTTGGTGGCTAGTTCGTGGATGAGGCGATGGAGGTAAGGGCTGTCGAGGAGGAAGTTCTCGTCGTGGGCGGCGGCTGACGGGAGAGAAATGAAGGGAATAGAGGATTGAGAATGATTGATTCATTAGCATTATTAGGATCAGGGCTGGGGTTAGGGTTTGTGGGGTTGTCTAGTTCTTCAAGGAAGTCACTGTGGCAGTAAAGGCAGAGGAGGGCCATTTCTTTTATTTGATTAAATTAATTTATAAAATTAAAATAGTCACAAATTTATATATTTTTTTAAAAAATAATTAATAACATTAACTAAAATTAATTTACATTATCAAATTTTGATTTCCTGTTAATTTGTTTAAATAATTTTATTAGTTTTTCTAAGAGTATTTTTTTAAATTTGTTTAAATAATTTTATTAGTTTTTCTAAATATTTTTTTGAATTTGTTTAAATAATCTTATTAGTTTTTATAAGTGTAATTATTTAATTTGTAATAATATTTATATTTGTTTGTTTAATTTTTTATATTTGTGTAAATATTAGCATATTTATAATTTTATTTAATTTGTGTAAATACTCTTTTAGCATATTTTATTATAAAATATTTTATTTTATTTTCTAATTTTATAAACTTAATTGATCTAAAGATTAAAATTTTCTCCCTTTTTTCTAGTGGAGGAATTGATTGATTAAGTATATAACTTATTTGTTGGGTAGACTAAACAATCAACCTTTGTAGCTTGAGTGGTCTTGTGACTAACATTTTAAATAGGAGGTTGTAGGATCAAATCCATGGAACAAAATTTTTGATAAAATTTGAGTTTAAATACACATCAGCAGTGCCACGTGTGACACGCCATCGGTCAACGCACATGTGGCACCTAGGAGTTCAATATCTAAATTTTGTAACAAAAGGGGCTCAGTTTGCATCGACTAAAAGAAAAGGGCTCAATACCCAAAAACACCTAAAGTTCAGTGGTCAGATTTGCATTTTACCCATTTGAAAAATTAAAAGTTCAATGGTATAATCAGTAAAACCTACCAACTACAGTAGGTATTTCTTTAGTTTTACCCAATGAAATCTAAACTACAAAACATCATTTAAAATGTTTTCTTGTTGCACTTTTAGATGCAAAATCATCAATTATACTATCATATTTAATGTTTTCTAACATATCATTTTTAATGCATAATATCGTTAATCTTTTTATTATTTTATTTTTTTTATACACAAATACACTAGTTTATAAAAAAATTTGGGCCCCTCTCAACTGTGGGCCCTGGGCGGTTGCCCTGGTGGCCCTTGCCCAGGGCCGGCTCTATCGCCGGTGTGTGTTATTGCAGTCGCCATCGACGATTTCTCTCCTAGTCACTGTTAGTCTTTGGTGTTCACAACACCCTCATCTCCCAACAACCTGCTGGTTGTTGATTTGGGAGGATAAAATACCTAGGTAAAACTACCATTTAACCTCATAGTTACTCATAATTTAGCCTTGGTCCTTTAAGCTTCTTAAAGAAAATTTTAAGTCACTCCTAGTGTTTTATGTTCTTAATTTTAACCCAATTTTACTACTTATGTCAGTAAGATCTTTGTAAAGGTAAAAACAATGAAGAAAAAAAAAGAAGACGATGTCCAGAAATAAAAAAAAAATACTCTTTTATTTGCAGGAATCATGCTAAATGCCAGCGAAGTCAACACAAAACTTGACGCTCATATGTCTTAAAAGAATTGACGTTTCCATCGTACCACTCACAACATATGTTCAAGCATCCATTACAGCACTTCTGGAGCACACTCATAAAGGAAAAGAAGTTGATCATAAAGATCACGAAGTCCGCCTCCTAATTATATTGTACCTCAACAGGCTACAACAACATGGTCTCAAGAACGAAAGTAGATGTCGGAAACTTCAATGGTGATCACTGCCCTAAAGCATTCTTTGATTTGATTCACAGTTTGGAAAAATTATGTCGTTCGTATAAACTAGCCGATGGGAGATTTAGAATGAAGCTCAAATTTGGTGGCATCATCAACGAAATTTATATATAGCTGGGAGAAGTTGTGAAGATATGAAAGTTGTAGTGACAACATTTTGTGCCTTCAAATTATAAACAACGGGCATATCTACATTTCACTGAGTTGGTGCAAGGGAGAAAATCTGTAGTAGAGCACACTTCATTCTTTTACAATTTGGCTATATTGTTCAAGTTCCCTAGGATTGAAGAAATGTTAATACCCATGTATCGTCGAGGAATGAAATCAAAACTACAGATGGTGTAGCTTTAGAAAAACTCTTCGCTTATGAATGACGTCATTCAAATTGTCACCAGATAAGGGATAATTGACAACTTGTGTTAGGCCTCCAACGCCAGCCCCAAACTAGAAGCGAACATACTTTTATGGAGACTAATAGAAGCAAACCAATTGAGAAGTCATCTACAAGCCCTTTAGTTACTAGCATGCCTTATCGCACTAAAATTTCTTCTCATGCTAAAAACGATACTACATCTAGGTGTTATAATTGTCACGGTTTTAGCTACATATCTTTCGACTGTCCATCCCATGAATGAATTTTACCCCATCTCCCTTAGGCATGTTTTTATGATTGAAAAGTAATTTGGAAAAACATATTTTGAACAAAGATTTGTAAGCCTGAAAAAAGTTTAATTTGTGCTCAGTGAACAGAATTTGAATGTTGATGCTCATTTGGAAAGAAGCCAATGTGTTCTTCGACCTTTACTTATTGCTCATGCCTCATAAAAGGAATGTTGATCCTAAAAGAAGAATTTTCAAACGAGTCAAATCTGCATGACAAGTATGCTCTCGTTATTGGTAATGTAAGTTGCACTGATGCTATTTTTGAGGAAACAATTAAGAAACTATGTTTAAAAGTTGAACCTCACACGGAGCCATTTAATGTAGCATGGATTACCAATACATAGCTACAAGTTACATGTTACCCAGTGATGGTCGGTCACATTTTCCGGTGGCACTGCTTAGAGATATTGTTATGTGCGATGTTTTACCCTTGATATTTGCCACATTATCTTAGGGTGTCATGGTTAGGGGATTGTCATGCACAACATGATGCTCGTGCTAATACCTATTCGATTCTCAAAGGCAACACCAAATACACTCACTTGTGCTACAGACATGCCAAATTTAAAACTTATAAAGAATTCATTAGTGATCCAACGTGATTATTCTTGTATTTAATTTTCATAGTTATCTTATTAGTACCTAATTTGAATTAGAAAAGTTGTTTATGAGTTATAAGTAGGATGAACTCTATTATTTTTTTTGTACAGTTAAGTAGCTTTCAAGCTGGGGACTTCTGAGATCAGCCAGATTAATTGAGAAATTTTGAGAAGAGTTGTGTAGAATGAAATTAACTGTCCCGAAAGCCTCATCCCCTATTAGTCTTTGATATACTCCTAGAGATTTCTCAATAGTAATCACTTAAGCTTCTTAACTGCCAGACAGGGAAGTTGAGTTCGTAATCGACTTGGCGCTAGGAACTATCCCAATATCGAAGGCTCCGTACCGTATGGCTCCAGTGGAGATGAAGGAATTAATGGTGCAGTTACAAGAGTTATTGGACAAGAAGTATATCCAACCGAGCGTTTCGCCGTGGGGAGCGTCGGTGTTGTTTGTTAAGAAGAAGGACGGGTCGATGCGTCTTTGCATCGATTATAGAGAATTGAACAAAGTCACTATTAAGAATAAGTATTTGTTGCCAAGAATAGATGACATGTTTGATATTGATACTCGAGGGTCGTGTTGGTTGGTCTTATATTTTTGTTATGTGGTTGATGTTATTGATCAGAATTTAAACTAAGTTAGCAAGTTGAAATAAAAGTGGGAACAAAACCTATAAGGTTAATATTAGTGTAACTAATAGACATTGTGATTGTAATGGAATGTGTAGGACGTTTGAGGAACGTGAATTGTAGTTGTATAACCTATGCATGAGGCAAGTTCCTTACTCTATCTTGATTACAATTATGCAAGTTTCCTACCCTTACTTGTTAATAATCATTCAAGTCTTTAACATCACTCGAGTCTTTAACTATAACCTCTTAATGAGCAAGATTTCTAGTTATTATTTCTCATTATCCGAAGCTTGAGCTGTTTTAGTCCTTGACTTCGAACAAAGCTCTCTAATTCTTCTGGAAGAATTATCTTGATATACATTATTGTTCAATTGTGAATTATTATTGTTTCATCCTTGATCTATAGATCATTATTTGAAATTATGATGTTGTTGAATTGTTGAATAGTTAGTGATTCAATTAATCCTTAGTTGATGAACGTTTGAACTCTAAATTACCCCTTGAAGCTAATCCAAACCAAACTTTCTTTGGTGCGGACTCTTGCGTCAAAACTGAGATGAACCACCTTATTATAGGGGATATATTACGCAATAGAATTAAGATCTTTGTACACAATACATGGTACAAAGGGTTGATCCCCTAAGTACGAGAAGGAAGGTTCATATAGTTTATTAATTGTTAAAGGTTTAAGTAGAAATACTTGACAACCTAGGATGTAGTTCATGGTCTTGTGACCCTCAGACGTAACTTGATCTTGATTCTAATCTTGGTTCATTGATCGAGCTTTCTATTGTTCAGTATCCATTGATCACTCATGTTATTGTTATTATTATATTTGTTGAGCAATTGTTTGCTCACTCTTGTATAAACAAAACATTGCAGCTAAAGTTGAGAAAGTTAACGAGTCATCCACTAGTAAAGGCAAGGGTAAGATGAACAAGTGATGAAGACTTGCTATGTTTTATTTAATCAAGCTTATGTGATAAAGACTTATTCGGTAAAATATTTTATTTCCGCAAATGAATGATGTATTAAAGGTTAGACAACCTAAGATTTATTGTTAAGTTGATGTTACCCTTAAACAGGGAAGATATTTGTTTAAGTTATTTGAGTTGCATTTTATTATTATCCTTTATCATGGGTAGATAGATGTGATTATTCTGGACAGTGAACACCAAATCTGTGAAAATGAAGTACCCGGATTTGGAGGTGTCACAACAGAATTGCCTATGGAC
The DNA here is from genome assembly GCA_020205505.1 of Panax japonicus. Classification (NCBI taxonomy): domain Eukaryota; kingdom Viridiplantae; phylum Streptophyta; class Magnoliopsida; order Apiales; family Araliaceae; genus Panax; species Panax japonicus. Next base: position 13,086,671 of record CM035111.1, read on the forward strand.
AGTAAGTGTTGAACTGGAAAGACGTCACACTCTAACATCAATTTTAGCCACTGAGTAACGTATATAAAAAATCTTCTTGTTGCACACATTTGTGTTCGCTTAAATTGCTCAACTGAAGTGGATAAAGCGATTTAACCCTAAAAAAACATTAATGTTTGGGCTTTTTATGTGTGGCTCGTTGCACAAAGAAACAGCTCAGAATTTACGTGGTCTTTAAAATTTCTTATATGATGAAATAGAGGAAACCGGAAACTTATAACTGAAAATTAAGTGTTGATCACCCCATAAATCTTGTCCAAAATTGTGCTTCAAGGCAATAATCATAGACATTCCAGTAAATATCATAAAATTTCACTCACCTTTGGTGGTGGTGGAGGAGGAGGTGGGGGATACACTGTTGGAGCTGACATTCTCTCCTCAGCAGATTGGTACCACCATTCCATCATCTATAGGTAAAATTCACAGGAATAAGAGATGCATATTAACATGATTACTAATGTAAATATATGCCTCAGAACAAAATAGTTCCAAAATTAGATATGCATTTCTAAAATGACAAATTTTAAGGAAAATTTTATTTATTGAAATATATCCTTAAAAATTGCAAAAAATTAGTAGTGGCAGCATGCTAGTATTCAATCTACCTAGAATACAAGTAATGGCATGATAAGAATTTCACATCACTTTATGATAAAATTAGAAATGTATACTCTAATTATGGAACGAAGTAAAATGTAAAATGCATCTCTAATTTTGGAAATGACTAAAAAGAAAAAATGAAACTCTAATTTTGCAGTGAGAGAGTACAAAATTAGGCATTGTTAATTTAAATCTCTGGCATGTAGATGATATGGAGTATGGACAGTTACTAAAAAGAATTTAGTTGCCTCTCAAAAAAAATTATACCGAGAAGAGTTTCAATAAAGTTGATTAAGTGGGTTGATGAAATATTGTAAGCAGAAATAACAATGTCGCGCAGGAGGAAATTGTTATAGGTATATTTCACAATATAAGACGAGATACATTTTGAGGAACCATTTTGTGAAGGGCACATTTGTTATGCCAGCCTGCATGCTTGAGGAATGTGTATACTTGAGAAAACTGGAGGGTTTCAAAAAGAAGCTGAAATTAAAAACCACCAAATGTTTACATGAACACCATTATATCCTACTTGACACTTTTTCTACTCAGCTCTTTGGCGCTATCCAAGCCACTATTTCTAAGCGGAAAAGCATAAGATAAGCACAATAACACAAAGTTGAAATCGTAACGAGTCTAAAGAATACCATGAAGAGTGTAGCATACTCACTTTAAAGAAGAATACAGCAGCAATTAAACCAGTTTGCGCATAATCAAGAACTGCATATGAACAACTGAGCAATGCTCCTTGTAATGCCTGAAATGCAACCAAATATTAAAAGAAAAAAGATTAAGAACCTCCAGTATAACACTTATAGTATAAAGTATAGCATGAGAAAAACACGAGATGATGACATCTGGGTTATTTACGCACACTTGATATGTCAGTACTTTAGGATTTAACACAAGCCAAAAAATAAAACTTCATTGTTGTAACAGAGTCGATTGTCAATACCTTATAATCCATAAAAAGGAAAAGGCTTAAACACTAAAAAAAAGTCACAAAATTCTCATTTTCAAGATCTAGTCCACATATTTGTTTTATTTTTTTCATAGAAACCGGAGAACTTGATGATTGCCATCTTTCATCTTTATTCCAGATTTACAGTAAACCCTAGTGTATCAACTCTAATTGGTTCAACCACTTTGACGTTTAATATGGCCAAATATATCCCAAAAATGGATGATTTCTGGCCCGAGTCTTTCTGTTAGAACAATTAGACCAAGCATCATTTCACATTTGTATTCTCATGATTCCTTAATATTCCCTGAATAATAACGTAAGCATACTCTCTCTTTCTTATCATAACAAATTATTATTCTTCTATCCAAAAATAATAATAACATAAGCACAATATTCATCTTTAAAAGGAAGTGATGATTCATTTGATGCCATTCAACCACATTACGAAAACAATTCCAAATAACAAGGGTTTATCAGGCCACCTCTTCAGATTGATGGAATATTCTAAGGCCTTAACCAGGGCAAGCAAGCTAAGTGAACACAGTGCAAGGCAAAGTTTGTAAGGGTTTCCACCGCTTGAGGCGGTTTTTTTAAAAATAAAACAAATATGGTAATATCCAAAAATATAAAATAAACCCTCATACTTGCATTCTGTTAGTGGGGCACAATCAAAAAAATATCAGAGCCGGAACTCCTTTCAAAAGCTAAAAATCATTTCGCTTTCATTTTTTTTTCTACTGGAAAATTTTCATCAGATACTGCCTAATATTTTTCACTACTGAAATAACACAAGAATTAAACAACCATGCAAATATTAACTTTCACACCTGTAAGGACAACAATTACAGAGAAGATAGGATAACGTATAATATAGTAAAAGATGAATTAAACTCTTTTAAGCCGTTGAAGAAAAACAAAAGTAAGGGAGCAAAAACGATAGCAACTTGCATTTTCAATATTATGTATCAACTTCTGCAACTTGAACATTTAAGGTGAACTGTAATGGGCAAGGATTTAATAATAAACAAGAAAATATGAAGCTTTTCAAATGCTTCAGAGGCACAAGATCCAGTGATAACATCATCGACCTTACACTTGAATCCACTGCTCAGAATTATACAAGGGCACACACTAAAAGTATATCTTCTATTTTGTTTGGAATATACTGGTAATACTTAAATAAATTATCAACATAGCAATGGTCATACTTGAATAGTAATAATGTAAAATGATCCTAATTGGAGAAGTAAATTAAGTATTTAAGCTTATAAAGCAGTACAATAAGTAGATAAAAAAACATAAACAAATGACCCATATTTTACATACCTTTAACCAAGGAGGGCCACGAAGTCTTTCTCGTTCACGGCTTCTTATCTGAGAAATTCTAGAAGAAGTATCCATCTACCTTGACAATAAAAAGTGATGAAGCTCAATAACGAGTTGATATTGATTGAACCAATTAAGAAAAATCTCTTGGTTATCTAATGAATTAGCCACAAACTGTCCTGGTATGTCAAACACAAATTTATTCTATACTTCAATTATGTTAGGTGGGATTTTTTGGCAGTCTAGGGATAATACATGAAAAATCGATACCACACTGATTTTTTGTCAACAAATAAAAAATTAAGAAATGAAAACTAAGCTGAATCCAGAAAATTCAAAATAGACGGGGTGAGTTTCTAGATTAATACCAGCTCTTGCCCTGTAGCTCGACAAACATGAACCCCAAGTGCATGTAATCCTGGGGAATAAAACCCAGTAGCATCCAATAGGTATAACAGCTGATAAGAAAAAGCCAATCCTGCACATTTAAAAATTAGCTATGAATATAGCAAATGCACAAAGTCTCGTAAAGACAATGATGTTTGGGTGATAAGTAGGTTTTATACCTACTTATCTGGCACCTATTACTTGAATTAGTTATTTAAATCTATGTTTCGTAGTTACTTTGCATGCATTGTGTGTGCATTTCATACATGTTATGTTATTTTGTAGGTTGACACAACATTGGCATGAGGAAGCAAGGAAAAGCAATTCAAACATCTTTTGGATTAAAATATGCAAGCAAATGCAAGAAGGGAAGATTGCAGGGCTTTTAACACCAAGTTGAATGCATGTTCTTGGCTTGAAACTTGGATTTTATTGTAAATCTACTTCTGAGCTTTCCGGAACATCTTGAACCGTCCCAATCGAAGTTCGAATGCGAGAGTTATGGCCTTTTATCAACAAAGATCAAAGATCAAAGTTGTCATGCTTGCAATTTACATATCATCTACTTCAAGCTCGATTTCGACCTTGATCCGGCCAGAATCTGTCAATTCTCGAAGAATGATGAAAGTTGCAGATCTCGTTAATATCTTCGATTTGATAGATGGCAAAACTCGTAACTCCTAGCGGATCAAAAGTTATGCATGTTTTACCAAAGGATATCGAAGCAGAAAATAGAGCGGCGCGGGGCACGTCGGGCCATCAGTTTCTCTGCTACAGTAGCGCGGGGCGCGCCCAAATTGGCCTAGGAGCAGCGCTGGGCGCGCCGATCGGCGGGGGAGAGTTGATTTGGGTGATTTGATGTCCAATTTGAGCTAGAATAGGATTCTTAGTTGTCTAACTTGCTAGGGTGTCCATTAGAACTATAAATACTTTATTTTAACTTGGATTGAGAGGCTAATTTGGGAGGATTCCATGAGATTAGATTAGAGTAGATTAAGACCAAAACCCTAGTTCTTATTAGTTTTGGAGATTGAAGCAACTTGGAGACAATTGAAGATTAAGAGCAGGAGCTTGAGGAAGATGAAGATGTGCTGACAACAGATTTATTCTTTACTCTACTCTTATTCTTATCTTTTAATGTGTATTCAAGTGTGGATTCTTAGTTTTAATTCAATGAACTAATTCTTTGTTTGAGATTACAATGGATCTTATTGTGTAGTTTATTTTAATATGCTTCGCTATCAATTATTATGTTCTATTGTGAGGATTGTCTATTATGATTTAGACTTAATTGTTTAAATGATTGGCCATCAATTACCGTGATAATCTATATGAACTCGAGAGATGAAGTTTAGATTTAGATCTAATCATCATAGCATGTGTTAGTGATTTCTGCATAGATGAAATTCATGATTCGTGTTTAGGATAGAGATATGTATTTACGCTATATGTAATCTTATAGAAAACTTGTGCTTTAAATCCTTTTTAATTGTAATTCACATAGATATATAGTGGATTAGTTTATTAGGGTGTCTTGCTTAATTCTATCATCTGTGGATTTAAGTATGTGTATTATGCATCGAGAGGTGGTTTTATTGCTTTAGTGTTCTTGATTAACAATTCAGGATAGAGAATAATTGATGACAAGTGTGTTAACTTAAATGAAGCAATAAGTGAAGTTGTGATTTTAAATCTCCGTAATCTTAATTTAACTAGTGGAATTTAATAATAGTTTAATTATATAATTTGAAATTCATTCATTTAAATAAAATTGAGTTGATTACGGGTTAGTACTTGATGATTTTTATTAAACAATTCCTCGTGGGAACGATACTCTACTTATACTTCATTACTTGTTGACCACGTATACTTACGTGTTGTGCGTCATTAGATTTTACCCAACAGCATTGCCATGTTTGCAAGATGTGTTTAGTATTTTTATGCCAATGTATGCAACTTGTTGCACATTATCATTTTAGTGCATTAAGGAAAGTAATAAAAACACCTATAAAGAATAGTCTATAATGTTGATTTTGGAAATAGTCTTGCATATTACCATTGGCAGAATAATGATAAAATATTACATAAAAAATCTTGGAACTCATGACACACGGTCTTTGTTATATGTTGTAGCGGAAATTTCTACAACAACTACAAGAACGGAGGCATCTATATGACAAAGAATAAAGGGATTTAGAAGGGTATTAAAAAAAGAAGTGATAACCAAAAACTGACACATCAGACAATTATAGAATAACTGGCTAACAAGCACATGCAATGTGTAACTCTATATACATTAATGAGTTTCTATTTTAATAAGAAACGAATTCATCTGTTCAATTATAATATATATATATATATATATACATACATATTTATATGGGCTAATGACAAAATCTCCAAATTTGGACGAAAATCAATTTGAACCTCAATGTTTGCAAATCGTCAATCAATACCTCAAATTTTTTTTAAAAGACAATCTTGTACCCTTTTCACTGGTCCGACGAATTTCTCATCGGAAATACAGTTTGACTACAGATAATGTATATTAACTGTATTTTAACTGTATAAAGTCCTAAAAAATACTTTATTTTTCTTCCAAAGACTATTAGTATATGTGAGGGCAAGAATGTAATAGCACATATTAAAATAATAGTCACTTTAATTACAATCTAACTCAACAATTAAAACTAATTAACCAAAAATAATAATAATAATAATTCCCAAATGGCATCCAAAAATGTTAGGAATTAAGTCAACGCAAATCACACAATGAAATAAAGAGATAAAACAACACAATATTTAATGTGGAAAACCCTTGAAGGGAAAAACCACATGCCAAACTCCGAATCTCCATTATATCAAAATAAATAATCCTCCAAAGTTTTACGCCTTAAAACTTGAGGTTCCACAATACTACGACACAACTTTTTTGCACGAAATATAAAAACTGCAAAAACCCTCTCCCTCACACAAACACAAAACTCACTCACACCATTACTCAACTCTTAGGATGCTACATGACTTTTGGTTGTGCAACACTTCATCAACTCAGTATAATACTCTATTTATAGAGTACCCACAATTCTCCTCTTCTTTCAAAATAAAACTCATACTACAAATAGATTCTTTTCCAAAATAATACTATTAAAAATAGGAGTTCTTCCTTTCCATATTAGCAATTCTTTTCTTAATAGGATTCGAGGAGTAACCCAACAATTCCTCCCTTGACTCGAATACTTCAATTTTATATTTGAATAGGATTTGATGAGTATCCCTAACAATTCCTCACTCGAATCGAATCCGCAAACACTTCAACTTCATCAATGTCACCGTTGTTGTAGTTGTCACCATCACCTGCGTCACCAACACTATCCGCATCATCCATATAATCCGCAACATACACACTATCCGGATCATTTGCATCATCCGCAATATATGCATAATATGCATTATTCGCATCATCTTCATCATCATTGTCTTTCACCTAGCGACTGCAACGATGATCCTCCATAAGCGCAAATCTCATATTCATCAACATCAAAATGAACACCAACTCCTTCAATCCTCTCTTTATGCGTCACACCAATGCGACTAATCCACCTCTACCTTGGATCCAATCAACCTAACTTTGATACCACTTGTTAGGAATTAAGCAATTTTCTAAAAGTCGCTAGGCGGGAGGCGGGAGGCGGGAGGCCTAAGGGGGCTAGGCTGAATTTTTTATTTTAAGCCAATTTTAATATTTTATCTTACATTTATCCAAACAAAACAATAATATAAAGCAAAACAATCTACATTAAAGATAATAAAGGCAAAGTTCAAACACATATCCATATTGCTAATGTCAAAGTTCAAACGCAAACATGCAATTGTTCAAAATTTAAACATATTTTTAACGTATTAGTTTTATTCATAAACAAGATTGCTATTAAATAATAAAATTTAAAATTTCAATAATTTAATTCAATATTAAAACTTAAGAAACTATACATAAATTTAAGAATTATATTGAATTAAACTAAATATTACAAATGTATCATCATTTATATAATTTGAAGTCATTACAAGTTCAAAAAATTATAACTATAATAAAATTATCCATTTTGACTTAATATTGTTCACTTCTTGTTGTGATTTGATATGCTACAACCTGTATTATGAATATGGTAAATCATTAGAAAAATAAATATATCAAGATCTGGTATGGGTAGTTATTAAAAAAAACTCTCTGCCTAGACACTGTCTAATTTCCTGGAGGGATTTGTTTGCCGCCTTGGGCTTAGGTGAGGCACCAGGGGGCCTAGCGCCTAGGGAGGGTGCCAAGGGGGGGCCTAGGCGGGGCGCCAAGGGGGGGCCTAGCGTCTAAGCGGGAATTTTTATAACACTGGAATTAAGTCAATGCAAACCACACAATAAAATAAAGAGAGATAAAACAACACAATATTTAATGTGAAAAACCTTAAAAGGAAAAACCACATGTCAAACTCCGAATCATCACTATATCAAAATAATTGGCTTACAACAATCCTCCCAAGTTTTATGCCCTAAAACTTGAGGCTCCACAATACCGCGACACAACTTTTTAACACGAAATATAAAAGCTGCAAAAACCGTCCCTCACACAAACACAAAACTCACTCACACCCTCTCTCAACACTAGGATGCTACATGACTTTTTGTTGTGTTACACTTAACAACTCGGCATAATACTCTATTACCCACAATTCTCTTCTTCCTATTCAAAATAAGACACTTCTAAAATAAAACTCCTACTACAAAAAGATTCCTTTCCAAAATAATACTCCTATTAAAAATAAAAGTTCTTCTTTTCCATATTAGCAACTATTTTCTTAATAGGATTTGATGAGAAACCCAACAAAAAAACATTCCCAATTTCTCTTGCTCTACAAGTTCGATAATCACTACCCATTTTAGTCCAAGACTTAATTTACTTTTTGGTTCAACAATACCTAAAAATGTAAGTGAAATTGAAAATCATGGTCCAGAAATGAGCAGACCAGAAGCCAGTCTAACACGGCTCCGGACAAAGCTCCAGCAAAGATAAAGTCGTCGGCCAATATACATGAAATGAAAGCTAAATTTATATTAAAATCAAATTAACATTAAAATCACCACTTACCGAGGAGGTCCTTCGGTCATAGCAAAAGACCCCCAAAAAACAAATGGAAAGAGACATTTTTGCAAGATTCAATGAAGTTTTAAAGAACCCATCTTTAGATAGGCACACCAATTAAACTCCTCGCTATAAAAAATTTTGTTGTCAACAACAACAATTACAAAACAAAAACAAAAAAGAAACAATAGAATGGCGAAGAAGAACGGGAGAGCCCCCATTAAATCCGACGTATGTCATACCAAAGATAGGAGGAGCCCATCTCCTCTCGGATTGTTGCAATGGTTGTAATGTGTTCTAAAAATTCCCGCCTAGGCCCCGCCTTGGCGCAAGGCGGAAAAAAAATCTCTCCAGGAAATTAGACGGGGTCTAGGCGCTAGGCGGAGAAGTTTTTTATTTATTTTAATAACTACTCAAACTAGATCTTTATATATTTATTTTTCTAATGATTTATCATATTCATAATACAGGTCGTAGCATATCAAATCACAACAAGAAATAAACAATATCAAGTCAAAATAGATAATTTTTTGAACTTGTATCAACTTCAAATTATATCATTCTCAAATTATATAAATGATGATACATTTGTAATATTTAGTTTAATTCAATATAATTCTTAAATTTATGTTTAGTTTCTTAAGTTTTAATATTGAATTAAATTCTTGAAATTTTAAATTTATTATTTAATAACAATCTTGTTTATGAATAAAACTAATTCGTTAAAAATATGTTTGAACTTTGAACAATTGCATGTTTGTGTTTGAACTTTGACATTAGCAATATGGATATGTATTTGAACTTTAAGTAAAGGCCTTTATTATCTTTATTATAGATTATTTTATTTTATATTATTGTTTTGTTTGGATAAATGTAAGATAAAATATTAAAATTGACTTAAAATAAAAAATCTCGCCTAGGCCCCCCTCGGCCGCCCGCCTCCCGCTTTTTAGAACATTGTTGATTACAGATATACATGGATGCTTTAATTTTTATTTTTGGTGAAAACGAGAGTACATGATATTAATGATAAATGTTTGGTTGTTATTGAATCTATTTGGAGTGAAATGCATCTGAATTTAATACATTAGATCTAGGTTTGGGTGAATTCCAGATTAAGGATGATGAATGGATGTTATTTAGTTTAAATATTATTTAGTTTTAGTACATAATTTAATTTTAATGTAACTTTATTTCATTGTTAAAGTTAATGTAAATTGTACTAATTAAATCGTTACTGACAATATTAATTTATTGCACCTTTTAATTGTGCTAATACTAATTATATTAAAGTTAAGTTCAGATGACCACCTGGGGTTTGAGCGGTTTTCCACTTAACCACCTGTAGTCAGTAAAGCTACATTTAAACACCCGACTTTTTGAGTTAAAGTGAAAACGTCACCTTTTCCATCCAACTTAACTGCGTGTGTATGTCAGACGCCAAAAGCGCGTGAGAAGGGCTGTAACGGTAAAAAAAAAGGTAGTAAATGTATAAAATACCCTCTTCTTCCTCATTCTCTTCCTCATTCTGTACGAGAGAGAGAGAGAGAGAGAGAGAGACGAACAGAGTATTTGATTTGATGAGGAACTTGTTCGGTATTATTTGACGCGTAAGGCTTGTGGGAAGCCCTTTAGATTTCAAGTTGTTTCTGAAATCGATGTTTACAAATCTGAGCCTTGGGAACTTGAAGGTAAATCCCGTCTCTGTTTCTGTATTTTGTGTGCGTATATGTATATACACATCTATATACCCGTTTCAAGATACCCCTTTTGATTTTGTTGAGTTAGATCATGAATTTTGTGTTTGTTTCGCTGATTTTTAGATTTTTGTACGAACATTTTATTTTGTTGAATTGGGTGTACTTGTACAAACTTAATTTTTAACTATAATGTTTTCCTACTTAATTAGTACTAGTATAATGGTTTATGTATTTGTGTTTCTGGAATTTGGAAGTGGGAGACTTTGAAATGCATAAAGATTGCGGCGAATCAAAAGGCTGCCTAGTTACGAATCAGAGGTGAGATGGCTTTATTTGTAAAGATCAAATTTGGGTTTTCTTCTACTAAGCGATTTTTATTTGTGATGATCAAATTTGGGTTTTTATTTCTTAATTGTAATTATATAATTTTTGGAAACTTGTTTAAGTACACAACATTTTGGAATGAAGTTCTATGGTTGGATCTCTTACTTTTGTTTACTTTACATGTTTGTTCACCCATAGTTGAAACATGTTTGGTTGATTTCATGTGTATGTGTGTATGAACAGGCTCTGCAAATGATAAACCCCAGAAGCTAGTCAGAGAAATATTGGCATATTCCCCAGTTAATGATTAACCAGGAAGAATGGAAAGGAGGGGAAAAGGGAAAAGGGAAAAGGGAAAAACTGGAAAATTGGGAGAGAAAAAAGGGCGACACTTCAATACCAGATAAGCATGGTGACCCTGTGTCATAGTCAGTTGGTTCATCCACACGAAGTGCAACACTAGATTATAATGCAGTAATGGTTGGACTAGTGAAAGGTTTTTCCTATATGTCAATGGGCACTATTGTTCCTTGATTCGAAACTGACCTAGATGAGGTAGTCACATAGATAGAATTCATTCAACATCTTTGCTGAGAAAACTGAAGGACACTCATCAAAAAAATCCATATTTACTTCAAATGCTCCAAATATACAGGTTTGAACATACCACTTTTGCATCAGGTTCTTGCCAAAACAAGTACCCAGTTAATTAACTGATGATTTGTGTAAAGGTTCATTTGGGATTCTGGAAATGAGGTACCACAAACCATTAACCCATTGCATCATTTTTCTTATTAAAATGACTTCTCGGTCCCAAAAATAGTTCACATTTAAAACTTAGAACAATTTAAACTTTTTTAAGACTTCTCCTCACTTTAAAGCTCTATTTTAAAGCTCTATTTATCCTCGCATTAATTTTCATGTTCACAATGATTTAGCCTAAAAATTCTTGTTACTTGATTTTTTCAGGTAAATAGTGACAAAAGCATAAGCATGGGATATAATGTTGATGACAAGGGCAGCTTTGACCTCCTACCAATCAAAAATCTGGCTTTGTTTTGAAAAGAATGATCTGTATAAATTGAATCCACTGTTGGGCATAAATTTTAAAGGGTAATTAAGTCTTTATCCAACTTAAGTAACAAAGTTATGACAGAAAACAATTATTCACTTTAACTCAAAAAGTCGAGTGTTTAAATATAGCTTTAGTGAATACAGGTGGTTAAGTGGGAAATCACTCAAACCCAGGTGTTCATCTGAACTTAACCCTTATATTAATGATAATGGCAGCTTCATTTGGTTAATTAAATTAAAGGTATTTTACAAGAAGAAATACATATTTATATGGGTATAAAAATGTTGTATACATATTATTCTGTATAAAAAAAAGTCAATTTGTAGTTAAATTGTATTCAAGTCATATATAGCTGACATGTGCCACATTCTGATCTGCAATTGATCGGACCGACCAAAAGAGAACACAATTGCCTTTTTAATAAACTTTGAGGTATTGATTGACGATTTGTAAACATTGAGGTACAAATTGATTTTCGTCCAAACTTGGGGGAAAGTTTTCTCATTAGCCCTATTTATCTGTGTTACTCGGACTCGGTTGCGGGTGTCGGGTGCGGGTACGAATCTAGATGTTGGACACGTAAAGTCAAAAATAGAGGATACACGGATATGGATCTGAATTTGGACACGAGTGCGGGGATACGGTATGTTATGATTTTTTAACAATAATGTTTCTAATGGTATCACCAAGTTTTTTTTGCTCTTGGGATTGAAGTGCAAAAATATAAAGATATAGGGGCAGAAATGAAAAAAAAAAAACTAAAGGGACAGATATGTAACTTTTCATGGGCTATTTTGAACTTTTAAAAAATTTGGGAGACTAAATTTAAAATTTTAAAAATTATAGGGTACCTAGCTGTAATTTTCCATGAGATATTTTAAAAACAGATCTAATCTGATCTATGTCACGGATATGAATCCCGCACCCGTACCCGTGTCGACACGACACGGGTACTTCACCAAAATGGGCGAGTCCGAGTAACACAGCTATTTATATATATACACACACGCATATATTTATGTATATATATATATATATATATATATATATATATATTACTTTAAGAAACCAGATGCATAAATATGAACTTAATAGTGATTGGCCATCAAATTAGAGATTGTGAAGTGGAACCCTTTCAAAACTTGATTAATAGGTTAATTACTTTTGAAACTCTTTAGCTATGGAATTCTTTATTATGGAATATGGATTATGTTTGATTACTTTTTGAACTATTTATTTATCTAATATATTGAATTATGAAACTTTGAGGCAACTCATGATAAAATAAAAACTCGACTTAGAATAGGACTACAAAAATCAGTGTTGTCTTGTCTCTTTGTATGCAACATTACTGGTTCTAAAAATCACTAGGCAAACCTTGGTGGCGGAGGGGGGCCTAGGCAGTGCCTAGACATTTTCAGGAATAGATATTTTATTCTCTCATTTATTTATTTTTCTATTGATAAAGTCAAATCTAGACAGCAAAGGAGGACCGCCTAGTGCCCAGGCGGAGAATTTTAGAACACCGCTAAATTTAAACTAATGGAGGAACACAATTAATGTTGATGGTTTCTAATCTCGTTCAAAATTGCAATCTGCTTGGAATATGTTAACGAGAAACTCTTACCGCCCTGTTCTGCAAATCAGGAACTATCATTAAATCGTGTTACAGAACTCTAACATGAACCAAGACAGAAAGGTGGTAGTGTTCCCCGTACCCTTTGCCGTTCTGCATACCCGATACATACACGTTCTTGGAAAACTTGGGTTGGATTAAAGTCTCCCAGTAGACTAAATCCACCTTCACTTGGAGGGATTTGAGGCTATTAGAGATATTGATGACTATAAAAACAAACAAACTTTATAGGGTACTAGAAAAACAAGAGGGAAAACAAAAACTGACATGTCCAAGAATTATGGCATAATTGTCTTGAGGTTGTCATATCATTGGCGTTCATCAAGCTTTTGACACTAAGAACTAATTGAAATTAATAGTGGAACACAGTAAATGAAGATAGCCTCTATTCTCGCTCAAAATTGCAATCTGGTTGGAATTAACTCTTCCAGAAGTTTGAGTTTGAGGTTATCAAAGGTATTAACGATAGTAAAAACTGGAAGAAAAAATTAAGTCGGAAATATGAGCCTATTTTTACCTTTTTTAGTAAAGTAGTAAATAAAAAAAAATAAACAATCTGAACCTCTTGATTTAAATTACAAATAAATAAATAAACTGCAAGAGGAACAACATACAGATATAGGTTATACTGAGGGGGGGAAACCTTTAACTTATGGTCTTTGCTCTACCAGATAACAATTTAAATGGTTTCTATCAGGGAAAAAAAATAAATTTAATGAGAGGAACAATTGCAGCTTCCTTCTTAATTTTTATCTTATTAAAAGAACTAACTTCTGATATTTGAACCAGAAATAATGCATGTATAATACTTAATACACGAAACAACTTCATCTGAGTTCTTTTTTAAGATGGTATAGGAAATTTTGTTGATAGAAGAGAGAATATACAATGACAGACAATAAGTCAACCAATGTCCCAGCTAATGAACAATGAGATAAAGGAAAAAAGCACTTAGAAGGGTGAAGGTCTCCAATACCTACATAACTGGACAAAAATATCCTTAAAGGCTCCCATGGCAGAGGCCCAAAATGAACCAAGAAAAAGTACATATCCTTCATAGATTGAAAGATGATTTACTTTCCCTTAAAAAATGCATTAAGTAGATGCTTCATCCCAACAATATGTATCCTAAAATAAAATGCAATTCTTCGCAAGAAAAGGAGAAAATAGATATACACATATATAATATATAATATAAAGATGCATGCACCTTCATTTCCGGCATGTATCCATGGATAGCAAACACCTACAATCTTCTGAATTCTCTTTGTCAAACGTGTTCTGGCTGATACTTCCATATCTGAACCACTGGTTGAAACAAAAGAATTATCACCTCCATCAGAATAGTCATTGTCATTGAATCTGTCATCACCATGCCCCCACAAACTTGCTTGAAGTGTAGCTTCCCTTTCTTTATTATAAATTGTGTGCAATTTTGACTTAAAATACGGTAACACAACCTACATTAAAAATTAATTTCAGATATCATTACCTACTTTGTGTAGTGACAGAAGACTAGAAGAAATTTCTCGAGTGAATAGATAAATTTTAAGATGCTCCCCTGTCCAAGTATATGTGGTCTCATTACTCTTTGCATGTATTTAAGATGCTTCAAAAACACATCTATGCATTCTAATTTCACACATTTTATAATTTTTAAATATATATACATATCAATTTCCCATAAGTATTAAAACACGTGAAAAATATAATACTTACATGTGTTTTGGTGCTTCAAAGTGCGAGCATAAAGTGCCCACATAAGTTGGACAGAAGGAATACATTTTAAAGTAAAAAGATTATATATCTCTACCTAAATATATATACACACATACATATACATATGAGCATATCAGAAAGAACAGTAAAAGATAACTATAAACCATTTTACAGGTAATCATAGGGGAAAAAGATACACACGGCAAGAAATATCTACGTCTGTTCTTGCAGTTTGAAAAGAAGCCTTCTCCCACAACTAATGTTCATGTAAAACATAAAAAGACAACACCCACTACACTACAAGAGCAGATACAAGATGGATAAAATAACCTAGACCTCCAAAGAAAAATTTATTTTGCTCAGTAACTCGGTGAACGAAGACTAAGAGAGTCGAATGGAGCCATATTTACTATACAATTATCGTCTGTTTAGATATCCAATCAAACTACACTCTAGAGCCCCAACCCCCCAACCCCTGGCGGCATCAAAATGATAGCACCCTCTTTATATTCCAAATAAGGAGAACAGTGCACTAAGAATGCTTGTCTCCATTTCATAATACAAAAGAATTGATTAGAAACAGTTGTTTTGTTTGTCTAACAAAGATAGAAGTTTTCTGGAGCCATTTATCCTCCTAATCATATGCCACATCCTAAGATAGTAGATCACTGAACTATTTAACTCCAAGAATTTAAGAGAACATGTTAGGAATCAAAATGCTTTCCAGTTTCCAGTGGACAAAAGAAGCTCAAGCACCAAAAAGCCTCTCAATATATGGCATACCAAAAAGGTAACATTTCTCAAGATGCAAATGAAAAGGAGTAAGTGGTGTTTACAAACTAAAAGCAATGAACAATTGGCAAACTCCTTTTGTCCTCAAATATTTGCAGTGCATGCCAGCAAGCTTTTGAGACTCAATCTCAATTGTTCTTGTGTTTCCCTAGTGTGTCTCTACTTTGGAATACTTTGCCATTTTTAAATAGCCCACGTTGCTTTTTCTATTGAGGGTATGTTCTTTCAATGATTTGAGGTTTTTCTGGCAATAAAGATAGCGAAACGTTATGGAGATTTGATGCAACATAGGCACCAACCAGACAATACACAAAGACCAACACACAGAAACATAAAAATGCATCTTAAAAACACAAAGACATGGACCACACATAAGTGCATATATGCAAAATAGTTTCATCCCACAAAGACAACAACGAAAAAGTTCTCTCCAGTTGTGTTACATATATTTGTCCAAAACGTAACTAAATCTAGCCAAGAAAAATGTACAACAAAACTGCAACTCACATATTTCATCCAATTTGAAGAATTTGCTAGCACAGCAAATATTTAAGAGATAATAAATCTTTGAATAAGCGTTAAGCAGAGCATTACTAATACCAAGTCTATAATCACCCAAATTAGTATTCTCCCGTAATCAGGAATTTCTAGTAGAAGAACAAATCCTACCAGAAAAACAACTGAAAGAACTTTTTGGTGCTTCTCCAATCCTGACTGATGAATTCTATCACCTGCTTCTGAACGATTATTACCCTTCTTCATTTTTATATTAACTGCTCTCCTTCGCAAGCCATATAAAGACTCTGAAAAAGAAGCATCTGGGGGAGCAAAAGAATCAAATATGCTCCAGTTATGTACCACAAGCTAGAAAAGATGTACTTCAATATAGTGAATTTGCATATAGGACGTATCAAAACAAATGAAAAAGCAATTGCCTAACAGAAATATAGTTGTAGATGTTTAGGAGGAAGATATAAATGCCCAATGATTAACAAACTTGCTGACAAGGAATGAAAAGTACTTTTGAAGAAGAAAACTAATGCATAATAAAATATCAGGACAGTTTATAGATAGATGATAAACAAAAACAAAAAAATTTGGGGACAGTATGATAATTAAATATGTTTTTTGTTGCATGTATTCATGGGCTCAAAGGAAGCCCCTCAACATTGTATTCCTGTTCATAGTTATAAAGATGTCCAACTAAATATAGGCCCCTTCAAATAAATAATTTTAAAATTTTGTACAAAAAAACAAAAGGGTATATCTTTCCATACGAGCCACATTAACAGAGTTTATTGAAATATATAATTACTTCCACTTTCTAATTTGTAACTTTGGAAAAGTAGGTACGTAACCAACTTGATTATGGAGGAGTTCAGAAAGGATGACTTGAAAGAAGAAATTTAATAAAAGGGTTACCATTAATGTTTTTAATAGGTAAGTTTTAGTCCAAGTACAAGAATTGGAACCAGCGACCTTGAGGTCAGAATTTTTAGTTATTAACTTAGTAATCAGTTATTTTACAGGAGTGAAGATTTGAGGTTATGGCAACTAGCAGAACAAATGGAGTGTTGGAAAACAAAGTTTTGAAGTAATTTAAGCATTTTATTATTATCACTTTTTTGTCCATATAAAAAGAGATAAGTTTTACTATATATACATGTAGTGCGGGACAATGAATGAATGATAGAGTAATCCTATTACCTTGAGTGACTATACCCTCTCAAATGGGAAATTGTTCAAAAGTAAAACAATGTCTTAAGTTTCACAGATAGCTGACACCAGTCAATTGACTGTGCCAAAAAACAAGTAGCATTAAATTAAAAATGACATGGCTATCACATTCAGTTCATATCAAGAAGAAAGTATTTATAAGTTCAGTAAACATAAAACTTGAATCGGTATTGTCTCATATAATGTTACCATTTATGCTAAAATAGGAAGATTTTGTGAGCGGCTGCAGAACCTTTCATGAGAAATACAATCAACAGAGAAATGGGTATTTCTTCTTAATCCTCAAATACTCTAAAAAAATCAATCTATATATATATATAAACGTGACAACTAAAGTTACTTCCCCTAAAACCCCATTAAAAATTTTACCTCATTTTATATAGGGGTAACGGAAGAAAAAAAACAGGAAAATAATATCTATACGCACCTGTAGTTCGCAAACTATGGGTTTCAAGAACAAGAGTAAGAAATGCAAAGAACTCATCTTCGTAGTCCAACACCCTATGCAGAAAGGATATCCTCAAAGCCAACACCTGCAAACAACCAATACCCACAAAACCAAAAATACAAAGATTGAATTTAGAACTCTAATTGAACCCTTTATCGAAAATCAAAGTTTCAAATTAGAAAGGAAAAAAAACTTACGCCTAGGGAATAAGTGAGAGCAGCTCGGAGACTGGAGGGTAGCTGTTGAGCGGCCGCCATCTCGAAGAAGGTGGGTCGAGTCCCTTGCCCTCCTACCTGAAACAACATCTCTCTGTATCCCTCTTTAGAGCTGAATCAGTTGATCGGATGTTTTTCCTCTTTTCTTTTTTGTTTCACTATCAAGCAGACCTTTTGGCTATTTGGGAAAAAAACTTGTCACCCCTAGGCAGCCTTATCACAATTTTTATGTTCCCTCGTTAGCAAAATGAAATGAGAGAATTAGACCCGACAAACGGGCGGACCGCCCTGCGGGCTTCGGTCATTAATTTTTTTTATTTTTTTTTACAAATTCTTTGTTACACTAAAAAATAATAATAAATATTAAAAATAATAAAATAATTAATAATAAACAATAATACAAACAAATAGTTATTGTAGCAAAGAGTCTACATATCTTAATTGTTGTAGCAAAGCTGCAAAGGCAACAAGAAGCTGGTTCAATGTAATTGTTGTTACTGTGAATGTCTGTGATGTTGTTGTACCTTAATACCTTATGCAGGAATTTATATGTATGCTCTTGTCAGTCTTGTGCAAGTCGACTGTATTACACTATTACTATTACCTATGAAAGCTCGCTCACTTGCACTATTAAATAAATGGGAAATGTGTAGTCAAAAAGATTTGAACTCAATTCTTCACAAATTTAAAATTAATTGGCAGTCCATCAAAATTAACTACATATCTTAATTATAATTTTTAATTATAGTTAAATTATATTGAAGATTACATTAAAAATAAATAGTTGTTGTAGTTTAGTTGGTTTGAACTTTTATTTATTTACTTACAAGTCTTGTGTTCAAGCCTCACAACCTAACACTTCATTTTTATTTTTTTTTAAAAAAATTTAATGGTTGGCGGACGGGCCGGGCCGGCCCGCGGGCTTTGGGCCCGTTTGCCAGGTCTAGAGAGAATCCTACCTCTACGCTAGTTTTAAAATTGACAGAAAAGAAAAAAATAGACGGAAAATTTAAGTTTTCTTTCTAATTCTTATGTTTCTGAATTTTTTAATAAACGGAAAAGAAAAGAAATTGATAGAAAACTTGGCCATTTTTTTTGTCAAAGTTTTCCGTCCAAAATTGGTCTGATTTGGACGAAAAGGAATTACAATAAAGAATATTTTTATAATTCTCATATTATCCTCAAACTTTTACCCTCTTTTTCTTCTGAGTTTTAAAATAGACAGAAAAAAAAATGGACGGAAAATTTAAGTTTTTTTTTAATTTTTATGTTTATGAGTTTTTTAATAAACAAAAAAAAGAAATGGATATAAAATTTGGCTATTTTTCCTGCCAAATGCTCTAAGTTTTAAAATGGACAAAAAGGAATTAGAATAACTAATATTTTTATAATTCTCGTATTATTCCGAAAGACTTCCGCTCTGTTTCTGAGTTTTAAAATGGACAGAAAAGAAAAGAAATGGACGGAAAATTTAAGTTTTCTTTCCAATTCTTATGTTTCTGAGTTTTTTAATAAACGGAAAAGAAAAAAATGGATAGAAAATTTGGTCACTTTTTCTGCCAAAGTTTTCTGTCCAAAATTGGCATGATTTGGACGGAAAAGAAATTAGAATAAGTAATATTTTTATAATTCTCATATTATCCTCAACTTTAAATATAATAAATTTTAAATTACAACTCATATCCTCAATTTTAAATTTTCTATCCTTTTCTATTAAAAACTCATAAACAACACAAAGGAAAACTTTAAGTTTTTTATTTATTTTTTTCTGATCTAATTTAAATTTTTTATTCTTTTCTTTTCTTTGTGTTCAAAACTCAGAACAGAGCGTTCATTTCATGTGAAAAAGGAGAGGATCGTGATCCAACTTATAATCGCGAACAGGTTTGTTCCCTTTTCCAACCATCAAATTTTAAGGCTCTGTTAGTAAACTTGTTTCAGCTATGGAAGAGAGGTAACATCGGCTACTACTATGCTTTTCAGATATGGGGTAGAATGAACTCCTTAAAGTCCACTTTATTTGATATCAGAACAATTAGTCAGTGGCATCTGGGCAGTTACCTGCCTAAAACACCAATCGCTCAGTATGCTTGCTTTGTCTCAACAGCTAAACCAAATAACTCTACCCATATGGTGAATCAGAAAATCACATATTTAATTAGAACCAGCCGATTAGAGGAAGCAAAGGCATTGTTCGATAGAACAAGTCATAGAAATACTGTAACATGGAATTCAATGTTAAGTGGGTATGTCCAACGGAGAGAGATGGCAAAGGCTCGCAAGTTGTTCGATGAAATGTGATGATTTCGGGTTATATATCGTGTGGGAGGAGGTATGTGGAGGAGGGTAGGCTTTTGTTTGATGAAATGCCGAAGAAAGATTTTATTTCTTGGAATACAATGATTAGTGGGTATGCGAGAAACGGGATGATGAATGAAGCTTTTAGGCTTTTTGACAGAATGCCTGAGCGGAATGTCGTCTCTTGGAATGCTATGATTAGTGGGTTTTTGCAGAATGGTGATGTGAGAAGTGCAATTGAGTTTTTTGAGAAGATGCCTGAGAGGGATGGGGCATCTGTTAGTGCACTTGTGTCAGGTCTTATTAAAAATGGGGAATTAGATGAAGCTGCTAGACTTCTGCTTGAGAGTGGGAGAAAGGGAGATGATAAAGTTGATTTAGTTCATGCTTATAACACGTTGATTGCTGGGTATGGTCAGAGAGGAAGAGTAGATGATGCTCGAATTCTTTTTGATCAAATGCTATCTGGAGATAATGAGAGGTTTAAAAGAAATGTGGTGTCATGGAATACTATGATCATGTGTTATGTGAGAGCAGGGCACATCGTCTCTGCTAGGGAGATATTTGACCAGATGATGGAACGAGACACTTTTTCATGGAACACGATGATAAATGGCTATATTAGTAAGTCTGATATGGAAGAAGCCTCAAATTTGTTTCGGCGAATGCCAAATCCTGACATGTTGTCCTGGAATTCGATGATCTCGGGATTTGCCCAGGTGGGTAACTTGGAACTTGCTCGTGATCTTTTTCAGAGGATGCCCCAGAAAAACCAGGTATCATGGAATTCTATTATAGCAGGGTGTGAGAGAAATGCAGACTATGAAGGAGCAATTAAGCTTTTCACTCAGATGCAGTTGGAAGGTGAGAAGCCCGATCGTCACACGTTGTCTTCGCTTCTGAGCATTTGTGCTGAGTTTGTGGCTCTTCATCTTGGTATGCAGATTCACCAGCTAGTCACAAAGATTGTCATTCCTGACGTGCCATTAAATAACTCAATTATTACCATGTATGCTAGATGTGGAGCAATAACTGAGGCAAAGGCCATTTTTGATGAAATGAGATCGCAGAAGTAATTTCTTGGAATGCCATGATTGGTGGATATGCATCTCATGAATTTGCAGAAGAGGCGCTAGAACTTTTTGGATTAATGAAGAAATTAATTGTGCAGCCAACTTATATAACATTCATTTTGGTTTTGAGTGCATGTGCTCATGCTGGTTTAGTTGATCAAGCCAAGATGCATTTCAAGGTAATGGTTAATGAATTTGCTATTCAACCAAGGGTTCAACATTTTGCCTCCCTTGTGGATGTTGTGGGTCGTCATGGGCAAGTTGAGGAGGCCATGGATGTGATTAGTAGAATGCCATTTGAGCCAAATAAGGTTGTGTGGGGTACATTATTAGGTGCTTGTAGGATACATAACAATGTAAAGTTAGCTCGTGTTGCAGCCGAAGCGTTGATGAGGCTCGAACCAGAGAGTTCTGCTCCTTATGTAATGTTGTACAACCTGTATGCTGACGTTGATCAATGGGATGATGCAATTGAAATCAGGATGTTAATGGAGAAGAATAGTATCAGAAAAGAACCAGCATATAGCAGCGTGGACTCAAATTCCTAATAATGTTTGTGCTCGGATTAGAGGTAGCAAGCTCTTTAACATCTAACCTGAATGAAAGTGATCTTGTTGCTTGCTATAACAGGACACCAACACAGGCAAGACATAATTAATGGTGTTCAACTATTCTTTGGAGTTTGTAAAAGTGACCAACTTAATCATTTAATAAGGTTATTGATTGTTATCCTTTTGGTTGCTTCACTTTTTCAGGCTGCATTATGGAGTGCATACATCAACTTGTTCAGAGCTTCCCACTCACATCTAGAGGCCAACATCTATGTTAAGGTATTTGATTATGACAGGGAAATGGAGTTTGAATTGACATTTAAGAACTTGAGCTCAAGTGACTACTATGTGTTTGGTCACAATTCGAGCCCCAAGTTTGTCAAGGAGAGTAGACTAAGAGATGCAGCGAGATTCGGTTGTACTGGAGTAATAATCATTTAAGATTCTCTCTTGCTCGCGCTCCTGCTCCTTAGTTAATCTACATTGATTGATGTTTGTGTGGTATTATAGAAACTGACTTGATAATTTTGTTTATCATTACTGTCACAACAAACTTGGAAAAAAAGTTTCAGATATGATGAAGTAATGTTAGTTGTTATAATCTTACTTTTCTAGCTATGTTATGTTGTTCTTGTAATTTGCACTCGGATAATTATTTCCTACTCTTTTGTTATAATTTCAGAAATTGCAGCTTTTCGTTTAAAAGTTTGAGTTTGTCATTGTCTATTGTTGCCTCTTTTTTACGACTAACAAAAGAGCTCTAACTCATTCAAGCATACATGCGTCAACAAGTAATACAGAGCAAGTAAAGTATCGATCCACAGAGAAAGTTGTTTAACTTAAACTACTATTCATTAATTAAATCACTATATTTATATGCTCACATTATGGATTAAACTTGGTTTGTTCCTGAATTGCAAATAACAACTAAAACAATATAAACGATATAATAAATGATATTGGAACTAATGGGATTCTAACTTCATTCATTATTTCATTCCATCGCCACTATCATGCCTGACTTATTCACATATCATAAGAAAGTAGCCAAGAGCACTAAATGAGTATTAGCCATTTTTCAATGCACTAAGACCTACTTACACAGCATCCACAAATGATAGACTCTATGTAATCACTAATATAACCAACATCACTATATATCTATGTGAAATTGCAACTATATTGATTTTAAGTTCAAGCTCTTATCTTAACTTATACGGTGAAACAGTATATGTTTATCTGATTTACGAAATACATAAGCCATATAACACAACCCTATATACGTATACTATCATGATTACAGTCCATATTTGAATGTTCATTGTCAATTCCATACAAATACTGAAACGAATGGTGATCAAGCATTCATGTATGCAAAACAGTCATGACAGACATCCCATATAATATGCAAAACAACCCCGCAATTAAGTGTGCAATCAAACTACATAATAAAATCCGTTAGAATCCAATAATGGAGTTTAGTTCATGACTGAACCAAAAGCCATTTTGGGATCAAAGTTAAACATGATCAATAAGCAACAATTAAAAGATGACAGATGAAACTTCCAAACCCAATTGCTGAATACACATCGATATTCAATCCTTATAAGATTCCAGCAAAAACTAATATTAATAATTCGATCTCGTAGAGAAATCCCAAGAAGGAGTAAAAAAATAGAGTTATGGCCTCCTTCTACGTTGGAATCCTCTCTAGAGAGTAAAAACCCTACTTACGATGTAAAGATACGTGAAAAACTAAAAATGTCGAATTATCCCCCTGACACTTGTCAGGAATTGTTTTTAAATCAAATACAACCTTTAAAATTTGGAAATAAAATAAAACACATCAGCAGCATCAGACATCGTGCGCGGCCGCGCGCTCTTCCAGCATGATAGTCTCGCGATCGCGAGACTTGCAGTAGGTTCATATGTTTGGCTGATCTCGCGCGCGGGCGCGAGCTCCATAGGCTTGTCTTTCTCGCGGCCGCGAGACTTGCAGTAGCATCCAAGATCTGGCCAGGTAATCGTGCGGGTGCGCAGGCGCGCAGTCGCGCGTTCTTAAGGCTATTTTGCAGCGCGGCCGCGCGGCTTGCAATCTGCAGATCCTGGTTCCTGTTTTCCTATTGCTGCTGATGCTTGCTCAGTCATGCTTTATGTCCTTGCACCAATGCACCTTCATGCCATGCATATCCCATCTTTGTACCTCGTTTCAAGCATCCACTTGCCTTATGCTCCATAACACCACCAAAACAGGTCGATTCCTGCACTTATTCACCAAAAGGAGTTTTAATAACGCGCAATGCAAATTAACATGAAATGCAGCTAAAACAGACTAAAATGTACTTGAGATGGGCATAGTCCGCATGAATTGGTACTCCATAAGTAGGTAAAAATCCTACTTATCAAATACCCCCAAACTTGAACCATTGCTTGCCCTCAAGCAATGCATACTAATGAATAATGAATGATGCAACTACATTACTATGCACTTAATTCTCACATTGTCCCAACCATTATAGACATTCAGTCCAATTTACCTCAGCAAAGTTTTTCTAGATTTGAGAATACAAATTCAAACCAAATGGCAGGCATAATGTCATATACTTAAATAATTCACCAATGTTATACAGATGATGTGTGTGTGTGTTGTGTTCGCCCAGTACTTGATTTAGATGTAGAATGCTCATGCTATCTTGCTCAAACCAGAAAAATTATAGCATCAATCAAGACTTATGTTTATATATGCGACTTGAACTATTCCAACATCTTGAAATAAACTAAGGTTCAACAATGAGTTTATCTACTTTATTCTACTCACGAGGGCGAATTTCGCTCTTTTTCGCGGTGTTTATCGCTATTTTTCTATTCCTTCTTTTTCTACATGACTGTACAATGTCTTACTCCATTAGGCACACTGCTACCTCTTAGCGAGCTTTCGACCAACGACTCCCAGACCATGAAAGACCTTAGGGCGCTAGGTGTAGAGACAATCCCCTCGGGCGTACTTACTCAAGTAGCCAGGGCCCCGAAATAAGACTAGCCATGCTATTTCTATTTTTTTATACACAGATACCCATGTTTTCCCAGAGTTTAAAAATCGATGTTTTATACAGTCTCCAAGCCACTTTTCACATATTTCTCTTTTTAATACTACATTTTTCCGTCGAGCAAAACACACGTGTTTCTTATACCTATAAGTGCTTGTGAACCCATTTGTGTAAACCGAGAGTATGTATACAACATTATGAATTTCGTTGTATAAAACGTTATAACTCAGCTCATGTTATCCAAAATATTCAGAATTCATTTAAAAACTTCACTCTCATCATTGGCTAGACAATTTTTTTCTAAATGGCAAGAACTGTGAGGTATGCAACATGCAACTATGTGCTCAAATGTAGTCTAAACATGCACATAAAAATTAAACTAATCATGTAATACTATATGAATCATGTAAAAACTAATCATGCAAAACTAATAATAATAAAAAAATACTAACTACTAACTAATACCCCCAAACTTAAAATATTCAATGTCCCAATTGAATGAAGGTAAAAGGTATGAAAACTCCCCTAAGTATCGGTGATGCCACCCTCCTCGGGTGGTGAGTCCGGTGGTGGATATGGTGTTGCGGTTCCAAACTGAGGCCATTCTTGTGTTGTTCCTTGTTGCGCAAATGCTTCGGTTAAAGCCCTTGTGAGTCCCGTCGTAAATGTGCCCAAATTGTCGTACATGGCATCGATATTGCGCTCCAACCTTCGGAGCTGTCGATCGCCATTGGTGGCACACGCGTGCGTGGACGGGCCCGCCTCGTCTGTTTGTGGCGGTTGTTGTTGTTCTGGAAAAATAGGATGAAGAATGAATCCTAGCCCGCGTGGGTGCGGTACACCCCCTGTCCACTCCTTGAAATTCGCAATAGTAGCATGAGTGATTACATGGTGTGAGTACTGCAGCGGCTCATTATGCCATTGTATTCCTTGTTGAGTACAGAGCATGGCTATCACTGACGCATGTGGAATAGTCCCATTTCTATTCCCACGCATATAATTCAGCATGTTTCTGTGGATTAACAGGCCGATATCGATGTACTTCCCTTTGATGATTCCCCACAAAATAATCGTCCGCTCGGTAGGTATGGCATTATAATGAGCTGACGGAATGAGCTTGGCATAAATAAACAGGTTCCAGGCCTGGGCATACCAATTCAATGCTGACGCCGGAAACGATTTTGGTTCCGTTGTTCCTGTCTTATACTTCCATTTGGTGCTCGGGATACACAAATCAGTAATCACAACTGCGAGATCCGTCTCCAAGTACTCGCCTTCTAACCAATTGTCAGACCCAGTAGATGGTGCATCATATATGTTGAATACTTCTCTGATCGCGGAAGGGCGTTAATTCACCTGTTCTGCTCGAACAATCGTAATGCCTCTTGTTAGCAACTTCGTGGCATTAGCATAAAATTCTCGAATAATTCCCACCGGAATGGGCATAGGAGATGCAGTTAAACCAACCTAATCTCGTTCGCGTATCATCTGCCAAAGTTGGCCATCATGTTTTTTCGGTTGGAATCCCCGTTCCTTCACAAGAGATTTGGCCATACTCCGATAATAGTCTTGTTTTGCTTCCGAACTGACAAATCTGCTTCACAAGAGATTGCACGTGCTAGTTTTGGACCCATGTGGTGCTGATAGGGATAATAGGAAGGAATTATTAATGAATGTTTCGCAGATTTAGTGCTTCACACCCCACAAGGAACCCTAAAATTATGCCAGGCACGTGATGGTTGGGTATGAACTGTTATAAGAGTTACTTAGCCGTCTGAATATATGAGATATAATAAGTTGCGGCTTTTATAGTGGAAGATAAACCCAACTCAGACCGCAACTCGGATTGGTGACTTAAATTATTTTTTTCACGTCTGCGATAACGCGCGACCGCGGGGCTTGATAATGGAATTCAGGCGCGGGCGCGGGCGCGCGAGTGGCTAGACTGAATTGCTCTGTGCAGCGCGCGATCGTGTGCTTTATGCATCGCGCGACCGCGCTATCCTGTGTTTTGCATTGCTGTATGCAATTGTAGGTGCATCAAGAGAGAAATGTGTGCTATCCATTGCACCTGCAATTCATCAAGAAACATCCTCAGAATAGAGTTTTACCACATACATTATTTTATGCAATATAGATACACGCTCCCTATACTATCAGCTATTATTTGATTGTGTTAACTTAGGAAGTAATAATTCAACGAAATAAACAAAGATTGAAAGATAGATTTTTAGAGAAGAAAAATAATGGATTGCCTCCCATCCAACGCTAAGTTATAGTCAATAGATTGATTGTCTTTGATGTTCATGTTGGAGAAAGAATTGAGGCGACTTTCTTTCTGTCTACCTCACCACCATAGTAATGTTTTAAACGCTAACCATTCACCTTCAAAGGCTTATCGGGCGACGTATCGAATATTTCGATTGCACCATGCGGAAAAATAGTTTTCATTGTGAATGGTCCCGACCACCTCAATTTCATCTTCCAGAAAAAAGTTTAAGTTTGGAGTTGTAAAGAAAAACCCTTTGTCCCGGTTTAAATGTTCTCTCAATGATTTTTCGATCATGCCATTTTTTCACTTTCTCCTTATAAAGTTTCGAATTCTCGTATGCCTGCAGTCTGAATTCATCCAACTCATTGAGTTGGTATAGGTGTTTCTCCCCAATAGCTGTCAAATCAAAATTTAGCTTTCGAATGGCCCAATATGCTTTATGCTCTAACTCCATGCGAAGGTGGTAGGCTTTTTCATATACGAGCTGAAAAGGTGACATTCCTAACGGTGTTTTATACGCTGTCCTATAAGCCCATACTGCATCATCTAGCTTCCACGACCAGTCTTTCCGTGTGGGATTTACAACTTTCTCAAGAATTCTCTTGACTTCTTGATTTGACACTTCTGCTTGGCCATTCGTTTGTGGGTGGTATGCTGTAGCGATGCGATGCTTCACCCCATATTTAGCCAACAAAGCTGTAAACTGCCTGTTGCAAAAGTGACTGCCTTCGTCACTGATGATAGCCCTTGGAGTCCCAAACCTTGTGAAGATACTTCTATGTAAAAATCTGAGGATAACCTTAGCATCATTTGTCGGAAGAGCTGCCACTTCGACCCATTTAGAGACATAATCAACAGCAAGCAGAATGTAGAGATTTCCGCAAGAAGAAATGAACGGCCCCATGAAATCAATTCCCCATACATCAAAAATTTCAACTTCCAAGATCGTATTTAATGGCATTTCATTCCTTTTAGAGATGTTCCCCATTCGCTGGCATTTATCACATTGCTGGACAAAATTGCACACATCCTTGAAAATTGTCGGCCAGTAGAATCCCGCTTGTAGCATTCTCGCCGCTGTTCTTTCACCTCCATAGTGTCAGCCATACACAGTAGAGTGACAATCCTGCATAATCCTCTCGGTCTCGCTATATGTAACACACTTGCGTATAACTTGATCAGAACATTGCTTGAACAAATAAGGCTCATCCCATATGTACCATTTGACATCATGTAGAAATTTTTTCTTCTGATAGCCCACCACATCGGAATGTAGCAATTTACTTACCAAATAGTTCGCATAATCTGCAAACCATGGCACTTCCCCTTTCACCACAAACAACTGTTCATCTGGAAAAGATTCATTAATTAACATCTTGTCGTTTGTTTCCCTTTTCGGATTCTCAAGTCGCGATAAGTGGTCCGCCATTTGGTTTTCAGTGCCCTTCCTGTCCTTGATTTTCAAATCAAATTCCTGCAGTAGTAAAATTCGTCTGATCAACCGAGGCTTTGCATCCTTTTTCGCCACTAAATGCCGAATATCAGCGTGATCCGTATACACTATCACCTTTGTGCCGATCAAATAAGCTCAAAATTTATCAAAGGCATATACTACTGCTAGTAATTCTTTCTCCGTGGTGGTATAGTTTAACTATGCGTCTGTAAGGGTCTTGCTGGCATAGTAAATAACATGAAACATCTTCTCTTTCCTTTGTCCCAAAGTAGCCCCTACAGCGTAATCACTGGCATCACACATCAGCTCAAATGGCAATTCCCAATCTGGAGCAGTAATAATTGGTGTTGATGTTAATTTTCCTTTCAGATGCTCGAATGCCGACACACAAGTCTTATCGAAGATAAAATACGCATCCTTCTCCAATAAACTGCATAATGGTTTAGTTATCTTGGAGAAGTCTTTGATAAATCTGTGGTAGAAACCTGCATGTCCCAGAAAGCTACAAACACCTTTTACTGAAGTAGGTGGTGATAATTTCTATATAGTTTCCAACTTTGCCCTATCTACCTCGAGTCCCTTCTTCGATACTTTGTGTCCAAGTATGATTCCTTCCTGTACCATAAAATGGCATTTTTCCCAGTTTAGTACAAGATTTGTTTTAACACATCGCTTCAACATCATCACCAAATTCTCGAGACATAGATCAAACGAGTCTCCGAAAACTGAGAAGTCATCCATAAATACTTCCACATTATGCTCTACCATATCTGAAAATATAGCCATCATGCATCTCTGAAAAGTGGCTGGAGCGATGCACAACCCAAAAGACATCCTTCTAAAGGCAAATGTGTCGTATGGACATGTGAAAGTTGTCTTCTCTTGGTTTTCTGGAGCTATCATTATTTGATTATAGCCCGAATATCCGTCCAGTAGGCAATAGTATTCATGACCTACTAATCTGTCCAGCATCTGATCAATGAATGGTAGTGGAAAATGATCTTTCCTTGTAGCTTTATTAAGCCTGCGGTAGTCCATGCAAACTCTCCACCCTGTCACTGTTCGTGTTGGAATCAACTCATTGTTCTCATTAGTCACTACTGTCATGCCACCTTTTTTCGGTACACACTGCACTGGGCTCACCCATGAGCTATCTGAGATAGGATAGATTATTCCTGCATCCAACCATTTTAGTACCTCTTTCTTAACCACTTCTTTTATTATCTGATTCAGTCTCCTTTGTTGCTCAACCGATGGTTTACTTTCGTCTTCCATCAGGATTTTATGCATACAAAAATGAAGGGCTGATCCCTTTTATATCCGCTATGGTCCATCCAATCGCTAATTTGAAATCTCAAAGTACTCGTAGCAGTTTTTCTTCCTGAAAATATGTTAATGCAGAAGAAATAATCACAAGTAGCTTAGAATATGTATTTAAAAATGCGTAACTGAGATGATCTGGAAGTGGTTTCAATTCAAGTTCTGGAGGTGTCTCCAAAGATGGTTTTAATTTTACGGAGCTTTCTCCTACTTTTGTCAATGGTTCAATAGGTATTCTGAATTTCCTGACTTGTGGAGTGGTATCCAGATATTGTACAAGTTCATCTAGTTCCTCGTCCTCCACATTTGAATTTTCAGCGATTACACTCCTCAAAGGTTTAACAGCAACCCGCCTTTATACTTCATCATTTATAACCTGTTCCACCAACTCAACCAAAAAATATTCCTCTTCATATCAAGTAGAGAATGAAATCTACTATCTTTTATGATTTAAAAGATTTTTCATCACTTTTATCGCTGGGACTCAGCTTAATAAATAATCCACATCATCGAATCATCCCTGCACTACGGCCAAGGATATTCTTTAGTATCACGACCACAATTATCCATGCACTACGAGCTAAGAATATTTGTGTATTCATTAATGGTCATGATCATGCCAACAACTGTCCATCCATGCACTAAAGGCCAATGAGGACTTTTACCACATCACTTGTAACATTACGGTAATGATTACACCGAATAATCCCTGGTCATAATCATACCAAGTCCATCTATGCACTACAGGCCACAGATGACTCTCAATAAAATATAAACATGAGGATGATGACAATGATATAAAAATTCAATAAAACAAGTTCAAGAATTAATTTATCTAGGAACTGATAACGTCCAAATTGTCAATATGATACTGTTTTGTAGAGTAAAATTCAAGAATGCTCAGAAGAATATTTCCATGAAAAGATACTGGATGAAGCGCAAATATCAAGGATATTCTACAAATTTCATGGAGTATAGAAGTCAAAGTTTTAACCAACTGAGTATAATAAAGAATGGAATAACAAAAGAAATCTCCATGCATGCGATAGACCGCACAAGCAGGTTATTCCAACAGGATAATAAATAACGGAACCAGGTCCGGCGTAAAACGCACAAACATGATATTCCAACAGAATAATAACGGATGGAACCAGGTCCGGCGCAAACGCACAGACATGATATAGTAACTCGTGAATAGTAACTCGTGGGATAATATTGTATCCAAATACCCGAATGCACAATACTAGAGTGAATAGTAACCGGGTGAATAGTAACTCGTGAATAGTAACTCATGAATAGTAACTTGTGAATAGTAACTCGTGAATAGTACTCCAACACGAAAAGTGTCCTGAATACCTAATTGAACAATATATCCTCCAGACATCAATTATACTAACACAAATAAGTCCAACATAATGGAACTATAAAATTCATCTTTAATCAACACGAACTTATTCATCATTCATATTATAATTCACAATATTTAACAATCAGGTCGTTCCCAGGAAAGAGGGGGCTTTCCGATAAGGATTTCTCCTTATTGGCGCACAATTAGGTGACCAAACCTCTCCTTGACAAAACTTTTAGACATTGTCAATATTGCAAATAATAATATGAATAACTTTGTCGTCTCAATTATTGATTTAATAATATATCATATAATGCAGATGATACTTTAATAATAATTGAATCAATAATATGAAAGATATGATGTAACAATTACTGTAGCAATAATTGAGTATAACTGAGTGACTTCTCACGTAAGCATCAATAATCAATACCGTGTACTACTGTGCAACTATGCGTATTACTGTACTTTTACTACCGGGTAGTTCAACAGTTTTAACGGTAACACCTCCGCCGTTATTTTCATAAAGTATTTTTGTCATTTTCTCAATCCGACAATAATTCTGTTGTGGGGTCCACCAATGATTGTGCCGTTGTACGAATATTCCCTGTTAAAACGAATATTCCCCGACCAATTGAATATTATATAATAACTTGCTTACTTTGCAAAATTTATAAATATTACCCACAACTATAACATTATATCAAATCAATACCATAATATTAAAAAATATAATTCGAAAAAAAAAATTTATTCTTTATTCATAAAAGTTTGGGTCTTACAACCTCCCCTTCTTATGAAATTTCGTCCTCGAAATTAGGGTACATATCTGGTATGTCGAAGAGATGAGGATACCTTGACTTCATCTCAGATTCTAACTCCCAAGTCATTTCCTCCACATCATGGTTTCTCCACAAAACTTTGACGTGAGGTATAACCTTGGAGCGTAGAACATGATCCTTCTTATCCAAGATTTTAACAGGTAACTCTTCATGCGTTAAATCTTCCTCTATCTCGTCTTGTTCTAACTCAATAATGTGGTTTGGGTCTTTCACATACTTACATAACATAGATATGTGAAAAACATTATGAACAAGAGACATACTTGGCGGTAAGGCGAGTCTATAGGCCACAGTTCCCACTCGCTCAAGAATTAAAAATGGGCCAATGAATCGAGGATTGAGCTTTCATCTCTTTCCAAATCTCGTAACTCCTTTCCATAGAGCAACACGTAACAACACATGATCTCCAATATGGAATTCTACGTCCTTTCGAAGAAAATCAGCATAACTCTTTTGTCGATCTTGTGAAGTTTTTATACATTGTCGGATCATTTGAATCTTTTATGTAGTCATACGTACCAACTCCGGTCCCAACAACGTTGATTCACCCACCTTATCCCAGCATACTGGAGAACGATACTTTCTTCTATACAACGCCTCAAATGGAGCCATGTCAGTACTTGCTTGATAACCATTGTTGTAGGAAAACTCCACCAACGGAAAGAACTTGTCCCAACTTCCCTTGAAGTTAAGGACATAGAGTCTTAATAGATCTTCAAAAGTTTGAATAGTCCTCTCCGACTGTCCATCTGTCTGAGGATGATATGACGAGCTAAATCGTAAGTCTGTGCCCATAGCTTTTTACAAACTAACCCAAAATCGTGAAGTGAATCTTGGGTCTCGATCAGAAACTATGGATACCGGCATACCATGCAATCTTATAATCTCGTTTATATACATACGAGTAAGATGTTCAAGTGTATAAGTTTCTCGTATTGGTAGGAAATGAGCAGACTTGGTCAATCTATCAACAATAACCCAAATCGCATCTATGCCTTGAGAAACCTTAAGAAGACCGGTAACGAAATCCATGGTAATGTGCTCCCACTTCCATTCTGAAATTTCAAGTGGTTGCAATGGACCTTTTGGTACTTGATGCTCCGCCTTGACTCGTTGACAAGTTAAACACCTTGAGATAAACTCTGCTATCTCTCTCTTCATATTGCTCCACCAAAATGTATGTCGAAGATCATGATACATTTTGGTACTCCCAGGATGGATTGCAAATGATGTGTTGTGCGCCTCCATCATTATTTTATACTTTAAATTAGGGTCGTTAGGAACACAAAGTCTGGAGTTGACTCGAAGTATTCCTTCTTCATCGATTCTTGCTTCTGGCATAGTACCTTCTTGCACTTTCTTCCTCATACGCATCAGCTGCGGGTCTGTAGCTTGAGCAGCTTCAACTTTATCAATTAAAGTCGGTTCTACTCGTATATTTGCCATCATCACATGGGTCCCTGGAGTTTTTAACTCTATCTCCATCCTTTGCAAGTCACACAAAATGGGCCTTTTCGTTGACAATGTCGCACTCGTACTTGCATATGTTCTTCTACTCAATGCGTTAGCTACCACGATCACTTTTCCAGGATGGTATTGGATGGTATGATCATAATCTTTTAACAGTTCAAGCCAACGTCATTGTCACATGTTGAGTTCCTTTTGAGTGAAGAAATATCTGACGATTTTATGATCCGTAAAGATCTCCGCTTTCTCCCCATACAAGTAATGCCTCCAAATTTTAAGTGCGAAGACAACAACTGTTAACTCTAGATCATGAGTAGGATAATTCCTCTCATATTATTTGAGTTGTCTTTAGGCATATGTTATGACTTTCCCATGTTGTATGAGAACACATCCCAACCCTTTGTCCGAAACATCACTGTAGATGACAAATCCCTCCGAGCCAGATGGTATCGTCAGAACAGGTGCTGAAATGAGTCTCCTCTCGAGTTCTTGAAAACTCTTCTCACATTCTTCGCTCCAACCAAACTTTGTATCTTTCCGAGTCAGTTGAGTTAATGGAGTAGCGATTCGAGAAAATCCATCCACGAATCTCCGATAATAACCAGCTAAACCGAGAAAGCTACGTACTTCGGTCACTAATTTAGGTTGCTCCCAGCTTTGAATAGCTTCAATTTTTACCGGGTCAACAGATATTCTATGATTTGATACTACGTGCCCAAGGAATGCTACTTCCTCAAGCCAGAACTCGCATTTCTTCAACTTGGCATAAAGCTTGTATTCACGAAACTTTTGGAGTGTCAGCCTCAAGTGTTGCTCATGATCTTCACGACTTTTGGAATAAATAGGGATGTCATCAATAAAGACGACCACAAAGGGATCCAAATATTCCTTGAATACTTTGTTCATCATATCCATGAAGGCAGTAGGAGCATTAGTCATGACTAGAAATTCATAATGCCCGTACCGAGTTCTGAAAGCCATCTTTGGAATGTCATCGGTTCTAATCTTCAATTGGTGATATCCGGAACGAAGATCAATCTTTGAAAAGAATTTGGCTCCTTGCAACTGGTCAAACAGGTCATCAATACGTGGCAATGGGTACTTATTTTTGATGGTGACATGATTCAACTCCCGATAATCAATACAAAGTCGTATACTCCCATCTTTTTTCTTCACGAATAGAACAGGAGCACCCCAAGGAGACGTACTAGGAAGAATGAAACCAATGTCTAATAATTCCTGCAATTAGGTCTTTAACTCTTGAAGTTCAATAGGAGCCATTCGATATGGGGCTTTGAAAATGGGTTTTGTACCAGATTCAAGGTCGATACAAAATTCAATTTCACGCTCTGGGGGTAGGTCAGGAAGTTCTTCAGGGAATATGTCAGGAAATTTATTAACAATAGAAATATCGTTCAAAACTGACGTATTTTTGTTTAAATCTGTGACATGAGCTAAGAAAGCTTGACATCCGTTTTTCAATAAACGAATAGCTTTATGGCTTGAAATGATCGTGATTGATTTTAATGGTTTGGTCACTTGAATTCGCATAATAGGTTGATTAGGAATATGAAAACTAACAACCTTACGAAAACAATCAATTTTTGCATGATGAGTATTTAACCAATCAATCCCTAGAATTACGTCAAACGCAAGTATTTTTAAAGAAATAAGATCGACAGGTAATGCGCGGTTACCGATTTGAACCAAACAAGACTTATAAATAGTGGATGTAATGAAGGTTTTTCCCAACGGAGTTTCCACAGATAAGTCAAAGTATAATTTCTCTGGTGTCAAATTTAATCGTGGAGCGCAAGTAGGAGAAATAAAAGAATGGGTAGAACCGGTATCAAATAAAGTATAGACTTCGCTAGAGTTTATGATAAGCTTACCCGTGATGACCTTATTCGGGTTCCTTGCTTTCTGGGAGGTCACAACAAACGCTCTCACTTGCACTACCGGCTTTGACTTTTCTGGGATGGCCTTTGGTGCCTCCATCCTAGCTGAACTTATCTTCGGTGAACGACAAAATCGGGCTAAGTGACCTTCTCTTCCAGAATTATAACATGCTTTGGACGGCATCACGCAGTTTGGACTGATGTGTCCCTCCCCTCCGCATTTGAAGCATATGATAGGTGGCCGTTCTCCTTCCTTAACAATGGGTGCTGGTGCTGACGTCCTTCCATCATTGTTGAATCTCCTCTTCTTAAAATGTACATTCTTATTGTTTTGGCCCCGATTACCACC
Organism: Panax japonicus; assembly: GCA_020205505.1. NCBI lineage: Eukaryota > Viridiplantae > Streptophyta > Magnoliopsida > Apiales > Araliaceae > Panax > Panax japonicus. The sequence continues at coordinate 13,122,688 of CM035111.1, forward strand.
GAAGTGGTTACCATTTCTGGCCTGTTGATTCCCTCCACGCTTGTTGTCACCGATTCTATGACTGCTCTCATTGGTATTATCATTTTGCCGGCTGCTCTCTTTTCGTTGCGTTGAATCGTTATCGCGCTCCACTAACTGAGCCCTATTTACGACATCTGAATACAAACACAGTTTATGAGAAATAAGATGTTGACGTATCTCCGGCTTCAAACCTCTTAAAAACATCCGCATCATTCTCTCTTCATTATCCACCAAGTGGGACGCAAACCGGGATAACTCGGCAAACTTGGCTTCATACTGGACACTGTCATATTATTTTGCTCCAATTTGATGAATTCTACCTCTATTATATGACGAATACTTTCGGGAAAGTACTTGTCGTTGAATAGTTCTTGGAACTTTTCCCAAGACATCTTCAGTGCGGCAGGTTGAGTACGCTTTACCGATTCCCACCAGTAATCTGCCTCTTCTCGCAACATAAAGGTGGAAAAAGGAACCTTTTGCTCCTCGGAGCATCCTAAGACATCAAATATCTTGGTGATCTGCTTTATCCATGCTTTCGCCTTAAGTGGTTTTGGCTCTCCAATAAACTCCGGTGGTCCCAGCTCCTTGAACTGTTTAGCGGTGACCGTCCGAGAGTTTCCAGTGTTTCCACCTATATTTTGGACAGGAGCCGCTCTCGCCTGTTGTTGCATGAATTGCATAAAGCCTCTGAACATTTGATCATTTATCATTTGGTCAGTGTTGTTGTTTGCATGAGGATTGTCGCCTTCCTGATGCACATTATCCTGATTATTGATATGTGGTGAATCAACGGTCACCTGTGCTCCATTGCTATTCTCAACATTCTCAGATGTCATTTTCAGATACTGCCACAAAACAAAAGGTTAATTAACATGTCACATATTATCCCTATATTATGACTGACCAATTAAATACAAAAACAAACTTAGGTAGGTCATACTAGCGAAGGAATTCCCCGTCTCTCCCCTCCTAGTTCTATTCTCACATCTAAGCCAGGGATCATATCCCTAAGATTTGATACCAACTGTGCCGCCCCCAAAATTAGGTATACATCACCCATCTTAAGTCGCCAGATACATGGTACATAATTCAAATACAACTTAATAATACAACTGTCGTGTACAATATGACAAAACATAATCTGTGAGTTTGAATACAAATATTGTCTACTAGAGATTATACAAACTCAAAAGGAGTCCTTATTACAATTATTATCACACTATTTCACAGAATAGTGAGGACTACTAATGCACCATCTAGGACCATCACTCTGTTACCCGACTAGTCCCAGCTACGTTCTCATTTCCTGAAGAGAACAGTGAAAGAAAGGGTGAGCTCAACTAGCCCAGTAAGAAATATTATGACTAAGATAATGCAGAATAATTTATCGTTAGCCTTCAACAATGTTAAACTGATAAAATATAATAAATATCAAGTTGAACTGCAGCGGAACAAGCAATCCATTAAAAGAGTTAAGTAGAGAATGAAATCTACTATCTTTTATGATTTAAAAGGTTTTTCATCACTTTTATCACTGGGATTCAGCTTAATAAATAATCCACATCATCGAATCACCCCTGAACTATGGCCAAGGATATTCTTTAGTATCATGACCACAATTATCTATGCACTACGGGCCAAGAATATTTGTGTATTCATTAATGGTCATGATCATGCCAACAACTGTCCATTAATGCACTACAGGCTAATGAGAACTTTTACCACATCACTTGTAACATTATGGTAATGATTACATCGAATAATCCCTGTTCATAATCATACCAAGTCCATCTATGCACTACAGGCCACAGATGACTCTCAACAAAATATAAACATGAGGATGATGACAATGATATAAAAATTCAATAAAATAAGTTCAAGAATTAATTTATCTAGGAACTGATAACGTCCAAATTGTCAACATGATACTGTTTTGTAGAGTAAAATTCAAGAATGCTCAGAAGAATATTTCCATGAAAAGATATTGGATGAAGCGCAAATATCAAGGATATTCCACAAATTTCATGGAGTATATAAGTCAAATTTTTAACCAACTGAGTATAATAAAGAATGGAATAACAAAAGAAATCACCATGCATACGATAGACCGCACAGGTAGGTTATTCCAACAGAATAATAAATAACGGAACCAGGTCCGGCGTAAAATGTACAGACATGATATTCCAATAGAATAATAAAGGATGGAACCAGGTCCGGCGTAAACGCATAGACAGGATATTTTGAAAGAATAATAAATAATGGAACTAGTTCCGGCGTAAACGCACAGACATGATATTTCGACAGAATAATAAATAATAGAACTAGGTTCGGCGTAAATACACAGACAGGATATTCCGACAGAATAATAAAGAAAGGAATATTAGAAGAATGTCACCATGTATAGGGTAGCCCGCGTATACAGGTTATTCCAACAGAATAATAAATAATGGAATAATAGAAATTCTCTTAATGGGTACAACAAATAACATCCCTTACTGTAAAAGAAACTGAATATAAGAGTAGGGATGTAGCAGAATACTTTTCTATAGGTTCTCTTATAATTTTCTCTCTAGAGTTTCAGTGAATTCGTAAGAAATAATGAAGCAATGAGCTTCTATTTATAGGAAAATGGAATGAATAGTAACTAATTCATGAACGGTTCAGATTGATTTACTATTAAACGGACTGTCCATATTGGTTTACTATTAAAACTTAAAACAATGGTCCATACTGATTTACTATTAAAATTTTAAACCAGCGATCCATATTGATTTACTATTATAACTCCACCAGCGGTCCATATTGACTTACTATTATATCTTCAACCAACGGTCTGAAAAATTAGCACATCTCCTCATGGGATAATATTGTACCCAAATACCCTAATGCACAATACTATAGTGAATAGTAACTGGGTGAATAGTAACTCGTGAATAGTAACTCGTGAATAGTAATTTATGAATAGTAACTTGTGAATAGTAACTTATGAATAGTAACTCGTGAATAGTAACTCGTAAATAGTACTCTGACACGAAAAATGTCCCAAATACCCAATTGAACAATATATCCTCCAGACATCAATTATACTAACACAAATAAGTCCAACATAATGGAACCATAAAATTCATCTTTAATCAACACAAACTTTTTCATCATTCATATTATAATTCACAATATTTAACAACCAGGTTGTTCCCAGGAAAGAGGGGGCTTTCCGATAAGGATTTCTCCTTATTGGCGCGCAATTAGGTGACCAAACCTCTCATTGACAAAACTTCTAGACATTGTCAATATTATAAATAATAATATGAATAACTTTGTCGTCTCAATTATTGATTAAATAATATATCATATAATGCAGATGATACTGTAATAATAATTGAATCAATAATATGAGAGATATGATGCAACAATTACTGTAGCAATAATTGAGTATAACTGAGTGACTTCTCACGTAAGCATCATTAATCAATACCATGTGCTACTGTGCAACTACGCGTATTACTGTAATTTTACTACTGGGTAGTTCAACAGTTTTAACGGTTACACCTCTACCGTTATTTTCGTAAAGTATTTTTGTCGTTTTCTCAATCTGACAATAATTCCGTTGTGGGGTCTACCAATGATTGTGCCGTTGTACGAATATTCTCTGTTAAAATGAATATTACCCGACTAATCGAATATTATATAACAATTTACGTACTTTCCAAAATTTATAAATTTTACGCACAACTATAACATTATATCAAATCAATACCATAATATTCAAAAATATAATTCGAAAAAAAATTATTCTTTATTCATAAAAGTTGGGGTCTTACAACCTCCCCTTCTTATGAAATTTCGTCCTCGAAATTAGGGTACATACCTGGTATGTCAAAGAGATGAGGATACCTTGACTGCATCTTAGATTCTAACTCCCAAGTCATTTCCTCTATATCGTGGTTTCTCCATAAAACTTTGACTTGATGTATAACCTTAGAGCGTAGAACATGATCCTTCTTATCCAAGATTTTAACAGGTAACTCTTCATACGTTAAATCTTCCTCTATCTCATCTGGTTGTAACTCAATAATGTGGTTTGGGTCTTTCACATATTTATGTAACATAGATATGTGAAAAACATTAAGAACACGAGACATACTTGGCGATAAGGCGGGTCTATAGGCCACAGTTCCCACTCGCTCAAGAATTAAAATGGGCCAATGAACCAAGGATTGAGCTTTCCTCTCTTTCCAAATCTCGTAACTCCTTTCTATAGAGAAACACGTAACAACACATGATCTCCAATATCGAATTCTATGTCCTTTCGATGAAGATCAGCATAACTCTTTTGTCGATCTTGTGAAGTTTTTATACGTTGTTAGATCGTTTGAATCTTTTCTGTAGTCATACGTACCAACCCCGGTCCCAACAACGTTGCTTCACCTACCTCATCCCAGTATACTGGAGAACGACACTTTCTTCCATACAACGCCTCAAATGGAGCCATGCCAATACTTGCTTGATAACTATTGTTGTAGGAAAACTCCACCAATGGTAAGAACTTGTCTCAACTTCCCTTGAAGTCAGGGACACAGCGTCTTAATAGATCTTCAAGAGTTTGAATAGTCCTCTCCGACTGTCCATCCGTCTGAGGATGATATGCCAAGCTAAATCGTAAGTCTGTGCCCATAGATTTTGCAAACTAACCTAAAATCGTGAAGTGAATCTTGGGTCTCGATCAGAAACTATAGATACCGCCATACCACGCCGTCTTACAATCTCGTTTATATATATACGAGGAAGACGTTCAAGTGTATAAGTTTCTCGTATCGGTAAGAAATGAGCAGACTTGGTCAATCTATCAACAATGACCCAAATCACATCTATGCCTTGAAAAACCTTAGGAAGACCGGTAACGAAATCCATGGTAATGTGCTCCCACTTCCATTCTGGAATTTCAAGTGGTTGCAATGGACCTTTTGGTACTTAATACTCCGCCTTGACTCGTTGACAAGTTAAACATCTTGAGATAAACTCCGCTATCTCTCTCTTCGTATTACTCCACCAAAATGTATGTCGAAGATCATGATACATTTTGGTACGAATATTCTCTGTTAAAACGAATATTCCCCGACCAATTGAATATTATATAACAACTTGCGTACTTTACAAAATTTATAAATATTACCCACAACTATAACATTATATCAAATCAATACCATAATATTCAAAAATATAATTCGGAAAAAATTATTCTTTATTCATAAAAGTTGGGGTCTTACAAATACTGTGCATCCACGCGTATTACTGTATTTTAACCACCGGGTATTCCAACAGTGTTAACGGTAATAACTACGCCGTTATTTATAAAAACTCAAACTTGTCGTTTTCTTCATCCGATAGTTATTCTGTTATGGGGCCCACAAATGACTGCGCCATCGTACGAATATTCCCCGACAACAAGAATATTCTACGACCAAACGAATATTCCCTGACAACAATGATTATTTTATAACAACTTGCATATTTTGCAAAATTTGCACATTTCACCCATAACCAGAGAATTGTATCAAATTAATACCTTATTATTCACAATAATAATTAGAGGAAATTCAATTTTATTTATAATAAGTTGGGGTCTTACAACCTCCCCTCCTTATGAAATTTCGTTCTCAAAATTGACATACGTACCTAGTGTTTCGAAAAGGTGAGGATACCTCACTTTCATTTCTGATTCCAACTCCCAGGTCATTTCTTCAATAGCTATGGCTTCTCCACAAAACCTTAACTTGTGGTATAATCGTGGTGCGTAGGACATGCTCTTTCCTATCCAAGATCTTAACAGGTACTTCTTCGTACGTTAAATCTTCGGCTATCTCGTCTGGTTCTAACGCAATAATATGGTTCGGGTCTTTCACATATTTACGAAGCATGGATATGTGAAAAACATTATGAACACGAGACATACTTGGAGGTAATGCGAGTCTATAGGCCACATTTCCTATTCAGTCAAGAATCTCAAATGGACCAACAAATTGTGGATTGATCTTTTCTCTCTTTCCAAATCTTGTAACTCCCTTCCATGGAGCAACACGTAACAATACATGATCTCCAATATTAAACTCCACGTCCTTTCTATGAAGATCAACATAACTCTTTTGTCGATCTTGTGAGTTTTGAATACGTTGTCGAATCATTTAGATCTTTTCTGTAGTCATGCGTACTAATTCTGGTCCCAACAATGTTGCTTCTCCCACCTCGTCCCAGCATACTGGAGAAAGACACTTTCGTCCATACAATGCCTCAAATGGAGCCATGCCTATACTTGCTTGATAACTGTTGTTGTAGGAGAATTCCATCAGTGGCAAGTACTTATCCCAACTTCCTTTAAAATCTAGGACACAAAGTCTTAATAGATCTTCAAGGGTTTGAATAGTCCTCTATGATTGTTCATCCGTTTGAGGATGGTATGCCGAACTGAATCGTAAATTCGTGCCTATAGCTTTCTGCAAGCTAACCCAAAATTGTGAAGTGAATCTTGGGTCACAATTCAAAACTATGGATACTGGCATGCCATGCAATCTCACAATCTCATTCACGTATATGCGAGCAAGACGTTCAAGGGAATAAGTCTCACGTATCGGTAAGAAATGGGCAGACTTGGTTAATCTATCAACAATAACCCAAATCGCATCTATGCCTTGAAAAACCATGGGAAGACCCGTAACGAAATCCATAGTAATGTGTTCCCACTTCCATTCTAGAATCTCAAGTAGTTGTAATGGACCCTTTGGCACTTGATGCTCCGCCTTTACACGTTGACAGGTTAAACACCTCGAGATAAACTCTGCGATCTCTCTCTTCATATTATTCCACCAAAATGTATGTCGAATATCATGATACATTTTGGTACTCCCAGGATGGATTGCAAATGGTGTGTTGTGTGCCTCCATCATGATTCTATGATTCAAATCAGAGTCGTTAGGAACACAAAGTCTGGAGTTGAATCTAAGTATTCCTTCTTCATCGATTCTTGCTTCTGGAATAGCTCCTTCTTGCACTTTCTTCTTCATACGTATCAGCCCCAGGTCCGTACCTTGAGCAGCTTTAAATTTATCAATTAAAGTCGGTTCTACTCGTATATTTGCCATCATCATGTGGGTACTTGGAGCCTTTACCTCTATCTCCATCCTTTGCAAGTCATACAAAATGGACCTTTGTGTTAACAACATTGCACTCGTACCCGCATATGATCTTCTACTCAATACATCAACTACCTCATTTGCTTTTCCAGGATGATATTGGATGGTGTGATCGTAATCTTTCAACAGCTCGAGCCAACGTCGTTGCCGCATGTTGAGTTCTTTTTGGGTGAAGAAATATTTGAGGCTTTTATGATCTGTATAGATCTCCACTTTCTCCCCATACAGGTAGTGTCTCCAGATTTTCGACGCGAAAATAACTGCTGCCAACTCTAGATCATGAGTAGGATAATTCCTCTCATATTCTTTGAGTTGTCGTGAGGCATAGGCTATGACTTTCCCATGTTGCATGAGAACGCATCCTAAACCTTTGCCTGAAACATCACTGTATATAACAAATCCATCCGTACCAGATGGTATTGCCAGAATAGGTGCCGAAATGAGTCTCCTCTTAAGCTCTTGGAAATTCTTCTCGCATTCCTCGTTCCATACGAATTTTGTATCTTTCCGATTCAGCTGAGTTAACAGAGTAACGATTCGAGAAAATCCTTCCACGAATCTCCGATAATAACCAGCTAAGCCCAGAAAGCTACTCACTTCGGTCACCAACTTTGGCTGCTCCCAACTTTGTACTACTTCAATCTTTGCGGGGTCAACAAATACTCCATGTTTTGACACCACGTGCCCAAGGAATGCTACTTCCTAAAGCCAGAACTCACATTTCTTCAGCTTGGCATAAAGCTTATTTTCACGAAGCCTTTCAAGTATCAGCTTCAAATGGTGCTCATGATCTTCACGGCTTTTGGAATAGATGAGGATGTCATCAATAAAGACAACAACTAACTGATCCAAATATTCCTTGAATACACAGTTCATCATATCCATAAAAGCAGCAGGAGCATTAGTCAATCCAAAAGACATGACTAAGAATTCATAATGCCCGTACCGAGTTCTAAAGGTAGTCTTTGGAATATCCTCAGTTTTAATCTTCAGTTGATGACATCCAGAACGAAGATCGATCTTTGAAAAGAATTGTGCTCCTTGCAACTGGTCGAACATGTCATCAATGCGAGGTAGCGGATACCTATTCTTGATGGTGACATGGTTCAATTCTCGATAGTCAATACAAAGTCGCATACTCCCGTCTTTCTTCTTTACGAATAAAACAGGAGCACCCCAAGGAGATGTACTAGGACGAATGAAACCGATGTCTACTAACTCCTGTAGTTAGACTTTTAACTCCTGAAGCTCAATTGGAGCCATTCGATATGGGGTTTTAGAAATGGGTTTTGTACCCGGTTCAAGGTCAATAAAGAATTCAACATCACGTTCTGGGGGTAGACCGGGAAGTTCTTTAGGAAGTACATCATGAAATTCTCTAACAACAGAAATATTATTCAAATCTGACTTGTCTTTGTTCAAATCCATAACATGGGCTAAGAAAGCTTGACATCTATTTTTTAATAAACGAATAGCTTTATGGCTTGATATAACAGTGACTGATTTTAGTGGTTTAGTTGTTTGAATTCGTATGACAGGTTGGTTAAGAATATGAAAACTAACAACCTTACGAAAATAATCAATTTTGGCATGATGAGTGGTTAACCAATCAATTCCTAAAATCACATCAAAAGCAAGTATCTTTAAAGAGATAAGATCAATAGGTAATGTGATAGTGCCAACTTGGATTAAGCAAGATTTATAAACAGTGGATGTAACGAAAGTTTCACCCAACAGAGTCTCCATTGATAAATCAAAGTCTAATTTCTCCGGAGTCAAGTTTAAACGTTGAGCACAAGCAGGAGAGGTAAAAAAATGGGTAGAACCGGTTTCTAATAAGGTATAAACTTCGCAAGAGTTCAAGATTAGCTTACCCGTAATCACCTCGTTCGGGTTCCTCGCGTTTTGGCCAGTCACGACAAACGCTCTTCCAGGAACCGCTGATTTCGACTTATCCGGGACAACCCTTGGAGTCACCATCCCCGTTGAACTTGGTTTTGCTACAGAACAATGCCGAGCTATGTTGCCTTCCTTTCCACAGTTGTAACATACCTTGGATTGTTGTTGACAGTTTGGGCTATATGTCCCTCTTGCCCGCATTTGTAACATCTAACTGGCTGTCGTTCTCCTCCCCTAGAATTTGTTGTTGGTGGTGCTACTGTTGATGTCTTCCCGTCATTGTTGAATCTCCTCTTTCTGAAATTTTAACTTGACTCACCTCTCCTATTATCATGGCCACGATGACCACCCGAGTGGTTATCGCCTTTGTTCGTATTTTTCCCTCCTCGTCGGTTATCATCGCTCTGATGACTGCTGTCACCGGTATGACTCTGGTTGTGGTCCCTCGGTTGCACATACTCATTATCTCGCTCTAATAATTGAGCCCTGTTTACAACATCTAAATATAAAGAAAATTTATGAGATATAAGATATTGCTGAATCTCGGGCTTTAGACCTCTCAGAAACATCCTCATCATTCGTTTCTCATTTTCGACCAAATGAGGTGCAAACCTAGATAACTCTGCAAACTTCGCCTCGTACTGGGACACCGTCATATTATTTTGTTTCAGTCTGATAAACTCTACCTCCTTTATATGACGAATACTTTCGGAAAAGTACTTGTCATTGAATAGTTTCTGAAATGTTTCCCAAGACATGTTGAGTGCAGCAAGCTGGGTATGCTTCACAGACTCCCACCAGTAGTCTGCCTCACTACAGAACATAAAGGTGGCGAATGGAACCTTCTGTTCCTCTGTGCATCCCAAGACATCGAATATCTTAGTAATTTTCTTGACCCATGTTTCCGCCTTGATCGGATCTAGCTTTCCAATAAATTCTGGTGGTCCCAACTCCTTGAACTGGTTGGCTGTGATAGACCGCACGTTGGTATCACTTCCACCCGTATTTTGTACACGAGTCTCCCTCGTCTGATTTTGCATGAACTACAAAAACTCCTAAACATTCCATCATTCATTGTTTGCTCGGTAGTGTTGTTTACAGGAGGATTATTGCCTTCCTGTTGCACGTTCTCCTGGTTTGTAACTAAAGGTTGTTCCACAGTCTCTTACACTCCATTGTTAACATTCTCAGCAGCCATTCTTAAATACTGCCATAAAACAAGGGTTAATTAAACAAATTAACATATCACATAATATCCCTATATTATGACTGACCGACAAATAAGCTTAGATAGGACACACTAGCGAAGGATTTACTCATCTCTCCCCTCCTAGTTCTATTCCCCGATCTCTGCCAGAGACCATATCCCTAAGCTCTGATACCAACTGTGACTCTGGACACCAACTTGTGTCAGAACCTCATATTGATACCTATCAGTTTGCCACCGCAGAACGGCAGTCCCCTACGGAGAGTCTGGCTTCGGTGCATCCCCCATCAATAGGAAGTAACCAGCGAGAGGCTCGAGGCTCTTTACTTATAGCTCTGATACCAACTGTGACGCCCCCAAAATAGGTATACAACACCCATTCTGAGTCGCCAAATACATGGTACATAAAGAAAACTACAAGTTCAATAATATAATTGTCGTGCAAAATACGACAACACATACTGTGAGTTTAAATACAAATATTGTCTTCTTGACAATATCCACACTCAAATAAGTCCTCATTATAATTATTCAAACACTATTTTACAGAAATAGTGAGGACTGCTAAAACATCTTTCTAGAACCATCAGTCCATACCCCGACTAGATCCTGCTATGTTCTCACCTCCTGAGAAGAAAAATGGAACAAAAAGGAAAAAAGGGTGAGCTCAACTAGCCCAGTAAAGAATATTATGACAAAGATAATATACAACAATTTATCATTAGTCTTCAACAGGGAAAAAATCTGATAAAATATAATAGACAACAAGTTTTAGATCAACAACTGCAGCAGAAACATCAATCCATTAGAAGAGTCAAGTAGAGAAGGAATTCCACTATCTTCTAAGATTTAAAAGTCCATCATCAATATTTTATCCCTGTAACATCAATCAATATACATCTTGAATCAAATATTCATCTTTGCACTACAGGCCAAAGATATTCATTTGTATTACCAGTTGGTCATGTTCATCTCAACACCTGTTCATCTTTGCACTACGGACCAAAGATATTCATCAGTTAATCATTTATCTTTGCACTACAGGCTAAAGATATTTAGTAATATTATCATTTAGGACTGAGGATGATGAAAAATATTTTAAAGAAAACGAATCCAGTGAGACAGAAGGATAAATAGTAGGGATTCGTATAACAGTTTATCTAAAATCAATAATACTCCATAATAACTAATTTTGAAGCAAAATTCAAGAATAAAGATCAAAATATGGATACAATCAAAGATAGTAACCATAATAGACATCTTGGACAAAAAGAAGAAAATTTTATTTTTTTTGTGAATAGTGCCGTATTCGTGAATGGTGTCATATACATGAATAGTGCCATATACGTGAATAGTAACCAAGACACAAAAAGTTTCAAATTTGATAAAAAGTTCATACCAACATTTCGGTATAATGATATTGAAGAAAATATCATTTTTAAGAAGAATATAACACCCCTTACCTCAAAATATCAGTACTTCTGATCGGAATATCGGTATAAGGCTGAAGAAAACTTGCACTGATGAATAGAAACTCACAAAGTATCTAAATACTCACAAAATACACTCAATAATCTAGAGAGAGAAAGAGAGAAAACTTATTTCTGGTGTGATTTTCAATTCTAACTTAGCCCTCTATTTATAGGAAAGTGTTAGCACTCTGAAGCAGACATGACCTACAACCTGATGGCTTTACCTGCTATTATTGCCACCCACCACATTTGAAATAAAATTCAGCACATTTCTTTACCAACCACAAGTGGGGCCTACTCAATTCTAGAATTTTCCATCAAAATCAATTATAAACCTAATTTTCGAATCAGTCACCTCTTAAAATTCATAACAAATCATACGTTTATTTTTAACAGTTCAAAATTTGTGGACATATACTCAACTTATATATGTATAACATATCCAAAAATCCCAACGATCCAACGGTCGGATTAAAAATTATAACTCACGCAATATATCTCAAAAATACTGGTTTAATTTTTAATACATTCATTCCGACAAAAAATACTGATAAAACACCTCAACATTAACTCTTTTATTTTTAACCACAATAAATATATCCAACATTTATATCCACATATAATAAATATTTCCTTATCATATGAATCAATAACTAATTATTCATAAATAATATTACAGAATCACATTTATGACAACCAGGCCGTTACCAGAAAAAAGGGGGCTTTTCAATAAGTATTTCTCCTTACTGGCGCGCAATTAGGTGACCAAACCTCTCCTTGACAGAACTTTCTAGACATTGCCAATAATGCTATCTAATAATATTATTCAAATAATATGAATTATTGATTTGATAATGGGAAATACTGTGCAGTGACAATTATTGAAACAATAATAATATAAAATATCAACGCAACAATTATTGAATCAATAAAATAAAATATTGAACAGTAACTACTGTAACAATTATTGAGTAGTGCCTTCTTACGTATGGATCAATAATTCATCAATATTGTGCATCCACGCGTATTACTGTATTTAACCACCGGGTATTCCAACAATGTTAACGGTAACAACTACGCCGTTATTTATAAAAACTCAAACTTGTCATTTTTTTCATCCGACAATTATTCTGCTATGGGGCCCACAAATGACTGCGCCATCGTACGAATATTCCCCGACAACAAGAATATTCCACGACCAAATGAATATTCCCCGACAACAATGATTATTTTATAACCACTTGCATATTTTGCAAAATTTGCATATTTCACCCATAACCAGAGAATTATATCAAATTAATACCTTATTATTCACAATAATAATTAGAGGAAATTCGATTTTATTTATAATAAGTTGAGGTCTTACAGTATTGGCCGATATCGCTGGTCTGACTATGCTGGACCGTAGTCCGTTGATATTTGGCATGGAATACTCTTTCAGAGCCCGATGCTCCTCTCTTTGTTCCTCTGCTTGTGCATCGGCAGCCAAGTTAACTGTCGTGTTTTCCAACTGTTCTTGTAAATTTCTATGTACACCCGCTTTCCAACCTCTCCCGTTTATATTATCCTGAACAGGTGTTAACTCGGGGTTGGTTGACCGTGTGCGCATAAAAATTTATCAAAATTCCTGAAATAAAAACAAAAAAAACTGAAATGAGACAAGACTAGATTTGTCTAAGTCATACAATATAGCTTAAAATTAATGATAATAATACTAAATTAAATGCCTTTCCCCGGCAATGGCGCCAAAAACTTGTTGCCTCTTTTTTACGACTAACAAAAGAGCTCTAACTCATGCAAGCATACATGCATCAATAAGTAATACAGAGCAAGTAAAGTATTGATCCCACAGAGAAAGTTGTTTAACTTAAACTACTATTTATTAATTAAATCACTATATTTATATGCTCACACTATGGATTAAACTTGGTTTGTTCCTGAATTGCAAATAACAACTAAAACAATTTAAAGGATATAATAAATGATATTGAAACTAATGGGATTCTAACTTCATTCATTATTTCATTCCATCGCCACTATCATGCCTGACTTGTTCACATATCATAGGAAAGTTGCCAAGAGCACTAAAAGAGTATTAGCCATTTTTCAATGCACTAAGACCTACTTACACAGCATCTACAGATGATAGACTCTATGTAATCACCAATATAACCAACATCACTATATGTCTATATGAAATTGGAACTATATTGATTTTAAGTTCAAGTACTTATCTTAACTTATACGGTGAAACAATATATGTCTATCTGATTCACAAAATACTTAAGCCATATAACACAACCATATATAAGTATAATATCATGATTACAGTCCATATTTGCATGTTCATTGTCAATTCCATACAAATACTGAAACGAATGGTGATCAAGCATTCATGTATGCAAAACAATCATGACAGACATCCCATATAATATGCAAACCAACCCCGCAATTAAGTGTGCAATCAAACTACATAATAAAATCCGTTAGAATCCCATAATGGAGTTTAGTTCATGACTGAACTAAAAGTCATTATGGGATCAAAGTTAAACATGATCAATAAGCAACAATTGAAAGATGAAAGATGAAACTATCAATCCCAATTGCTGAATACACATCAATATTCAATCCTCATAAGATTCCAGCAAAAACTAATATTAATAATCCGATCTCATAGAGAAATCTCAAGAAGGAGTAGAAAAGTAGAGTTATGGCCTCCTTCTACGTTGGAATCCTCTCTAGAGAGTAAAAACCCTAATTACGATGTAAAGATATGTGAAAAACTAAAAATGTCAAATTATCCCCCTGACACCAGTCAAGAATTTTTTTTTAAATCAAATACAACCTTTAAAATTTGGAAATAAAATAAAACACATCAGCAACATCAGACATCGCGCTCTTCCAGCATGATAGTCTCGCGACCGCGAGACTTGCATTAGGTTCATATGTTTGGTTTATCTCGCACCCGGGCGCGCGCTCCATAGGCTTGTCTTTCTCGCGGTCGCGAGACTTGTAGTAGCATCCAATATCTGGCTGAGTAATCGCGCGGGCGCACGTTTGTAAGGCAATTTTGCCGCGTGGCCGCGCAGCTTGCAATCTGCAGATCCTGGTTCCTATTTTCCTACTGCTGCTGATGCTTGCTCAATCATGCTTTATCTCCTTGCACCAATGCACCTTCATGCCATGCATATCCCATCCTTGTACCTCGTTTCAAGCATCCATTTGCCTTATGCTCCATAACACCACCAAAATAGGATGATTCCTGCACTTATTCACCAAAAGGAGTTTTAAGAACGCACAATGCAAATTAACATGAAATGCAGCTAAAACAGACTAAAATGTACTTGAGATGGACATAGTCCGCATGAATTGGTACTCCATATGTAGGTAAAAATCCTACTTATCATCTATCAGTCTTTTTTGGGACGAAGGAGTATTCGATCAAAACCTACTCCATTTATCTACATCTCTTCTTTGTATCTCTATTTCATAAAAGATTTTAGTTACTAAACTAGTCAAATAATGGCAAACTCAAACTTCTAAACGAAAAGCTGTAATTTCTGATATTATAACAAAATAGTACAAAATAATTATCCGAGTACAAATTGCACTAAGAGAAACATAACATTACTAGAAAAAGTAAGCTTATAACAGCTAACATTACTTCATCATATCACAAACATTTTATCCAAGTTTGTTGTGACAGTACTGATAAATAAAATTATCAAGTCAGTTTCTATAATACTACTCAAACATCAACCAATCTAGATTAACTAAAGAAGAACAGTGAGCACGAATCTTAAATGCATATTGCTCCAGTACAACCCAGTCTTGAGCGCAAGTTCTTGAATGTCAACTCAAACTCCATATCCCTATCATAATCCAATACCTTAACATTGACGCCATTGTGGAGTGCATACATCATGGTCTCAATTGAGAGGTTTCTTATTACAATCTATTCTGCTATTTCAATGATCCGACTTATGTCAACTCCATGTTCATTTGACATTTAGGCTTCCTTCCCATGAATAGAATAGTTTTGGGAGTGATCTGACACTGATGATCTTTTGACGTATATATTTGTTATCATTGCTTAAACTTAACAGAGATTTGGATATGATATTTTCAAAGAATAGGAGGTTAGACGTTTTTCATATCTATAAAATAAAGTGGTGACTCTCCACCTCATGCTTTAGGTTTTCTTTTTTTATACAATGTGTGGACTTATATTCTGAACTCCCAACACTTTCATCAATAAAATTGTCTCATGACATTAAATTTTATGTTCCCTTCAAGTTATATTTTTTTCTATTATAGATTTATAGTTTGAAAATGAGCATCCACAGCAAAGATGAAAGAAGCACAGATACTGGTGCGGGGATACGAGGATTCGGGTGTAGCAAGTATGTGATGTGGCACATATTTAATTATTATTTATGTGTGTGCATATATACAGGGACGGATCCAGCCACAAAATTCAGTGGGGTCAGGTTCGAATCTTTTTTGTTAAGAATAAAAATTATAACTATATATATAGATATATATACTTTTCTAAATCCAATATAATTTCTCAACATTTAAGTCGTTAAGTTTAATATATATATATATATATATATATATATATATATATATATATATATATATATATATATCTATCTAATAAAATACAAATGATTTTGAATTTCCCGCTCACTCAATAAATTATCTGGGCCGTCCAAAGTTTGAGATAAATCACACCGTCCATACATCTATCTAATAAAATACATCTATCTATCTAATCTATCTAATAATGATTTTGAATTTCCCGCTCACTTAATAAATCATCTAGGCCGTTTTAAATTTGAGATAAATCTCACTGTCCATACAGTGCCGGAGGCACGGGACCCAGCTAGTATATATATATAGGGGAATGATCCATAGCATCTATTTGCTATAGATAAAAAAGTGGCATATAGCATCTACACTTTTCATTCCATAAAGGAAGGGTTGAGATTGAAAAGGGTCTAACGCCGACCGCTAGAATTTCTAGCCGACGTAGTTAGTATAAATTTTGGACTTTTATGCCCCCATTAAGCCTAGCGTAATGCCAAAAATATAGCATCCACTAGTATGTTAAACAACTAGAGCAAAACTACAACCCTAACCTTTTGATCTATGCGGCGATGCTAGCTCTTCATCAATGATCCATCTAGAAAAACCCTTCAATCTGTCGAGAAAAGAGCAAAATTGTACTCAAGAGCGGAAGATTTGGATTCTATATCAAATTAAATGTTACCCTAACCTTTCGATCTTTGCGGCGATGCTAGCTCTTCATCAACGATCCATTTAGACAAACCCTTCAATTTGTCGAGAAAAGAGCACAATTTGTACTCAAGAGTGGAAGATTTGGATTCTACATCAAATTAAACAACATTTAATCAGTAAGTTTTACGAATTACAAGGTTTAAATTGGAGATATTTATTTGTAGCATCAATTAGGTTTTTAGGGTTGATGGATTCTTCTTTAGGAATTGGAGTATTTTTACCTTGATTTCCCAATATTTTCTTTGGATGTTTTTAATAAATTGATATTGGGATGGATTCCATAGTGCATCTGATATTTTCTTTTGGCGACCACTTCTTATTTTTTAGGAAATTGATATTGGGATGGATTCTTTTTGCGATGGTTTCATGAGTTCAGTTTGTATTGCAATAGTTTCATTGCTAGTATTTGTTGATCTGACGCAACTGTAGTTTGTTCACTTCTTCCCTGCATGAGTTTGCATGATTGTTCCTGTAACCATGTGCTATACTTCATTCTTGCTTATTTTAGTTATTTTTCTTGTTTTCAGTTTGATATGGGTGATATGGGTGATGTGATATCTCCTGGAATTACACTTGAACTGTATTTATGATGTCCTAGTTGTTTTTTTTGTTCTAATGTTTCTTTTGAATATAGGTAAGAGGACTTAAATCATGTTAATATTGAAGTAGAATATGGTTTCAACTACATTTTCTCTTTTGATGCGAACTCTAGCGGCTTATTTTTCTTGTTCTCAGTTTGATATGAGTGATGTCCTAGCTAGTTGGTGGTGAAACAACTGGTACTTTTGGGAAACCCTGGTTTGTGGTGATCTTGTTAGGAGAAATTAAATTTCAATATATATCATTTCTCGAAATTATTAGAGCCCTGTGCTTGTGAAGGACTAGAGAGATGCATGTTTTTGATTTCTTAGATCCTGTAGATGTATTTAAATGCTGAAGTTTTTTGGTTCTCACATGTATCCAGTTGATTCTATGGTAAAGCTTCTCAGTTCGATATTGCGTTTTATTTTCAGTGCTCTGTAGTAATGAATATCTAGGGGCTTGTACCTGCGGTAGCTAAGATAGCTTGCTAAATATGGCTCTTATGAGTTTCTGTATAATCAACTTGATTTGTCCTTTTTTTTGCCACCCACAACTCACAAACATAAATGTTAATTTGTACCATCTTTCTCTGTACTTGGCATGCATGCACACCATGCTTTGTGATCTCTTGTTTTAGTGCTAGCTATCCTCTTTTTAAGTGTTGATTTCTTTCTAAATGATATGATTTGTGTATACAATTGTTATATATTGTAAATAACAAGACATTTTACATTGAATATTGGTGGCTTCAGGATGGTGGCGTGTCGATCTTCAAGTTTGATCATGGCAAAGGAAAAAACAGTGGTGATATGTCTAGGCCTGCTTCTGTACAACGTTCATTGTCCATTCTTGAGATGGAGGTTGAGCAAATAAATAAAGGCAAATATGAGAATTATATGCAAAAAGAGATTCATGAACAGCCTGAATCTTTGACAACAACAATGCGGGGGAGACTGATATGTGGTGATTCAAGCAAAGCCAAGACTGTTCTTTTATATTTGATTTGGAATGTTTAATTCATTGTTGCCATGTTCCTGATTTGGAATAGGTAGTATATGAAATTTGATGATTCTTGTTGCTTTGATTGGATTTGTAATTGGATTTGGAATTTTATGTTTCTTGTTGATGTGATTTAGATTTGGAACGATTTATTGTTGTTGTGATTGACTTATATTCTGTGATTTAGCTGTGATGTTGATATTGAATTACTAGATATATTGCAACGTTAAAACTATTGCTGATTTGATTTTGCTGTGATATTGAATTACTAGATAAGAGATGTTACTGTGTTAAAACTGCACTTGCGTCCGCTAGTAAGTCTAGCGGACCATGCCATTGACCTGATTTGACTTAGCTTAATGGGGGCATAAAAGTCCAAAATGTATACTAACTACGTCCGCTAGAAGTTCTAGCGGACGAAGTTAGACCCTTTTCAATCTCAGTCCTTCTTTTATGGAATGAAAGGTGTAGATGCTATATGCCACTTTTTATCCATAGCAAATAAATGTTATGGATCATTCCCCATTTATATATATATATATATGTGTGTGTGTGTGTGTGTGTGTGTGTGTGTGTGTGTGTGTGTATGTATATTCATAATTTTCTTATAAGAAAAATATTAGAATGATTTTTTTTATCAACAATTTTTTTTATTAAAAATCCAATATAGTACAAATGTTGTGACAACCCCAAAACAGGTCCATTTCATCCAACCCATTCTGAGTCGCCAAATACATGGTACAGAAAATAACTACAACTTTATTACAACAATTGTCGTGCAAAATACAATAACACATATGCTGTGAGTTTGGATACAAATATATACCAACTGTGACTCTCATCCCAACCTTGGATAGCACGTCACAATGACACCTTACATAAAGGTATAGTCAAAAACTGTTTTAGAAATTAGAATCTTTGGGAAGTGCTCAAGGAAACCTTCGTACATGGGAGGCCATGCTTCTAGGTTATGATAGATATCATATGGCCACAGAATTATCCTTGGTTAACCCAATAGACCCCAAAGAAAAATGAGAAGATTACTATCATATTTTTCCCAATGGTGAGTCTTCTCTTGACATATCATTATCTCCACTGTCTCTAATTGAGAATTATACTTCAAACAAACACCAAGATTATATAGATAGTTCTCGTAAATATACTCAGCAAGTGGATGAGTACAACCTTGTCTTATGATGACACGAGGTTGTATATCATTAGACATTTTGTATGATAGTGACAAAACACCCTTCCAACGTTGGGTTCGCCTCACCCTAGTTGATTCACCAAATAAAACTACTAAATGATGACCACCGTTCTATTCCCATGTTACCCCTGCTCGACCCAGCTACACTCTTATTACCTGAAAGGAATTGTGAAGCAAAAGGGTGAACACAACTAGCTCAGTAAAGAATATCATGACTAAAGATAATTAAATTATCAATAGCCTTCATCAATAATAAATCAAAGATTTAGAACATATGGTAGATGATAAAAATTTCAACCATAGTTGCACCGGAACGAACAATCTATTAGAAGAGTCAAATAGACCATAAAGTCTATTATCTTCTATATGTTAAAAATCCACCAACAATGTTTTATCCCTGTAACATCAATCAACAGTTCTGGTTCACAATCATATGAATAACTCATAATCATAATTGTAGTTTTAAATTCCTCTTCTCATCCAGGACGAAGATAATTTTCATCAACTATCTTTACCTGAAACATCAAAGATCATGGTTACACCAAATCACATTTCCTGTTCATAATCATACTAATAACTTCATCTTTGCACTATGGCCAAAGATATTTATTTGTATCACCAGTTGGTCATGTTCATCTCAACACCTGTTCATCTTTGCACTACTGGCCAAAGATATTAAACAACATGTCATCTTTGCACTACGGGCCAAAGATATTCATCAATAATTTATCTTTGCACTACAGGCCAAAGATATTCCTCAACAATTCATATTTGCACTACATGCCAAATATATTAATCAACAGTTCATATTTGCACTACAGGCCAAATATATTATTATCTCAAAGAAATATATAATCATTTCAGAATTTATATAAACAATAATTATAACCATGTTGATCATTTCATCTTTGCACTTAAGTTAAAGATATTTAATTATAAATTCAATGGTCACGATCATACCAGTCAATAATTCAACTTTGCACTACTGGCCAAAGAGAACCCATAGTCATGATCATACCAAAAATCTACCCATCTTTACACTCAAGTTAAAGAGAAATATCATCATTAGAGTTATAAAAATGTTATATATGATAATAAAAATAATATGATCAACATACAGTTTTAATCTCAAGAGTAATATTAATAAATCAACTATAATTTGGTTAGAAAAAGAAACCAATTTTGTCACTGAATAGTAACTCGTGAATAGTAACCCATGAATAGTAACTTCATGAATAGTAACTCATGAATAGTAACTCGTAAATAGTAACTTATGAATAGTAAACTCGACACAAAAGGTAGAAATTCCACAATAAAATTCATATCAATATTTCGGTATAATGATATTGAAATAACATTTCTTAAACTTATATACAATTTATTTTAATTATTTACACTTAAATAATGCATTTAATCATTCTAAAATGCCAACCTCATAAGATTTCATCACCAATAACCAAAACCCTCATCAAAAATTTGCATATACCTCATGTAGGATTCTCAAGCATAAAATCATATTTTTTAATTTTCTTCCTTCACCTAACATATTTAATTCATTTACTCATAACTAGTTCATTTTCATAAAAAATACCAAATCAGTTCCAAAAATATTTTTTTCCTGGGATTTAGCATAATATAGTCTCACATTGAACATATATTTTTCTCAGAATTTTTAAAATTCATCTACTATTTTTCACATGGCCAAAACCGTCGAATATTTAGACATTTATCATAAATTGTACTCTTGTCTAAAAATTTTGAAATTCACAGAGTACACTGATATTATATAGATGTACTCCCAATAAAAATTTTATCAATTTTAGAGTTAACCACAAAGAGTTATAAGAGTTTTCTTTTAAAATAGTCTTTCCCGTAAAATTCATAACTCTTAATATATACATCCAAAAATAGCCATTTTTGGACACAATCAATAAAACTCATCAAATTATCATTTTAAATTTTTCCAGAATTTTTGAAGGTCTGAAAAGTTACGAAACATGAAAAACATAACAACCCTTAAAACTCCTTACTATCCCTTACTATTCCTTACCTCAAAAGAGCAGCACTTCTGACTAGATATCAGATATGACGTTGAAGGAAACTTGCACTGATGAATAGCAACTCACCAAGTATCTAAATACTCACAAAATACACTCGATAATCTAGAGAGAGAAAGAGAGAAAACTTATGTTTCTAGGGTGATTTTCAATTCTAACTTAGTCATCTATTTATAGGAAAATGTTAGCAGACTTGACCTGCAACCTGATGGCTTTACCTGCTACTATTCCCACCTACCACATTTGAAATAAAATTCAGCACATTTCTTCACCAACCACAAGTGGGGCCCACTCAATTCTAGAATTTTCCACCAAAATGCTAAATTCGGATACTTCAACAATTTCTGAACCAGTCACCTCTTAAAATTCATAACAAATCATACGTTCATTTTTAACGGTTCAAAATTTGTGGACATACACTCAACTTATATATGTATAACATATCCAAAAATTACAACGATCCAATTGTCGGATTAAAAATTATAACTCACGCAATATATCTCAAAAACACTGGTTTAATTTTTTAATACCTTCATTCTGACAAAATACTGATAAAATACCTCAACATTAACTCCTTCATTTATAACCACATAAATAAATCTATCATTTATATCCGCATCAAATAAATATTTCCTTATCATATAAATCAATAATTAATTATTTACAAATAATATTATAGAATCACAACAATGACAACCAGGCAGTTCCCAGGAAAGAGGGGGCTTTTCGATAAGGATTTCTCCTTACTGGCGCGCAATTAGGTGATCAAACCTCTCCTTGACAGAACTTTCTAGACATTGTCAATAATGCTATCTAATAATATTATTCCAAATAATATGAATTATTGATCTGATAATGAAAAATACTGTGCAGTGACAATTATTGAAACAATAATAATATAAAATATCAACGCATCAATTATTGAATCAATAAAATAAAATATTGAACAGTAATTACTGCAACAATTATTGACTAGTGCCTTCTTACGTAAGGATCAATAATTCAACAATACTGTGCAATACCGTGTACTACGGTGCAACCACGCGTATTACTGTATTTTAACCACCGGGTATTCCAACAATGTTAACGGTAACAACTATGCCGTTATTTATAAAAACTTAATTTTTGTCATTTTCTTCATCCAAAAGTTATTCGTTATGGGGCCCACAAATGGCTGCGCCGTCGTACAAATATTCCCCGACAAAAAGAATATTCCACGACCAAACGAATATTCCCCGACAATTGAATATTTTATAGCCACTTGCGTATTTTGAAAAATTCATATCTCACCCTTAACTTTAAACTTTTATCAATTTAACCATTTACTGAATAGTTATTATAAGAAAAATTGAATACTTTTATTTCATAAAATTCGGGGTCTTACAAATGTGACAAATTCAAAAGAATTGGATAAGGTCACACGGGATAAAGAAAACTAAGTAAATAGTCTTGGAGTTTTTAACAATTTGTCTTTGTCTTTGAGTTTTAATTTGGTGATAAAAGAAAAGGAAGTGAATGAAAACAAAAGGAGATAATGTCAATTTTGTAATAGAAGAGAATTGTTTTTTAAGAAAAGTGGTATTTTTTAGTTTTAATTAGAAAAAAATATTTAAAAAATGAGTGTATTTGAGTCAAAAAAATTCTTCTCATTTTTTTTCTACAACTGAAAAACTTTACAGGATGTTAGTTAAAAAAGAAATGAAAGTAGTAGAGATCACTTACTTTTTGACCCAAATAGTACACATGGAGGGAGAAATAAGAGAAGTAGTACCAAATTATCATTAATTCAAAAAGTCACTTGTACAAAAAGAGTGTGGTGATGGGGTTGTGTACTATAGGAAAAGGGAAGGAGCCAAGGAGGGCACAACATATGGACGAAAATTCAGTAGGGGCATGTGCCCCCCTGCCCCTAGGGGTAGATCCGTTCATGCATATATACGTTTTATATGATTACAGAAAATCACAATACTAAATACTTATGCTAATCCTACAAAATAGTTAAAATACAAAGGAGTTCAGTTGCATGCCAATCACAACCTAAAATTTGGAAACAATTAATAAGCTCTAGACCATTATTTAAATGGTTCTTTACAAAAATATACAACAATTAGAAAGTAATTACACCATTAGTGCATCAACAAAATAATTACAAAAAGAGTATAATTAGAACTTATATTACAAAAATAGTACAATTCACATTAATAAGGAAACCTAAAATCAAGGAGAAATAACTGTCATAATTAATAATTCAAATTCAAATATTTGGGATCTAACAACAAAAACAAATTCAAATTCAAAATAATAATTCAAATTCAAATCTTCATCTCCCTCACATACACTTTGAAATAATAGTTAACAAATAAGTAAATAAATAAATAAAATATCTGTACATGTAAATTGGGCTTTGTTTCAATTTTTACTTCTCTATTCTCGTCGGCTTCTCTTCCGCTACTCCGCCTCTACACCGCTGCGAATCTCCATTGTCCAAAACGCCAATGAGAAGAAGAAGATTCGCCCTAGAAAAAGTTTAAAAATAAATAAATGTAATTTTTACTATTCTGAATTTTTTATGACTATTCTGTTACTCATAAACACTAAAATAGTTACCTTTGTATGAATGGTTGACTACCAACTGCATCACATTCTAGCGAAATTGGTAACTTAATAAAACTGAATTGGTTACCTTAGTCTGAGTGTTTGGCTACCAACTGCACTATGAAAAAACTGTAGGTGTGGATGCGAATTGGTTACCTTGGTATGAAGGTTTGTTACCTTGGTATAAAGGTTTGCTTACCTTGATCTGAAGGTTTGGTTACCAACTGCACTAAGAAAAAATTGAAAGTGTGGAGGTTGATTAGTTAATTTGATATGACAGTTTAGTTACCTTGGTATGGAGGTTTGGTTACCATCATCCAGTATCGGAATGGACTTTCTCAATCTCATCAAACAAAATAAAACATAAAAGTATTTTTAATTTTATTTTTAAAAATTTTATAAGTATTTTAAACCATAAAAGTATTTTTAATTTTATTTTTAAAATAAAACATACATATTATAAATATTATAATATTAATTTTTATTAATATTATACATATTATAAATATTTAGGTAAAGAAAAAGAAAGAAAATAAAACATAAAAAAAATTTATTTTTAAAAATTTTATAAGTATTTTAAAACATAAAAGTATTTTTATTTTTATTTTTTAAAAATACATACATTTTATAAATATTATAATATTAATTTTTATTAATATTATACATATTATAAATATTTAGGTAAAGAAAAAGAAAGAAAATAAAACATAAAAATATTTTTATTTTCAAAATTTTATAAGTATTTTAAAACATAAAAGTATTTTTATTTTTATTTTAAAATAAAACATACATATTATAAATATTATAATATTAATTTTTATTAATATTATATATATTATAAATATTTAGGTAAAGAAAAAGAAAGAAAATAAAATATAAAAATATTTTTAAAACCACAGTGGGCTAATTATTTTTTTTAAGTGCAGTGACTCAATAGTATTAAGAATTTGGCTGACTGGCTTGCCACATCAGAAAATAATGATTTTTTATTTTTTTTTCAATGCTATGTGTGTAATTATTAAACGTCCGTCCAAAAAATTGGACGGAATGGCTTGATTGTACATTTTTAAAAAGCACAGTGGGTTAATTGAATATTTTAAAAGCACAGTGACTAATTGCTTAAAACACTAAAATCATATTTGGGTAAAAGTGCTTTTTGCCAAAATTAAATAATACCATCAATTTACTTTGCCTAAAATTCAACATTTGTGATGTACTTGTTGATTACAAATCCACTACAACTCGTTTTGCTAGAATTAAGTTATGCAAATACACTATTATTTCCAATTTTTGCAGCTGAATATCTGTCTAGTGAGACTGAATTCTTTGCAAATGAGGCCGGGTGAACCTACCTATAAGGCTATGTTTGTTTGTAAGGACAATTTTATGGTATTATTGTAATACCCGAAAATATATTAATTGGACTTTGTCATTTATTTTGGGTCAAACTAATTAATTAATTTGTGTGGGTTAATAAATAGTAATAAGAGATGGATAAATTAATTTAGTAAAAATTGGGCCTTAAAACTAATTGGGTTTAATTCATATTTGGGTAATATTAAATCCTATTATAATTAAGAAAACTAATAAGATATTTTAATAAATAAATAGACAAGTAAAACCTAATTCTATTGGGCAATTATTTTGATGCGTAAAAGAAAGAAGAGAGGAAGAGAGAAGTGACGGTAGCATTAATAGAAGGAAAAAGGGGAGTTGACAAGTGAAGTTTTGTTTCGAAAGGTAAATTAAACCTTTTATTGATTTTTTGCCAATCATATAGATTATGAATAAGATCTGTTGGTTTTTTTTTGTGTTTGCTATATAAGATATGTAAACATATATCAGTACAATTTAAGGAAGAGTATAACTTTGAATTTCGTGCACCAATATATGATTATTATTATATTATTATAATTTTTTTTACCAAACCTTATTACTTGTAAGACCCTGAATTTTATGAAATAAAAGTATTCAATTTTCCTATTCAGTAAATGACTAAATTGATAAAAGTTAAAGTTAAGGGTGATATATGAATTTTTTTTTTCAAAATACGTAAGTGGTTATAAAATATTCATTGTTGTCGGGGAATATTCGTTTAGTCGTGGAATATTCTTTCTGTCGGGGAATATTCGTACGATGGCGCATCCATTTGTGGGCCCCATAACGGATAACGGTCGAATGAAGAAAATGACAAAATTGAATAATGGCGTAGTTGTTACCGTTAAAACTGTTGGAATACCCGGTGGTTAAAATACAGTAATACGCGTGGTAGTAACACACGGTATTGCACAATATTGTTGAATTATTGATCCTTACGTAAGAAGGCACTACTCAATAATTGTTACAGTAATTACTGTTCAATATTTTATTTTATTGATTCAATAATTACAGCGTTGATATTTTATATTATTGTTGTTTCAATAATTGTCACTGCACAGTATCTCCATTATCAGATCAATAATTTATATTATTTGAATAATATTATTAGATAGCATTATTGGCAATGTCTAGAAAGTTCTATCAAGGAGATGTTTGGTCACCTAATTGCGAACCAGTAAGGAGAAATTCTTATTGGAAAGCCCCCTCTTTCCTAGGAACTGCCTGGTTGTCATTATTGTGATTCTGTAATATTATTTATGAATAATTAATTATTGATTACATGATAATGAAATATTTATTTGATGTGGATATAAATGATGGATTTATTTATGTGGTTATAAATGAAGGAATTAATTTTGAGGTATTATATCAATATTTTATCGGATTGGAGGTATTAAAAGATCAAATCAGTGTTCTTACAGCTTTATTGTGTGAGTTATAATTTTTAATCTGACCGTTGGATCGTTGTGATTTTTGGATATGTTATACATATATAAGTTGAGTATATGTTCACAAATTTTGAATCGTTAAAAATGAACGAATGATTTGTTATTAATTTTAAGGGGTGACTAATTCGAAAATTAGGTTTATAAATGATTTTGGTGGAAAATTCTCGAAATGGGTGGGCCCCACTTTTAGTTGTTGGGAAAGATGGCTGATTTTTGGTGGGTAGAATAGTAGCAGGTAAAGCCATCAGGTAGCAGGTCAAGTCTGCTTCGGCGTGCTAACATTTTTCTATAAATAGAGGGCTAAGTTAGAATTGAAAATCACACCTGAATTTATAAGTTTTCTCTCTTTTTCTCTCTAGATTATAGAATGTATTTTGTGAGTATTTAGATACTTGGTGATTTGCTATTCATCAGTGCAAGTTTGCTTCAGCGTCATATCTTATATCCAGTCAGAAGTGCTGCTCTTTTGAGGTAAGGGATTGTAAGGGATTTTAAGGGTTATTATGTTTTTCAGTTCGTACTTCTTCTGACCTTCAGAAAATTCTAAAAAAATTTGAAATGATGTAATTCTAAAATAATTTCAGGGATTTTAAGGATAGTAAGGGATATTAAGGGATGTTATATTCTTCATAATGATGTAATTCTTTCAATATCATTATACTGACATATTGGTATGGATCTTATTGTGGAATTTCTACCTTTTTGAGTCGGGGTTACTATCCACGTATACGCCACTATTCACGTATACGGCACTATTCATGTATATGACACTATTTACGTATATGACATTATTTACGTATACGATACTATGTACGAATACGGAGTACTATTCATGAGTTACTATTTACGAGTTACTATTCACGAGTTACTATTCACGACAAAATTAGTTTATTTTTCTAACTAAATTATAGTTGATTTATGAATATTACTCTTGAGATTAAATGTAGATGTTACTATTATATATAATATTTTTATAACCCTGGTGATGGAATTTCTCTTTAACTTGAGTGTAAAGATGGGTAGATTATTGGCATGATCATGACTATGGGTTCTCTTTGGCCAGTAGTGCAAATATGAATTGTGACTAGTATGATCATGACCATTTAATTTATAATTGAATATCTTTAGCTTAAGTGCAAAGGTGAAATGATCAACATGATTATAATTATTGTTAATATAAATTCTGAAATGATGATATATTTCTTTGAGATATTAATATCTTTGGCCTGTAGTGCAAAGATGATCTGTTGTTGAATATCTTTGGCCTGTAGTGCAAAGATGATCTGTTGTTGAATATCTTTGGCCCGTAGTGCAAAGATGGTCTGTTGATGAATATCTTTGGCCCGTAGTGCAAAGATGAAATTGTTAGTATGATTATAAATAGGATCTGTGATTTGGTATAACCATGATCTTTGATGTTTAAGGTAAAGACATGTGGTGAAAATTATCTTCGTCCTAGATGCAAAGAGGAAATTTAGAATTACAATTATGATTATGAGTTATTCATATAATTGTGGAAAGGAATTGTTGATTAATGTTACAAGGATAAAACATTGTTGGTGGACTTTTAACATAGAGAAGATAATATACATTATGGTCTATTTGACTCTTCTAATGGATTGCTCGTTCCACTTCAACTATGGTTGAAAAGTTTTATCATCTACTATATGTTCTAAATCTCTGATTTATTACTGATGAAGGCTATTGATAATTTAATTATCTTTAGTCATGATATTCTTTACTAGGCTAGTTGTGCTTACCCTTTTGTTTCACAATTCTTTTTCAGGTAATAAGAGTGTAGCTGGGTCGAGCGATGGTAACGGGGAATTATTATCATTTATCACCATTTTTCAATCCTTAAAACCGTATTTAAATGAATTAAATACCACATAATTACTTAATCATTAATATTCATTTAATATAAAATATTAATGAAAATCATAACATAATATTATAATATAATTATAATATCTCAAAGTATTTTTAATACTTTAAAATCATAATTATATGATTTTCCAACACGTTAAGCCAATGAGGACTTTTACCACATCACTTGTAACATTACGGTAATGATTACACCGAATAATCCCTGGTCATAATCATACCAAGTCCATCTATGCACTACAGGCCACAGATGACTCTCAATAAAATATAAACATGAGGATGATGACAATGATATAAAAATTCAATAAAACAAGTTCAAGAATTAATTTATCTAGGAACTAATAACGTCCAAATTGTTAATATGATACTGTTTTGTAGAGTAAAATTCAAGAATGCTCAGAAGAATATTTCCATGAAAAGATACTGGATGAAGCGCAAATATCAAGGATATTCTACAAATTTTATGGAGTATAGAAGTCAAAGTTTTAACCAACTGAGCATAATAAAGAATGGAATAACAAAAGAAATCTCCATGCATGCGATAGACCGCACAAACAGGTTATTCCAACAGGATAATAAATAACGGAACCAGGTCCGGCGTAAAACGCACAAACATGATATTCCAACAGAATAATAACGGATGGAACCAGGTCCGACGCAAACGCACAGACATGATATAGTAACTCGTGAATAGTAACTCGTGGGATAATATTGTATCCAAATACCCGAATGCACAATACTAGAGTGAATAGTAACCGGGTGAATAGTAACTCGTGAATAGTAACTCATGAATAGTAACTTGTGAATAGTAACTCGTGAATAGTACTCCAACACGAAAAGTGTCCTGAATACCTAATTGAACAATATATCCTCCAGACATCAATTATACTAACACAAATAAGTCCAACATAATGGAACTATAAAATTCATCTTTAATCAACACGAACTTATTCATCATTCATATTATAATTCACAATATTTAACAATCAGGTCGTTCCCAGGAAAGAGGGGGCTTTCCGATAAGGATTTCTCCTTATTGGCGCACAATTAGGTGACCAAACCTCTCCTTGACAAAACTTTTAGACATTGTCAATATTGCAAATAATAATATGAATAACTTTGTCGTCTCAATTATTGATTTAATAATATATCATATAATACAGATGATACTTTAATAATAATTGAATCAATAATATGAAAGATATGATGTAACAATTACTGTAGCAATAATTGAGTATAACTGAGTGACTTCTCACGTAAGCATCAATAATCAATACCGTGTACTACTGTGCAACTATGCGTATTACTGTACTTTTACTACCGGGTAGTTCAACAGTTTTAATGGTAACACCTCCGCCGTTATTTTCATAAAGTATTTTTGTCATTTTCTCAATCCGACAATAATTCTGTTGTGGGGTCCACCAATGATTGTGCCGTTGTACGAATATTCCCTGTTAAAACGAATATTCCCCGACCAATTGAATATTATATAATAACTTGCTTACTTTGCAAAATTTATAAATATTACCCACAACTATAACATTATATCAAATCAATACCATAATATTCAAAAATATAATTCGAAAAAAAAAATTTATTCTTTATTCATAAAAGTTTGGGTCTTACAACCTCCCCTTCTTATGAAATTTCGTCCTCGAAATTAGGGTACATATCTGGTATGTCGAAGAGATGAGGATACCTTGACTTCATCTCAGATTCTAACTCCCAAGTCATTTCCTCCACATCATGGTTTCTCCACAAAACTTTGACGTGAGGTATAACCTTGGAGCGTAGAACATGATCCTTCTTATCCAAGATTTTAACAGGTAACTCTTCATGCGTTAAATCTTCCTCTATCTCGTCTTGTTCTAACTCAATAATGTGGTTTGGGTCTTTCACATACTTACATAACATAGATATGTGAAAAACATTATGAACAAGAGACATACTTGGCGGTAAGGCGAGTCTATAGGCCACAGTTCCCACTCGCTCAAGAATTAAAAATGGGCCAATGAATCGAGGATTGAGCTTTCATCTCTTTCCAAATCTCGTAACTCCTTTCCATAGAGCAACACGTAACAACACATGATCTCCAATATGGAATTCTACGTCCTTTCGATGAAAATCAGCATAACTCTTTTGTCGATCTTGTGAAGTTTTTATACATTGTCGGATCATTTGAATCTTTTATATAGTCATACGTACCAACTCCGGTCCCAACAACGTTGATTCACCCACCTCATCCCAGCATACTGGAGAACGATACTTTCTTCTATACAACGCCTCAAATGGAGCCATGTCAGTACTTGCTTGATAACCATTGTTGTAGGAAAACTCCACCAACGGAAAGAACTTGTCCCAACTTCCCTTGAAGTTAAGGACATAGAGTCTTAATAGATCTTCAAAAGTTTGAATAGTCCTCTCCGACTGTCCATCTGTCTGAGGATGATATGACGAGCTAAATCGTAAGTCTGTGCCCATAGCTTTTTACAAACTAACCCAAAATCGTGAAGTGAATCTTGGGTCTCGATCAGAAACTATGGATACCGACATACCATGCAGTCTTATAATCTCGTTTATATACATACGAGTAAGATGTTCAAGTGTATAAGTTTCTCGTATTGGTAGGAAATGAGCAGACTTGGTCAATCTATCAACAATAACCCAAATCGCATCTATGCCTTGAGAAACCTTAAGAAGACCGGTAACGAAATCCATGGTAATGTGCTCCCACTTCCATTCTGAAATTTCAAGTGGTTGCAATGGACCTTTTGGTACTTGATGCTCCGCCTTGACTCGTTGACAAGTTAAACACCTTGAGATAAACTCTGCTATCTCTCTCTTCATATTGCTCCACCAAAATGTATGTCGAAGATCATGATACATTTTGGTACTCCCAGGATGGATTGCAAATGATGTGTTGTGCGCCTCCATCATTATTTTATACTTTAAATTAGGGTCGTTAGGAACACAAAGTCTGGAGTTGACTCGAAGTATTCCTTCTTCATCGATTCTTGCTTCTGGCATAGTACCTTCTTGCACTTTCTTCCTCATACGCATCAGCTCCGGGTCTGTAGCTTGAGCAGCTTCAACTTTATCAATTAAAGTCGGTTCTACTCGTATATTTGCCATCATCACATGGGTCCCTGGAGTTTTTAACTCTATCTCCATCCTTTGCAAGTCACACAAAATGGGCCTTTTCGTTGACAATGTCGCACTCGTACTTGCATATGATCTTCTACTCAATGCGTTAGCTACCACGATCACTTTTCCAGGATGGTATTGGATGGTATGATCATAATCTTTTAACAGTTCAAGCCAACGTCATTGTCACATGTTGAGTTCCTTTTGAGTGAAGAAATATCTGACGATTTTATGATCCGTAAAGATCTCCGCTTTCTCCCCATACAAGTAATGCCTCCAAATTTTAAGTGCGAAGACAACAACTGTTAACTCTAGATCATGAGTAGGATAATTCCTCTCATATTATTTGAGTTGTCTTTAGGCATATGTTATGACTTTCCCATGTTGTATGAGAACACATCCCAACCCTTTGTCCGAAACATCACTGTAGATGACAAATCCCTCCGAGCCAGATGGTATCGTCAGAACAGGTGCTGAAATGAGTCTCCTCTTGAGTTCTTGAAAACTCTTCTCACATTCTTCGCTCCAACCAAACTTTGTATCTTTCCGAGTCAGTTGAGTTAATGGAGTAGCGATTCGAGAAAATCCATCCACGAATCTCCGATAATAACCAGCTAAACCGAGAAAGCTACGTACTTCGGTCACTAATTTAGGTTGCTCCCAGCTTTGAATAGCTTCAATTTTTACCGGGTCAACAGATATTCTATGATTTGATACTACGTGCCCAAGGAATGCTACTTCCTCAAGCCAGAACTCGCATTTCTTCAACTTGGCATAAAGCTTGTATTCACGAAGCTTTTGGAGTGTCAGCCTCAAGTGTTGCTCATGATCTTCACGACTTTTGGAATAAATAGGGATGTCATCAATAAAGACGACCACAAAGGGATCCAAATATTCCTTGAATACTTTGTTCATCATATCCATGAAGGCAGTAGGAGCATTAGTCATGACTAGAAATTCATAATGCCCGTACCGAGTTCTGAAAGCCGTCTTTGGAATGTCATCGGTTCTAATCTTCAATTGGTGATATCCGGAACGAAGATCAATCTTTGAAAAGAATTTGGCTCCTTGCAACTGGTCAAACAGGTCATCAATACGTGGCAATGGGTACCTATTTTTGATGGTGACATGATTCAACTCCCGATAATCAATACAAAGTCGTATACTCCCATCTTTTTTCTTCACGAATAGAACAGGAGCACCCCAAGGAGACGTACTAGGAAGAATGAAACCAATGTCTAATAATTCCTGCAATTGGGTCTTTAACTCTTGAAGTTCAATAGGAGCCATTCGATATGGGGCTTTGAAAATGGGTTTTGTACCAGATTCAAGGTCAATACAAAATTCAATTTCACGCTCTGGGGGTAGGTCAGGAAGTTCTTCAGGGAATATGTCTGGAAATTTATTAACAATAGAAATATCGTTCAAAACTGACGTATTTTTGTTTAAATCTGTGACATGAGCTAAGAAAGCTTGACATCCGTTTTTCAATAAACGAATAGCTTTATGGCTTGAAATGATCGTGATTGATTTTAATGGTTTGGTCACTTGAATTCGCATAATAGGTTGATTAGGAATATGAAAACTAACAACCTTACGAAAACAATCAATTTTTGCATGATGAGTATTTAACCAATCAATCCCTAGAATTACGTCAAACGCAAGTATTTTTAAAGAAATAAGATCGACAGGTAATGCGCGGTTACCGATTTGAACCAAACAAGACTTATAAATAGTGGATGTAATGAAGGTTTCTCCCAACGGAGTTTCCACAGATAAGTCAAAGTATAATTTCTCTGGTGTCAAATTTAATCGTGGAGCGCAAGTAGGAGAAATAAAAGAATGGGTAGAACCGGTATCAAATAAAGTATAGACTTCGCTAGAGTTTATGATAAGCTTACCCGTGATGACCTTATTCGGGTTCCTTGCTTTCTGGGAGGTCACAACAAACGCTCTCACTTGCACTACCGACTTTGACTTTTCTGGGATGGCCTTTGGTGCCTCCATCCTAGCTGAACTTATCTTCGGTGAACGACAAAATCGGGCTAAGTGACCTTCTCTTCCACAATTATAACATGCTTTGGACGGCATCACGCAGTTTGGACTGATGTGTCCCTCCCCTCCGCATTTGAAGCATATGATAGGTGGCCGTTCTCCTTCCTTAACAATGGGTGCTGGTGCTGACGTCCTTCCATCATTGTTGAATCTCCTCTTCTTAAAATGTACATTCTTATTGTTTTGGCCCCGATTACCACCGAAGTGGTTACCATTTCTGGCCTGTTGATTCCCTCCACGCTTGTTGTCACCGATTCTATGACTGCTCTCATTGGTATTATCATTTTGCCGGCTGCTCTCTTTTCGTTGCGTTGAATCGTTATCGCGCTCCACTAACTGAGCCCTATTTACGACATCTGAATACAAACACAATTTATGAGAAATAAGATGTTGACGTATCTCCGGCTTCAAACCTCTTAAAAACATCCGCATCATTCTCTCTTCATTATCCACCAAGTGGGACGCAAACCGGGATAACTCGGCAAACTTGGCTTCATACTGGACACTGTCATATTATTTTGCTCCAATTTGATGAATTCTACCTCTATTATATGACGAATACTTTCGGGAAAGTACTTGTCGTTGAATAGTTCTTGGAACTTTTCCCAAGACATCTTCAGTGCGGCAGGTTGAGTACGCTTTACCGATTCCCACCAGTAATCTGCCTCTTCTCGCAACATAAAGGTGGAAAAAGGAACCTTTTGCTCCTCGGAGCATCCTAAGACATCAAATATCTTGGTGATCTGCTTTATCCATGCTTTCGCCTTAAGTGGTTTTGGCTCTCCAATAAACTCCGGTGGTCCCAGCTCCTTGAACTGTTTAGCGGTGACCGTCCGAGAGTTTCCAGTGTTTCCACCTATATTTTGGACAGGAGCCGCTCTCGC
Organism: Panax japonicus; assembly: GCA_020205505.1. Classification (NCBI taxonomy): domain Eukaryota; kingdom Viridiplantae; phylum Streptophyta; class Magnoliopsida; order Apiales; family Araliaceae; genus Panax; species Panax japonicus. Next base: position 13,158,016 of record CM035111.1, read on the forward strand.
CTGTTGTTGCATGAATTGCATAAAGCCTCTGAACATTTGATCATTTATCATTTGGTCAGTGTTGTTGTTTGCATGAGGATTGTCGCCTTCCTGATGCACATTATCCTGATTATTGATATGTGGTGAATCAACGGTCACCTGTGCTCCATTGCTATTCTCAACATTCTCAGATGTCATTTTCAGATACTGCCACAAAACAAAAGGTTAATTAACATGTCACATATTATCCCTATATTATGACTGACCAATTAAATACAAAAACAAACTTAGGTAGGTCATACTAGCGAAGGAATTCCCCGTCTCTCCCCTCCTAGTTCTATTCTCACATCTAAGCCAGGGATCATATCCCTAAGATTTGATACCAACTGTGCCGCCCCCAAAATTAGGTATACATCACCCATCTTAAGTCGCCAGATACATGGTACATAATTCAAATACAACTTAATAATACAACTGTCGTGTACAATATGACAAAACATAATCTGTGAGTTTGAATACAAATATTGTCTACTAGAGATTATACAAACTCAAAAGGAGTCCTCATTACAATTATTATCACACTATTTCACAGAATAGTGAGGACTACTAATGCACCATCTAGGACCATCACTCTGTTACCCGACTAGTCCCAGCTACGTTCTCATTTCCTGAAGAGAACAGTGAAAGAAAGGGTGAGCTCAACTAGCCCAGTAAGAAATATTATGACTAAGATAATGCAGAATAATTTATCGTTAGCCTTCAACAATGTTAAACTGATAAAATATAATAAATATCAAGTTGAACTGCAGCGGAACAAGCAATCCATTAAAAGAGTTAAGTAGAGAATGAAATCTACTATCTTTTATGATTTAAAAGGTTTTTCATCACTTTTATCGCTGGGATTCAGCTTAATAAATAATCCACATCATCGAATCACCCCTGAACTATGGCCAAGGATATTCTTTAGTATCATGACCACAATTATCTATGCACTACGGGCCAAGAATATTTGTGTATTCATTAATGGTCATGATCATGCCAACAACTGTCCATTAATGCACTACAGGCTAATGAGAACTTTTACCACATCACTTGTAACATTATGGTAATGATTACATCGAATAATCCCTGTTCATAATCATACCAAGTCCATCTATGCACTACAGGCCACAGATGACTCTCAACAAAATATAAACATGAGGATGATGACAATGATATAAAAATTCAATAAAATAAGTTCAAGAATTAATTTATCTAGGAACTGATAACGTCCAAATTGTCAACATGATACTGTTTTGTAGAGTAAAATTCAAGAATGCTCAGAAGAATATTTCCATGAAAAGATATTGGATGAAGCGCAAATATCAAGGATATTCCACAAATTTCATGGAGTATAGAAGTCAAATTTTTAACCAACTGAGTATAATAAAGAATGGAATAACAAAAGAAATCACCATGCATACGATAGACCGCACAGGTAGGTTATTCCAACAGAATAATAAATAACGGAACCAGGTCCGGCGTAAAATGTACAGACAGGATATTCCAATAGAATAATAAAGGATGGAACCAGGTCCGGCGTAAACGCATAGACAGGATATTTTGAAAGAATAATAAATAATGGAACTAGTTCCGGCGTAAACGCACAGACATGATATTTCGACAGAATAATAAATAATGGAACTAGGTCCGGCGTAAATACACAGACAGGATATTCCGACAGAATAATAAAGAAAGGAATATTAGAAGAATGTCACCATGTATAGGGTAGCCCGCGTATACAGGTTATTCCAACAGAATAATAAATAATGGAATAATAGAAATTCTCTTAATGGGTACAACAAATAACATCCCTTACCGTAAAAGAAACTGAATATAAGAGTAGGGAAGTAGCAGAATACTTTTCTATAGGTTCTCTTATAATTTTCTCTCTAGAGTTTCAGTGAATTCGTAAGAAATAATGAAGCAATGAGCTTCTATTTATAGGAAAATGGAATGAATAGTAACTAATTCATGAACGGTTCAGATTGATTTACTATTAAACGGACTGTCCATATTGGTTTACTATTAAAACTTAAAACAATGGTCCATACTGATTTACTATTAAAATTTTAAACCAGCGATCCATATTGATTTACTATTATAACTCCACCAGCGGTCCATATTGACTTACTATTATATCTTCAACCAACGGTCTGAAAAATTAGCACATCTCCTCATGGGATAATATTGTACCCAAATACCCTAATGCACAATACTATAGTGAATAGTAACTGGGTGAATAGTAACTCGTGAATAGTAACTCGTGAATAGTAATTTATGAATAGTAACTTGTGAATAGTAACTTATGAATAGTAACTCGTGAATAGTAACTCGTAAATAGTACTCTGACACGAAAAATGTCCCAAATACCCAATTGAACAATATATCCTCCAGACATCAATTATACTAACACAAATAAGTCCAACATAATGGAACCATAAAATTCATCTTTAATCAACACAAACTTTTTCATCATTCATATTATAATTCACAATATTTAACAACCAGGTTGTTCCCAGGAAAGAGGGGGCTTTCCGATAAGGATTTCTCCTTATTGGCGCGCAATTAGGTGACCAAACCTCTCATTGACAAAACTTCTAGACATTGTCAATATTATAAATAATAATATGAATAACTTTGTCGTCTCAATTATTGATTAAATAATATATCATATAATGCAGATGATACTGTAATAATAATTGAATCAATAATATGAGAGATATGATGCAACAATTACTGTAGCAATAATTGAGTATAACTGAGTGACTTCTCACGTAAGCATCATTAATCAATACCATGTGCTACTGTGCAACTACGCGTATTACTGTACTTTTACTACTGGGTAGTTCAACAGTTTTAACGGTTACACCTCTACCGTTATTTTCGTAAAGTATTTTTGTCGTTTTCTCAATCTGACAATAATTCCGTTGTGGGGTCTACCAATGATTGTGCCGTTGTACGAATATTCCCTGTTAAAATGAATATTCCCCGACTAATCGAATATTATATAACAATTTACGTACTTTCCAAAATTTATAAATTTTACGCACAACTATAACATTATATCAAATCAATACCATAATATTCAAAAATATAATTCGAAAAAAAATTATTCTTTATTCATAAAAGTTGGGGTCTTACAACCTCCCCTTCTTATGAAATTTCGTCCTCGAAATTAGGGTACATACCTGGTATGTCAAAGAGATGAGGATACCTTGACTGCATCTTAGATTCTAACTCCCAAGTCATTTCCTCTATATCGTGGTTTCTCCATAAAACTTTGACTTGAGGTATAACCTTAGAGCGTAGAACATGATCCTTCTTATCCAAGATTTTAACAGGTAACTCTTCATACGTTAAATCTTCCTCTATCTCATCTGGTTGTAACTCAATAATGTGGTTTGGGTCTTTCACATATTTATGTAACATAGATATGTGAAAAACATTAAGAACACGAGACATACTTGGCGATAAGGCGGGTCTATAGGCCACAGTTCCCACTCGCTCAAGAATTAAAATGGGCCAATGAACCAAGGATTGAGCTTTCCTCTCTTTCCAAATCTCGTAACTCCTTTCTATAGAGAAACACGTAACAACACATGATCTCCAATATCGAATTCTATGTCCTTTCGATGAAGATCAGCATAACTCTTTTGTCGATCTTGTGAAGTTTTTATACGTTGTTAGATCGTTTGAATCTTTTCTGTAGTCATACGTACCAACCCCGGTCCCAACAACGTTGCTTCACCTACCTCATCCCAGTATACTGGAGAACGACACTTTCTTCCATACAACGCCTCAAATGGAGCCATGCCAATACTTGCTTGATAACTATTGTTGTAGGAAAACTCCACCAATGGTAAGAACTTGTCTCAACTTCCCTTGAAGTCAGGGACACAGCGTCTTAATAGATCTTCAAGAGTTTGAATAGTCCTCTCCGACTGTCCATCCGTCTGAGGATGATATGCCAAGCTAAATCGTAAGTCTGTGCCCATAGATTTTGCAAACTAACCTAAAATCGTGAAGTGAATCTTGGGTCTCGATCAGAAACTATAGATACCGCCATACCACGCCGTCTTACAATCTCGTTTATATATATACGAGGAAGACGTTCAAGTGTATAAGTTTCTCGTATCGGTAAGAAATGAGCAGACTTGGTCAATCTATCAACAATGACCCAAATCGCATCTATGCCTTGAAAAACCTTAGGAAGACCGGTAACGAAATCCATGGTAATGTGCTCCCACTTCCATTCTGGAATTTCAAGTGGTTGCAATGGACCTTTTGGTACTTAATACTCCGCCTTGACTCGTTGACAAGTTAAACATCTTGAGATAAACTCCGCTATCTCTCTCTTCGTATTACTCCACCAAAATGTATGTCGAAGATCATGATACATTTTGGTACGAATATTCTCTGTTAAAACGAATATTCCCCGACCAATTGAATATTATATAACAACTTGCGTACTTTACAAAATTTATAAATATTACCCACAACTATAACATTATATCAAATCAATACCATAATATTCAAAAATATAATTCGGAAAAATTATTCTTTATTCATAAAAGTTGGGGTCTTACAAATACTGTGCATCCACGCGTATTACTGTATTTTAACCACCGGGTATTCCAACAGTGTTAACGGTAATAACTACGCCGTTATTTATAAAAACTCAAACTTGTCGTTTTCTTCATCCGATAGTTATTCTGTTATGGGGCCCACAAATGACTGCGCCATCGTACGAATATTCCCCGACAACAAGAATATTCTACGACCAAACGAATATTCCCTGACAACAATGATTATTTTATAACAACTTGCATATTTTGCAAAATTTGCACATTTCACCCATAACCAGAGAATTGTATCAAATTAATACCTTATTATTCACAATAATAATTAGAGGAAATTCAATTTTATTTATAATAAGTTGGGGTCTTACAACCTCCCCTCCTTATGAAATTTCGTTCTCAAAATTGACATACGTACCTAGTGTTTCGAAAAGGTGAGGATACCTCACTTTCATTTCTGATTCCAACTCCCAGGTCATTTCTTCAATAGCATGGCTTCTCCACAAAACCTTAACTTGTGGTATAATCGTGGTGCGTAGGACATGCTCTTTCCTATCCAAGATCTTAACAGGTACTTCTTCGTACGTTAAATCTTCGGCTATCTCGTCTGGTTCTAACGCAATAATATGGTTCGGGTCTTTCACATATTTACGAAGCATGGATATGTGAAAAACATTATGAACACGAGACATACTTGGAGGTAATGCGAGTCTATAGGCCACATTTCCTATTCAGTCAAGAATCTCAAATGGACCAACAAATTGTGGATTGATCTTTTCTCTCTTTCCAAATCTTGTAACTCCCTTCCATGGAGCAACACGTAACAATACATGATCTCCAATATTAAACTCCACGTCCTTTCTATGAAGATCAACATAACTCTTTTGTCGATCTTGTGAGTTTTGAATACGTTGTCGAATCATTTAGATCTTTTCTGTAGTCATGCGTACTAATTCTGGTCCCAACAATGTTGCTTCTCCCACCTCGTCCCAGCATACTGGAGAAAGACACTTTCGTCCATACAATGCCTCAAATGGAGCCATGCCTATACTTGCTTGATAACTGTTGTTGTAGGAGAATTCCACCAGTGGCAAGTACTTATCCCAACTTCCTTTAAAATCTAGGACACAAAGTCTTAATAGATCTTCAAGGGTTTGAATAGTCCTCTATGATTGTCCATCCGTTTGAGGATGGTATGCCGAACTGAATCGTAAATTCGTGCCTATAGCTTTCTGCAAGCTAACCCAAAATTGTGAAGTGAATCTTGGGTCACAATTCGAAACTATGGATACTGGCATGCCATGCAATCTCACAATCTCATTCACGTATATGCGAGCAAGACGTTCAAGGGAATAAGTCTCACGTATCGGTAAGAAATGGGCAGACTTGGTTAATCTATCAACAATAACCCAAATCGCATCTATGCCTTGAAAAACCATGGGAAGACCCGTAACGAAATCCATAGTAATGTGTTCCCACTTCCATTCTAGAATCTCAAGTAGTTGTAATGGACCCTTTGGCACTTGATGCTCCGCCTTTACACGTTGACAGGTTAAACACCTCGAGATAAACTCTGCGATCTCTCTCTTCATATTATTCCACCAAAATGTATGTCGAATATCATGATACATTTTGGTACTCCCAGGATGGATTGCAAATGGTGTGTTGTGTGCCTCCATCATGATTCTATGATTCAAATCAGAGTCGTTAGGAACACAAAGTCTGGAGTTGAATCTAAGTATTCCTTCTTCATCGATTCTTGCTTCTGGAATAGCTCCTTCTTGCACTTTCTTCTTCATACGTATCAGCCCCAGGTCCGTACCTTGAGCAGCTTTAAATTTATCAATTAAAGTCGGTTCTACTCGTATATTTGCCATCATCATGTGGGTACTTGGAGCCTTTACCTCTATCTCCATCCTTTGCAAGTCATACAAAATGGACCTTTGTGTTAACAACATTGCACTCGTACCCGCATATGATCTTCTACTCAATGCATCAACTACCTCGTTTACTTTTCCAGGATGATATTGGATGGTGTGATCGTAATCTTTCAACAGCTCGAGCCAACGTCGTTGCCGCATGTTGAGTTCTTTTTGGGTGAAGAAATATTTGAGGCTTTTATGATCTGTATAGATCTCCACTTTCTCCCCATACAGGTAGTGTCTCCAGATTTTCGACGCGAAAATAACTGCTGCCAACTCTAGATCATGAGTAGGATAATTCCTCTCATATTCTTTGAGTTGTCGTGAGGCATAGGCTATGACTTTCCCATGTTGCATGAGAACGCATCCTAAACCTTTGCCTGAAACATCACTGTATATAACAAATCCATCCGTACCAGATGGTATTGCCAGAATAGGTGCCGAAATGAGTCTCCTCTTAAGCTCTTGGAAATTCTTCTCGCATTCCTCGTTCCATACGAATTTTGTATCTTTCCGATTCAGCTGAGTTAACAGAGTAACGATTCGAGAAAATCCTTCCACGAATCTCCGATAATAACCAGCTAAGCCCAGAAAGCTACTCACTTCGGTCACCGACTTTGGCTGCTCCCAACTTTGTACTACTTCAATCTTTGCGGGGTCAACAAATACTCCATGTTTTGACACCACGTGCCCAAGGAATGCTACTTCCTAAAGCCAGAACTCACATTTCTTCAGCTTGGCATAAAGCTTATTTTCACGAAGCCTTTCAAGTATCAGCTTCAAATGGTGCTCATGATCTTCACGGCTTTTGGAATAGATGAGGATGTCATCAATAAAGACAACAACTAACTGATCCAAATATTCCTTGAATACACAGTTCATCATATCCATAAAAGCAGCAGGAGCATTAGTCAATCCAAAAGACATGACTAAGAATTCATAATGCCCGTACCGAGTTCTAAAGGTAGTCTTTGGAATATCCTCAGTTTTAATCTTCAGTTGATGACATCCAGAACGAAGATCGATCTTTGAAAAGAATTGTGCTCCTTGCAACTGGTCGAACATGTCATCAATGCGAGGTAGCGGATACCTATTCTTGATGGTGACATGGTTCAATTCTCGATAGTCAATACAAAGTCGCATACTCCCGTCTTTCTTCTTTACGAATAAAACAGGAGCACCCCAAGGAGATGTACTAGGACGAATGAAACCGATGTCTACTAACTCCTGTAGTTAGACTTTTAACTCCTGAAGCTCAATTGGAGCCATTCGATATGGGGTTTTAGAAATGGGTTTTGTACCCGGTTCAAGGTCAATAAAGAATTCAACATCACGTTCTGGGGGTAGACCGGGAAGTTCTTTAGGAAATACATCATGAAATTCTCTAACAACAGAAATATTATTCAAATCTGACTTGTCTTTGTTCAAATCCATAACATGGGCTAAGAAAGCTTGACATCTATTTTTTAATAAACGAATAGCTTTATGGCTTGATATAACAGTGACTGATTTTAGTGGTTTAGTTGTTTGAATTCGTATGACAGGTTGGTTAAGAATATGAAAACTAACAACCTTACGAAAATAATCAATTTTGGCATGATGAGTGGTTAACCAATCAATTCCTAAAATCACATCAAAAGCAAGTATCTTTAAAGAGATAAGATCAATAGGTAATGTGATAGTGCCAACTTGGATTAAGCAAGATTTATAAACAGTGGATGTAACGAAAGTTTCACCCAACAGAGTCTCCACTGATAAATCAAAGTCTAATTTCTCCGGAGTCAAGTTTAAACGTTGAGCACAAGCAGGAGAGGTAAAAAAATGGGTAGAACCGGTTTCTAGTAAGGTATAAACTTCGCAAGAGTTCAAGATTAGCTTACCCGTAATCACCTCGTTCGGGTTCCTCGCGTTTTGGCCAGTCACGACAAACGCTCTTCCAGGAACCGCTGATTTCGACTTATCCGGGACAACCCTTGGAGTCACCATCCCCGTTGAACTTGGTTTTGCTACAGAACAATGCCGAGCTATGTTGCCTTCCTTTCCACAGTTGTAACATACCTTGGATTGTTGTTGACAGTTTGGGCTATATGTCCCTCTTGCCCGCATTTGTAACATCTAACTGGCTGTCGTTCTCCTCCCCTAGAATTTGTTGTTGGTGGTGCTACTGTTGATGTCTTCCCGTCATTGTTGAATCTCCTCTTTCTGAAATTTTAACTTGACTCACCTCTCCTATTATCATGGCCACGATGACCACCCGAGTGGTTATCGCCTTTGTTCGTATTTTTCCCTCCTCGTCGGTTATCATCGCTCTGATGACTGCTGTCACCGGTATGACTCTGGTTGTGGTCCCTCGGTTGCACATACTCATTATCTCGCTCTAATAATTGAGCCCTGTTTACAACATCTAAATATAAAGAAAATTTATGAGATATAAGATATTGCTGAATCTCGGGCTTTAGACCTCTCAGAAACATCCTCATCATTCGTTTCTCATTTTCGACCAAATGAGGTGCAAACCTAGATAACTCTGCAAACTTCGCCTCGTACTGGGACACCGTCATATTATTTTGTTTCAGTCTGATAAACTCTACCTCCTTTATATGACGAATACTTTCGGAAAAGTACTTGTCATTGAATAGTTTCTGAAATGTTTCCCAAGACATGTTGAGTGCAGCAAGCTGGGTATGCTTCACAGACTCCCACCAGTAGTCTGCCTCACTGCAGAACATAAAGGTGGCGAATGGAACCTTCTGTTCCTCTGTGCATCCCAAGACATCGAATATCTTAGTAATTTTCTTGACCCATGTTTCCGCCTTGATCGGATCTAGCTTTCCAATAAATTCTGGTGGTCCCAACTCCTTGAACTGGTTGGCTGTGATAGACCGCACGTTGGTATCACTTCCACCCGTATTTTGTACACGAGTCTCCCTCGTCTGATTTTGCATGAACTACAAAAACTCCTAAACATTCCATCATTCATTGTTTGCTCGGTAGTGTTGTTTACAGGAGGATTATTGCCTTCCTGTTGCACGTTCTCCTGGTTTGTAACTAAAGGTTGTTCCACAGTCTCTTACACTCCATTGTTAACATTCTCAGCAGCCATTCTTAAATACTGCCATAAAACAAGGGTTAATTAAACAAATTAACATATCACATAATATCCCTATATTATGACTGACCGACAAATAAGCTTAGATAGGACACACTAGCGAAGGATTTACTCATCTCTCCCCTCCTAGTTCTATTCCCCGATCTCTGCCAGAGACCATATCCCTAAGCTCTGATACCAACTGTGACTCTGGACACCAACTTGTGTCAGAACCTCATATTGATACCTATCAGTTTGCCACCGCAGAACGGCGTCCCCTACGGAGAGTCTGGCTTCGGTGCATCCCCCATCAATAGGAAGTAACCAGCGAGAGGCTCGAGGCTCTTTACTTATAGCTCTGATACCAACTGTGACGCCCCCAAAATAGGTATACAACACCCATTCTGAGTCGCCAAATACATGGTACATAAAGAAAACTACAAGTTCAATAATATAATTGTCGTGCAAAATACGACAACACATACTGTGAGTTTAAATACAAATATTGTCTTCTTGACAATATCCACACTCAAATAAGTCCTCATTATAATTATTCAAACACTATTTTACAGAAATAGTGAGGACTGCTAAAACATCTTTCTAGAACCATCAGTCCATACCCCGACTAGATCCTGCTATGTTCTCACCTCCTGAGAAGAAAAATGGAACAAAAAGGAAAAAAGGGTGAGCTCAACTAGCCCAGTAAAGAATATTATGACAAAGATAATATACAACAATTTATCATTAGTCTTCAACAGGGAAAAAATCTGATAAAATATAATAGACAACAAGTTTTAGATCAACAACTGCAGCAGAAACATCAATCCATTAGAAGAGTCAAGTAGAGAAGGAATTCCACTATCTTCTAAGATTTAAAAGTCCATCATCAATATTTTATCCCTGTAACATCAATCAATATACATCTTGAATCAAATATTCATCTTTGCACTACAGGCCAAAGATATTCATTTGTATTACCAGTTGGTCATGTTCATCTCAACACCTGTTCATCTTTGCACTACGGACCAAAGATATTCATCAGTTAATCATTTATCTTTGCACTACAGGCTAAAGATATTTAGTAATATTATCATTTAGGACTGAGGATGATGAAAAATATTTTAAAGAAAACGAATCCAGTGAGACAGAAGGATAAATAGTAGGGATTCGTATAACAGTTTATCTAAAATCAATAATACTCCATAATAACTAATTTTGAAGCAAAATTCAAGAATAAAGATCAAAATATGGATACAATCAAAGATAGTAACCATAATAGACATCTTGGACAAAAAGAAGAAAATTTTATTTTTTTTGTGAATAGTGCCGTATTCGTGAATGGTGTCATATACATGAATAGTGCCATATACGTGAATAGTAACCAAGACACAAAAAGTTCCAAATTTGATAAAAAGTTCATACCAACATTTCGGTATAATGATATTGAAGAAAATATCATTTTTAAGAAGAATATAACACCCCTTACCTCAAAATATCAGTACTTCTGATCGGAATATCGGTATAAGGCTGAAGAAAACTTGCACTGATGAATAGAAACTCACAAAGTATCTAAATACTCACAAAATACACTCAATAATCTAGAGAGAGAAAGAGAGAAAACTTATTTCTGGTGTGATTTTCAATTCTAACTTAGCCCTCTATTTATAGGAAAGTGTTAGCACTCTGAAGCAGACATGACCTACAACCTGATGGCTTTACCTGCTATTATTGCCACCCACCACATTTGAAATAAAATTCAGCACATTTCTTCACCAACCACAAGTGGGGCCTACTCAATTCTAGAATTTTCCATCAAAATCAATTATAAACCTAATTTTCGAATCAGTCACCTCTTAAAATTCATAACAAATCATACGTTTATTTTTAACAGTTCAAAATTTGTGGACATATACTCAACTTATATATGTATAACATATCCAAAAATCCCAACGATCCAACGGTCGGATTAAAAATTATAACTCACGCAATATATCTCAAAAATACTGGTTTAATTTTTAATACATTCATTCCGACAAAAAATACTGATAAAACACCTCAACATTAACTCTTTTATTTTTAACCACAATAAATATATCCAACATTTATATCCACATATAATAAATATTTCCTTATCATATGAATCAATAACTAATTATTCATAAATAATATTACAGAATCACATTTATGACAACCAGGCCGTTACCAGAAAAAAGGGGGCTTTTCAATAAGTATTTCTCCTTACTGGCGCGCAATTAGGTGACCAAACCTCTCCTTGACAGAACTTTCTAGACATTGCCAATAATGCTATCTAATAATATTATTCAAATAATATGAATTATTGATTTGATAATGGGAAATACTGTGCAGTGACAATTATTGAAACAATAATAATATAAAATATCAACGCAACAATTATTGAATCAATAAAATAAAATATTGAACAGTAACTACTGTAACAATTATTGAGTAGTGCCTTCTTACGTATGGATCAATAATTCATCAATATTGTGCATCCACGCGTATTACTGTATTTTAACCACCGGGTATTCCAACAATGTTAACGGTAACAACTACGCCGTTATTTATAAAAACTCAAACTTGTCATTTTTTTCATCCGACAATTATTCTGCTATGGGGCCCACAAATGACTGCGCCATCGTACGAATATTCCCCGACAACAAGAATATTCCACGACCAAATGAATATTCCCCGACAACAATGATTATTTTATAACCACTTGCATATTTTGCAAAATTTGCATATTTCACCCATAACCAGAGAATTATATCAAATTAATACCTTATTATTCACAATAATAATTAGAGGAAATTCGATTTTATTTATAATAAGTTGAGGTCTTACAGTATTGGCCGATATCGCTGGTCTGACTATGCTGGACCGTAGTCCGTTGATATTTGGCATGGAATACTCTTTCAGAGCCCGATGCTCCTCTCTTTGTTCCTCTGCTTGTGCATCGGCAGCCAAGTTAACTGTCGTGTTTTCCAACTGTTCTTGTAAATTTCTATGTACACCCGCTTTCCAACCTCTCCCGTTTATATTATCCTGAACAGGTGTTAACTCGGGGTTGGTTGACCGTGTGCGCATAAAAATTTATCAAAATTCCTGAAATAAAAACAAAAAAAACTGAAATGAGACAAGACTAGATTTGTCTAAGTCATACAATATAGCTTAAAATTAATGATAATAATACTAAATTAAATGCCTTTCCCCGGCAATGGCGCCAAAAACTTGTTGCCTCTTTTTTACGACTAACAAAAGAGCTCTAACTCATGCAAGCATACATGCATCAATAAGTAATACAGAGCAAGTAAAGTATTGATCCCACAGAGAAAGTTGTTTAACTTAAACTACTATTTATTAATTAAATCACTATATTTATATGCTCACACTATGGATTAAACTTGGTTTGTTCCTGAATTGCAAATAACAACTAAAACAATTTAAAGGATATAATAAATGATATTGAAACTAATGGGATTCTAACTTCATTCATTATTTCATTCCATCGCCACTATCATGCCTGACTTGTTCACATATCATAGGAAAGTTGCCAAGAGCACTAAAAGAGTATTAGCCATTTTTCAATGCACTAAGACCTACTTACACAGCATCTACAGATGATAGACTCTATGTAATCACCAATATAACCAACATCACTATATGTCTATATGAAATTGGAACTATATTGATTTTAAGTTCAAGTACTTATCTTAACTTATACGGTGAAACAATATATGTCTATCTGATTCACAAAATACTTAAGCCATATAACACAACCCTATATAAGTATAATATCATGATTATAGTCCATATTTGCATGTTCATTGTCAATTCCATACAAATACTGAAACGAATGGTGATCAAGCATTCATGTATGCAAAACAATCATGACAGACATCCCATATAATATGCAAATCAACCCCGCAATTAAGTGTGCAATCAAACTACATAATAAAATCCGTTAGAATCCCATAATGGAGTTTAGTTCATGACTGAACTAAAAGTCATTATGGGATCAAAGTTAAACATGATCAATAAGCAACAATTGAAAGATGAAAGATGAAACTATCAATCCCAATTGCTGAATACACATCAATATTCAATCCTCATAAGATTCCAGCAAAAACTAATATTAATAATCCGATCTCATAGAGAAATCTCAAGAAGGAGTAGAAAAGTAGAGTTATGGCCTCCTTCTACGTTGGAATCCTCTCTAGAGAGTAAAAACCCTAATTACGATGTAAAGATATGTGAAAAACTAAAAATGTCAAATTATCCCCCTGACACCAGTCAAGAATTTTTTTTTAAATCAAATACAACCTTTAAAATTTGGAAATAAAATAAAACACATCAGCAACATCAGACATCGCGCTCTTCCAGCATGATAGTCTCGCGACCGCGAGACTTGCATTAGGTTCATATGTTTGGTTTATCTCGCACCCGGGCGCGCGCTCCATATGCTTGTCTTTCTCGCGGTCGCGAGACTTGTAGTAGCATCCAATATCTGGCTGAGTAATCGCGCGGGCGCACGTTCGTAAGGCAATTTTGCCGCGTGGCCGCGCAGCTTGCAATCTGCAGATCCTGGTTCCTATTTTCCTACTGCTGCTGATGCTTGCTCAATCATGCTTTATCTCCTTGCACCAATGCACCTTCATGCCATGCATATCCCATCCTTGTACCTCGTTTCAAGCATCCATTTGCCTTATGCTCCATAACACCACCAAAATAGGATGATTCCTGCACTTATTCACCAAAAGGAGTTTTAAGAACGCACAATGCAAATTAACATGAAATGCAGCTAAAACAGACTAAAATGTACTTGAGATGGACATAGTCCGCATGAATTGGTACTCCATATGTAGGTAAAAATCCTACTTATCATCTATCAGTCTTTTTTGGGACGAAGGAGTATTCGATCAAAACCTACTCCATTTATCTACATCTCTTCTTTGTATCTCTATTTCATAAAAGATTTTAGTTACTAAACTAGTCAAATAATGGCAAACTCAAACTTCTAAGCGAAAAGCTGTAATTTCTGATATTATAACAAAATAGTACAAAATAATTATCCGAGTACAAATTGCACTAAGAGAAACATAACATTACTAGAAAAAGTAAGCTTATAACAGCTAACATTACTTCATCATATCACAAACTTTTTATCCAAGTTTGTTGTGACAGTACTGATAAATAAAATTATCAAGTCAGTTTCTATAATACTACTCAAACATCAACCAATCTAGATTAACTAAAGAAGAACAGTGAGCACGAATCTTAAATGCATATTGCTCCAGTACAACCCAGTCTTGAGCGCAAGTTCTTGAATGTCAACTCAAACTCCATATCCCTATCATAATCCAATACCTTAACATTGACGCCATTGTGGAGTGCATACATCATGGTCTCAATTGAGAGGTTTCTTATTACAATCTATTCTGCTATTTCAATGATCCGACTTATGTCAACTCCATGTTCATTTGACATTTAGGCTTCCTTCCCATGAATAGAATAGTTTTGGGAGTGATCTGACACTGATGATCTTTTGACGTATATATTTGTTATCATTGCTTAAACTTAACAGAGATTTGGATATGATATTTTCAAAGAATAGGAGGTTAGACGTTTTTCATATCTATAAAATAAAGTGGTGACTCTCCACCTCATGCTTTAGGTTTTCTTTTTATATACAATGTGTGGACTTATATTCTGAACTCCCAACACTTTCATCAATAAAATTGTCTCATGACATTAAATTTTATGTTCCCTTCCTTATTCAAGTTATATTTTTTTCTATTATAGATTTATAGTTTGAAAATGAGCATCCACAGCAAAGATGAAAGAAGCACAGATACTGGTGCGGGGATACGAGGATTCGGGTGTAGCAAGCATGTGATGTGGCACATATTTAATTATTATTTATGTGTGTGCATATATACAGGGACGGATCCAGCCACAAAATTCAGTGGGGTCAGGTTCGAATCTTTTTTGTTAAGAATAAAAATTATAACTATATATATAGATATATATACTTTTCTAAATCCAATATAATTTCTCAACATTTAAGTCGTTAAGTTTAATATATATATATATATATATATATATATATATATATATATATATATATATATATATCTAATAAAATACAAATGATTTTGAATTTCCCGCTCACTCAATAAATTATCTGGGCCGTCCAAAGTTTGAGATAAATCACACCGTCCATACATCTATCTAATAAAATACATCTATCTATCTAATCTATCTAATAATGATTTTGAATTTCCCGCTCACTTAATAAATCATCTAGGCCGTTTTAAATTTGAGATAAATCTCACTGTCCATACAGTGCCGGAGGCACGTGACCCAGCTAGTATATATATATAGGGGAATGATCCATAGCATCTATTTGCTATAGATAAAAAAGTGGCATATAGCATCTACACTTTTCATTCCATAAAGGAAGGGTTGAGATTGAAAAGGGTCTAACGCCGACCGCTAGAATTTCTAGCCGATGTAGTTAGTATAAATTTTGGACTTTTATGCCCCCATTAAGCCTAGCGTAATGCCAAAAATATAGCATCCACTAGTATGTTAAACAACTAGAGCAAAACTACAACCCTAACCTTTTGATCTATGCGGCGATGCTAGCTCTTCATCAATGATCCATCTAGAAAAACCCTTCAATCTGTCGAGAAAAGAGCAAAATTGTACTCAAGAGCGGAAGATTTGGATTCTATATCAAATTAAATGTTACCCTAACCTTTCGATCTTTGCGGCGATGCTAGCTCTTCATCAACGATCCATTTAGACAAACCCTTCAATTTGTCGAGAAAAGAGCACAATTTGTACTCAAGAGTGGAAGATTTGGATTCTACATCAAATTAAACAACATTTAATCAGTAAGTTTTACGAATTACAAGGTTTAAATTGGAGATATTTTATTTGTAGCATCAATTAGGTTTTTAGGGTTGATGGATTCTTCTTTAGGAATTGGAGTATTTTTACCTTGATTTCCCAATATTTTCTTTGGATGTTTTTAATAAATTGATATTGGGATGGATTCCATAGTGCATCTGATATTTTCTTTTGGCGACCACTTCTTATTTTTTAGGAAATTGATATTGGGATGGATTCTTTTTGCGATGGTTTCATGAGTTCAGTTTGTATTGCAATAGTTCAATTGCTAGTATTTGTTGATCTGACGCAACTGTAGTTTGTTCACTTCTTCCCTGCATGAGTTTGCATGATTGTTCCTGTAACCATGTGCTATACTTCATTCTTGCTTATTTTAGTTATTTTTCTTGTTTTCAGTTTGATATGGGTGATATGGGTGATGTGATATCTCCTGGAATTACACTTGAACTGTATTTATGATGTCCTAGTTGTTTTTTTTGTTCTAATGTTTCTTTTGAATATAGGTAAGAGGACTTAAATCATGTTAATATTGAAGTAGAATATGGTTTCAACTACATTTTCTCTTTTGATGCGAACTCTAGCGGCTTATTTTTCTTGTTCTCAGTTTGATATGAGTGATGTCCTAGCTAGTTGGTGGTGAAACAACTGGTACTTTTGGGAAACCCTGGTTTGTGGTGATCTTGTTAGGAGAAATTAAATTTCAATATATATCATTTCTCGAAATTATTAGAGCCCTGTGCTTGTGAAGGACTAGAGAGATGCATGTTTTTGATTTCTTAGATCCTGTAGATGTATTTAAATGCTGAAGTTTTTTGGTTCTCACATGTATCCAGTTGATTCTATGGTAAAGCTTCTCAGTTCGATATTGCGTTTTATTTTCAGTGCTCTGTAGTAATGAATATCTAGGGGCTTGTACCTGCGGTAGCTAAGATAGCTTGCTAAATATGGCTCTTATGAGTTTCTGTATAATCAACTTGATTTGTCCTTTTTTTTGCCACCCACAACTCACAAACATAAATGTTAATTTGTACCATCTTTCTCTGTACTTGGCATGCATGCACACCATGCTTTGTGATCTCTTGTTTTAGTGCTAGCTATCCTCTTTTTAAGTGTTGATTTCTTTCTAAATGATATGATTTGTGTATACAATTGTTATATATTGTAAATAACAAGACATTTTACATTGAATATTGGTGGCTTCAGGATGGTGGCGTGTCGATCTTCAAGTTTGATCATGGCAAAGGAAAAAACAGTGGTGATATGTCTAGGCCTGCTTCTGTACAACGTTCATTGTCCATTCTTGAGATGGAGGTTGAGCAAATAAATAAAGGCAAATATGAGAATTATATGCAAAAAGAGATTCATGAACAGCCTGAATCTTTGACAACAACAATGCGGGGGAGACTGATATGTGGTGATTCAAGCAAAGCCAAGACTGTTCTTTTATATTTGATTTGGAATGTTTAATTCATTGTTGCCATGTTCCTGATTTGGAATAGGTAGTATATGAAATTTGATGATTCTTGTTGCTTTGATTGGATTTGTAATTGGATTTGGAATTTTATGTTTCTTGTTGATGTGATTTAGATTTGGAACGATTTATTGTTGTTGTGATTGACTTATATTCTGTGATTTAGCTGTGATGTTGATATTGAATTACTAGATATATTGCAACGTTAAAACTATTGCTGATTTGATTTTGCTGTGATATTGAATTACTAGATAAGAGATGTTACTGTGTTAAAACTGCACTTGCGTCCGCTAGTAAGTCTAGCGGACCATGCCATTGACCTGATTTGACTTAGCTTAATGGGGGCATAAAAGTCCAAAATGTATACTAACTACGTCCGCTAGAAGTTCTAGCGGACGAAGTTAGACCCTTTTCAATCTCAGTCCTTCTTTTATGGAATGAAAGGTGTAGATGCTATATGCCACTTTTTATCCATAGCAAATAAATGTTATGGATCATTCCCCATTTATATATATATATATGTGTGTGTGTGTGTGTGTGTGTGTGTGTGTGTATGTATATTCATAATTTTCTTATAAGAAAAATATTAGAATGATTTTTTTTATCAACAATTTTTTTTATTAAAAACCCAATATAGTACAAATGTTGTGACAACCCCAAAACAGGTCCATTTCATCCAACCCATTCTGAGTCGCCAAATACATGGTACAGAAAATAACTACAACTTTATTACAACAATTGTCGTGCAAAATACAATAACACATATGCTGTGAGTTTGGATACAAATATATACCAACTGTGACTCTCATCCCAACCTTGGATAGCACGTCACAATGACACCTTACATAAAGGTATAGTCAAAAACTGTTTTAGAAATTAGAATCTTTGGGAAGTGCTCAAGGAAACCTTCGTACATGGGAGGCCATGCTTCTAGGTTATGATAGATATCATATGGCCACAGAATTATCCTTGGTTAACCCAATAGACCCCAAAGAAAAATGAGAAGATTACTATCATATTTTTCCCAATGGTGAGTCTTCTCTTGACATATCATTATCTCCACTGTCTCTAATTGAGAATTATACTTCAAACAAACACCAAGATTATATAGATAGTTCTCGTAAATATACTCAGCAAGTGGATGAGCACAACCTTGTCTTATGATGACACGAGGTTGTATATCATTAGACATTTTGTATGATAGTGACAAAACACCCTTCCAACGTTGGGTTCGCCTCACCCTAGTTGATTCACCAAATAAAACTACTAAATGATGACCACCGTTCTATTCCCATGTTACCCCTGCTCGACCCAGCTACACTCTTATTACCTGAAAGGAATTGTGAAGCAAAAGGGTGAACACAACTAGCTCAGTAAAGAATATCATGACTAAAGATAATTAAATTATCAATAGCCTTCATCAATAATAAATCAAAGATTTAGAACATATGGTAGATGATAAAAATTTCAACCATAGTTGCACCGGAACGAACAATCTATTAGAAGAGTCAAATAGACCATAAAGTCTATTATCTTCTATATGTTAAAAATCCACCAACAATGTTTTATCCCTGTAACATCAATCAACAGTTCTGGTTCACAATCATATGAATAACTCATAATCATAATTGTAGTTTTAAATTCCTCTTCTCATCCAGGACGAAGATAATTTTCATCAACTATCTTTACCTGAAACATCAAAGATCATGGTTACACCAAATCACATTTCCTGTTCATAATCATACTAATAACTTCATCTTTGCACTATGGCCAAAGATATTTATTTGTATCACCAGTTGGTCATGTTCATCTCAACACCTGTTCATCTTTGCACTACTGGCCAAAGATATTAAACAACATGTCATCTTTGCACTACGGGCCAAAGATATTCATCAATAATTTATCTTTGCACTACAGGCCAAAGATATTCCTCAACAATTCATATTTGCACTACATGCCAAATATATTAATCAACAGTTCATATTTGCACTACAGGCCAAATATATTATTATCTCAAAGAAATATATAATCATTTCAGAATTTATATAAACAATAATTATAACCATGTTGATCATTTCATCTTTGCACTTAAGTTAAAGATATTTAATTATAAATTCAATGGTCACGATCATACCAGTCAATAATTCAACTTTGCACTACTGGCCAAAGAGAACCCATAGTCATGATCATACCAAAAATCTACCCATCTTTACACTCAAGTTAAAGAGAAATATCATCATTAGAGTTATAAAAATGTTATATATGATAATAAAAATAATATGATCAACATACAGTTTTAATCTCAAGAGTAATATTAATAAATCAACTATAATTTGGTTAGAAAAAGAAACCAATTTTGTCACTGAATAGTAACTCGTGAATAGTAACCCATGAATAGTAACTTCATGAATAGTAACTCATGAATAGTAACTCGTAAATAGTAACTTATGAATAGTAAACTCGACACAAAAGGTAGAAATTCCACAATAAAATTCATATCAATATTTCGGTATAATGATATTGAAATAACATTTCTTAAACTTATATACAATTTATTTTAATTATTTACACTTAAATAATGCATTTAATCATTCTAAAATGCCAACCTCATAAGATTTCATCACCAATAACCAAAACCCTCATCAAAAATTTGCATATACCTCATGTAGGATTCTCAAGCATAAAATCATATTTTTTAATTTTCTTCCTTCACCTAACATATTTAATTCATTTACTCATAACTAGTTCATTTTCATAAAAAATACCAAATCAGTTCCAAAAATATTTTTTTCCTGGGATTTAGCATAATATAGTCTCACATTGAACATATATTTTTCTCAGAATTTTTAAAATTCATCTACTATTTTTCACATGGCCAAAACCGTCGAATATTTAGACATTTATCATAAATTGTACTCTTGTCTAAAAATTTTGAAATTCACAGAGTACACTGATATTATATAGATGTACTCCCAATAAAAATTTTATCAATTTTAGAGTTAACCACAAAGAGTTATAAGAGTTTTCTTTTAAAATAGTCTTTCCCGTAAAATTCATAACTCTTAATATATACATCCAAAAATAGCCATTTTTGGACACAATCAATAAAACTCATCAAATTATCATTTTAAATTTTTCTAGAATTTTTGAAGGTCTGAAAAGTTACGAAACATGAAAAACATAACAACCCTTAAAATTCCTTACTATCCCTTACTATTCCTTACCTCAAAAGAGCAGCACTTCTGACTAGATATCAGATATGACGTTGAAGGAAACTTGCACTGATGAATAGCAACTCACCAAGTATCTAAATACTCACAAAATACACTCGATAATCTAGAGAGAGAAAGAGAGAAAACTTATGTTTCTAGGGTGATTTTCAATTCTAACTTAGTTATCTATTTATAGGAAAATGTTAGCAGACTTGACCTGCAACCTGATGGCTTTACCTGCTACTATTCCCACCTACCACATTTGAAATAAAATTCAGCACATTTCTTCACCAACCACAAGTGGGGCCCACTCAATTCTAGAATTTTCCACCAAAATGCTAAATTCGGATACTTCAACAATTTCTGAACCAGTCACCTCTTAAAATTCATAACAAATCATACGTTCATTTTTAACGGTTCAAAATTTGTGGACATACACTCAACTTATATATGTATAACATATCCAAAAATTACAACGATCCAATTGTCGGATTAAAAATTATAACTCACGCAATATATCTCAAAAACACTGGTTTAATTTTTTAATACCTTCATTCTGACAAAATACTGATAAAATACCTCAACATTAACTCCTTCATTTATAACCACATAAATAAATCTATCATTTATATCCGCATCAAATAAATATTTCCTTATCATATAAATCAATAATTAATTATTTACAAATAATATTATAGAATCACAACAATGACAACCAGGCAGTTCCCAGGAAAGAGGGGGCTTTTCGATAAGGATTTCTCCTTACTGGCGCGCAATTAGGTGATCAAACCTCTCCTTGACAGAACTTTCTAGACATTGCCAATAATGCTATCTAATAATATTATTCTAAATAATATGAATTATTGATCTGATAATGAAAAATACTGTGCAGTGACAATTATTGAAACAATAATAATATAAAATATCAACGCATCAATTATTGAATCAATAAAATAAAATATTGAACAGTAATTACTGCAACAATTATTGAGTAGTGCCTTCTTACGTAAGGATCAATAATTCAACAATACTGCGCAATACCGTGTACTACGGTGCAACCACGCGTATTACTGTATTTTAACCACCGGGTATTCCAACAATGTTAACGGTAACAACTATGCCATTATTTATAAAAACTTAATTTTTGTCATTTTCTTCATCCAAAAGTTATTCGTTATGGGGCCCACAAATGGCTGCGCCGTCGTACAAATATTCCCCGACAAAAAGAATATTCCACGACCAAACGAATATTCCCCGACAATTGAATATTTTATAGCCACTTGCGTATTTTGAAAAATTCATATCTCACCCTTAACTTTAAACTTTTATCAATTTAACCATTTACTGAATAGTTATTATAAGAAAAATTGAATACTTTTATTTCATAAAATTCGGGGTCTTACAAATGTGACAAATTCAAAAGAATTGGATAAGGTCACACGGGATAAAGAAAACTAAGTAAATAGTCTTGGAGTTTTTAACAATTTGTCTTTGTCTTTGAGTTTTAATTTGGTGATAAAAGAAAAGGAAGTGAATGAAAACAAAAGGAGATAATGTCAATTTTGTAATAGAAGAGAATTTTTTTTTAAGAAAAGTGGTATTTTTTAGTTTTAATTAGAAAAAAATATTTAAAAAATGAGTGTATTTGAGTCAAAAAAATTCTTCTCATTTTTTTTCTACAACTGAAAAACTTTACAGGATGTTAGTTAAAAAAGAAATGAAAGTAGTAGAGATCACTTACTTTTTGACCCAAATAGTACACATGGAGGGAGAAATAAGAGAAGTAGTACCAAATTATCATTAATTCAAAAAGTCACTTGTACAAAAAGAGTGTGGTGATGGGGGTGTGTACTATAGGAAAAGGGAAGGAGCCAAGGAGGGCACAACATATGGAAGAAAATTCAGTAGGGGCATGTGCCCCCCTGCCCCTAGGGGTAGATCCGTTCATGCATATATACGTTTTATATGATTAAAGAAAATCACAATACTAAATACTTATGCTAATCCTACAAAATAGTTAAAATACAAAGGAGTTCAGTTGCATGCCAATCACAACCTAAAATTTGGAAACAATTAATAAGCTCTAGACCATTATTTAAATGGTTCTTTACAAAAATATACAACAATTAGAAAGTAATTACACCATTAGTGCATCAACAAAATAATTACAAAAAGAGTATAATTAGAACTTATATTACAAAAATAGTACAATTCACATTAATAAGGAAACCTAAAATTAAGGAGAAATAACTGTCATAATTAATAATTCAAATTCAAATATTTGGGATCTAACAACAAAAACAAATTCAAATTCAAAATAATAATTCAAATTCAAATCTTCATCTCCCTCACATACACTTTGAAATAATAGTTAACAAATAAGTAAATAAATAAATAAAATATCTGTACATGTAAATTGGGCTTTGTTTCAATTTTTACTTCTCTATTCTCGTCGGCTTCTCTTCCGCTACTCCGCCTCTACACCGCTGCGAATCTCCATTGTCCAAAACGCCAATGAGAAGAAGAAGATTCGCCCTAGAAAAAGTTTAAAAATAAATAAATGTAATTTTTACTATTCTGAATTTTTTATGACTATTCTGTTACTCATAAACACTAAAATAGTTACCTTTGTATGAATGGTTGACTACCAACTGCATCACATTCTAGCGAAATTGGTAACTTAATAAAACTGAATTGGTTACCTTAGTCTGAATGTTTGGCTACCAACTGCACTATGAAAAAACTGTAGGTGTGGATGCGAATTGGTTACCTTGGTATGAAGGTTTGTTACCTTGGTATAAAGGTTTGCTTACCTTGATTTGAAGGTTTGGTTACCAACTGCACTAAGAAAAAATTGAAAGTGTGGAGGTTGATTAGTTAATTTGATATGACAGTTTAGTTACCTTGGTATGGAGGTTTGGTTACCATCATCCAGTATCGGAATGGACTTTCTCAATCTCATCAAACAAAATAAAACATAAAAGTATTTTTAATTTTATTTTTAAAAATTTTATAAGTATTTTAAACCATAAAAGTATTTTTAATTTTATTTTTAAAATAAAACATACATATTATAAATATTATAATATTAATTTTTATTAATATTATACATATTATAAATATTTAGGTAAAGAAAAAGAAAGAAAATAAAACATAAAAAAAATTTATTTTTAAAAATTTTATAAGTATTTTAAAACATAAAAGTATTTTTATTTTTATTTTTTAAAAATACATACATTTTATAAATATTATAATATTAATTTTTATTAATATTATACATATTATAAATATTTAGGTAAAGAAAAAGAAAGAAAATAAAACATAAAAATATTTTTATTTTCAAAATTTTATAAGTATTTTAAAACATAAAAGTATTTTTATTTTTATTTTAAAATAAAACATACATATTATAAATATTATAATATTAATTTTTATTAATATTATATATATTATAAATATTTAGGTAAAGAAAAAGAAAGAAAATAAAATATAAAAATATTTTTAAAACCACAGTGGGCTAATTATTTTTTTTAAGTGCAGTGACTCAATAGTATTAAGAATTTGGCTGACTGGCTTGCCACATCAGAAAATAATGATTTTTTATTTTTTTTTCAATGCTATGTGTGTAATTATTAAACGTCCGTCCAAAAAATTGGACGGAATGGCTAGATTGTACATTTTTAAAAAGCACAGTGGGTTAATTGAATATTTTAAAAGCACAGTGACTAATTGCTTAAAACACTAAAATCATATTTGGGTAAAAGTGCTTTTTGCCAAAATTAAATAATACCATCAATTTACTTTGCCTAAAATTCAACATTTGTGATGTACTTGTTGATTACAAATCCACTACAACTCGTTTTGCTAGAATTAAGTTATGCAAATACACTATTATTTCCAATTTTTGCAGCTGAATATCTGTCTAGTGAGACTGAATTCTTTGCAAATGAGGCCGGGTGAACCTACCTATAAGGCTATGTTTGTTTGTAAGGACAATTTTATGGTATTATTGTAATACCCGAAAATATATTAATTGGACTTTGTCATTTATTTTGGGTCAAACTAATTAATTAATTTGTGTGGGTTAATAAATAGTAATAAGAGATGGATAAATTAATTTAGTAAAAATTGGGCCTTAAAACTAATTGGGTTTAATTCATATTTGGGTAATATTAAATCCTATTATAATTAAGAAAACTAATAAGATATTTTAATAAATAAATAGACAAGTAAAACCTAATTCTATTGGGCAATTATTTTGATGCGTAAAAGAAAGAAGAGAGGAAGAGAGAAGTGACGGTAGCATTAATAGAAGGAAAAAGGGGAGTTGACAAGTGAAGTTTTGTTTCGAAAGGTAAATTAAACCTTTTATTGATTTTTTGCCAATCATATAGATTATGAATAAGATCTGTTGGTTTTTTTTTTGTGTTTGCTATATAAGATATGTAAACATATATCAGTACAATTTAAGGAAGAGTATAACTTTGAATTTCGTGCACCAATATATGATTATTATTATATTATTATAATTTTTTTTTACCAAACCTTATTACTTGTAAGACCCTGAATTTTATGAAATAAAAGTATTCAATTTTCCTATTCAGTAAATGACTAAATTGATAAAAGTTAAAGTTAAGGGTGATATATGAATTTTTTTTTCAAAATACGTAAGTGGTTATAAAATATTCATTGTTGTCGGGGAATATTCGTTTAGTCGTGGAATATTCTTTCTGTCGGGGAATATTCGTACGATGGCGCATCCATTTGTGGGCCCCATAACGGATAACGGTCGAATGAAGAAAATGACAAAATTGAATAATGGCGTAGTTGTTACCGTTAAAACTGTTGGAATACCCGGTGGTTAAAATACAGTAATACGCGTGGTAGTAACACACGGTATTGCACAGTATTGTTGAATTATTGATCCTTACGTAAGAAGGCACTACTCAATAATTGTTACAGTAATTACTGTTCAATATTTTATTTTATTGATTCAATAATTACAGCGTTGATATTTTATATTATTGTTGTTTCAATAATTGTCACTGCACAGTATCTCCATTATCAGATCAATAATTTATATTATTTGAATAATATTATTAGATAGCATTATTGGCAATGTCTAGAAAGTTCTATCAAGGAGAGGTTTGGTCACCTAATTGCGAACCAGTAAGGAGAAATTCTTATTGGAAAGCCCCCTCTTTCCTAGGAACTGCCTGGTTGTCATTATTGTGATTCTGTAATATTATTTATGAATAATTAATTATTGATTACATGATAATGAAATATTTATTTGATGTGGATATAAATGATGGATTTATTTATGTGGTTATAAATGAAGGAATTAATTTTGAGGTATTATATCAATATTTTATCGGATTGGAGGTATTAAAAGATCAAATCAGTGTTCTTACAGCTTTATTGTGTGAGTTATAATTTTTAATCTGACCGTTGGATCGTTGTGATTTTTGGATATGTTATACATATATAAGTTGAGTATATATTCACAAATTTTGAATCGTTAAAAATGAACGAATGATTTGTTATTAATTTTAAGGGGTGACTAATTCGAAAATTAGGTTTATAAATGATTTTGGTGGAAAATTCTCGAAATGGGTGGGCCCCACTTTTAGTTGTTAGGAAAGATGGCTGATTTTTGGTGGGTAGAATAGTAGCAGGTAAAGCCATCAGGTAGCAGGTCAAGTCTGCTTCGGCGTGCTAACATTTTTCTATAAATAGAGGGCTAAGTTAGAATTGAAAATCACACCTGAATTTATAAGTTTTCTCTCTTTTTCTCTCTAGATTATAGAATGTATTTTGTGAGTATTTAGATACTTGGTGATTTGCTATTCATCAGTGCAAGTTTCCTTCAGCGTCATATCTTATATCCAGTCAGAAGTGCTGCTCTTTTGAGGTAAGGGATTGTAAGGGATTTTAAGGGTTATTATGTTTTTCAGTTCGTACTTCTTCTGACCTTCAGAAAATTCTAAAAAAATTTAAAATGATGTAATTCTAAAATAATTTCATGGATTTTAAGGATAGTAAGGGATATTAAGGGATGTTATATTCTTCATAATGATGTAATTCTTTCAATATCATTATACTGACATATTGGTATGGATCTTATTGTGGAATTTCTACCTTTTTGAGTCGGGGTTACTATCCACGTATACGCCACTATTCACGTATACGGCACTATTCATGTATATGACACTATTTACGTATATGACATTATTTACGTATACGATACTATGTACGAATACGGAGTACTATTCATGAGTTACTATTTACGAGTTACTATTCACGAGTTACTATTCACGACAAAATTAGTTTATTTTTCTAACTAAATTATAGTTGATTTATGAATATTACTCTTGAGATTAAATGTAGATGTTACTATTATATATAATATTTTTATAACCCTGGTGATGGAATTTCTCTTTAACTTGAGTGTAAAGATGGGTAGATTATTGGCATGATCATGACTATGGGTTCTCTTTGGCCAGTAGTGCAAAGATGAATTGTGACTAGTATGATCATGACCATTTAATTTATAATTGAATATCTTTAGCTTAAGTGCAAAGGTGAAATGATCAACATGGTTATAATTATTGTTAATATAAATTCTGAAATGATGATATATTTCTTTGAGATATTAATATCTTTGGCCTGTAGTGCAAAGATGATCTGTTGTTGAATATCTTTGGCCTATAGTGCAAAGATGATCTGTTGTTGAATATCTTTGGCCCGTAGTGCAAAGATGGTCTGTTGATGAATATCTTTGGCCCGTAGTGCAAAGATGAAATTGTTAGTATGATTATAAATAGGATCTGTGATTTGGTATAACCATGATCTTTGATGTTTCAGGTAAAGACATGTGGTGAAAATTATCTTCGTCCTAGATGCAAAGAGGAAATTTAGAATTACAATTATGATTATGAGTTATTCATATAATTGTGGAAAGGAATTGTTGATTAATGTTACAAGGATAAAACATTGTTGGTGGACTTTTAACATAGAGAAGATAATATACATTATGGTCTATTTGACTCTTCTAATGGATTGCTCGTTCCGCTTCAACTATGGTTGAAAAGTTTTATCATCTACTATATGTTCTAAATCTCTGATTTATTACTGATGAAGGCTATTGATAATTTAATTATCTTTAGTCATGATATTCTTTACTAGGCTAGTTGTGCTTACCCTTTTGTTTCACAATTCTTTTTCAGGTAATAAGAGTGTAGCTGGGTCGAGCGATGGTAACGGGGAATTATTATCATTTATCACCATTTTTCAATCCTTAAAACCGTATTTAAATGAATTAAATACCACATAATTACTTAATCATTAATATTCATTTAATATAAAATATTAATGAAAATCATAACATAATATTATAATATAATTATAATATCTCAAAGTATTTTTAATACTTTAAAATCATAATTATATGATTTTCCAACACGTTAATCCATTATCCGATAATTGCTATTAATATTAAAATATTAATATTTTTATGCCAAAATATCAAAAGTTATATTTTATAACTTAAAATATTTTTATAACACTTAAATCATTTTTATATAATTTATAAAGCATTAATACCATTTTTCCTTAATTTATTTAATATATCTATTAAATAAACTAATTATCATTAATATTGATTAATTAATGAAATTCATCACAAAATATTAAAAGTCATCAAAAATAACTTAAAATATTTTCTTATACCATAAAATAATTTTTCAGGATTTTTCATGAATTAAAACTATTTTTAAATAATTTATTTAATATTGTAATTAAATAAATAAATACCATTTATATTCCAAAAATATTAAATATTTCTGAAATATACTCAAAATAGTTAAAAACTATTTTTCAGAATTTAAAATAATTTTTCATAATTTATTTTGTATTTTTAATAATTAAAAACCATTTTTTTTCTAATTTTAATTCATTTTCCGAAAAATAATATATAATTTGTCGCTAAAGGCCTATAGCGACACTTTCTGTCGCTATAGGTGTTCTTGAGCCAAACCCAGAATTTTGGCAGTGAGCGAGGGACTAGGTTTGACCGAGTTTAATTCATTGATCTTTGCGTTTCTGGGTTGGTTAAAACTTTGATGTTGTAGTACTAATGTAGTACTACAAGTATACACCAATTCCATAGTCAAAACATGAATATCTGCAAGATCTAAGCTTCCTAAAACGTTGTCAGACCATGTTCTTCAAATTCTGGGTTTACCAGAACTGAAGAACAGCCTTAGGTACATTCTTTGATTATTTATAACTTGGTGATCGTGCAACGTTTATGAGATCTATCAATTACAGTTTGTAGACAACATGTATGACTACAAATTAAAACCTTAATATCAACATAACAGCATCAGATCGAACTAGAATGTACTGGTCAAAGTCGACCACGGACAGCACTAAAGAAATTTCTGGATTCGCTGGTTTTGAAGTTTTGGTCAACCCTGTTTGACCGCTTATATCTTGTGATCTGAAATAGATCTAGGTCTGATTCTTTTTGCACCTTAAAGAACACATATCAAGATACATGTTACAAGTTTTAAACATCAAAAATTCTTAACACACACGGATCTATAGTGTCTGACATTTGGCTGCAAAAACAAAAATTTCTCACTTCCAGATTTTGAAAAACTTTAAATTCGTGATCATTGATGTTATGGGTCATGGATTTAACAACCCAGAACATCAATTGACACCCTATTACACCACTTTCAACAATCAATTGCAACTTTTAACAAAGAATCGAAGGATTTCTAAAAATTAGGATTTTATACCTTTTGAGCTTTGATTTTGATTTTATGCCTTTGATCTGTTTCTGGTACACGTGGGGCTTGATTTTGGGACTGATTTATCTTTAGAATTTCGTGGTTTTGATGAGAGAGGGAGTTGGTGAGAGCAAACAATGAAATTGGCTATGTTTTTGTGCTTTTCTCTCTCCAAAACTTTAAATATAGCTTAGATGCATTGCATGAGGCTGATATAGCTGATGCCCTAGGTTGAAATTGCTGGATTTTTAGGCCATACAAGTCAATAGTTGGTGAACCACTAAAGGTCTTGGCCAAATTTGCAAGAAAACTAAAATAATGCACAAAAGGGCAATCTTGCCATTTCCTTAATTTCTAGATTTTGGCCAATTGATGAAACCCTTAGGGTTTAGGGTTTGAGCATACTAAGATTTTGAGTTTGGACGAATTTAGGGTTTAGGTTTTAACCCTCAAATATTTAGCAACTTGGATTTCAAAAATTTTCTAATTAGAATTTTAAAAATAGAAAATTTTGATTTCTAATCTATATTGAGGACTTCCTAATTATTTTGTAATTTCCTAATCACACAACAATCTTGTTAATTAGGACTAATTTATCCTAATTAAAATCGCTAATTTAGCACTTAGGCCCACAATTGCACATTAAGTTTCAAAACCACATTTTAGGGTTTAAATAATAAAAAAATAATCTTTCAATTTTAAAAATTAAATTTCCCAATTAGATTAGGGTTTCTAATATCTTTACAATTAGGATTTATATTTCCTAATTAACATTGCTAATTTAGCAATTAAAATCATCACTGTACAATTAGAGTTCAAAATGGTCATTAGGGTTTTCAATCCACAAATTAGGGTTTCTAATAGAAAATAATTTAATTTTCTAAAATAGAAATTAAATATTCGTAATTAGATTACAATTTTCTAATTACTCAATCTTGAAAATTTGAATTAATATATCCTAATTAACATTAAAAGTATTCAATTAATACTTTTATTTTCCCTAAATAAAAAAAATTAGGGTTTTCATAAATTGAAAATTAGGGTTTGTTAATTAATTAACCTTTACCCTAATTATTACTTAATTAATAGCACTTAAGCATTAAAATTATCCGTTATATTCCCAGATTAGGGTTTTATTTTATCAGAATCTGAAATTAGGATTTTCAGATAAAGTATTAGGGTTTCAAATTTGGAATTAGGGTTTTGAAATCAATTTGTTAAGATTAACCCTAATTAATCTTTTAATTATTTACACTTATGCCATTAAGTTCCCGATTTAAGGTTTCATGCAACGAATTAGGGTTTTGGATTCCCGGAACTGAAACTAGGGTTTTCAGAACCAGTTTCTAGGATTTCTTATTAATCGCTAGAGTTTTCTAACCGAACGTTAAAGTTCTTAATATATACTTAGGGTTTATCACAGATGTAATTTATCTGATCAACCTATGACCCTTAACCACATTCTGAACACTTCATTAACCATATACACAGAACATAATCACATAAATCCTTAATCCTGAACAATTCACCTATATCCTTCACCGAATTTGAAATCCTCAAAATTCAATCCCAATAACATTAAACGCATACACTAATTTTCTGTCTAGGTCTATTATTTGACCTTAAATCAATCATTTAAGATTTTCATAAATTGTCCAAATTCTCGGGTTGTCACATTCACCCCTCCTTATAAGAATTTCGTCCCCGAAATTCACCTTACACCTTACACCGTGCACCTTACACCATTCACACATGAACCTTACTCCATTCACACATATACCATTCACACACATTAGATTGCTACCTAATACACCTCTCACAAGAGTAAAAGTTTTCGAATTTTTGCTGAGGAATCATATAGACTATTTGTCTGTCATTTTCGCAAAGGTTTTATGGAAATTCATCCGTAAACCGTCATTACTTACGGACACAAAGGGTGATCAGCCCGATATGCCCTGTACTGATCAGGTACTGTTGGTCGGAACAATTTGTTCCTCTTTTCCGCCTTGGGCGCATAAACTTTTACCTCAGTCTTATTGGATTCCGCACCAAAACAATTTGGTTCGGAAAATTCTTTCAATGAACACTTGGAGTTTTTATAACTTTAGTCTAGCTGAATCAAATAGCATAGACTCAAATCAATAATTTAATTCAATCGAATTATTTAGGTGTAGCCAAACCCCGTTGGCTAATTAAAATTTTTGAAAACATTTTCGAGAATGACGTCATGATGTCGTACTGTAATAACAGTCCGTTTGAGGATGCCGTCATTGTATGACTTTGTCATAACACATCATACAATAGTGGAACAGCGACTTCAGGTCAAGTTCACACTAAGTATTCCTGTATTTACAACTCCATCACATTTTTATCATCTCTGCACCAGGTTATATGGTACATAAGTGATAAATAAAAACAATTTTTTGATATTTCAAATCATTTGCGTCTAGCCGAAATAAGTAGCATAGACTGTACTTTAAACCGTTTCAAAAATGGTTACGAGTCTACATTTTTTTTAAAAGGCACATAGTGCGTATTTAGCTTGATGTCAAAAATTTCGAAGTTTAGCATAGCTGGGAGTTTAGAGAAAACCTAAGTCTTCACTAATGATCATTTGCTTATCAATCTATTTGTTCCTATAATCCTTAACACTCCATTCACACACACTATACCCAATTCATAAAACCACACTTTTGAGTTCATAACCTGACCACAATTATATGAGTTTACGAACTTACCCTGACCTTTAGCGTCCGTTCGCTGAGGGGCTCATAAACATTTCATATAACTATGCGTCAAGAATGTCACATAAGTATGAGTTCTAAGAACTCGTACTTAATCCTATATTCTCTACCTATGATCTATTTATCTATATATAATAACTAGCGTGACACAACATTTCAACTATTACCAATGCCACCAACCAAGTAGTACAATTCTCCGTCCATACAAGGAATCATACAACTCAGTTGCTAACACAAGTCCTCATTGAAATCCCCACCTAATCTTAACCCCTTTTTTTTCATAGAAATTTCATTTAATCCGTATCCATAATCCATAACTCATTTATGAGTTTTCATTTTCATAGTACCATTTCATAGTACAACTTTCACACAGCATCTTGCTGTAAACTTTTCAATCAGTAAATTGATTCATTTTTCCGTATCATAACCTTTATCAGATCACGGGGTGATCTTATCGTATATATTACGATTCAATTCCATGCACTATGATCGTTTTATTTTACGATCTCCTATCCCTGCACTTTCAGTCTTTTAGACTCGATCTATTCACCGTTACTGTTCAACTTTATTATCAGAGTTAGGGAACTCTGTGTCTTAACAACTTATCGAGATTCGTCTTTGAATCTTACCGACCAACTAACTCTATTTGAGTTAGCACTTATCCTAATCACTGCGGTTATTGGTCTCAGGTATTACTACCTAAGCTTCATAACCAACAGCTCTGATACCAACTGTAGTAGCCCCGAATCCAGGTCCCAAATCACCTCGGATCCGGTATACTATTTCTATTACTATTTGCGGAAGATATAAACATAAATTGTTTATACAATACATTACACACTATTCCCCAAGGTCGAGTAACCTTAACTTAATATACATTTCATAAACTATTTATTATACAACAATATTTATCGAAGTGTACAATTACAAACTAGCCGCACTTTTATCCCAAATTGAACTTGGCCTTAACCTTTTCTTGTATACGAACACGTTCGCCTTATCTGCAATGTTTATCATGATATAGCAAGGGTGAGCATGAAAGTTGCCCAGCAAGTTTATATACAACAATGTAACAATATATCATGATTGAAGAGTATGAAAAATGAGCTTACTATAATTCATCAATATAGTTGAGAATTATTACGAACAAACTTTTGACTGAACAAGTTTTAAACATGAACAACATTTCAGAACCAACTGGTAATGAAGGTGATCAACCTTTCATACCTGACTTATACATGCAAAATGTACAGAGTACAATTTTTATGGCAATCAACAACGATTAACCATCAACTTGAATAAAACACTCTTATTAGAGTTAAGTATAAGAAAAACTTGTCTGAACCGTTGATTACCGCAACGAATTTTAATAACGCTTTACCCCGAAGACCTAATATTAATAATATAGATCTCCAATATTAGAATAATATCATCACAGTATATTACTGTTATATTTATATCCACAGAATAACCTAAACACATTACCACATAAGCCTATCAATCTTTACAGCACATAAAACTAGGTATCAAGTCAAACTATTGCAGTTTGAGTTGAAACCGACACAATTCTATCATCCCGACAGTCTAGTCGGACGAATATTGAGTTTAAGTTCAGTTAAACTCTGCCTAAACTCTTAACCATTACCACAGGTAATTTCTTATCAATCAAAAAATAATTTTTAAAAACTTATATTAATTTCCAAATAATTATTATCCTTTATCACCATTTTTCAATCCTTAAAACCGTATTTAAATGAATTAAATACCACATAATTACTTAATCATTAATATTCATTTAATATAAAATATTAATGAAAATCATAACATAATATTATAATATAATTATAATATCTCGAAGTATTTTTAATACTTTAAAATCATAATTATATGATATTCCAACACGTTAATCCATTATCCGATAATTGCTATTAATATTAAAATATTAATATTTTCATGCCAAAATATCAAAAGTTATATTTTATAACTTCAAATATTTTTATAACACTTAAATCATTTTTATATAATTTATAAAGCATTAATACCATTTTTCCTTAATTTATTTAATATATCTATTAAATAAACTAATTATCATTAATATTGATTAATTAATGAAATTCATCACAAAATATTAAAAGTCATCAAAAATAACTTAAAATATTTTCTTATACCATAAAATAATTTTTCAGGATTTTTCATGAATTAAAACTATTTTTAAATAATTTATTTAATATTGTAATTAAATAAATAAATACCATTTATATTCCAAAAATATTAAATATTTCTGAAATATACTCAAAATAGTTAAAAACTATTTTTCAGAATTTAAAATAATTTTTCATAATTTATTTTGTATTTTTAATAATTAAAAACCATTTTTTTTCTAATTTTAATTCATTTTCCGAAAAATAATATATAATTTGTCGCTAAAGGCCTATAGCGACACTTTCTGTCGCTATAGGTGTTCTTGAGCCAAACCCAGAATTTTGGCAGTGAGCGAGGGACTAGGTTTGACCGAGTTTAATTCATTGATCTTTGCGTTTCTGGGTTGGTTAAAACTTTGATGTTGTAGTACTAATGTAGTACTACAAGTATACACCAATTCCATAGTCAAAACATGAATAACCTGCAAGATCTAAGCTTCCTAAAACGTTGTCAGACCATGTTCTTCAAATTCTGGGTTTACCAGAACTGAAGAACAGCCTTAGGTACATTCTTTGATTACTTATAACTTGGTGATCGTGCAACGTTTATGAGATCTATCAATTACAGTTTGTAGACAACATGTATGACTACAAATTAAAACCTTAATATCAACATAACAGCATCAGATCGAACTAGAATGTACTGGTCAAAGTCGACCACGGACAGCACTAAAGAAATTTCTGGATTCGCTGGTTTTGAAGTTTTGGTCAACCCTGTTTGACCGCTTATATCTTGTGATCTGAAATAGATCTAGGTCTGATTCTTTTTGCACCTTAAAGAACACATATCAAGATACATGTTACAAGTTTTAAACATCAAAAATTCTTAACACACACGGATCTATAGTGTCTGACATTTGGCTGCAAAAACAAAAATTTCTCACTTCCAGATTTTGAAAAACTTTAAATTCGTGATCATTGATGTTATGGGTCATGGATTTACCAACCCAGAACATCAATTGACACCCTATTACACCACTTTCAACAATCAATTGCAACTTTTAACAAAGAATCGAAGGATTTCTAAAAATTAAGATTTTATACCTTTTGAGCTTTGATTTTGATTTTCTGCCTTTGATCTGTTTCTGGTACACGTGGGGCTTGATTTTGGGACTGATTTATCATTGGAATTTCGTGGTTTTGGTGAGAGAGGGAGTTGGTGAGAGCAAACAATGAAATTGGCTATGTTTTTGTGCTTTTCTCTCTTCAAAACCATAAATATAGCTTAGATGCATTGCATGAGGCTGATATAGCTGATGCCCTAGGTTGAAATTGCTAGATTTTTAGGCCATAAAAGTCAATAGTTGGTGAACCACTAAAGGTCTTGGCCAAATTTGCAAGCAAACTAAAATAATGCACAAAAGGGCAATCTTGCCATTTCCTTAATTTCTAGATTTTGGTCAATTGATGAAACCCTTAGGGTTTAGGGTTTGAGCATACTAAGATTTTGAGTTTGGACAAATTTAGGGTTTAGGTTTTAACCCTCAAATATTTAGCAACTTGGATTTCAAAAATTTTCTAATTAGAATTTTAAAAATAGAAAATTTTGATTTCTAATCTATAATTAGAACTTCCTAATTATTTTGTAATTTCCTAATCACACAACAATCTTGTTAATTAGGACTAATTTATCCTAATTAAAATCGCTAATTTAGCACTTAGGCACACAATTTGCACATTAAGTTTCAAAACCACATTTTAGGGTTTAAATAATAAAAAAATAATCTTTCAATTTTAAAAAATAAATTTTCCAATTAGATTAGGGTTTCTAATATCTTGACAATTAGTATTTATATTTCCTAATTAACATTGCTAATTTAGTAATTAAAATCACCACTGTACAATTAGAGTTCAAAATGGTCATTAGGGTTTTCAACCCACAAATTAGAGTTTCTAATAGAAAATAATATAATTTTCTAAAATAGAAATTAAATATTCGTAATTAGATTACAATTTTCTAATTACTCAATCTTGAAAATTAGAATTAATATATCTTAATTAACATTAAAAGTATTCAATTAATACTTTTGTTTTCCCTAAATAAAAAAAATATTAGGGTTTTCATAAATTGAAAATTAGGGTTTGTTAATTAATTAACTTTTACCCTAATTATTACTTAATTAATAGCACTTAAGCATTAAAATTATCCGTTATATTCCCAGATTAGGGTTTCATTTTATCAGAATCTGAAATTAGGATTTTCAGATAAAGTATTAGGGTTTCAAATTTGGAATTAGGGTTTTGAAATCAATTTGTTAAGGTTAACCCTAATTAATCTTTTAATTATTTACACTTATGCCATTAAGTTCCCGATTTAGGGTTTCATGCACCGAATTAGGGTTTCGGATTCCCGAAACTGAAACTAGGGTTTTCAGAACCAGTTTCTAGGATTTCTTATTAATCGCTAGAGTTTTCTAACCGAACGTTAAAGTTCTTAATATATACTTAGGGTTTATCACAGATGTAATTTATCTGATCAACCCATGACCCTTAACCACATTCTGAACACTTCATTAACCATATACACAGAACATAATCACATAAATCCTTAATCCTGAACAATTCACCTATATCCTTCACCGAATTTGAAATCCTCAAAATTCAATCCCAATAACATTAAATGCATACACTTATTTTCTGTCTAGGTCTATTATTTGACCTTAAATCAATCATTTAAGATTTTCATAAATTGTCCAAATTCTCGGGTTGTCACATTCACCCCTCCTTATAAGAATTTCGTCCCCGAAATTCACCTTACACCTTACACCGTGCACCTTACACCATTCACACATGAACCTTACTCCATTCACACATATACCATTCACACACATTAGATTGCTACCCAATACACCTCTCACAAGAGTAAAAGTTTTCGAATTTTTTCTGAGGAATCATATAGACTATTTGTCTGTCATTTTCGCAAAGATTTTATGGAAATTCATCCGCAAATCGTCATTACTTACGGACACAAAGGGTGATCAGCCCGATATGCCCTGTACTGATCAGGTACTGTTGGTCGGAACAATTTGTTCCTCTTTTTCGCCTTGGGCGCATAAACTTTTACCTCAGTCTTATTGGATTCCGCACCAAAACAATTTGGTTTGGGAAATACTTTCAATGAACACTTGGAGTTTTTATAACT
Source organism: Panax japonicus (assembly GCA_020205505.1). Classification (NCBI taxonomy): domain Eukaryota; kingdom Viridiplantae; phylum Streptophyta; class Magnoliopsida; order Apiales; family Araliaceae; genus Panax; species Panax japonicus. Next base: position 13,196,125 of record CM035111.1, read on the forward strand.
TTAGTCTGGCTGAATCAAATAGCATATACTCAAATCAATAATTCAATTCAATCGAATTATTTAGGTGTAGCCAAACTCCGTTGGCTAATTAAAATTTTTAAAAACATTTTCGAGAATGACGTCATGATGCCGTACTGTAATAACAGTCCGTTTGAGGATGCCGTCATTGTATGACTTTGTCATAACACATCATACAATAGTGGAACAGCGACTTCAGGTCAAGTTCATACTAAGTATTCCTGTATTTACAACTCCATCACATTTTTATTATCTCTGCACCAGGTTACATGATACATAAGTGATAAATAAAAACAATTTTTTGATATTTCAAATCATTTGCGTCTAGCCGAAATAAGTAGCATAGACTGTACTTTAAACCATTTCAAAAATGGTTACGAGTCTACATTTTTTTTAAAAGGCACATAGTGCGTATTTAGCTTGATGTCAAAAATTTCGAAGTTTAGCATAGCTGGGAGTTTAGAGAAAACCTAAGTCTCCACTAATGATCATTTGCTTATCAATCTATTTGTTCCTATAATCCTTAACACTCCATTCACACACACTATACCCAATTCATAAAACCACACTTTTGAGTTCATAACCTGACCACAATTATATGAGTTTACGAACTTACCCTGACCTTTAGCGTCCGTTCGCTGAGGGGCTCATAAACATTTCATATAACTATGCGTCAAGAATGTCACATAAGTATGAGTTCTAAGAACTCGTACTTAATCCTATATTCTCTACCTATGACCTATTTATCTATATATAATAACTAGCGTGACACAACATTTCAACTATTACCAATGCCACCAAACAAGTAGTACAATTCCCCGCCCATACAAGGAATCATACAACTCAGTTGCTAACACAAGTCCTCATTGAAATCCCCACCTAATCTTAACCCCTTTTTTTTCATACGAATTTCATTTAATCCGTATCCATAATCCATAACTCATTTATGAGTTTTCATTTTCATAGTACCATTTCATAGTACAACTTTCACACAGCATCTTGCTGTAAACTTTTCAATCAGTAAATTGATTCATTTTCCATATCATAACCTTTATCAGATCACGAGGTGATCTTATCGTATATATTACGATTCAATTCCATGCACTATGATCGTTTTATTTTACGATCTCCTATCCCTGCACTTTCAGTCTTTTAGACTCGATCTATTCACCGTTACTGTTCAACTTTATTATCAGAGTTAGGGAACTCTGTGTCTTAACAACTTATCGAGATTCGTCTTTGAATCTTACCGACCAACTAACTCTATTTGAGTTAGCATTTATCCTAATCACTGCGGTTATTGGTCTCAGGTATTACTACCTAAGCTTCATAACCAACAGCTCTGATACCAACTGTAGTAGCCCCGAATCCAGGTCCCAAATCACCTCGGATCCGGTATACTATTTCTATTACTATTTGCGGAAGATATAAACATAAATTGTTTATACAATACATTACACACTATTCCCCAAGGTCGAGTAACCTTAACTTAATATACATTTCATAAACTATTTATTATACAACAATATTTATCGAAGTGTACTATAACAAACTAGCCGCACTTTTATCCCAGATTGAACTTGGCCTTAACATTTTCTTGTATACGAACACGTTCGCCTTATCTGCAATGTTTATCATGATATAGCAAGGGTGAGCATGAAAGTTGCCCAGCAAGTTTATATACAACAATGTAACAATATATCATGATTGAAGAGTATGAAAAATGAGCTTACTATAATTCATCAATATAGTTGAGAATTATTACGAACAAACTTTTGACTGAACAAGTTTTAAACATGAACAACATTTCTGAACCAACTGGTAATGAAGGTGATCAGCCTTTCATACCTGACTTATACATGCAAAATGTACAGAGTATAATTTTTATGGCAATCAACAACGATTAACCATCAGCTTGAATAAAACACTCTTATTAGAGTTAAGTATAAGAAAAACTTTCCTGAACCGTTGATTACCGCAACGAATTTTAATAACGCTTTACCCCGAAGACCTAATATTAATAATATAGATCTCCAATATTAGAATAATATCATCACAGTATATTACTGTTATATTTATATCCACTAGAATAACCTAAACACATTACCACATAAGCCTTTCAATCTTTACAGCACATAAGACTAGGTATCAAGTCAAACTATTGCAGTCTGAGTTGAAACCGACACAATTCTATCATCCCGACAGTCTAGTCGGACGAATATCGAGTTTAAGTTCAGTTAAACTCTGCCTAAACTCTTAACCATTACCACAGATAATTTCTTATCAATCAAAAAATAATTTTTAAAAACTTATATTAATTTCCAGATAATTAGTATCATTTATCACCATTTTTCAATCCTTAAAACCGTATTTAAATGAATTAAATACCACATAATTACTTAATCATTAATATTCATTTAATATAAAATATTAATGAAAATCGTAACATAATATTATAATATAATTATAATATCTCGAAGTATTTTTAATACTTTAAAATCATAATTATATGATTTTTCAACACATTAATCCATTATCCGATAATTGCTATTAATATTAAAATATTAATATTTTCATGCCAAAATATCAAAAGTTATATTTTATAACTTAAAATATTTTTATAACACTTAAATCATTTTTATATAATTTATAAAGCATTAATACCATTTTTCCTTAATTTATTTAATATATCTATTAAATAAACTAACTATCATTAATATTGATTAATTAATAAAATTCATAACAAAATATTAAAAGTCATCAAAAATAACTTAAAATATTTTCTTATACCATAAAATAATTTTTCATGATTTTTCATGAATTAAAACTATTTTTAAATAATTTATTTAATATTGTAATTAAATAAATAAATACCATTTATATTCCAAAAATATTAAATATTTCTGAAATATACTCAAAATAGTTAAAAACTATTTTTCAGACTTTAAAATAATTTTTCATAATTTATTTTGAATTTTTAATAATTAAAAACCATTTTTTTTCTAATTTTAATTCATTTTTCGAAAAATAATAAATAATCTGTCGCTAAAGGCCTATAGCGACACTTTCTGTCGCTATAGGTGTTCTTGAAGCCAAACCCAGAATTTTGGCAGTGAGCGAGGGACTAGGTTTGACCGAGTTTAATTCATTGATCCTTGCGTTTTTGGGTTGGTTAAAACTTTGATGTTGTAGTACTAATGTATTACTACAAGTATACACCAATTCCATAGTCAAAATATGAATAACCTGCAAGATCTAAGCTTCCTAAAACGTTGTCAGACCTTGTTCTTCAAATTCTGGGTTTACCAGAACTGAAGAACAGCCTTAGGTACCTACTTTGATTACTTATAACTTGGTGATCGTGCAACGTTTATGAGATCTATCAATTACAGGTTTGTAGACAACATGTAGGACTACAAATTAAAACCTTAATATCAACATAACAGCATCAGATCGAACTAGAACGTACTGGTCAAAGTCTACCACGGACAGCACTAAAGAAATTTCTGGATTCGCTGGTTTTGCAGTTTTGGTCAACCCTGTTTGACCGCTTATATCTTGTGATCTGAAATAGATCTAGGTCTGATTCTTTTTGCACCTTAAAGAACACATATCAAGCTACATGTTACAAGTTTTAAACATAAAAAATTCTTAACACACACGGATCTATAGTGTCTGACATTTGACTGCAAAAACAAAAATTTCTCATTTCCAGATTTTGAAAAACTTTAAATTCGTGATCATTGATGTTATGGGTCATGGATTTAACAACCCAGAACATCAATTGACACCCTATTACACCACTTTCAACAATCAATTGCAACCTTTTAACAAAGAATCGAAGGATTTCTAAAAATTAGGATTTATACCTTTTGAGCTTTGATTTTGATTTTCTGCCTTTGATCTGTTTCTAGTACACGTGGGGCTTGATTTTGGGACTGATTTATCATTGGAATTTCGTGGTTTTGGTGAGAGAGGGAGTTGGTGAGAGCAAACAATGAAATTGGCTATGTTTTTGTGCTTTTCTCTCTCCAAAACCTTAAATATAGCTTAGATGCATTGCATGAGGCTGATATAGCTGATGCCCTAGGTTGAAATTGCTGGATTTTTAGGCCATACAAGTCAATAGTTGGTGAACCACTAAAGTTCTTGGCCAAATTTGCAAGCAAACTAAAATAATGCACAAAAGGGCAATCTTGCCATTTCCTTAATTTCTAGATTTTGGCCAATTGATGAAACCCTTTGGGTTTAGGGTTTGAGCATACTAAGATTTTAGGTTTTGAAAAATTTAGAGTTTAGGTTTTAACCCTCAAATATTTAGCAACTTGGATTTCAAAAATTTTCTAATTAGAATTTTAAAAATAGAAAATTTTGATTTCTAATCTATAATTAGGACTTCCTAATTATTTTGTAATTTCCTAATCACACAACAATCTTGTTAATTAGGACTAATTTATCCTAATTAAAATCGCTAATTTAGCACTTAGGCCCACAATTGCACATTAAGTTTCAAAACCACATTTTAGGGTTTAAATAAAAAAAATAATCTTTCAACTTTAAAAATTAAATTTCCCAGTTAGATTAGGGTTTCTAATATATTGACAATTAGGATTTATATTTCCTAATTAACATTGCTAATTTAGCAATTAAAATCACCACTGTACAATTAGGGTTCAAAATGGTCATTAGGGTTTTGAACCCATAAATTAGGGTTTCTAATAGAAAATAATTTAATTTTCTAAAATAGAAATTAAATATTCGTAATTAGATTACAATTTTCTGATTACTCAATCTTGAAAATTAGAATTAATATATCCTAATTAACATTAAAAGTATTCAATTAATACTTTTGTTTTCCCTAAATAAAAAAAATTAGGGTTTCCATAAATTGAAAATTAGGGTTTGTTAATTAATTAACATTTACCCTAATTATTACTTAATTAATAGCACTTAAGCATTAAAATTATCCGTTATATTCCCATATTAGGGTTTCATTTTATCAGAATCTAAATTAGGGTTTTCAGATAAAGTATTAGGGTTTCAAATTTGGAATTAGGGTTTTGAAATCAATTTGTTAAGATTAACCCTAATTAATGTTTTAATTATTTACACTTATGCCATTAAGTTCCCGATTTAGGGTTTCATGCACCAAATTAGGGTTTCGGATTCCCGAAACTGAAACTAGGGTTTTCAGAACCAGTTTCTAGGATTTCTTATTAATCGCTAAAGTTTTCTAACCGAACGTTAAAGTTCTTAATATATACTTAGGGTTTATCACAGATGTAATTTATCTGATCAACTCATGACCCTTAACCACATTCTGAAAACTTCATTAACCATATACACAGAACATAATCACATAAATCCTTAATCCTGAACAATTCACCTATATCCTTCACTAGAATTTGAAATCCTCAAAATTCAATCCTAATAACATTAAACGCATACACTTATTTTCTGTCTAGGTCTATTATTTGACCTTAAATCAATCATTTAAGATTTTCATAAATTGTCCAAATTCTCGGGTTGTCACAATGACAAAATTAAATAACGGCGTAGTTATTACCGTTAAGACTGTTGGAATACCCGGTGGTTAAAATACAGTAATACGCGTGGTTGCACAGTAGCACACAGTATTGCACAGTATTGTTGAATATTGATCCTTACGTAAGAAGGCACTACTCAATAATTGTTACAGTAATTACTGTTCAATATTTTATTTTATTGATTCAATAATTACAGCGTTGATATTTTATATTATTGTTATTTTAATAATTATCACTGCACAGTATCTCCATTATCAGATCAATAATTCATATTATTTGAATAATATTATTAGATAGCATTATTGGCAATGTCTAGAAAGTTCTGTCAAGGAGAGTTTTGGTCACCTAATTATGCGCCAGTAAGGAAAAATTCTTATTGGAAAACCCCCTCTTTCCTGGGAACTGTCTGGTTGTCATTATTGTGATTCTGTAATATTATTTGTGAATAATTAATTATTAATTTATATGATAATAAAATATTTATTTGATGTGGATATAAATGATGGATTTATTTATGTGGTTATAAATGAAGGAATTAATGTTGTGGTATTTTATCAGTATTTTGTCGGATTGGAGGTATTAAAAGATCAAATCAGTGTTCTTACAGCTTTATTGTGTGAGTTATAATTTTTAATCTGACCGTTGGATCGTTGTAATATTTTAATATGTTATACATATATAATTTGAGTATATGTTCACAAATTTTGAACTGTTAAAAAATGATCGAATGATTTGTTATGAATTTTAAGAGGTGACTGATTCAGAAATTAGGTTTATAAATGATTTTGGTGAAAAATTCTAGAAATGGGTGGGCCCCACTTTTGGTTGTTGGGAAAGATGACTGATTTTTGGTGGGTTGAATAGTAGCAGGTAAAGCCATTAGGTAGCAGGTCAAGTCTGCTTCGGCGTGCTAACATTTTCCTATAAATAGAGGGCTAAGTTAGAATTGAAAATCACACCAGAATTCATAAGTTTTCCCTCTTTTTCTCTCTAGATTATCAAGTGCATTTTATGAGTATTTAGATACTTGGTGAGTTGTTATTCATCAGTGCAAGTTTCCTTCAGCATCATATCCGATATCCAGTCAGAAGTGCTGCTCTTTTGAGGTAAGGGATAGTAAAGGATAATAAGGGATATTAAGGGATGTTATATTCTTCATAATGATGTTATTCTTTCAATATCATTATACTGACATATTGGTATGGATCTTATTGTGGAATTTCTACCTTTTTTAGTCGGGGTTACTATTCACGTATACGACACTATTCATGTATATGGCACTATTTACATATATGATATTATTTACGTATACAGTACTATGTATGAATACGGAGTACTATTCATGAGTTACTATTCACGACAAAATTGGTTTATTTTTCTAACCACATTATAGTTGATTTATGAATATTACTCTTGAGATTAAATCTAGATGTTACTATTATATATAACATTTTTATAACCCTGGTGATGGAATTTCTATTTAACTTGAGTGTAAAGATGGGTAGATTATTGGTATGATCATGACTATGTGTTATCTTTGGCCAGTAGTGCAACGATGAATTGTGACTAGTATGATCATGACCATTGAATTTACAATTGAATATCTTTAGCTTAAGTGCAAAGGTGAAATGATCAACATGGTTATAATTATTGTTTATATAAATTCTGAAATGATGATATATTTCTTTGAGATATTAATATCTTTGGCCTGTAGTGCAAAGATGATCTGTTGTTGAATATCTTTGGCCTGTAGTGCAAAGATGATCTGTTGTTGAATATCTTTGGCCCGTAGTGCAAAGATGGTCTGTTGATGAATATCTTTGGCCCGTAGTGCAAAGATGAAATTGTTAGTATGATTATAAATAGGAACTGTGATTTGGTATAACCATGGTCTTTGATGTTTCAGGTAAAGACATGTGGTGAAAATTGTCTTCGTCCTAGATGCGAAGAGGAAATTTAGAATTACAATTATGATTATGAGTTATTCATATAATTGTGGAAATGAACTGTTGATTAATGTTATAGGGGTAAAATATTGTTGGTGGACTTTTAACATAGAGAAGATAATAGACATTATGGTCTATTTGACTCTTCTAATGGATTGCTCGTTTCGCTGCAAGTATGGTTGAAAAGTTTTATCATCTACCGTATGTTCTAAATCTCTGATTTATTACTGATGAAGGTTATTGATAATTTAATTATCTTTAGTCATGATATTCTTTACTAGGCTAGTTATGCTCATCCTTTTGCTTCACAATTCCTTTTCAGGTAATAAGAGTGTAGCTAGGTCGAGCGAGGGTAACGGGGAAATAGAACGGTGATCTCTAGCTGTGGAGGTTCTCCCTAAGCAGTATAGAAAGGTGTTGTATACATCATTTAGTAGTTATATTTGGTGAATCAAATAGGGTGAGACGAACCCAACGTTGGAAGGGTGTTTTGCCACTATCATACAAGATGTCTAAAGACATACAACCTCGTGATCTTGGTGTTTGTTTGAAGTATAATTCTCAATTAGAGATAGTGGAGATAATGATATGTCAAGAGAAGACTCACCATTGGAAAGAATATGATAGTAATCTTCTCGTTTTTCTTTGGGGTCTATTGGGTCAACCAAGGATAATTCTGTGTTCATATGATATCTATCATAACCTAGACGCATGGCCTCCCATGTACGAAGGTTTCCTTGAGCACTTTCCAAAGAATCTAATTTCTAAAACAGTTTTTGACTATACCTTTATGTAGATATCACTGTGAGGTGCTGTCCACTGATGGGACATTTGTCACATTACGGTTGGGACACGAGTCACAGTTGGTATATATTTGTATCCAAACTCACAGCTTATGTGTTGTTGTATTTTGTACGACAATTGTTGTAATAAAGTTGTAGTTATTTTCTGTACCATGTATTTGGCGACTCAGAATGGGTTGGATGGAATGGACCTATTTTGAGGTTGTCACATTATTGCTATTGTTGGATTCCAAATAGTAAAAGTATTGGCTTTGCTGGAATTGTTTAAGGTATTATATACGTTATATGAATTAAAATTTATTTTGTTAATTATTAATGAAATAGGCACTTTATATAAATTGTAATAATAAGACTTGGGTTGTTTAGTAATCTAGGATGCAAAAAGCATGGTCGATAAAGTTAGTATGTATAATATTTTAGTAATTAACTATCATAATGATTAAACTTATAAACTACTTTGAGATTTTTATATATTAAATTAAACTAAATCATTTTACTGTTAAAAATTATAACAATTACTTAATAATAAATTTACCAGTATCATGATATAAATGACTAGATTTGTAATAAAGTTTTATTTTATTTTATTAGATCGACTTGAAGGAGATTAGCATAATCTTATTTAAATTTTGCGTATTACATTGCTTAATCCAGGTACGGATTCCGTACTCTTTCAGCGACATTCTTGATAAATTTGATTTGTTCGTTTTATCACTTATTTCAAATTTCGTTATTCTTTCACATTATTATTTCTTATGAAATTCATATAATAGTTTCATTTTGGAGTTGATATATATATGACTCGTATTTGTACTATTTGAATTAGGATATCATGTTTAGTATTTATTTTTAATAATTATAGAGCGGTACATGTTACTACCTTTTTTTTTGAGACATTGTGACTATAATTTGATTTGGTTCAACATATACATATAGAACCCTTTTATTGGTATTATGTCGTATGTGTTGTGACATGATATTTTTGTTAGAATATACCATAGGGTATACCTGAGCTATAACCACCTGTGTGGGTACCACAGGCATGTCGTCTTGGCACGAGAGGCATGACACTTTCCGTGGCGGTGTGATTAGTCCACGGCGTCTCCGTTTTGGGCTCCGGAGGAAGTGAGCCATCTGGTGTTTTGTTGTGGGAGGTGTATAGGTTAACCCTAGTGTTCTGTTCTGTGGATTTGTGATATTGTGCCAAACACACCTATCCAATTTTCATACATTTGGATTCGCGGTCCAATGTGTGATATGCCTGTGTGGCATTATTTTGGTTTCCTGTGTGGCATCATTTGACTTGCCTGTGTGGCATTATTTTGACTTACCTATATGCTACGGCTTGCACAAGCTTAGACAGTTTTCCATGTTCTACTCGCATTACCCGTATGTGTATAGAAAAATAGGAGTACCCCTACAGTCCCTTTCGTTTCCTATCTGACACATCTAATCGTCTTCAGGGGTGGCAACATTGGACCGACAAAGTTCTCGCAAATTCTGATTATATGGATATACTGGAGAGGGTCGGCATTCTGCGTTGTATTCAGCTATGCAGGGATCTTTGCATCCAAAAAGACCATGATGCTCTTACCATTTTGATTTCACACCGCTGTTCTTCCACATGTACATTTGTCACAGCTTGGGGGGAGTTCACCCCAACTCTAGAGGACGTTTATGCCATTTACTAGTAATCATCATTTCTATTTCGTTCATATTTTTTTTAAGATTATGAACTCATTCTGGATTATATTTTTTAGCCTTCCTATTTTTGTCTCGACTTCCTGTATCATATCTAGCTTGTCTCCTAGAGATTTTGAGTGCATCACTTACTTGACGGAAGCTTTCAAGCGGGCTCCCAATTATATCTTGCGTTTTCAGGGTTACACGCTCCTTCCAAACTTTGAAACCTCTAATCGGTAAAAGAATTCTTGGTTATCTTGGGTACGCTACTTCTTCAGGGATTACAAGCCCGACCACAGAAATAGTTTTGACTATAACAAGTCTGTCCTCGCTCTCCAAGAGGAGCCTTGCCCTTTTCCCTCGGCTGCTTATTTGGTTATGTGGTTGTCCCGCTTTATCTTTCCCGAGTCTCCTATAGATGGTCCTTCGACCCGCATGTTTGGTTTGGCGTCTTTGTTATCTCGAGGTCTAAATGTTCCTCTTGCTCCTCTCTTCTTAGGTACATTGTATCGTCGTTTGGACGAAACCATTCTCACTATGAGGGAATCTATTGGGAGGTATTCATTTTCGTATTTTTATTAACTGTCTTTCACACTGCATTTTTTTCTCTTCTTTTTCTCTTATCAATATTTTTATTCATTTACTCAGGTATGACGTTAATTGCTTCGTTCCATGCTCCTTTCTTCAAATCTTTCTCTTCGAGCACTTTTTGAGATATTCTACTACCGCACATCTTGCTAAGATGAAAAGGAAGTATTCAGATCCTTTTTCATCACCCAACATCGTCCCTCGCACAGGTTACTAGATTGATCACCGATCTAATTCAGATTTACGACTTTTTATCGATGATTCTTCATGCTTCACCGCTCGTCCCTACACTATTGTTTCAGAAAGCGACGGTCGTCTTCCCCACTTCTATAGGCGTAGCTTTCATATTTACTCAAATATTAACGAATTGAGTGGTTCTTCGATGTCCTGGTTCATCTTCATTCGGGCTGCGGAGCTTCCCTATTTTGTCAAAGATAATGGTTTTGGCACTGTGCTTTATTCTACTCACAGGGTTATGAGGCAGTTTGGATTTGACCAGGAGCATCCCTTTGGCCACACTTGTCGGGAGACTTATGAGACTTCCATTCTCAACTTCGTCTCTACCTCTCTCTCTTTTACATGGGCATTTCCAAGGCCTCCAAATTCTACTCATAAATCCCTTCTTTTTGTCATACCAAATGATTCTCGGATTGGGTGATATACTACCAGTGAGCGTAATTATTGGCAAGTTAATCTTAAAAGGTGGGAGGATGATACTTAGATTTTTTTCTCTACCAGTTTCTATTCCCGAACGTCTCCAATGGGTTAGGATGCTATATTCTCCTAAGACCAATGTCCGTTCAAAACGTTGGTTAACCAGTAGTCGGCTTATTGAGCGTGAGGCTTTGATGCCTAAGTCTTCTCATCCTCAGTTAGTAGACATTTATCCTTGAAGTGACCCAAATATTCTTCCTGCACAAGCCCCTACTACCTCCACGATTCTTCCACCCCGGGCTTTGTCTCAGGTATCTCTATCACAGATACCTCCTCCAATTCCTCCCCAAGAATCCTCTGGTGCCGATGAAATGAGAATCACTCGTTCTAAAGTGAGAACATCTATCACTACTGATTCTAAGGTGGCCCCTCCTATTACTTCTATCGTGGTCCCGCTTAGTCATCCCGTTATTAGGCTCTACTTAAAGCCATTATCAAAACGCTCTCTTGACGATGTTGGTTCTAGTATGCCGACAGCCGAGGATCCAGTCAAGAAGTAACATAGAAATTTGCCTTTGCCTGTTGAGGCACTTGTTTTGTCTGATGCTCTTCATCCGGATGTTGCCCACTCGCCTTATAGTGACCTTGGTTATCTTCCAGGTGGCTAAGGCTTTGAGTAATCATCAGCCATACAACATCTTGCTGCTCTTTCATCTCTTGTTTCGACAAATTCCATGGTGGCGTCTAAAGTAGCTTCTTCCAGAGCTTCCTTCAATCCAAGTGGGGATCTTATTTCTTGGAAGGGTTACCAGATATCATCTTCTAGTCAGGAAATTTTGGAGCGTCTCCTAGCTCGGTTCCCGCAGATACTTGAACGGTTGACTTTTAAGACAACTTTCGCCCAACTTTCTTCCTAGATCAGTTCGCAAGCCTTGTTCTTGGGTTGGACACTTTGTCTTTATATTCCTTACGATTCGAGGACTTAAATAAGTTTAGTGATGATTTGGATGACCTTGAAGCCGTGGGTGTTGACATGTCTCCTTTTCATGCTAGGCTGGATCTTCTCAAGTCAAGTTTTAATCTTATTGCACTACTGTTCGGAGGTTGCTGTACGTAAGTGTGAAGATGAATCCTTTTCAGTGCAAAATTCTGAGCTTGACAAAGCCGCTAACAAATTGAAGATCCAGTCTCAAGATTTAGCATACCAGCTTTGAGATCTAGAGGCCAAGTTTCAGGATGTAGAGTGCCAGCGACGAGACTTAGAGTCAACTACTCGACAGGTTAGGGAGCTGAAAGCTGCAAATCTAAAGATTCGAGATGCTGCCATTGCTGACTTGGAAGCTTTAGATATGCCTCCACTTTAGTTTGATATGCCTTGGCCTTTAGATCATAACTTGTTGTAGTAGTCTTTTTTTCGATTTCCTGTTTCAGAAACTCATTTACACATATTTCATTTATCCAAATATAGTTTCTTTAACCTTGTTGATTGCTTTTAATTTGAATGATTCCTTAAAACTCAATATTTATCATTAAATCCCAAGTTATTCAAATTAATATGCTAAGACAACAGTAGGTATTATAAGCAAACATGAATTTTGTAAAAAACATGTATATATATTTTTCGCAAACCAACACTTGAATTTATACTTCTTTTTTTTTTAAGAAATCAAAAAAACATTCAAGTATAAGTGAAAGTTTGTCAATTTATTGATAATCAAATTGCTTTTAACGAAAAGTATAACGTTTCATATAATAAATCTTATTTTTGTCGAAGAAAACATAATGTTCGCCACTTTTAGAGATAAAGTGTAACTTTCTTCCTTTTGTCGAATAAAGCATAATGTTTGCCACTTTTAAAGATAAAGTGTAACTTTCGGGTTTGAGGGCTTATACTCAGGTGCCTCAGTCACTTTTGAAGTTGAAAGTGTAACTTCTAAGGGCTGTTAGTCAGGTGCCTCGATCACTTTTGAAGTTAAAAGTATAACTTTTTGTGATGCTCTTCTCATGTATAATATTTCTTTACCCACTTCAAGTTTAATGGGCCTGAGACAACATCGGATCCCACACGAGATATCTTACAATACCCGCTTTCGGAGATCTCTCGTACCCTATATGGGCCTTCCCATTTGGGGTAAAATTTGGTGGTTAGTGTTCCCCTTATGACTTGAGTTGTCGTTTTGACCACCAGGTCTCCCACCAGAATCTATCGTGGTACCACCGCGGTATTGTAATGTCATCACAGTCTTTCGTGGTACCGTTAAACTTTTCTTTAGCTTTATCTCGAAAGTCAACTAAGGCCTCCAAGGCGGCTAGTCGGTTTTCTTCCTCGACTAAGCTTCGAAGTCTCATCCGAGCTGAATGGATTTCTATTTCGGCAGGCAAGATAGCTTCTTCACCATAAACCAAAGCATATGAGGTTTCACCTGTAGACTTTCTTTTTGAAGTTCGATATGCCCATAATGCTATTGGTAATAGTTCTGCCTATGTCTTCAAATGATCATCTAGGGTTTTTGATATGATTTTGATCAAGGTTTTGTTCGTGGTCTCTGCTTGTCCATTGCCTTTCGGGTAGTAAGGTGATGATTTGTAATGTTTCACCCTGTATCTTTCCATCAGATTTTTGATGTCCTTATTGATAAAATGAGTCCCATAATCTGATAAAATGATCTTCGGGATCCCAAAATGACAAATGATGTGCTACTTGATAAAATTTGCTACTGCCGGTCCTGTGAAACCCCAGATTTTATGAATAAAGAATTAATTTTTCTCGAAATAATTTTTTAATATTATGGTGTGAATTTGAGATAATATTATAGTTGTGGGTAGTATTTATAAATTTTGTAAAGTATGCAAGTTGTTATATTATATTCGATTGGTCAGGGAATATTCTTTGTGTCGGAAAATATTCGTACGACGGTACAATTATTGGTGGACCCCACAACGGAATTATTGTCGGATTGAGATAACGACAAAAAAATATTTTATTAAAAATAACGGCGGAAGTTTTACCGTTGATACTGTTGAACTACTGGGTAGTAAAAGTACAGTAATACGTGTTGTTGCATAGTAGCACACGGTATTGATTATTGATATTTATGTGAGAAGTCGCTCAGTTTGATTCAATTATTGTCGATTAATAATATGAATTATTATAACGATAATGACGTTTTGTTTTATTCGTATTATTAACGTAATAAAACAGAAACATCTTTTTATATAAAACAGAATACTTTATTAAAGTTATTTTATAAATAGAATATATTATATTTTATTATGCATAGTGTTGCATAGTGTTTTGCATAGTGTTGCATAGTGTTTGCATAGTAAAAATCTTTTTATATAAATAGAATATATTATATTTTATTTAAAAGATTTTTCTTTAAATATGGACCGTCAGATTAAAGTAAATCAATCTGGACCGTTCATGGATTAGTTACTATGCATTCCATTTTCCTATAAATAGAAGCTCATTCTTTCATTATTTTCTTACGAATTCACTGAACTCTAGAGAGAGAAACTATAGAGAGATAGAAGAAAAGCTTTCTGCTACTTAATTTTTCTCTTCCTATATCCAGTTTCTGTTACGGTAAGTGGTGTTATTCTTTCTTATTCATGAAGAGAACTATTGTTATTCCATTTCTTATCATTCTGTTGGAATAACCTGTATACGCGGTCTACCCTATACTTGGTGACATTCTTCTATTATTCTGTTGGAACATCCTGTCTGTGTGTTTTATACCGGACCTGGTTCCGTCTTTATTATTATTCCGTTGGAACATCCTGTCTGTGTGTTTTACACCGGACCTGGTTCCGTCTTTATTATTCTGTTGGAGCATCCTGTCGGTGCAAATTTTGCCTGACCTGGTTCCGTTATTATTATTCTGTTGGAATAACCTGTCTATGCGAAGTACCGCATGCATGGTGATTTCTTTTGTTATTCCATTCTTTATTATACTCATTTGATTAAAGTTTTGACTTCTATACTCCATAAAATTAGTAGAATATCCTTGATATTTGCGCTTCATCCAGTATCCTTTCATGGAAATATTCTTCTGATCATTCTTGAATTTTACACCACAAGCAGTATCGTGTTGACAATTTGGACGTTAATAATTCCTGGATAAAATAATTCTTGAACTTGTTTTATTGAATTCTTATATCATTGTCATCATCCTCATGTTTATGTTATGTTGAAAGTCATCTGTGGCCTGTAGTGCATAGATGGACTTGGTATGATTATGACCAGGGATTATGCGGTGTAATCATGACCGTAATGTTACAAATGATGTGAAAATTAAAAGTCCTCATTAGCCCGTAGTGCATTGATGGACATTTTTTGGTATGATTATGGCTATGGATTCTCTTCGGCCAAGGGAGCAAAGATGAATTGTTTTATGGCATGATCAGGACCGTTGATGAAAACACGATTATCTTTGGCCCGTAGTGCATGGACAATTCGTGGTCGTGAAACTAAAGAATATCCTTGGCCTGTAGTGCAGGGATGATTTAATGATGTGGATTATTTATTGAGCCGAGTCTCAACGATAAAAGTGATGAAAAACTTTTTAAATCATAAAAGATAGTAGATTCAATTCTCTCTACTTGACTCTTTTAATGGATTGCTTATTCCGCTGCAGTTAAACTTGATGTATATTATATTTTATCAGTTTAACATTGTTGGAGACTAATGATAATTTATTCTGCATTATCTTAGTCATAATATTTCTTACTAGGCTAGTTGAGCTCACCCTTTCTTTCACTGTTCTCTTCAGGAAATGAGAACATAGCAGGGACTAGTCGGGGAATGGAGTGACGGTCCAGAGGATAACATTAGTAGTCCTCACTATTCTGAGAAATAGTGTATTAATAATTGTAATGAGGACTCTTTTTGAGTTTGTATGATCTTTAGTAGACAATTATTGTATTCAAACTCACAGTTGTATTTTGTCGTATTATACACGACAGTGGTATTAGTAAGTTGTATTTGAATTCTGTACCATGTATCTGACGACTCAAGATGGGTGATGTATACCTAATTTTGGGGGCGTCACAGTTGGTATCAGAGCTTAGGGATATGATCCCTGGCTAAGATGTGAGACTAGAACTAGGAGGGGAGAGACGGGGAATTCCTTCGCTAGTATGACCTACTTAAATTTATTTTGTATTTAAATTAGTTGGTCAAAGTTTAGAGATATTATGTTACATATCAATTAATCTTTGTTTTGTGGCAGTGTTTGAAAATGGCATCCGAGAATGTTGAGATTATCAATGGAGCACAGGAGACCGTTGAGTCTCCACGGATCAATAATCAGGATAATGAGCAACTAGAGGACAATACTCCTCATGAAAATAATAACACCGATGAAATGGTGAATGATGGGATGGTCAGAGACTTTATGCAATTCATGCAACAACAGGCTAAGGCAGCTTCTGTCCAAAATGCAGGTAGAAATACTGATAACTCTCGGACGGCCACCGCTAAGCAGTTTAAGGAGCAATTCATGCAACAACAGGAGAAGGCGGCTCCTGTTCATAATGCAGGTAAAGACAATGGCAACCCACGGTTGGTCACCACTAAGCAGTTCAAGGAGCTGGGACCACCAGGAGTTTTTGGGAAAGCCAGAACCACTTAAGGCGGAGACGTGGTTAAAGCAGATCACCAAGATATTTGATGTCTTGGGATGCTCCGAGGAGCAAAAGGTTCCTTTTGCCACCTTTATGTTGCGTGAAGAAGCAGATCATTGGTGGGAATCTGTAAAACGTACCCAGACTGACGCACTCAAGATGTCTTGGGAGAAGTTCCAAGAGCTGTTTAACGACAAGTACTTTCCTGAAAGTATTCGTCACATGAAGGAGGTAGAGTTTATCAAGCTGGAGCAAAACAATATGACCGTGTTGCAGTACGAGGCTAAGTTTGCGGAGTTGTCCCGGTTTGCATCCCATTTGGTCGATAATGAGGAGCGAATGGCACGAATGTTTCTGCGAGGTTTGAAACCCGATATACGTCAATACCTCATTTCTCATAAAATTTGTTTATATTCAGATATTGTGAATAGAGCTCAGTTAGTGGAGCGCGATAATGAGTTATCACAACCAAAAGGTAATGACCAGCAACACGATAATAATCATACCGGTGGCAACGGCCATCGGAACAATGATAACCATCGCGGGGGAAATTATCATACCAAGAATGGTAACCACTTCGGTGGTAATCATGGTCAAAATAATAAGAATGGACATTTCAAGAAGAGAAGGTTCAACAATGACGTAAAGACGTCAGCACCAGCAACCGTTGTTAAGGAAGAAGAACGACCACCGGTCGTATGTTTCAGATGCGGACAGGAGGGACACATCCGTCCAAACTGTACGCAGCAGTCCAAAGCATGCTTTAATTGCGGAAGAGAAGGTCACCTAGCTCGATTCTGTCGTATGATGAAGTCAATTCCAGCTGGGATAATGATGCCAAAGGATGTCCCAGACAAGCCAAAGCCGGTAGTTTAAGAGAGAGCGTTTTTTTTTTCTCTCGTGACGAGGAACCTGAATAAAATTATCACGGGTAAATTAATCATAAGCTCTTACGAAGTCTATACCGTGTTAGATACCGGTTCTACTCACTCTTTTATTTCACCTAGTTGTGTTCAATGTTTGTACTTAACTCCGGAGAAGTTAAACGTTGATTTATCTATTGAAACTCCATTGGGAGAAACCTTCGTTACCTCCACTGTTTATAAATCTTATTTGATTCAAATCGACACTTTCACGTTACGTGTTGATCTTGTCTCTTTGAAAATACTTGCCTTTGATGCGATTTTAGGAAACGATTGGTTAACTACTCATCATGTTTTTCGTAAGGTTGTTAGCTTTCATATTCCTAACCAACCTATTATGCGAATTCAAGCAACCAAACCACTAAATTCAATCATTGTCATATCAAGCCATAAGTAAAGAGCCCCGATCCTTTTGTTGATGACTTCCTTGTGTGGAATGCACCAAAGCCAGACTTTCTGTAGGCGACGTCGTGAATAACGATAACAAGTTGATAGGTATCATTGTGAGGTGCTATCTAGGTTAAGGGATAGAAGTCACAGTTGGTATCAATGTGACGTACTATGCAAGTCTTGGATTTGAGTAACAGTTTTGAATGATATTTTTATCATTAATAAATCTCTTGACGTATTCCTGAAGACTTCTTAGCCTACCCAAGAGCGTTAAATCGAATTTTGTATTGACACCAGTACAAAACCCATTTCTTAAACCCTTAAAATAATTTTTTTTTTCAACTAAAACGAAAGTAACATGCACCAAAGACGTTGACTCGAGCTGTTGAAGATTACGATCGTACTATTCAATATTATCGTGGAAGAGTGAACGTGGTAGCTGACGTGTTGAGTAGAAGATCGTATGCATTTACAAGTGCGATGTTGTTAACACAAAGACTCATTTCGTATAACTTGCAAGTGATGAAGATAGAGTTAAAGACTCTAGGGACCCACGTGAAGATAACGAATATACGAGTAAAATTGACTTTAATCGATAAAGTTAAAGACGCTCAAGCTACATACCCGAATCTGATGAATGTGAAGAAGAAGGTTCAAGAGGGTGTTATTTTAGAAGCAAGAGTTGCTGAAGAGAGGAAATCTCAACCCTCGATTTAATTGGCCCATTTGAAATCCTCGATTGAGTAGGAACTGTGGCTTATAGACTCGTTTTACCGCCAAATATATTGCGTGTTCATAACGTTTTTTTTCGTATCGATGTTACGTAAATATGTGGACGACCCGAACCACATTATTAATTTAGAACCGGACGAGATAGCGAATGATTTAACGTTTGAAGATATACATGTTACAATCTTGGATAAGAAGAATCGTATTCAACACTCAAAGTTTATATCTCAAGAGTTAGAATTTGAAGTGAAGTCAAGGTATTCTCACATGTTCGGCATACCAGGTACGTACGTAAATTTCGAGGGCAAAATTCCATAAGGAGGGGAGATTGTGAAACCCCAGATTTTATGAATAAAGAATTAATTTTTCTCGAAATAATTTTTTAATATTATGGTGTGAATTTGACATAATATTATACTTGTGGGTAGTATTTATAAATTTTGCAAAGTATGCAAGTTGTTATATTATATTCGATTGGTCAGGGAATATTCTTTGTGTCGGAAAATATTCGTACGACGGTACAATTATTGGTGGACCCCACAACGGAATTATTGTCGGATTGAGAAAACGACAAAAAAATATTTTATTAAAAATAACGGCGGAAGTTTTACCGTTGATACTGTTGAACTACTGGGTAGTAAAAGTACAGTAATACGCGTTGTTGCATAGTAGCACACCGTATTGATTATTGATATTTATGTGAGAAGTCGCTCAGTTTGATTCAATTATTGTCGATTAATAATATGAATTATTATAGCGATAATGACGTTTTGTTTTATTCGTTTTATTAACGTAATAAAACAGAAACATCTTTTTATATAAAACAGAATACTTTATTAAAGTTATTTTATAAATAGAATATATTATATTTTATTATGCATAGTGTTGCATAGTGTTTTGCATAGTGTTGCATAGTGTTTGCATAGTAAAAATCTTTTTATATAAATAGAATATATTATATTTTATTTAAAAGATTTTTCTTAAAATATGGACCGTCAGATTAAAGTAAATCAATCTGGACCGTTCATGGATTAGTTACTATGCATTCCATTTTCCTATAAATAGAAGCTCATTCTTTCATTATTTTCTTACGAATTCACTGAACTCTAGAGAGAGAAACTATAGAGAGATAGAAGAAAAGCTTTCTGCTACTTAACTTTTCTCTTCCTATATCCAGTTTCTGTTACGGTAAGGGGTGTTATTCTTTCTTATTCATGAAGAGAACTATTGTTATTACATTTCTTATCATTCTGTTGGAATAACCTGTATACGCGGTCTACCCTATACTTGGTGACATTCTTCTATTATTCTGTTGGAACATCCTGTCTGTGTGTTTTACACCGAACCTGGTTCCGTCTTTATTATTATTCCATTGGAACATCCTGTCTGTGTGTTTTACACCGGACCTGGTTCCGTCTTTATTATTATGTTGGAGCATCCTGTCGGTGCAAATTTTACCTGACCTGGTTCCGTTATTATTATTCTGTTGGAATAACCTGTCTATGTGAAGTACCGCATGCATGGTGATTTCTTTTGTTATTCCATTCTTTATTATACTCATTTGATTAAAGTTTTGACTTCTATACTCCATGAAATTAGTAGAATATCCTTGATATTTGCGCTTCATCCAGTATCCTTTCATGGAAATATTCTTCTGATCATTCTTGAATTTTACACCACAAAACAGTATCGTGTTGACAATTTGGACGTTAATAATTCCTGGATAAAATAATTCTTGAACTTGTTTTATTGAATTCTTATATCATTGTCATCATCCTCATGTTTATGTTATGTTGAAAGTCATCTGTGGCCTTTAGTGCATAGATGGACTTGGTATGATTATGACCAGGGATTATGCGGTGTAATCATGACCGTAATGTTACAAATGATGTGAAAATTAAAAGTCCTCATTAGCCCGTAGTGCATTGATGAACATTTTTTGGTATGATTATGGCTATGGATTCTCTTCGGCCAAGGGAGCAAAGATGAATTGTTTTATGGCATGATCAGGACCGTTGATGAAAACACGATTATCTTTGGCCCGTAGTGCATGGACAATTCGTGGTCGTGATACTAAAGAATATCCTTGGCTTGTAGTGCAGGGATGATTTAATGATGTGGATTATTTATTGAGCTGAGTCTCAACGATAAAAGTGATGAAAAACTTTTTAAATCATAAAAGATAGTAGATTCAATTCTCTCTACTTGACTCTTTTAATGGATTGCTTATTCCGCTGCAGTTAAACTTGATGTATATTATATTTTATCAGTTTAACATTGTTGGAGACTAATGATAATTTATTCTGCATTATCTTAGTCATAATATTTCTTACTGGGCTAGTTGAGCTCACCCTTTCTTTCACTGTTCTCTTCAGGAAATGAGAACATAGCAGGGACTAGTCGGGGAATGGAGTGATGGTCCAAAGGATAGCATTAGTAGTCCTCACTATTTTGAGAAATAGTGTATTAATAATTGTAATGAGGACTCTTTTTGAGTTTGTATGATCTCTAGTAGACAATTATTGTATTCAAACTCACAGTTGTATTTTGTCGTATTATACACGACAGTGGTATTAGTAAGTTGTATTTGAATTCTGTACCATGTATCTGACGACTCAAGATGGGTGATGTATACCTAATTTTGGGGGCGTCACAGGTCCTGTAGCCTTCTTCAAGGGTATTGCTTCCACCCACTTCGTGTACATCTCAGTGGCGGTCAAAATCCATATGTTTCCTTTAGAATTTGGATGAATGGGACCTATAAGGTCCATTCCCCATATATGGAAAGGCCATGGTGTTGCTATAGTTCTAAAGTCCACGACAGGAGCATGAATCAGGTTACCATGAATTTGGCAAATGTGGCACTTTTTAACAAATTCTAAGTAGTCTCCTTCCATTTTCGGCCAGTAATAACCTTGATCAATAAGATATTTGTACAACTTGGCTCCCCCCTGGTGTTCATTTTTGTGTATCTGATAGACTAAATCTTTGTCCTCACTTAACTCTAAACACCGTAGGGACTTGCCATTGAACCCTCTTCTAAACAATTCTTCATTTTGTAAGAAGAATCGTTGTGATTTTCATTTTAATATAATTGCGTCCTTCTTTTTCGTAGGAAGATGACCGTTTTGTAAAAAATCCAAATAAGGGATTCGCAAATCTGCTATGTCATCAATGAAGGCGCATTTCTCTTCCCCAGGGTATTCTTGGCTCAAGCACATTTTCATTGAAGTGCATCTGCCTCCTTCTTCATTTCGGGCTAATAATACTCTTGGTGATGCAACCTAAGATACAGAATGATGTCTGTCAATCCGCAGTTCTCGTCGTGTACCTGATGCAAGACTCTATTCGCTTCCTGCCTCCCCAAGCATCGTGTCAATACACTATCTGCTTCTTTGTGATACAAGACTCCTTTTATAATGTTATATTTCTGAAGCTCTACGATTGGTATTATTCCTTCCTTTGTTTGCAATTGGTGGGAAATCTCATATCTCCAATTAGTTGTCATGCCTTTGGGGAACAATTCTAACATTGTGGTTGGGAGGGTTCTTTTTATTACATTCACATCCAAGTCTTCTCCTTGGACATATACTCGAGACACTACTGTCATTAGTGCATCAGGTTGTTTATTTTGTCCTCTTGGAACATATTCAATCACCACTTTATTAAAAGCCTCCATTACTTTCTGTGCTACAGTTCAATATGGTGCCAAGATATGTTCTTTCATCGTGAATTGTCCTCTTATTTATTGCACTATAAGATTTAAATATCCCTTTACTTTTAGATGTCTGGTTCCCAACTCTTGAGCTACCAAAAATCCCAATATAAATGCTTCATATTCTGCTTCATTGTTCGTACAAGGGAAATCCAATTTGTACGACAAGGCCACTTCATTTCCTTCTTTGGTGGTCAAAACCACTCCTGCTCCTCCTTTAACTTCTGCAGATGATCCATCGAAAGCCAAACTCCATCATTCTGGGTCTTCATCCATTAAATTGATTGCTTCCACTTCTCTTCCAGGAAGATCCTAAGAGGGAGGTTCATACTCTCCATTTGCAAATTGAGCTAGTAGGTCTACCAAGACTTGACATCTGATCGCCTTCGATGTCACACATCCATCTAGCAGGTCTTCCTACTAATGCTGGCCTAGTCAATAGATATCTGATCGGATCAGTTTTTGTTGCAAGCTTTACTTCGTGCGCCAGAAAGTAATGTCGCATTTTCTGTGCAATGAATACCAATGCTAGGTAATGCCTTTCCACCTGCGAATATCGGGTTTTCGATCCTCTGATTATCCGACTAATGTAATACACATGTTTTTCTTCTCCATCTACCTCCTACGTGATCAATTCGCCTATAAACTTCTTGGTAGATGTGATGTATAACTGTAACGACAATCCTCTTTGTGGCACTACCATCATTTGCGCTGAATCCAAAATTCTTTTTACCTTCTCAAAAGCATATTGTTGGTCTTTCCCCCAGTCCCATTCTGTTTTTCCTTTTAGCAATTTTCTGAAAGGGTCTGTGACTTCTGCTAGTGCTGGAATGAATCTCCTCATATAAGAAACCTTTCCCAAAAAGCTCTTCAACTATTTTTGCGTTTTAGTGGGGGTATCTCTATAATAGCTTTTGCCTTTCTTGGGTCTACCTCTAGACCTTTATTATGTACCAAAAATCCCAAGAATTTTCCAACTGTCATCCCAAAGGCACACTTCTTCGGATTCATCTTCAACTTGTACCTTCGACAACACTCAAACACCTTTTTTAGGTCCTCACATGGGTCATCGCCTTTTTGTATTTCACCACTATGTCATCCACGTAGTCTTCTACTATATCATGAATCATGTTATGGAAGATAGCATGCATTGCCTTTTGGTAAGTTGCTCCCGCATTCTTTAACCTGAATGGCATTACTACATAGTAGAAATTCCCAAACGGGGTACGAAAGGCCGTTAATTCTACATCTTCTACGGACATCTTTATTTGATTGTATCCAACAAACCCGTCCATGAATGACATCATCTCATGATTAGACGTTGCATCTACCAAAGTGTCTATATTGGGTAGCGGGTACATGTCCTTTGGGCATGCTTTGTTCAAGTCTCTGAAATCTACACATATCCGCAACTGTCCATTGAATTTCTTTACTGGTACAATGCTGGAAAGCCAAATTAGATGTTGAATTGGCTTGATGAACACTACTTCTAGTAACTTCTTAATTTCTTCTTTTGTTTATGTTTCGACTTCTGGTGCATAGTTGTGAGGTGCTTGCTTTACTGGCTTTATTCCCGGGCTTATATTTAGATTATGCTCTACAAGCTCCTTGTCAATCTCGTACATCTCATTGTAATTCCAATCAAAGACATCTCTATACTCTCGCAGTAATTTCACTAGCTCCTCTTTCTAATTAGCATCTACCTCTTTGTTGACATAATTCAGTCTTGGATTTCCTCCGTTTGTTGCCAAATTAACTTCTTCCCATTCATTTTGTTGAGGTTTTGGCCTATCTTCAAAGCATTTTTGAGCTGACTCTACCTTTTGCTGCACAACTTCTCCTTCTTTACTACTACTGGAGTGGGGGACACCTCCTGAGCCGTTAGGCTTGAATGTTTTCTTGGGCTCTTCCCCCTCTCACCGTCATAAGAGAAACACTACCTTTCCATCGAGTTTGATAATTCTTTCCTATTTTGTCTTCTGGCCATCTTTTGATTGTGCTTTCTGTTTGGCATTTATTATGTTTCTAGCATCTTCAGGGTTTGTTGGCCTTTTCCTTTCTCATTTTCCTTCTACTACCACAGGCTTCTTGGTTTCTGAACACCCTCCATGTTCCAAGGTCTTCTTCTTTTCTTTCTCTGCAGGTATGAATTTATCCTTCTGCACTTCCTCCCAGCTTACTAGCCTTAGGGATTCAGACTTTGCAATCTGGTTTTCTCCCTCTTCAGCAACATCATCAAAAAAAGTTGATTTGGTGATGTGTGCCTCCTCTAGTCCAAAGGGATTTTGAGTTGCTGGTACCTTCACATCTCTCCCTTTCCAAATAACTTTTTGGCATTGGTGAAAAACTGAGGATACCACCCCATTGTCATTTTTCCAAGCCCTTCCTTACAAAACGTGATTTGTTTCACCCACCTAGACCACATGGAACATCACAGGCCCTCGAATCTTCCCAACTTGCATATCCACCTTGACGTGTCCAAGAGTTCTTGTACTTTGATTGGCGAATATGGTAATGTTTGTTTTTTCTTTCACAATCTTCTTCTCTGGCAGGTTTAACCGTTTAAACATGGTGTAGGGCATAATATTTTATAGATGCTCTATTGTCAATGAATGCCCTCCGTACTTCTATGCCATTGATTACTGTTGTCACATACAGCGGTCTGTTATGCGGGTATCTTATCTCTCTATCAGCTTTAGAGAAAGATATCTTACTTTCTTCTTCTTCCATCGTCTTCACGAATCTTTTGTTCATGGCCATACAGGTCTCTTGTATCTTGATAGCCTTAATGATTGCCTTGGTTGCTTCTATCCTTACTTCCTTGGTCAATCCTATTTGATCAAAAAAAATTTGGAACTTGGCTCCTTTCATCAACGTCATCACCTGCAAGCCTAGATCACCTTCCTCCACCTCTTCTATCATTTGTAAACTTTCTATCATCTCAACTTTCAGGATTGCACCATGGGTGATAGTATTGCATGTTTCTTTTCCTTTATGGTTTGGGAGTGGCTTGTCGTGCACGCTGTTTTTCTTTCCCAGTTCAATTTCTCTAGCTACCAGCTTCTTATGGTATATCCTCCGCAGACTGTAACAGTCCATAGTGGAATGTCCCGTATATTGGTGGTAAACACAGAAGTCCAGTCTTCTTTTCACCTTTTTCGTCATAAAAAACTGGGGTTTTGGGGGTTTCACCGCTCCATCCTTAACCCATTGTTCGTATAGGCCTCTGAATGCCTTCTCACTACATGTGATAGCCTCCGGAACTGACTTTCTTACATATTTATCTCCAGGCCTTCCTCTGCTTCGTTCAAAGTTTTTCTCATGCTTCTCTCTCTTGCCCCCTTGTGATTTTGACTGAGAGTCAGTCAAAGCCACAGTCGTTGTCCTCTTGCCCTTTCATGTAACTGTCGCATGGATAGTAGGCAATGTCATGATTCCTCCCAAGTCTTATTCAAAAGATAAGAGGGTCGCGAAGGAATCACAAGCCTTGGTAATGAGGTGGGGTTTGAAGGCATCTAAGGCACCATTATTGCAAATGTTGAGCAAGTTCTTTTCTTCAATCGGCTCTGCACATTTCTATGCATGGGCCCTAAATCTGTCAACATAATTTGACAGCTCCTCGTTCGGCTTTTGCTTGAATCGCATAAGCTCTACAATTGTTACCTATTTCTGCACATCAAAAATTTCTTAAAAAATTATAATTTTAGGTCATCACAATCATGGACTGACCCCTTTTCCAAATTGTAGTACCAACTGAAGGCACTATCGGTCAAAGTTTTGTTGAATTCCATCATCAACAAGTTGTGGTTGTTTACTTCATCATATGCTAGCCACAGAGACATCGACTTTACGAACCGGGAAATGTGTTCCCTGGTATTTCCTTTCTCCCCGTTGTATTTTGAAAACTCCAGGGGATGCTCAATATACCATGTCGGGTAAGGTTGCCTCCGAATATGTGTCGGGTTAGGTGGAGTAAAGTCTAACTCCAAGGGTCGAGATGTCTGCCTGCGAAGTTAATTGATCACATTGATTATATCATCCTTCGTTACGTACTGGCTCGTGGCGTGAACTCTCTGGGGTGTTGTGATATACTGTTGTATCGGTGATGTGTATGGTAAAGAGATTGGTTGGTGCACACTTGCATCGTGCAAAGCTGGCACTGATGGCAGTTGCTGGATCACTCGCTGGACATGGCTTGGGATAGTTGGCATCTACACTTATGAAAATGTTAGGAGAGCAATTGGGATGATGTTTGTCTGAGGTTGTGTGACGCCCCCAAAATTAGGTATACATCACCCATCTTGGGTTGCCAGATACATGGTACAGAATTCAAATACAATTTACTAATACAACTGTCGTGTACAATATGACAAAAAATAAACTGTGAGTTTGAATACAAATATTATCTACTAGAGATTATACAAACTCAAAAGGAGTCCTCATTACAATTATTATCACACTATTTCACAGAATAGTGAGGACTACTAATGCTATCCTCTGGACCATCACTCCGTTCCCCGACTCGTCCCAACTATATTTTCATTTCCTGAAGAGAACAGTGAAAGAAATGGTGAACTCAACTAGCCCAGTAAGAAATATTATGACTAAGATAATACAGAATAAATTATCATTAGTCTCCAACAATGTTAAACTGATAAATATAGTAGATATCAAGTTTAACTGCAAAGGAACAAGCAATCCATTAAAAGAGTCAAGTAGAGAATGAAATCTACTATCTTTTATGATTTAAAAAGTTTTTCATCACTTTTATCGCTAAAACTCAGCTCAATAAATAATCTGCATCATTAAATCATCCCTGCACTACAGGCCAAGGATATTCTTTAGTATCACGACCACGAATTATCCATGCACTACGGGCCAAAGATAATCGTGTTTTCATCAATGGTCCTGATCATGCCATAAAACAATTCATCCTTGCATTACAGCCAAAGAGAATCCATAGCCATAATCATACCAAAAACTGTCCATCAATGCACTACGGGTCAATGAGGACTTTTTCCACATCATTTGTAACATTACGGTTATGATTATACCGAATAATCCCTGGTTATAATCATGCCAAGTCCATGTATGCACTACAGGCCACATATGACTTTCAACATAACATAAACATGAGGATGATGACAATGATATAAGAATTCAATAAAACAAGTTCAAGAATTAATTTGTCCAATGACTACTAATGTCCAAATTGTCAACATGATACTGCTTTGTAGAGTAAAATTCAAGAATGCTCAGAAGAATATTTCCATGAAAAATACTGGATGAAGCGCAAATATCAAGGATATTTCACTAATTTCATGGAGTATAGAAGTCAAAATTTTAATCAACTGAGTATAATACCGAATGGAATAACAAAAGATATCACCATACATGCGGTACTTCGCATAGACGGTTATTCCAACAGAATAATAATAACGGAACCAGGTCAGGTGAAATTCACACCAACAGGATGTTCCAATAGAATAATAAATGCGGAATAATAAATGATGGAACCAGGTCCGGCGTATAGCACAGACATGATATTTTGATAGAATAATAAAGACGTAATAATAAAAATAGAACCAGGTCCAGCATATAGCACAGACAGGATATTCCGATAGAATAATAAAGACATAATAATAGAAGAATGTCACCAAGTATAGGGTAGCCCGCGTATACAGGTTATTCCAATAGAACAATAAAGAAATGGAATAACAGAAGTTCTCTTCTTGAATACAAAAGAATAATATCACTTACCGTAAAATAATACTTGATATAAGAGTAGTGAAGTAACAGAAAACATTTCTTCTATCTCTCTATAGTCTTTCTCTATAGTTTCTCTCTCTAGAGTTTAGTAAATTCATAAGAAAATAATGAAGGAATGAGCTTCTATTTATAAGAAAATGGAATGCATAGTAACTAATCCATGAACGGTCCAGATTGATTTACTTTAATCTGACGGTCCATATTTAAAGAAAAATATGTTAAATAAAATATAATATATTCTATTTATATAAAAAGATTTTTACTATGCAAACACTATGCAGGCACTATGCAAACACTATGCATAATAAAATATAATATATTCTATTTATAGAATAACTTTAATAAATTATTCTGTTTTATATAAAAAGATTTTTCTATTTTATTACGTTAATAATACGAATAAAACAAAACTTCTAAATCAACAATAATTGAATCAAATAATGTGAGATACTATGCAGCAATTATTGTAGCAATAATTGAACAAAACTGAGTAACTTCTCACATAAATATCAATAATCAATACCGTGTCCTATTATGCAACAACGCGTATTACTGTACTTTTACTACCGGATAGTTCAACAGTATCAACGGTAAAACTTCTGCCTTTATTTTTAATAAAATATTTTTGTCATTTTCTCAATCCGACAATAATTCTGTTGTGGGGTCCACCAATGATTGTGCCTTCGTACGAATATTTCCTGTTTAAAATGAATATTCCCCGACCAATCGAATATAATATGACAACTTGCATACTTTGTAAAATTTATAAATATTACTCACAACTATAACATTATCTCAAATTCACACCATAATATAAAAAAATTATTTTGAGAAAATTAATTTTTTATTCATAAAATCTGGGGTTTCACAGGTTGACTTCCTTCCAACCTGGGTTATGGCATGTCACCTATCTGGGGCTCCAACTTGATGATTGGAACTGACTGATTCTCCGTCGATGGAGGTACAATCTGGTTCTCTTTGTTGATGATGCCATTGTTGTTGTCTTCCACTCCTGATTGTTCTCCCTGCAAACTGCCTGGGAACATGGACTTGAAGGTAGGGATCTGCATCAATTTTTGGCAAAAATTCCCCATTTCCTCTTGCTTCCTCTACATCTCTAGCATCATGGCCATCATCATCCCTTGTCCTTCCCATGTTTCCTTCAACGCCTTGAGCATCTCCAGTTGCACAGCTTTTGCCTGCTCTCTACTTATATCCTCGCCTTGCCTTCTTGCATTTTTTTGTTGGCCATATATGGTGATGTTAAACTCCCTTCCAAAGCATCTTCAATAATTGGTTGGTCAAGATCCAGGTTTACGCCTTAGAAAGCTTGATTTTCTTGCCTTAGAACTAGATTCGGTGATGTAATGCTATTTGTTGGTGAAGCTCTTCCTGTAGTTCTCCCACTTCGAGTTGTGGGCATACCCTTCACGAATTCTACACCTCCCCAGCAAAGTTGCCAAAGAAATATGGGCAAGGAAATCGTACCTTGCTAGGGTTAGGGTTTTTGTGAGGACCCCGAATCTGAGGTCCCGAATCACCGCAGATCCGGTTCGATCATTCTAACACTATTATTATATTTGCGGAAGATATAAACATAAATTGTTTATACAATAAATTACACACTATTTCCCCAAGGTCGAGTACCCTTAACTTATACACAAATCATAACTTAACTAACACATAACATTATTATCAAACTATACTATTACAAAACTAATCACGCGCATTAACTTTAATCTGGAACTATCTTTAATCTTTCCTTGTATCCGACGCGTTTGTCTTAATCTATAATGTTTATCATGATATAGCAAGGGTGAGCATAAGGATTGCCCAGCAAGTTTAAGTTCAATAATATAACGATATATCATGATTGAAAGAATCTGAATAATAAGCTGGATATAATTCAATAATATAATTGTGAACTAGCAGGAACAAATTTATGACTGAACAAGTATTATACATGAACAAATATATCTGAACCAACTAGTAATGGAATCAACCTTTCATACCTGAATTATACATACAATATGTACAGAGTACAATTCATGGCAACCAGCAATGATTAGCCATAAGCTTATCTGAATGAAACAACTCTTAGTAGACTTAAGTAAAAATAAACTTGCCTGAACCTTTGATTACCGCTACGCAATTTATATTGCCTTATCCGAAGACCTAATATTATAGATCTCCAATATTAAAATAATATCATCACAATATAATACTATTATACATATATATATACATAGAATATCCTAAACACATAACACATAATCCTATCAGTCTACAACACAGATAAGACTCGATATCAAGTCAAACTATTGCAGTCTGAGTTGAACCCGACACAAATCTAACATCCCGACGGTCTAGTCGAACAAAATTTCGAGTTTAAGTTCAATTAAACTCTGCCTTACACTTCACAATTATCTCAGATAATTTTAATATTAGTCCAAATAATTTTTATAAGCTTGCAATAATTTTCAGATAATTAATATCATTTATCATGATTTTTGAATCATTTATAACATATTTATCTAATTTAAATACCACACAATTCCTTCATCATTCATATTTATTTAATATTAAATATTAATGAAAATCATAACATAATATTATAATATATTTATAATATCACAAAGTATTTTTAATACCATAAAATCACCTTTATATGATTTTTAAATACTTAAATTCATTATCCGGTAACTACTATTAATATTAAAATATTAATATTTTCATGACAAAATATCAAAAGTTATATTTTATAACTTAAAATATTTTTATATCACTTAAATCATTTTTATATGATTTTTAAAATCATTAATTCTATTTTTCCATAATTTATTTAATATATTCATTAAATAAACTAATTTCCATTAATATTGATTAATTAATGAAATTTATCACAAAATATTAAAAAGTCATTTAAAATAACTTAAAATATTTTTTATACCATAATAATATTTTTCATGAATTAAATAATTTTTAAATAATTTATTTAATTTTATAATTAAATAAATAAATGCCTTTTATATTCCAAAAATATTAAATATTTATGAAATATACTCAAAATAATTAAAAACTATTTTTCAGGCTTTAAAATAATTTTTCATAATTTATTATGTATTTTTAATAATTAAAAATAATTTTTTTTCTATTTATTTAATTAAAATAATCATTTTTGGAAATTAAATAATTAAAAAGGGGCCCTATAGCGACAGACACGTCGCTATAGGTGTTCTTGAGTGTTCTTGAGACTTCAAAGTCTGCTTGAAGGGCGCTACCTTTGACCAACATTTAAGCAGTGTTCTTGCCGATTTCTAGTTAACTTATGGTGTTAGGATAGTAGTACCGTTGTAATTCTACAACCTACAACTAATTACATGGCCATACAACCACATACTAGAGAGTTATTAGCCCTCAAAGATCTTGTCAGGAGCTGTTCTTCATTTCTGGGTTACCCAGAAATGAAGAACAGTTCGGATAGGCTATTTTCAATCTTCATATATCCTTCATTGTGGGTTTTATTTGTGTAATATCATGGTTTCATATTGTAGACCACATGACAGGGTATGATAATACATCGCCAATCTAGTCTAATAACAACATATATAAGCAATCATGGCCGGTCAAAGTTGTAGTCCGTACTGTTCTTCACGATTTTTGGGTTTTTAAGATTTCGTCAAGAGCAGTCGGTCAACGATACTTTAACCAATATTATTTCTGATTCTGCTTAGGATATAGGTGATCTAAAGACATTATTGTGTAGTCCTCATGTCCGACTACAACACCAAAATAACAACATGGCCAAAAAAATCAAACTACTGCAAGATCAGAGGCCATAAAAATCGTGTCAGAATTTCTTGAAAAACTGGAAATTTTCTGGGCTGCCCAGAAAACATATCTGTGATCGGTCAACACGTTTTGACCGTTTATATCTGGAGATCTAGACTTGCTATGGATGTGATTCCACTTCCAGTCTACTCTCCTCATAGCAAAGAACAAATATATAACATCTAACACAACAAACATCTAACACAGAAGCATTTACAGACCCTGACATAAGGCTGTCAGACAACTTTTACAAAATTTTCCATATTTCAAAAAATGCTAGATTTGAGCATCTAGATGTTATGGATCCATGATCCAACAACCCAGATCTCTAAAAGGCACCTTGTAACACATATCTAACCAACAACTAACATCAAAACACAAGATTTTAAAAATTCTATACCTTCCTAGTTTGATCTAGATTTTTTGATCCTTGATCCTGTTACAATCTTAGAGAGAGAATGTTTGCAAGTAACCTCATAAAAATCCAAGAAATGCATTATAGTCATTTTGATTTTTTTTAATGGCATAAATGTCAATTGCCCTAACCCTTAGGATTTAAGGTTTAGTTTAGGGTTTAGGGTTTAAACCTATTAGTTTTCAGAGGGCACAATAGATCTAGAAGGGGGGGGGTTGAATAGATCCTTTTACTTTTAAATACTTTTCAGGTTTATATTGTATTGTTCATATTTTAGTATATGACAATCATAAGAATCTTTTCAAGTACAGCAGAATAAGTAAAAGATTCCCCTTCATTGATATATTCATAATCATATATATACATTTTTCGTGGAGTCAATTTAGTTGTAAGCAGTTAAAACATCCATAGCAGTTATAGCAGTTATAGACATAATGTAAATGACATAATGTAAAAGACACAAGGGGTTTTAAGTGGTTCAGAGACTCAAGCTCCTAAAATCTTCTGCTTTCAACTAGCAGGATTTCCACTAAGGAAGGGCAGCACCCTGAATCTCTACGATTCATTCAAGGACAGCAGCCTTGGGACTCCAGTTCACTAAGAACTCTTCAAGGCCAGCAGCCTTAGGACTCCACTAGTTCCCTAGGAACTCTTCAAGCCCAGCAAGCTTAGAACTTTATTTAGTCCCTCCGGACAAGGACCCTTTGGCCCTGCTTTGTTTAGTCCCTCTGGACAAGGACCCCTCAGGCCCTGTCTTTGTTGAGTTGTTTGTTTGTTTTTGTTGGAGTCGGTGCTAAGCTGCTAAGATGTCTTCATGCTCTGAACATCTTCTATACTTAGCAGCTTGGCTTGATCATCCTTGAAGTGCAACTGAGTGTTGCATGATGCTCAGCTTCTTTGGTTACCCAACCACTTCGGATGACCCCGTGTTGAACTGTCTTGAAGATCATTCTCCTTGGTACTTGATGATTGCACATGAGAGGCTTCTAAGCTGACAGTAGGCTCTTCTATTAGGTACTTAGAAGTTTTCTCATGTTTGACACCAAGATGACTTTTGTGATCTCCCTTCTTCTACTTGATGCCCCCTCATGATGGACTTGCTAAGATGACTGTAGGCTCTTCTCTATTATACTTAGAGTCTTCCCATGATGGACATCAAGATGACATGATGCTCTTCTTTCTCTCGACGGTTTAAAACACTCTTCATGTAGTAGAACTCTCACTTCTACATAGTAGAACTCACACTTCTAATTCTTTCTTGTTCTGATTTCTGAGTGTTCTTAGTGGATCGTAGAGTGAGCCTTCAGACTCACTATCTCACATGGTTTAGATCAGTCCACCTTCTCTCCAAACTTAGCAACTCCAGCAACCTTTGATCTTTGAAGCTCTTTCTCATTTATACTCCTTCCCAATCCTTCCGTTGGAAAGTAACCGTTGAAGGCTATTCAAATATCTTCACAGATCTCGAGTTGCTTGAGGTAGACTGCTTGATGTGACTTGTCATACTTTTTCTGACGCTGCAGTCTACTGTTTCACCTACCATGTCAGATGTATCACTTTAATTTCTTGGGCAGGTAGAAGACTTTATTACCTCTTTCTGATTTCTCGATCAGAGGTTGTCCTATTGCATCAATGCTCTCAAGAAGCTCTTGTCCGAATATTTCCCTTCAGATTGAACCTTTGCCAATGTTTCAGTCTTCAGTTATTCAGACTCTACGATTCTGATGCACTTCTTCAAGGACTTGATCGTAGTGTCTTGTTGAGTGTTGCTCATTGACTGGTCTACGATCTTGAAGAGTGTTGATTGGATCTTGAATGTAGAACACCTCTTCCTTGTATTATGAAGTGCTTCAAAACTTCTTTTTGCTTTGACAGTTCTCAGAGACTGATGGCATAATTCCTTGTTCACCTCAGATTTGTGGCGCGTCCAGCTTGCTTTCTCCTTGTTATCTCCCGTTCACTTATCATCAATGAACTGACCCTGCACTTAATCACTTTAGCCTTGCTCTTCAGAGGCTGACCAGCATCTCGGTTCACCTTCATCAGTTCTTTCCTTATCGGGAAAACACTACAATCTTGATTGCTTCCAAGATCGTTGTCTTCTGTTCACTTGACAACTACTGCATTAGCTGACTTTCCTTAGTCAGCTTCTGAAGTCTTCTTTGGATCTCCGTGTGGAAGACTTCCTCACGAATGGCCTTACACCTCAATCTTGATGCTGATTGGGTTGTGCTAAGATCTTCTGTTAGCCTGCATGCCATTCGTTGAGTGCTCTCTGGTTCTATTACTATGGAATGCATCTTTGCAGTGCTAACCAAAGGAATCGTTCCTTTGGATATTCTGGGAGTGCTCATTTGTTGAGAACAGTATATGCTCTACGATTCATCCTTGGCATTGTGAGCACTTCTGTTGAGGTCGTAGGTCTGCACTCTATGATTCAGCTTTAGCTGGTGCAGACACTACGATCCCGAGATCAGATCTTGACACTCTACTATTTCTGCCTTGCTTGTTGTCTTCATCTGATCTTGCTTGACTACGATCTCTGCTTGTAATCAATAGACTCTACGAACTCAGAGTGTGATCTACGATCCTTGACTTGGCTTTGGCATCAGTAGACTCTACGACTCTAAGTGTAGTCTACGTATTTGTCTTGGCTTCGGCATATGACCGGTCGGCTCGTAGGCAGGCTGTCTCTACGATTCTGAACATGACTTCCTCAGCACACTACGATCCCGAGGAAGCTCTACTCGATACACTATGATCCTTCTTCGTTTCCCCTGGCAGTCTACGAACTCTGAGAATCTACTATATTGCATACTCCTATTCTGCCTCAATAGCTCTCTAGTTATCCTTGACTCACCTGGCAGACTACGACTTCTGGTGCAGTGCCCAACAATCAGACTAGCCTATCTATTACATCATAAGATCAACCTAAGAAGCTTGATCTTTCTATATTTATAGTCCTTGTACATCATTTCTTTGTAAGGACTTTACAAAGCTGTTTTGCTTATGTAGGATCAACCTAACATATTTGATCAATTCATTCTAAGTCCTTGTACATATATTTCTATTATCTATCAAAGGACTTTACAGCTTTTCTTAATGCAAGCATACTTACATATTCATTCATATATATCATAATCAAATCATATCTTAAATAGGAATATCATTCACATGTTTATTCCTGACAATCTCCCCCTATTTGATTATGACAAAAACACTAAGTGCATATGCATATTATGAATGCATATTATATACAGTGAGCAGACATATTTCTAAACAGATAATTATGAATGTCATTTATATTGATATGGCAATTTATATATTCAGACATTCTACATCCTGGATCCAGAACATACCTAACAGTTTAGAGATGTACCTCCTTGGCTTCATGTATGTTTCCAGGATGCTTGTTGATCAGCTACTCATCTGTTTCTTCTTCTTGCTCTTGCTCCCCCTCAGATGATGAACTTCTATCTCTGCTTGGCTCCCCTTCATCATCTTTCTGATCTAGCTCCCCCTCAGACTCTGCGATCTTGTTATCATCATCTTCTGGTCCCCCCCTCAGATGATGATACTCTTTCAGTAGCTACTATCTTCTTCTTTGACTTCTTCTCTCTTGTCCCTCAGCTCTTCTTCGAGTGCCTCTTGCTCCTCTTCTTTCTATGCCTCTTTTTTCTCCCCCTTTTTGTCATCAATCATTTGAGAGAGCTCCTCTATGTTGGAATTAAGATGATCTATCAGGTAGGAGGTGTTGGCAACTTCAAACTTGAGTTCCTACTGGCCTAGCTCAAGTTGCACAGAGAAGGACTGCTTTAAGTCGTCAATCTTGTCAGAGAGGGCTTCGATTTGCTTTACATTTGCCTTTTGAATTTGTAGGGCTTTAGCCTTTTGATCTTGGATATCCTTCTGATAGATGTTATCTCTCTTTTGGAGTTTGAGAGATACATCAGCCAAGATAACTTGAAGCTTGTGTTGGAAAGAATCATCTCCTGCTGCTGTCTACTTCTATGATTCTTCAGTGAGCATAGATATCTTCTTGCTTAGATCATCAGAGCTCTTTAGTAGTTCCTTCTCCAAAGTAGTTTTATCCTTTTGGTTGGCAACTTCAAGTTGAACAATAGATTGGACTCTACGATTGTCATCTTTGGACAGATTTTCAAATGTTTGGATAATCTGAACAATCGTGGAATACCAATTGCTTATGGAGGATGATGGAGTGTCTGATAGCAGTGCTTGATCGTAAGGAGGCTTCTGGTTTTGGACTTGAACATCATCAACAGTAGAGTGAACCTTGGTCATTGCTCTTCTTCCTTCAGAATCCACTCTACGATCGTAGGGGATATAGAGATTTTCAGCCTGTTGATATACTTTGAAGTGAGGCTGGTTTGTTATCATCTTGGTAGCATAAGTTTTCACCCTTGGGAAGTTTTGGGCTACCAGTTCCATGCTTGGAAAAGTCTTGTAACACCAGCTGAAGTAGCTTCCATCTCCTTCAGTAAAGGCCTTTACCCATGGCATCCACTAGAAGAACCATCTCATCAGCAAATCATCAGGTTGTAGAGAATGGTTGAGCAGTTTAGCTCCATATTGTTCCAGTTCTTGACTAAGTCAAAGGAAGTCATTCGTATTACTCTGAGCTGTTCACCTCCATAGTTTACCCATCTGTTAGGAGGAGTCTCTGATGGTTCATTGGGAACTTCTACCACAATTCTCTTGGTAAATCTAGCAGGTGAGAGGACAGGGTAGGGTTCTGAGTCTTCTGATTCCTGATCTTTAGAGTTGGAATCATTTCCTACTTCTTCCTTCTCAAATCTAGAACCATTTAGATCAGCTTCAGCAGGGAGTCCTTCTTGCTGCATTTCATGTCCAAAACCTTCTTCAGCAAGTATTTCCTCATATTCTTCTTCTTCACTGCTGGCTTCATCTTCAGCACTTTCTATTGGGGATACAGACTCATCATCACTTAATTCAATGATGGTATTTGATTGGCCACTGTTCCTTTTGGAGGTAAACTAGGCTTGCAGTCTGTAGCTCTTTCTGCTTTGTGGAGGTTTAACTATTGGAGAGACAGACTCTTCTTCTTGTTCAGATTCTGAATCCTCTTGCTCAACAGACAGACTTCTTTGGAGTTCAGCACTTGCAGGGACAGATCCTACTTTCTTGGACTCATCACTTTCCGAGTCATAATAAAGGCTTTCTGGATTGGAGGGGGCATTCTCTTCTTCTTTTTGATCAGCATTGTCTGACCCATTCTTTGGACTTGTTGGGGCAGTTGCATTTGGGGATGCAATTTGATCATCTTGAATTTCTTTGCCATCAGAGTAACTGCTCTGAGGTTTAGCCATGGGGCTTGAGCATTCTTCTTTTTCAGCAGATAATGCAATCTCTTCCATCACATCAGCTTCATTTTCATTGCTGGATGTTGTTGTTGGAGACTGAGCCTTGACATCTGTTTCTTTTTCTTCTGCTGACTCTACGTCTCTTTCTTCGTCTGATGTACTGATTTGGGAGGATAAGGTTGGTGTGTCTTCTACCTTAGCTTTCTTGCTAACTGACCCTTGAAGCAATCTGATGCTTCTTCTCTTTGTTGTTTCAGCAGTTAAGACCTTTTCTTCTTTGTCCTTGTTCAGGGAGGAGACTCTCCTTGGTGGGGCCTGGGCTTTCTTCTCATCACCAGCTTTCTTCACAACTTTTGATTTCTTTCTGGCTGGTGTGATTTCTGCTTCTACAGAGTCATCAGACTCTGAGCTCTCTTCCTCAACTATCTTTTGTTTCTTTGCAGAGGCTTTACTGCTGCTCCCAGCTGTCAGCCTTTTGTTCTCCTTAGGGTTCTTCTTCCAGTTCTCAAATAATTATGGAGACATCACTTTATGCACATTCAATGCTTCCCCCTCATCATCCTTGATTTTCCCTCCTAGCTTCTTCTTTAGTGTAATACTCAAAAGCCTACCATGAAATACTTTGGTCAGAGGCTTTTCAGTGGATTTCTTCTTCTCAGCCTTCTCTACCCACTTGGAGATTTGATCGAACAAGATAGCTCCAAAGTCAATTTGTTTCTTCAGAACTATAGCTGACATTATCTTCAACTGTTGGTCAATCACTGTATCATGTGCAGTGTTTTTGCACAGTATGCACTTTCCAACAATTTCAGCTAGGAATTAATATTCTTCAGGAAACTCCTTCTTCTTCATGTCTTTGAAACTAGGGTTCCTTTGGTACCCCATCAACTCCTTTGCTTGTTCAGTGTTGACATCTTCAAGGTTCTTCAGCCCTTGGTTAGGAAAACCTAGACATTGGTTTAGGTCAGAAGATTTCAGCTTCAGAGTCTGACCTTTTAACCTTAGTAGATAGAGTTCCAGAGTTTATGGAGACGTTTGAGTAGAACTCTTTAACTAGGTCAATGTACACACGAGTACTTGTCTCAAGACATTCTGAAAACCCAGCATTCTTTACGAGTTCAAGAATATCCCTGAACTTCTTCTCAGATTTCTCAAACGATTTGGTTCCGAGCTGAATGTCGGTGATAACTTGCCAGTTCTTCATTTGAATAGTTCGAAGACTGTGGGTATTTTATTTAGAGAGGTTTTTGAGATGGCTGTCTGGGATTTGATAAGGCTCTGGCAGGTACACTGATTTCGCTCTTGAAAAGCTCTCTAGGGTTTTGAAAATGGGAGGGAGAGAGGTTCGATAGATTTTGGTAACTGTCTGCAGATTTAAAATTGTCTTTAAGGCAGTTCCTTCCAACTCTGCATACTCAGTGTTGTGTCAACCGTCTATTGGTTGCACGTTGCCCAGTAATGAACTTTAACTCCCCATAACTTTTTAGTTAGATGTTTCCTTTTAGAAGAGTATTCGTTTAAACGACGTGGCTTTGACCATTGACATTTTGATTCGGTGAGTAGCATGATGAGCCAGCTATAGACTCTACGATTTCCTTTGTTCACTCAACGATCAACTTCTGAGAGATGTTGCATGTGGATGGTTTTTTCTTTTATCCTTACTTTTATGCAGCATATCTTACTCACAGTAGTATTCAAACTTATCTCCTCAACTTGAATGGATTAGAAAATATCTCATTTTCCAAGCTCCTTGTAAACTGGAGTACCCTTTGGTAGGACTACGATCGTCGAGTTGTATTCTACGATCACTGAGGTTGTACTACGATCGTTTAGTTCTCTTCAAACTCGACTATACGATCTTTGACTGACTTGATCCTCGAGATGAACTTGATCAAGCATTCCTTCTGGGTTAAGGTAGCTCAGGAAGAGCCAACCTCTTAGAGTGAGCTAAGGGTCAGGTTTGTCCCTGAGGCACTTTCCAGATGAAATACTATAGCAATGATTTGCAATGATATCTCATTCGACCTTTTCTGATTAAGAGGTCTTCTACCAGCTTTAGACAACTGCATTGCTGAAATTGTGGTGTCCTCCTTCTTTTTACACTACGATCATATGTTTGATCGTACGCACTTCACGATTATGGATTGGGTGGCTAAAGGGATATCAGTAGTACGTTTTGAGATGTTCCTACTGACTATGGATCTTCATTTGGTTCATCAGCCACAAAGGTTTGGGACTCTATAGCTGGTATAACTTTTCATAATATATCTCAGTGTTGTTATTCCTTAACAGATCACTGCTCCCCCATTGTTGATGCTGTCTTTCCAAATAGATGTGATTCCCTCTTCTTCAGGTTCATTTGAAGGCAACCTTGTATATCTCCTTCTGACTGGAATCTCCATCATCGCTCGGATTTCCTTGTATAGTAGAGATGAGTATTTTCAGGATTGATCACTCTACGATCATTTTATAGCACTACGAACGTAGTCTCCTTTGACAGTCCTGTATTTGAGAAGTTCTGCTTTTTGATGAACTCCTTTTGTCTTAAGCTCAATGATCTTCTGTTGTGAGCTTCCCTTGAGGATCCTTTTCATAAAGCATGTCTTTCTTGATATGAGCATATTGAATCCTCTTTTTCCTCTTTTGCATGGCATGCTGCCATATACAGATTTGCAGCTATGTGAGCTCCATTCTGGTTAGCTCAGAGGGTCTTCATAGACATGCTTGGACATATAGGAGCTTTATCAGACTTATCTCTGAACAGTCCTTAGCCTTCTGCTAGTTGAGTCTTCTTGAATGAAATCTTCTGCTTCAGCATTCCTTAGTGTGGTCAGACTGACCAAGTACCTGCAGGTTTAAATATATTTCTACTTTTGGTAACTATGATTGAATGGGTCCGGCTAGTTTAGTTTTCTAAACCTCTGTTCCTCTTATTTGGATAATCATCATATTTATCACCAATAGACATATTCATGCATGCAACTATCTTGAGATAATACATTTTTAGATGCATGATTGTGAGTGTGTGAGATTTGACATTTAGTAACACACTCTTTATCTATGATGGTTTCATCATTTACTGGGTTATGTTCACAGTATTTAAGTATTCATAGAGTTGAAATCAACTCTACGATTTATTAGTGTCTAGTTGATTCACGGAGGTGATCAGTTTCTACAAATCAGCAAGATCCTCTTGTAGAACTGATCATACTCTATAAGTTATCAAACACTTAGAACATAGGTTTGTACATACATACTAACCCACCAGCAAAGATTACTACTCATAAAATTTACTACGCCTGTGATGCTCTTATGACCCATTTCAGATTTCCTTCAAGATATCATCTTCAACCTAAAACTTGGATGGATAAAAAGTTTATAGTCATTTGAGTTTCCATCCTAATGTTACTTTCTCTCTTCACCTTTTTAGGTAGATTATGACTTCTTGACAGAATCCTGTTATAGTTCATAATGAGATGCAATTATGATGAATGCATTTATAATAGTGAGGAAACGTACCTTTTTACTGTCAGTTACTAAACAGTCATTTATTGTGGATATACTGAGTTTAAGTATTGATGTGCTTAGCTTTACTTTTGCTCTTGACATCTCATTGCTCTTGCTGGCCTTTAATCAATCAGTAATGGTCTTGAATATATAGGCCAAGAGAATCTC
The DNA here is from genome assembly GCA_020205505.1 of Panax japonicus. NCBI lineage: Eukaryota > Viridiplantae > Streptophyta > Magnoliopsida > Apiales > Araliaceae > Panax > Panax japonicus. The sequence goes on from CM035111.1 coordinate 13,237,777, forward strand.
AACATTAAGATCTTTGACATCCTTTAATGACAGAGTTTGCACCCAGCTTTTGGTTGGCCATACATAAGTTTGAGAAGATCTTCTTTCTTCTCTTGATAAGCATTTCTTAGCATGTATGGCTTCTTCATCTTTCAGACTGGTGGGTCCTCGACTCTTTGTCATTGTTGTCTCTTGAGTTCTCTCGTCTGGTCTTAGGACTACAAGATTGACTGTAGGCTAGGATTGGTCTCGTTGATGTACTAATAGAGACCATGGACCAATCTAAGCAGCTTCAGGTGTATATACACATTTAACCTATACACAATATTTCCAACATGTGAGTTCATCTGAATATAACAAGTTACTTACTACTAAACTAAGTTTAGAACAATGTTAGTGCCTTGGATCAGACTCAAAGCGATTAGCTTTTGAATATAACATGAGAACTTGCTCTGATACCAATTGTTAGTTACCAGAGGGCACAATAGATCTAGAAGGGGGGGTTGAATAGATTCTTTTACTTTTAAATACTTTTCAGGTTTATATTGTATTGTTCATATTTTAGTATATGACAAACATAAGAATCTTTTCAAGCACAACAGAATAAGTAAAAGATTCCCCTTCATTAATATATTCATAATCATATATATACATTGTTCGTGGAGTCAGTTTAGTTGTAAGCAGTTAAAACATCCATAGCAGTTATAGCAGTTATAGACATAATGTAAAAGACACAAGGGATTTTAAGTGGTTCAGAGACTCAAGCTCCTAATCCAATCTTCTGCTTTCAACTAGCAGGATTTCCACTAAGGAAGGGCAGCACCCTGAATCTCTACGATTTCTTCAAGGCCAGCAGCCTTGGGACTTCAGTTTAATAAGAACTCTTCAAGGCCAGCAGCCTTGGATTCCACTAGTTCCCTAGGAACTCTTCAAGCCCAGCAGGCTTGAAACTTCATTTAGTCCCTCCGGACAAGGACCCTTTGGCCCTTCTTTGTTTAGTCCCTCTGGACAAGGACCCCTCAGGCCCTGGCTTTGTTGAGTTGTTTGTTTGTTGTTGTGGGAGTCGGTGTTGAGCTGCTAAGATGTCTTCATGCTCTGAACATCTTCTATACTTAGCAGCTTGGCTTGATCATCCTTGAAGTGCAGCTGAGTGTTGCATGATGCTCAGCTTCTTTGGTTACCCAACCACTTCGGATGACCCCTTGTTGAACTTCCTTGAAGATCATTCTCCTTGGTACTTGATGACTGCACATGAGAGGCTTCTAAGCTGACAGTAGGCTCTTCTATTAGGTACTTAGAAGTTTTCTAATGCTTGAAACCAAGATGACTTTTATGATCTCCTTTCTGCTACTTAATGCCCCCTCATGATGGACTTGCTAAGATGACTGTAGGCTCTTCTCTATTGTACTTAGAGTCTTCCCACGATGGACATCAAGATGACATGATGCTCTTCTTTCTCTCGGCAGTTCAGAACACTCTTCATGTAGTATAACTCTCACTTCTATATAGTAGAACTCACACTTCTACTTCTTTCTTGTTCTAACTTCTGAGTGTTCTTAATGGATCGTAGAGTGAGCCTTCGGACTCACTATCTCACATGGTTTAGATCAGTCCACCTTCTCTCCAAACTCGGCAACTCCAACAACCTTTGATCTTTGAAGCTCTTTCTCATTTATAATCCTTCCCAATCCTTCCGTTGGAAAGTAACCGTTGAAGGCTATTCAAATATCTTCATAGATCTTGAGTTGCTTGAGGTAGACTGCTTGATGTGACTTGTCATACTTTTTCTGACGCTGCAGTTTACTGTTTCACCTGCCCTGTCAGACGTATCACTTTAATGTCTTGGGCAGGTCGAAGACTTTATTACCTCTTTCTGATTTCTCGATCAGAGGTTGTCATATTGCATCGATGCTCTCAATAAGCACTTGTCCGAATATTTCCCTTCAGATTGAACCTTTGCCAATGCCTCAGTCTTCAGTTATTTGGACTCTACGATTCTGATGCACGTCTTCAAGGACTTGATCGTAGTGTCTTGTTGAGTACTGCTCATTGACTGGTAGAGTTAACACTACGATCTTGAAGAGTATTGATTGGATCTTCAATGTAGAAAACCTCTTCCTTGTATTATGAAGTGCTTCAAAACTTTTGTTTGCTTCGACTGTTCGCAGAGACTGATGGCCTAATTCCTTGTTCTGGTTCCCTTCTGAATATCAAGACACCTCAGATTTGTGGCGCATCCAGCTTGCTTTATTTTGTGATCTCCCGTTCACTTATCATCAATGAACTGACCCTGCACTTAATCACTTTAGCCTTGCTCTTCAGAGGCTGATCAGTATCTCGGTTCACTTTCCATCAGTTCTTTCCTTATCTGGAAAACACTACGATCTTGATTAATTCCAAGATCGTTGTCTTTTGTTCACTTGACAGCTACTGCATTAGCTGACTTTCCTTAGTCAGCTTCTGAAGTCTTCTTTGGATCTCTTTGTGGAAGACTTCATCACGAATGGCCTTACACCTCAATCTTGATGCTGATTGGGTTAGTGCTGAGATCTTCTGTTAGCCTGCATACCATTCGTTGAGTGCTCTCTAGTTCCCTTACTGTGGAATGTATCTTTACAGTGCCAACCAGAGGCTTCGTTCCTTTGGATATTCTGGGAGTCCTCATTTGTTGAGAACCGTATATGCTCTACGATCCATCCTTGGCATTGTGAGCACTTCTGTTGAGGTTGTAGTTCGGCACTCTACGATTCAACTTCGGCTGGTGCAGACACTATGATCCCGAGATCAGATCTTGACACTCTACTATTTCTGACTTGCTTGTTGTCTTCATATGATCTTGCTTGACTACGATCTCTGCTTGTAATCAATAGACTCTACGAACTCAGAGTGTGATCTACGATCCTTGACTTGGCTTTGGCATCAGTAGACTCTACGACTCTAAGTGTAGTCTACGTATCTGTCTTGGCTTCGGCAGATGACCGGTCGTCTCGTAGGTAGGCTGTCTCTACGATTCTGAACATGACTTCCTCAGCACACTACGATCCTGAGGAAGCTCTACTCGATACATTACGATCCTTCTTCATTTCCCCTGGCAGTCTACGAACTCCGAGATCTACTATCTTTCATACTCCTATTCTGCCTCGATAGCTCTCGAGTTATCCTGGACTCACATGGCATACTACGACTTCTGGTGCAGTGCTCGACGATCAGACTAGCCTATCTATTACATCATAAGATCAACCTAACAAGCTTGATCTTTCTATATTTATAGTCCTTGTACATCATTTCTTTTTAAGGACTTTACAAAGTTGTTTTGCTTATTAAGGATCAACCTAACATATTTGATCAATTCATTCCAAGTCCTTGTACTTATTTTTCTATTATCTATCAAAGGACTTTACAACTTTTCTTAATGCAAGCATACTTGCATATTCATTCATATATATCATAATCAAATCATATCTTAAATAGGAATATCATTCACATGATTATTCCTGACAGAACCTTTTAGGGTTTGAACCCTTTAGGATTTGCAATTAATTTCTAACATTTTCGAATTTCGGTTTTCAAAATAAAAAAATTAATATTTCTAAATTATAATTAGAATTTTCTAATTATATTAAAATTTACTAATCATAATTTAAATCTTGATAATTAGGATTAATAATTCCTAATTAAAATTGCTAATTTAGCAATTATGGCCAAAATTGGTCATTAGGGTTTATAACCCAAAAATTAGGGTTTTTAATATAAAAATAATTTTCTAATTTAGAAATTAGATTACCTAAATAGATTAGGATTTTTTAATTACTTATAACTTGAAAATTAGGATTAATATTTCTTAATTAACATTAAAATTATTAAATCAACAATTAGGTTTTTCTTATTTATAAATTAGGGTTTCTTATTCCGAAATTAGGGTTTAAAATGTGAAATTAGGGTTTGCAAATTAATTAAGCTTTACCCTAATTAATATTATAATTAATAGCACTTGAGCAATATAATAATTATTTAAGTTTCTAGATTAGGGTTTCATACATCGAATTAGGGTTTCGAATTCCCGGAACTGAAATTAGGATTTTCAGAACCGGTTCTAGGGTTTGTTGTTAATCGTTAGAGTTTTCTAAACGAACGTTGACGTTCTTAATATATACCTAGGGTTTGTTACAGATATCGTTTATCTGGTCAACCCTTGACCATAAACCACATTCTGAATACATAAATGACCATATACATAGAACATAAACACGTATACACTTAATCCTGAATAATTCTCCTATATCCTTCACAAAATTTTGAAATCCTCAAAATTCCTTCTCAAAAATATCAAACGCATACACTTATTTTCTGTCTAGGTTCTAATATTGAAACTTAAATCAGTAAATTAAAATTTTAAAAATCTTCTAAATTCTCGGGTTGTCACAGTTTTGTGTTGGTTGAGGAGAAGAGAAATCTAAGAAAAGTACGGAATTGATTGATTGATTGATTGATTGAAAAGGGGAAGAAGAACAGGTAAGTGATTACTACAACGACACATGGCAGAACTCTTAGAATCTGAGAACCTTGTTAGGGTAGAAAGGATTCAGAGAGCCTTCTTGAGTCTTCGGGTTGAGAGAGATTCTCCAAATCTCCTAGTCTTCCAAAAGGTCCAAGAGTCAAAAGTCAGGTCCCCTTCCCAATGGAGTAGAAGGGGTATTTATAGGGTTTTCTGGAGAGTGGTCATGTGCTAGGCACATGACCTCAGCGAAATTCCAAATTTACCTGAAATTATAGAGTAATGTCTAGATCGTCCTGCCCTTCTAGCCACCAATCCAATCCCTCAATCAATTCCCAAAATGAGTCGCCTCCACGTGTCTTCTGTCTCGAAACACGTGGAAGATTCTCTCAGGTCTTGTTTCTTTATTCTCGGCTCTTCCGCCTTTTTATTTAATCATAATGTGAAACTTAATTAGGTCAAGTGAACCCTAATTTGTACTTGGGCCCACAACCCTCAATGGTGGGTCAAAATATAAATAAATAAAGTTCAAATACACTCGTGTCTAATTTTTATGTCCATGTAAAATTTTTGTATGTATATATATTGTGACTCCCCCAAAATAGGTATACATCACCCATCTTGAGTCGCCAAATACATGGTACAAAATTCAAATGCAAACTTAATTATACAATAGTCGTATAAAATATGACTAAATATATACTGTGAGTTTTAATATAAATATTGTCATCTAGACAATATACAAACTCAAAGGGGTCCTCATTACATTTATTATCACACTATTTCACAGAATAGTGAGGACTACTAATGCACCATGTAAGACCCCAAATTATTAATAAATGAAATTTAGTTTCCTCTATTTATCATTTGAAATAGTAAGGGATTGATTTGATTAATGTAGTTAGTTATGGGTAAAATGCGCAAATATTTTAAATAAGCAGGTGGTTATAAAATATTCATTTTTGTCGGGGAATATTCGTTTGGTCGTGGAATATTCTTGCTGTCGGGGAATATTCGTACGACGGGGCAGTCTTTTGTGGGCTCCATAACGGAAAGTGATTGGATGAAGAAAACACAGTAATACGCGTTGTTGCACAGTAGCACACGGTATTGCACCAATTATTGATTCTTATGTAAGAAGGCACTACTCAATAATTGTTGCAGTAGTTACTGTTCAGTATTTTATTTTTTTGATTCAATAATTGCTGCGTTGATATTTTATATTACTGTTGTTTCAATAATTGTCACTACACAGTATTTTCCATTATCGAAGCAATAATTCATATTATCTGAATAATATTATTAGAAAACATTGTTGGCAATGTCTAGAAAGTTCTGTCTAAGGAGAGGTTTGGTCACCTAATTGCGCTCGAGTAAGGAGAGATTCTTATTGGAAAGCCCCCTCTTTCCTGGGAACGGCCTGGTTGCCAGTACTGTGATTCTGTAATATTATTTGTGAATAATTAATTACTGATTTATATGATGAAGAAAATATTGATTTTATGTGGATATAGATGGAGAAAATTTTTAAAGTGACAATTGTTGAAAATCGATATTTTATCTTTTCTGATAAAATAATATATTATTATATTATTATAATATAATAATGATGATATTTTTACAATGAATGTGAGATATATGAGTATATGAGGAGGAAGAGTATTTTTGTTGCAAAAGTTGTTTAAAACATGTTAAACATGTCTGTGGGCCCATTTCTTGACTGAAATTTGATTATAGTTTGTAAAATCGTCCGTTTATGGATTTCGGTCAATTTTTGTTTGGAATTTGGAAAAACTTTCTTCTGCAAAATTGTAGAGAACTGAATTTCCTAGAAAAAGTTGCCAAATTCGAATTTTCGGATAAAAGGGCTATTTATTATGAATTATTGAAGTTCTAAAGTTCCGAAATAATTGATTTTTGAAAGTTTTAATTATTTTAAATAACAAAAACAGTTTTTGGAATGTGTGGAGGCATCATTAACATGTTCTAGGGGCTGAATTCAGATTCTTGGATGCGTAGGAAGATGTGAAAAAATAAATATTATTAATTTATTAAATTTTCTACTTTGATGTTCTAAGCATTTTTCTATAAATAAGGTGCTTAGGTTAGAATTGAAAATCACACCAGAAACTGAAGTTTTCTCTATATTTCTCTCTCTATATATTGAGCGTATTCTTGTGAGATTTTGATACTTGGAGTATTGTTATACGGTGCAAGTTTCCTTCAGCACTATACCCAGTATTCCAGCTAGAAGTACTAATCTTTCGAGGTAAGGGATGTTATTTTCTTCTCAAATGATATTATTTCTTCAATATCATTATGCTGAAATATTGGTTGGAACTTTTTATCAAATTTGGAACTTTTTTATGTCGGGGTTACTATTCATGAGTTACTATTCATGAGTTATTATTCATGAGTTACTATTCACGAGTTACTATTCACGAGTACTATTCACGAAGCATGATGATATTTTTTTGTGAAATTTCTATCTTTTGGTGTCAGAGTTACTATTCACGTATACGACACTATTCACGAATACGGCACTATTCATCGAATATTTTTTTCCTTTTCGTCCAAAATATCTATTATGGATACTAGCTTTGATTGCATCCATGTTTTGATCATTCTTGAATTTTACACCACTATGATTATTTATGAGGTATTTTTGGACATGAAATAGCTGAAATACGAATCCTTAATATTTATTCTTTTTTTCACTGAATTCGATTCTTTTAAAATATTTTTCATCATCCTCAGTCCTAAATGATGATATACTTGAATATCTTTGGCCTGTAGTGCAAAGATGGCTAATTCTATTATGAATATCTTTGGCCGTGGTGCAAAGATGTACAGGTGTTGAGATGAACATGACCAACTGATGAATATCTTTGCCCTGTAGTGCAAAGATGAACATTTAACTCAAGATGTGTATTGATTGATGTTACAGGGATAAAATAATGATGATGGACTGTTAAATTCATAGATATTAGTAGATTTCGTCCTCTATGTAACTCTTCTATGAATTTTTATTTTCCGCTGCGAATATTGATCTAAAACTTGTTGTTTAGTGTATTCTCTCAGATTTTTCCCTGTTGAAGACTAACGATAATTTGTATCTTAGTCATAATGTTCTTTATTGGGCTTGTTGAGCTCACACTTTTCCATTTTGTTCCATTTTTCTTCTCAGGAGGCGAGAATGTAGCGAGTACGAGTCGGGGTATGGAATGATGGTTATAGGGTGAGTTGTTTAGTAGTCCTCACCATTTTTGTAAAATAATGTATAAATAATTGTGATGAGAATTTATTTGGGTATAGATATTAACTAGAAGATAATATTTGTATTTAAACTCACAGTTTTTTGGGGCATCACACACCATCTTGGACCATTACTCTGTTCCCCGACTAGTCCCTGCTACGTTCTCATTTCCTAAAGAGAATAATGAAAGTAAAAGGGTGAGCTCAACTTGCCCCGTAAGAAATATTATGACTAAGATAATGCAGAATAAATTATCATTAGCCTTCAACAGTGTTAAACTGATAAAATATAACAAACATCAAGTTTAACTACAGCGGAACAAGCAATCCATTAGAAGAGTCAAGTAGAGAATAAAATCTACTATCTTCTATGATTTAAAAGGTTTTTCATCACTTTTATCATTGAGACTCAGCTTAATAAATAATCTACATCATCAAATCATCCCTGCACTACAAGCCAATGATATTATTTAGTATCACGACCACGAATTATTCATGCATTACGAGCCAAAGATAATCGTTTTTTCATCAACGGTCCTGATCATGCCATAAAACAATTCATCTTTGCACCTTTGGCCGAAGAGAATCCATAGCCATAATCATACCAAAAAAATGTCCATCAATGCACTACGGGCCAATGAGGACTTTTTCCACATCATTTCTAACATTACGGTCATGGTTATACCGAATAATCCATGGTCATAATCATACCAAGTCCATCTATGCACTACAGGCCACAGATGACTTTCAACATAATATAAACATGAGTATGATCACAATGGATATAAGAATTCAATAAAACAAGTTCAATAATTAATTTATCCAGGAACCAATAACGTCCAAATTGTCAACATGATATTGCTTTGTGGAGTAAAATTCAATAATCCTCAAAAGAATATTTCCATGAAAAGATACTGGATGAAGCGCAAATATCAAGGATATTCCACTAATTTAATGGAGTATAGAAGCCAAAACTTTAACCAAAAGAGTATCATAGAATATATGAAACTGCAATTGATTTTCACCCGCCATAAGGTAATCCACGTAGACAACTCATTTCCACAATTTAATATGAAATGAATACGAAGGGTCATTCACCATGCATGTGGCAATCCACATAGACATGTTATTCAAACAGAATAATAAAGAATGGAATAATAGAAGAATTCACCATGCATGCGATAAACCGCACAGACAGGTTATTCCAACAGAATAATAAATAATGGAACCAGGTCCGGCGTAAACGCACAGACAGGATATTCCGACAGAATAATAAATAATGGAACCAGGTCCGGCGTAAACGTACAGACAAGATATTCCGACAGAATAATAAAGAACGAAATATTAGAAGAATTTCACCATGTATGCGGTACTTCACATAAACAAGTTATTCCAACAGGAATAATAAGAATTAAATAACAGAAGAATTTCACCAAGTATAGGGTATCCCGCGTATACAGGTTATTCCAACAGAATAATAAAGAATGGAATAACAGAAGTTTTCTTCACGAATAAGAAAGAAAGTATACCTCTTATGAGTACAACAAATAATATCCCTTACCGTAAAAGAGAGTATTCCGACTGGTAGGGCGAGGATATACTTGAAGAAAACTTGCACTACACTCAAAGCTTTCTTAAACTCTAAAGAAATACGATCAAGATTATAGAAGAAGAACTCTCTCTATAGTTTCTCTCTCTAGAGTTTCAGTGAATTCCTAAGAAATAATGAAGGGATGAGATTCTATTTATAGAAGAATGGACTGCATATTAACTAATTCATGAACAGGTCTAAATTGATTTACTTTTAATTGGACGGTCCATATTTAAAGTAAAATCTTTTAAATAAAATAAAATATATTCTATTTATAATCTAATAAAACTGAATAACTTTATAAAAGTATTCTGTTTTATATAAAAAGATTTTACTATGCAAAACACTATACATAATAGAATATATATTCTATTTATAGAATAACTTTATAAAACTATTATGTTATATATAAAAAGTGTGACGCCCCCAAAATAGATCCATTCCATCTAACTCATTCTGAGTTGCCAAATACATGGTACAGAAAACAACTACAACTTTATTACAATAATTGTCATGCAAAATATAACAACACATATATTGTGAGTTTGGGTACAAATATATACCAAATGTGACACATGTCCCAACCGTGGACAGCACCTCACAGTGACACCTTACATAAAGGTATAGTCAAAAACTATTTTAGAAACTAAAATCTTTGGGAAGTGCTCAAGAAAAACTTCGTACATGGGAGGCCATGCTTCTAGGTTATGATAGATATCATATGGCCACAGAATTATCCCTGGTTGACCCAATAGACCCCAAAGAATAACGAGAAGATTATTATCATATTCTTCCCAATGGTGAGTCTTCTCTTGATTTATCATTATCTCTACTATCTCAAATTGAGAATTATACTTCAAAAAAACACCAAGATTATATAGGTAGTGCTCGTAAATATACTCAGCAAGTGGATGAGCACAACCCTGTCTTATGATGATACGAGGTTGTATGTCATTAGACATCTTGTATGATATTGGCAAATCACCCATTCCAACGTTGGGTTCGCCTCTCCCTATATGATTCACCAAATATAACTACTAAAAGATGTATACAACACACTTGTCTATACTGTTTAGGGAGAACTCCATAGCTAGAGACCACCGTTCTATTCCCTTGTTACCCCCGCTCGACCCAGCTACACTTTTATTACCTGAAAGAAATTGTGAAGCAAAAGGGTGAGCACAACTAGCTCAGTAAAGAATACCATGACTAAAGATAATTTAATTATCAATAGCCTTCATCAATAACAAATCAGAGATTTAGAACATATAGTAGATGATAAAAATATCAGCTATAGTTGCAGTGGAACGAGCAATCCATTAGAAGAGTTAAATAGACAATACAATCTATTTTCTTCTCCATGTTAAAAGTCCACCAACAATATTTTATCCCTGTTACATCAATCAACAGTTCCTTTCCACAATTATATGAATAACCCATAATCATAATTGTAATTCTAAATTCCTCTTCACATCCAGGACGAAGATAATTTTCATCATATGTCTTTACCTGAAACATCAAAGATCATAGTTATACCAAATCACAGTTCATGTTCATAATCATACTAATAACTTCATCTTTGCACTTTGGCCAAATATATTCGTCAACAGTTCATCTTTGCACTACTGGCCAAAGATATTCAACAACAAGTCATCTTTGCATTACGGGCTAAAGATATTCATCAACAATTCATCTTTGTACTACAGGCCAAAGATATTCCTCAATAGTTCATATTTGCACTACATGCCAAATATATTAATATCTCAAAGAAATATATAATCATTTCAAAATTTATATAAACAATAATTATAACCATGTTGATCAATTCACCTTTGCACCTAAGTTAAAGATATTCAATTATAAATTCAATTGTCATGATCATACCAGTCACAATTCAACTTTTCACTACTGGCCAAAGAGAACCCTAGTCATGATCATACCAATAATCTAATCATCTTTACACTTCAGTGAAAGAGAATTTCAACATCAAGGTTATAAAAATGTTATATATGATAATAAAATCAATATATAGTTTAATCTCCAGAGTAATATTCATAAATCAACTATATTTGGTTAGAAAAAGAAACAAATTTTGTAGTGAATAGTACCTGTGAATAGTAACTCGTCAATAGTAACTCATGAATAGTAACACGTGAATAGTAACTCATAAATAGTAATTCATGAATAGTATCTCGTGAAAAGTAACTCGTAAATAGTACTTCGTATTCGTACATAGTACTGTATACATAAATAATGTCATATACGTAAATAGTGTCATATACATGAATAGTGTCGTATACATGAATAGTGCCATTTACGTGAATAGTAACCCCGACTCAAAAAAATAAAAATTCCACAATAAGATCCATACCAATATGTCAGTATAATGATATTGAAAGAATAACATCATTATGAATAATATAACATCCCTTAATATCCCTTACTATCCCTTACCTCAAAAGAGCAGCACTTCTGACTGGATATCGGATATGACGCTGAAGGAAACTTGCACTGATGAATAGCAACTCACCAAGTATCTAAATACTCACAAAATACACTCGATAATATAGAGAGAGAAAGAGAGAAAGCTTATGTTTCTGGTGTGATTTTTAATTCTAACTTAGCCCTTATTTTTACGAAAATGTTAGCACGCCGAAGCAGACTTAACCTGCAACCTGATGGCTTTACCTGCAACTATTCCCACCAACCACATTTGAAAATTCAATTGAGCACATTTCACACCAACCAAAAGTGGGGTCCACCAATTCTAGAATTTTCCACCAAAATCATTTATAACCTAATTTCTGAATCAGTCACCTCTTAAAATTCATAATAAATTATACGCTCATTTTTAACGGTTCAAAATTTGTCGACATATACTCAACTTATATATGTATAACATATCCAAAAATTACAATGATCAAACGGTCGGATTAAATATTATAACTCACACAATAAAGCTGTAATAACACCGATTTGATCTTTTAATACCTCAAATCCGACAAAATACTGATAAAATACCTCAACATTAATTCCTTCATTTATAACCACATAAATAAATCCATCATTTATATCCACATCAAATAAATATTTCTTTATCATATAAATCAATAATTAATTATTCATAAATAATATTACAGAATCACAATTATGAAAATCAGGCCGTTCCCAAGAAAGAGTGGGCTTTCCAATAAGAATTTCTCCTTACTGGCGCGCAATTAGGTGACCAAACCTCTCCTTGACAGAACTTTCTATACATTGCCAATAATGCTATCTAATAATATTATTCAAATAATATGAATTATTGATCTGATAATGAGAAATATTGTGCAGTGATAATTATTGAAACAACAATAATATAAAATATCAACGTAGCAATTATTGAATCAATAAAATAAAATATTGAACAGTAATTACTATAACAATTATTTAGTAGTGCCTTCTTACGTAAGAATCAATAATTCAACAATACTGTGCAATACCCTGTGCTACTGTGCAACCACGCGTATTACTGTATTTTAACCACCGGGTATTCCAACAGTGTTAACGATAACAACTAAGCCGTTATTTATAAAAACTCAATTTTTGTTGTTATCTTCATCCGACAATTATTCTGTTATGGGACCCACAAATGGCTGTTTCGTCGTACGAATATTCCCCGACAGAAAGAATATTCCACGACTAAACGAATATTCCCCGATAATAATGACTATTTTATAACCACTTGCGTATTTTGAAAAAAATTCATATATCACCCTTAACTTTAACTTTTATCAATTTAACCATTTATTGAATAGAAAAATTGAATACTTTTATTTCATAAAATTTGGGGTCTTACAATCTCCCCTCCTTATGAAATTTTGTCCCCAAAATTTACGTACCTGGTATTTCAAAGAGTTGAGAATACCTTGCTTTCATTTCAGATTCCATCTTCCATATCATCATGATTTCTCCATTGCTCATCTCCTGTATTTCAGATATCATTCTAGAATACAGCTTCAAAATAAGGGTTAATTGAACAAATTAACATATCACATAATATCCCGATATTATGACTGACCAACAACTAAGCTTAGGTAGGACACACTAGCGAAGGATTTACTCATCACTCCCCTCCTAGTTCTATTTCCCGATCTCCGCCTGAGACCACATCCCTAAGCTCTGATACCAAATGAGACGCCCCCAAAATAGGTCCATTCCATCCAACTCATTCTGAGTCGCCAAATATATGGTACAGAAAACAACTACAACTTTATTACAACAATTGTCGTGTAAAATACAAAAACACATATACTATGAGTTTGGGTACAAATATATATCAAATGTGACACATGTCCCAACCGTGGACAGCACCTCACATAAAGGTATAGTCAAAAACTGTTTTTAAAACTATAATCTTTGGGAAGTGCTCAAGGAAACCTTCGTACATGGGAGGCCATGCTTCTAGGTTATGATAGATATCATATGGCCACAGAATTATTATTGGTTGACCCAATAGACCCCAAAGAAAAACAAAAAGATTACTGTCATATTCTTCCCAATAGTGAGTCTTCTCTTGATTTATCATTATCTCCACTGTCTCAAATTGAGAATTATACTTCAAACAAACACCAAGATTATATAGGTAGTGCTCGTAAATATACTCAGCAAGTGGATGAGCACAAACCTGTCTTATGATGACACTGAGGTTGTATGTCATTAGACATCTTGTATGATATTGGCAAAACACCCTTCTAACGTTGGGTTCGCCTCTCCCTATATGATTCACCAAATATAACTACTAAAAGATGTATACAACACATTTGTCTATACTATTTATGGAGAACTCCACAGGCTAGAGATCACCGTTCTATTCCCTTATTACCCCAACTTGACCCAGCTACACTTTTATTACCTGAAAGAAATTGTGAAGCAAAAGGGTGAGCACAATTAGCTCAGTAAAGAATATCATGACTATAGATAATTAAATTATCAATAGCCTTCATCAATAATAAATCTGAGATTTAGAACATATGGTAGATGATAAAAATATCAATCATAGTTGCAGTGGAACGAGCAATCCATTAGAAGAGTTAAATAGACAATACAGTCTATTATCTTCTCCATATTAAAAGTCCACCAACAAATTTTTATCCCTTGTAACATCAATCAACAGTTCCTTTCCACAATTATATGAATAACCCATAATCATAATTGTAATTCTAAATTCCTCTTCGCATCCAGGACGAAGATAATTTTCATCACATGTCTTTACCTGAAATATCAAAGATCATAGTTATACCAAATCACAGTTCATGTTCATAATCATACTAATAACTTCATCTTTGCACTACGGCCAAATATATTCGTCAACAGTTCATCTTTGCACTACTGGCCAAAGATATTCAACAACAAGTCATCTTTGCACTACGGGCCAAAGATATTCATCAACAATTCATCTTTGCACTACAGGCCAAAGATATTCCTTAACAGTTCATATTTGCACTACATGCCAAATATATTAATATCTCAAAGAAATATATAATCATTTCAAAATTTATATAAACAATAATTATAACTATGTTGATCAATTCACCTTTGCACCTAAGTTAAAGATATTCAATTGTAAATTCAATGGTCATGATCATACCAGTCACAATTGAACTTTTCACTACTGGCTAAAGAGAACCTTAGTCATGATCATACCAATAATCTAATCATCTTTACACTCCAGTGAAAGAGAATTTCAACATCAGGGTTATAAAAATGTTATATATGATAATAAAATCAATATAATCAATATATAGTTTAATCTCCAGAGTAATATTCATAAATCAACTATACTTTGGTTAGAAAAAGAAACCAATTTTATAGTGAATAGTATCTGTGAATAGTAACTCGTCAATAGTAACTCATGAATAGTAATACGTGAATAGTAACTCATGAATAGTAATTCATGAATAGTAACTCGTGAATAGTAACTCGTGAATAGTAACTCATGAATAGTAACTCGTGAATAGTACTCCGTATTCGTACATAGTACCGTATACTTAAATAATGTCATATACGTAAATAGTGCCATATACATGAATAGTGTCGTATACGTGAATAGTGCCGTTTACGTGAATAGTAACCCCGACTCAAAAAAATAAAAATTCCACAATAAGATCCATACCAATATGTCAGTATAATGATATTGAAAGAATAACATCATTATGAAGAATATAACATCCCTTAATATCCCTTACTATCCCTTACCTCAAAAGAGCAGCACTTCTGACTGGATATCGGATATGACGCTGAAGGAAACTTGCACTGATGAATAGCAACTCACCAAGTATCTAAATACTCACAAAATACACTCTATAATATAGAGAGAGAAAGAGAGAAAGTTTATGTTTCTGGTGTGATTTTTAATTCTAACTTAGCCCTCTATTTTTAGGAAAATGTTAGCACGCCGAAGCAGACTTAACCTGCAACCTGATGGCTTTGCCTGCAACTATTCCCACCCACCACATTTGAAAATTCAATTGAGCACATTTCACACCAACTAAAAGTGGGGCCCACCAATTCTAGAATTTTCCACCAAATTCATTTATAATCTAATTTCTGAATCAGTCACCTCTTAAAATTCATAACAAATTATACGCTCATTTTTAAAGGTTCAAAATTTGTCGACATATACTCAAATTATATATGTATAACATATCCAAAAATTACAACGATCCAACGGTCGGATTAAATATTATAACTCACACAATAAAGCTGTAATAACACCGATTTGATCTTTTAATACCTCCAATCCGACAAAATACTGATAAAATACCTCAACATTAATTCCTTCATTTATAACCATATAAATAAATCCATCATTTATATCCACATCAAATAAATATTTCTTTATCATATAAATCAATAATTAATTATTCATAAATAATATTACAGAATCACAATTATGACAACCAGGCCGTTCCCAGGAAAGAGAGGGCTTTCCAATAAGAATTTCTTCTTACTGGTGCGCAATTAGGTGACCAAACCTCTCCTTGACAGAACTTTCTATACATTGCCAATAATGCTATCTAATAATATTATTCAAAAAATATGAATTATTGATTTGATAATGAGAAATATTGTGCAGTGATAATTATTGAAACAACAATAATATAAAATATCAACGTAGCAATTATTGAATCAATAAAATAAAATATTGAACAGTAATTACTGTAACAATTATTTAGTAGTGCCTTCTTACGTAAGAATCAATAATTCAACAATACTATGCAATACCGTGTGCTACTGTGCAACCACGCGTATTACTGTATTTTAACCAACGGGTATTCTAACAGTGTTAACGATAACAACTAAGCCGTTATTTATAAAAAAATCATTTTTTATCGTTATCTTCATCCGACGGTTATTCTGTTATGGGGCCAACAAATGGTTGCGTCGTTGTACGAATATTCCCCGACAGAAAGAATATTCCACGACCAAACGAATATTCCCCGTCAACAATAAATATTTTATAACCACTTGCGTATTTTGAAAAAAAAATTCATATATCACCCTTAACTTTAACTTTTATCAATTTAACCATTTACTGAATAGAAAAATTGAATACTTTTATTTCATAAAATTTGGGGTCTTACAAAAAGCTTTTCTATTTTATTACATTAATAATACTAATAAAATAAAACTGAGTGACTTATCACGTAAATATCATTAATCAATATCTTGTGCTACTATGCAACTACGCGTATTATTGTACTTTTACTACCGAGTAGTTCAACAATTTTAGCGATAAAACTTCCGCCGTTATTCTCATAAAAATATTTTTTTTCATTTTCTCAATCCGACAATAATTCCGTTGTGGGGTCCACCAATGACTGTACCGTCGTATGGATATTCCCCGACAAAAAGAATATTTTCGACCAATCGAATATTATACAATAACTTGCAAACTTTTCAAAATTTATAAATACTACCCACAACTATAACACTATCTCAAATCCACACCATAATATTAAAAAAAATATTTCGAGAAAATTAAATCTTTATTAATAAAATATGGGGTCTCACAATCTCCCCTCCTTATGAAATTTTGCCCTCGAAATTTACGTATGTACCTGGTATGTCGAAGAGATAAGGATACCTTGACTTCATTTTAGATTCTAATTCTTGAGGTATAACCTTTGAGTGTTGAATACGATCTTTCTTATCCAAGATTTTTAACACGTATCTCCTCATACGTTAAATCTTCTGCTATATCGTTTAGTTCTAATTTAATAATGTGGTTCGGGTCGTCCACATATTTATATAACATCGATACGTAAAAAAAATATTCTGAACACGCAACATACTTGGCGGTAAAACTAGTCTATAGGCCACAGTTCCTACTTCATCGAGGATTTCAAATGCGCTAATTAAATCAAGGGTTGAGATTTCCTCTCTTCGTCGATTCTTGCTTCTAGAATAACACCCTCTTGAACCTTCTTCTTCACATTCATCAGCTCTGGGTGTGTATCTTGAGTGGCTTTAACTTTATCGATTAAAGTCGATTCTACTCGTATATTCGTTATCTTCACGTGGGTTCGTATATTCGCACTTGTAACCGCATACGATCTTCTACTCAACGCGTTAGCTACCATGTTCATTTTTTCTACAATGGTATTGAATGGTACGATCGTAATCTTCAACAGCTCGAGTCAACGTCTTTGGCGCATGTTACGTTCATTTTAGTTGAAGAAATATTTAAGGGTTTAAGAAATGGGTTTTGTACTGAGGTCAATACAAAATTTTATTTCACGCTCTAGGGGTAGGCTAAGAAGTCTTCAAGAATACGTCAGACAATTTATTAACAATAGAAATATCATTCAAAACTGTGACCCTAATCCAAGACTTGGATAGTACGTCACATTGATACCTATCAACTTGCCATCGTCATTCACGACGTCGCCTACAGAAATTCTGGCTTCGGTTTATTCCACACAAGGAAGTCAACAACGAAAGGACTGGGGCTTTTTATTTATGGCTTGATATGACAATGATTAAGTTTAGTGGTTTGGTTGCTTGAATTCGCATAAAAGGTTGGTTAGGAATATGAAAGCTAACAACCTTACGAAAAGCATAATGAGTAGTTAACCAATCGATTCCTAAAATCGCATCAAAGGTAAGTATTTTCAAAGAAATAAGATTGACAGGTAACGTGAAAGTGTCAATTTGAATCAACAAGATTTATAAACAGTGGAGGTAACGAAGGTTTCTACTATCGAAGTTTTAACCAATAAGTCAAAGTCTAATAGGGTATAGACTTCGTAAAAATTTATAATTAGCTAACACGTGATAACTTCGTTCGGGTCACTCATTTTTTTGAGAAGTCACGAAAATCGCTCTTTCTGAAACCACCGACTTTGTTTTGTCCGTATCCGCCTTTGGTACCACCGTCCCAACTGGACTTGACTTTGGTGCACGAAAAAATCGAGCTAAATGACCTTCTCTTCTTGAAATTTTCACTTCTATTATCTTGGCCATGATTACCACCGAAGTGGTTATCATTCTTGGCATGATAATTTTCGCCACGATGGTTATCATTGTTCCGATGGCTGTTGCCACTGGTATGATTATTATCGTGTTGTTGGTCGTTACCTTTTGGTTGAGCTAACTCAATGGTCTCATGTGCTTCATTGCTTATCTCAACATTTTCAGATGTCATTCGCAAACACTGTCATAAAATTAGGGTTAATTAACATATCACATATTATCCCTATACTCTAACCGACCAATTAAATACCAAATAAACTTAGGTAGGTCATACTAGCGAAGAAATTCCCCGTCTCTCCCCTCCTAGTTCTTGTCTCACATCTCACTCAGGGATCATATCCCTAAGCTTTGATACCAACTGTAACGCCCCCAAAATAGGTATACATCACCCATCTTCAGTCGCCAAATACATGGTACAGAATTCAAATACAAACTTAATTATACAACAGTCGTGTAAAATATGACTAAACATATGCTGTGAGTTTTAATACAAATATTGTCGTCTAGACAATATACAAACTCAATGGGGTCCTCATTACATTTATTATCACACTATTTCACAGAATAGTGAGGACTACTAATGCACCATCTAGGACCATCACTCTGTTCCCCGACTAGTCACTGCTACGTTCTCATTTCCTGAAGAGAATAATGAAAGTAAATGGGTGAGCTCAACTAGCCCAGTAAGAAATATTATGACTAAGATAATGCGGAATAAATTATCATTAGCCTTCAACAGTGTTAAACTGATAAAATATAACAAACATTAAGTTTAACTACAACGGAACAAGCAATCCATTAGAAGAGTCAAGTAGAGAATAAAATCTACTATCTTCTATGATTTAAAAGGTTTTTCATCACTTTATCGCTGAGACTCAGCTTAATAAATAATCCACATCATCAAATCATCCTTGCACTACAGGCTAAGGATATTATTTAGTATCACGACCACGAATTATTCATGCATTACGAGCCAAAGATAATCGTGTTTTCATCAACGGTCATGATCATGCCATAAAATAATTCATCTTTGCACCCTTGGCCGAAGAGAATCCATAGTCATAATCATACCAAAAACTGTCCATCAATGCATTACGGGCTAATGAGGACTTTTTCCACATTATTTGTAACATTACGGTCATGATTATACCGAATAATCAATGGTCATAATCATACCAAGTCCATCTATGCACTACAGGCCACAGATGACTTTGAACATAATATAAACATGAGGATGATGACAATGATATAAGAATTCAACAAAACAAGTTCAAGAATTAATTTATCCAGGAACCAATAACGTCCAAATTGTCAACATGATACTGCTTTGTGGAGTAAAATTCAGGAATGCTCAGAAGAATATTTCCATGAAAAGATACTGGATGAAGCGCAAATATCAAGGATATTCCACTAATTTCATGGTGTGTAGAAGCCAAAACTTTAACCAGAAGAGTATCATAGAATATATAAACTGCAATGGATTTTCACCCGCTATGCGGTAATCTACGTAGACAACTCATTTCCACAATTTAATAAGAAATCAATACGAAGGATCATTCAACATGCATGTGACAATCCACCTTGACAGGTTATTTCAACAGAATAATAAAGAATGGAATAACAGAAGAATTCACCATGCATGAGATAAACCGCACAGACGGGTTATTCCAACAGAATAATAAATAATGGAACCAGGTCCGGCGTAAACGCACAGACAGGATATTCTGACAGAATAATAAATAATGGAACCAGGTTCGGCGTAAATGTACAGACATGATATTAGAAGAATTTCACCATGTATACAGTACTTCGCATAAACAGGTTATTCCAACAGAATAATAAGAATGGAATAACAGAAGAATTTCACCAAATATAAGGTATCCCGCATATACAGGTTATTTCAACAGAATAATAAAGAATGGAATAACAGAAGTTCTCTTCACGAATAAGAAAGAAAAAATACCCCTTACGAGTACAACAAATAATATCCCTTACCGTAAAAGAGAGTATTTCGACTGGTAGGGCGAGGATATACTCGAAGAAAACTTGTACTACGCTCAAAGCTTTCTTAAACTCTAAAGAAATATGCTCAAGATTATAGAAGAAGAACTCTCTCTATAGTTTCTCTCTCTAGAGTTTCAGTAAATTTGTAAGAAATAATTAAGGAATGAGCTTCTATTTATAGAAGAATGGACTGCATAGTAACTAATTCAAGAATGGTCCAGATTGATTTATTTTTAATCGGACGGTCCATATTTGAAGCAAAATCTTTTAAATAAAATATAATATATTCTATTTATAATCTAATAAAACGAATAACTTT